>CM060941.1:893625792-894243292 GCA_030765085.1 Allium cepa
CTGCCTTTCGATGAATTCGGTATCGATTTCTTTGGATTCTATTCACGTCTTCGTTTGTGAATTCTTGTGATTGATTGTTTCTACAATCATTTTTGTGATTTGTCACTTTAAAAATATAAAGGTTTCAATACTAGTAGTAAATATCAAAACTCTTTTATTTTTGTTTTCAACTCTATTTTCAATATAAAACTCTTTTTCTCAAACCGTTTTCTAATCTACTAGTATATACAAGCCTTTACCTCACTCGGATGAGAAATCTAATTAAACGGCTTAGTAAAACAAGTGGTATGAAACGCTTGCGTTTGCTTCGTCGGTTAATTCTTGGACTTGTTCGATTGAACCTCTAGTGACAATTTTATTAGTGAAGATTTACAGTTTGTTCGTAAATATTTAAGTTAAGCAAGTGGTTATGGGACATGAAGCTAAACTTTTACATTTACTAGCTTAGTGTAATTGACACTTCTCGTTGATCATGACGATCACTTTTATGATTTAGACTAGCAATTGAGCGATGTCTCTTTGTCGGCGAGGATAGCTTAGGCCTCGTCGGTGTGATTTTGACTCACACATATCTCTTTGTCGGCGAGGATAGCTTAGGCCTCGTCGGTGTGATTTTGACTCACACATATCTCTTCGTCGGTGAGGATAGCTTAGGCCTCGTCGGTGTGATTTTGACTCACACATATCTCTTTGTCGGTGAGGATAGCTTAGGCCTTGTCGGTGTGATTTTGACTCACACATATCTCTTTGTCGGCGAGGATAGCTTAGGCCTCGTCGGTGTGATTTTGACTCACACATATCTTTTGGTTTGCGAGGTCAGACTAGACACCACTTGTGTGGTTCCATTCACACATACCTTTCTGCTTTTTGGTTAGTCTTGACCTCAATCTGTGTGATTCCATTCACACATGCGGGGTAGCTCCCCATGGTCTTCGGACCGTCATGTGATAGGCCTCTTTCCCTTTTTCTGTGATTTCTAGATTACTTATGTTGATTTCTGGAAATTTTATGCTTCACCTATTTTTGTGTATTGGTGAATTCATATGTTATTGATTTGTCTTGAGTACAAATTTGGGGTATGATACCTCTTTGGATCTTTGAGAAGATTCTTGTGATATTGATTATCTCTAATCGGTTGATCTCCTGTTGATCATTATTTGCATACTTATAGTTGTATGTCAGTATGGGTATTTCATATTTATGCCATACCTCTTATCGGTTGATCTCCTGTTGATCATTATTTACATACTTATAGTAGTATGTCATTATGGATATTTTATGTTATGCCATATCTTTTATTCTATGTCATACTCTGTTCGAGTTTTCATACTCCGTTTGAGTTTTCATACTCTGTTCGAGTTTTCATACTCCGGTTCGAGTTTTCATACTCGCGTTCGAGTTTTCATACTCCGGTTCGAGTTTTCATACTCGCGTTCGAGTTCTCATACTCTTAGCTTGTGTTTTTTGGATTTCTTGTGAGGATTTCTAGAATTTGTGCTTCACCAATTTTCGTGATTTCTATTGATAAGTTTTATCAATTCTTGTGCATTGGTGAATTCGTGTGTTATTGACTTGTTATGAATACAAGTTTAGGGTATGATATCCCTTTCTATCTTTGAGAAGATTCTTGTGACCTTTTTGATGAACGAAAATTCATTGGTATTATATTTTGATGCCAATTATTTCGATGAAATTTTGACGTATGTCGAAGTTGCTACTGACATTGCTATTTTAATCACGTGTTTTAAAAATTTGTTATTCTTCAAAATATTTCAAAATATAAATCAAAATTGTTTTCAAAATCTTTACGATTTGCGCTTTCAAAAGAATGAGGAAGCGAATTAAACGTTTCAGAAAAATCGAGGACTATGACCCCTTTCTTTTACTGATTCGCTTAATTCCGGACTTGTCCGTTTGAGAACGTAAAATGTTATTTATTTAAAATACACAATTTAACACTTTCAAGGAAACGATGAAGTGAATTAAACGATTTAGTAAAACTCGTGGTTATGAGTCATGTGCGTTTGCTATTTCGGTTAATTTCGGACTCGTTAATTGAAAATTTTGTAATTTGAAATTTGATTACCGTTGTGGTAATTTCTGATTATCGTTTTGATAATTGGATGTTTATGATTTCTGATTTATCGTTTTTGATAATCAGATATTTATTGTTTCTGATTATCGCTTGTGATAATCAGATATTTGAGATCTAATTATCGTTTGTGATAATTAGATATTTGTGATTTGATTATCAATTGTGATAATTAAATAATCGTTGATTCGTGATTTCTGATTTATCGTTTTTGATAATCAGATATTTATTGTTTCTAATTATCTATTGATAATTAGATATTTGAGATTTAATTGTCGTTTGTGATAATTAAATATTTGTGATTTAAGATTGATTTTCGATTTTGATAATCGAATACTTGTTGATTTGATTATCGTTTTTGATAATCGAATATTTGTGATTTGAGATCTCTGAATTATCTATTGATAATTAGATTTTGTTGATAATTTGTGAATTTCCTTTATGAAATTAAAAGATTTCTTTGGCGTTTATATTGTACTACGCCAGTGTACCGGCTCAATTTTCTGCTAATCATGACGTTTTCCACGTCTTCCAATTACGGAAATGCCTTTGGGATTTCCGATCTTTATTCTTGAGCCCGGTATTATTGAAGAAATTGAAGTTTCACCAGATTTGACGTTGAGCAACATTCTATTCACATCAATGTTTCGGGGGTTCGGCACCTTCGAAATAAAGATGTTTTCTCGTGAAAGTTTATTGGTTCTCAAATCCTTTGAATTTCACTTTGGAATCCAGAGAATTCATCGAGCAATCACGATCAGGTTTTCTCTATCATGCTCTTTATGGTGAACTTCCTACTTCGAATTTCTTCATCTTGTGATGATATGCTCTTATGGTTGTTACTTTTTATCCGTTTGTTCCTTATGATTGCGAGGACGCAATTTCTTTAAGGAGGGGAGTCTGTAACAACCCGGTATTCGTGTCGATTTATAATCGACATTAAACGATTAATATTGACCCAAATTTCCGTTTGAATTTTTAAATTTGAATTAAAATTCTTTTGTTTATGGTTAAAAGGGGTTTCCGGGCTTTAGTTTTCTCGGCCCACTTAACTATTTTATGCCGTGAAAAATTCATTCCCTTTTCCCCCTTTAACCCGTTCCCCTCTCTAATTTCTTTAACCCGATCCCCCCCTTTTTTCATTTTCATTTTTATAAAACCCTAAACAAAAGAAATTTAATGGCGGCCCCTTTGCATTTGTCGTTCGTCTTCCTTCGCTTGCTCGTGGCTGCGTCGATCGATGCTCTCGTGCTCGGCTTCCCCTAAATTCGTCGACATGGTGAGTAATTACTACTCACATCTAATTTAAACTCTAGCTAGTTAAATCTTGTGCTTTTGTGATTTACTTGGGTTGCTTGATTTTACGATATTGATGTCGTTCGATTTTCGGCCTTGTTCGATTCGATTGTTGCCTTGAGTACTCGGTTGCTTTTAGCTTGATACACGTGGTTTTTGAGCTATTCGATTTCTGATAACCTTGTCTCTGACTTGTGCATTCCATTCTCATGAGTTCTTATCTGTAGTATATCCTGATGCTCTTGAGCTAGTCTGCAATGTCAGGGTGGATTTTGATGGTTGTTGCTGTGTTTCATCATGATTTGCATTTTTGATGCTCTTGAGTTGCAGTGCTTCATTTCTGGTGACATGTGCATTTGTCTTTGCACTTGCATACTGTTGCCTGTTGCAGTTTGGTTACTTGTGTACATACTTTGTCGAATTCACTCGAGAAGTTTGGTTATTTGAGTTTTCACTACTACCATGTGTCACTATACATTGTTGACCATTGTTCCAGTTATGTGTTGTATTTGCACATGTTTGTATATGCAGATATTTGAGCATATTTTATTGCTGTCCACTGCCACTCTTGTTTGCATATTTATTATGCAGACACTTGAGCATTCCTTTGATTGTTCACTGCAACTTTTTGCTGTCCACTGCCACCCTTGTTTGCATATTCAATATGCAGACATTTGAGCATTTTTTCTTTTGTTGCTTATTTTGTCATTTCTTTTTGAGATATGACCTGACTTTGTTCAAACTGTTTCACTGTCGTACTATGTTTATGTATGTGTCATCTCCATGTATATACATACATATATGTATGTATATATGTGTGTGTGATGGCTCGATATCAATTCTGATTTCATGTTTTCAGGATTAACCAGAGCGTGTCTAAAATGTTTTGAGTTGTTTCTTTGTTGCAGATACACATGTCTGAATTTCCTTGTTAGACTTGGTATTGCACAAGAAGAACTAGTCATAGTGTATTGTTCTACTTCGAGTTAAATTGCCCTCGTTTTCCCTGAACTCCTGATTGCTTGAACATATTGAAGTCTTGTTACAGCTCATGTTCATGTACATATTCATATTTCATATGTTGGTCTGGTTCTGTTTCTTTTCACCTCTGCACATTTTGCAGTCCCTACTTGCTGTTGCACTTATATATAGCTATGTATGCATATGTTCTTGAGTCAGTTTCATTGTGGTTGTGTTATCACCATGTTGGTTTGACTTGAACTCGATTCACTTGATACTGTTGGCATTCATATGTTTACAAGTACATTTCATATACTTGTAGCCATTCATGCAAAATTCTGCTGCCTTCTTCTGTTTCATTTCATTCTGGAACCATCATTTTGTGACCCTTTTCACTAGTGTTTTCCACTGTTGCATTGTTTGGGTGATCGTTGTACATATGAGATTGATTCATATGTATGTTAGGCAATGTTTACATTGTATTGCCTTAATTTTTGTGCTCTCCTCTTTAGCATATACCTGTACATTGCTATGTGCACTTATGTCCATGCTTTCATTTGATCTTGTGGTGTCTGCAATTCAATTGCAGTTTGTTCTTGTGTCTGTGTGTGTGGTGCCATACCCCTGGTGCCCTCACCCTCCTCCTATTTTTGTAGCTGTCCCACTGCTTTGTGTTTTGGATGCAGACTTGTTGCAGTCTCTACTTTTCTGATGTGTGCTGTGGCACCATTTCATTGGTGCTCTCACCTTCATTTGAGTTGTGTCTTCATGTTATACACTGCATATTTGTGTGACAACCCTTTGCTGATGTACTTGAGCATGCATTCCTGATCATGCCACTGTTTGCATTTTTGATTTATGTGGTTTATGTGGTCGAAATGTTTTTATTGTGCATATCTGTCTACTTTGACCACCGAGTTCGTGGCATTGATATTTGAACCTTCGTTGATTTTGGTTCGTTGATCTTATGGGTACATCATCACTGTAGTGGCACGGCAGTGCACGCAAGCGTGAACTGCAGCCACACGGTATTCTTTTTGTTTTGACTTATGGATCTTTTTGCGTATTCCATATTCTGTAGTGGCGAGGCAGTGCACGCGTCCGTGTACTGCAGCCCTACTTGAATTAATATTTTAACTGATATTTAAATGTTTTGAACTGTTTTGTTCATTTCAATTCAATATTATGAATTGCATACTGATTTGGTTTAATTACTGTCGTCTATTCATTATTTAATTATTATTGCTTCTGTGCACTAATAACTGAGTTTGAATTAGACTGACCCGAGTATTATTTTCTTTTGAATCTAATACTCGGGTCAGACCGAGTATTTACAGGTTGTAGATATTCTGCTTTGGGTTGCTGCTAGAGCTATGAAGTTCTTTCATATCTTTTGGAGTAGTCGTCATTTGTAGTAGTCTGTATTATTGTATAGGAAGATATGTATTCATGCATATTATATACGTTAATGTACTTGTATATGTAACTTCCTGAGTTGACTATTGTAGTTGTATCACATGTACCGTGTAAACGTATTGTAACTGACATCAGTTATTGTATATATGAGATTTTCTGATTTATCTGTGTTCCGCATTTATATTTATCTGTGTTATTAGTTTATATTTGTCCTAGACTATTATAGCCACCGTGTGGTAGCTTTGAGTTTGCATCGGCATGCCGGATTCTCTTCTGAAATTAAAAGCATGTTTTTACTATCTGACATATCGGTGTTCGCACAAAGCAATTACACGGATGGTCGCTCCTCAACAGCCTTATTCTCCGTGCTAGTTGACAGCACTACACCGTAGTGTTCTTGGCTAGCGTGGGTATAGAGGTGGGGCGTCACATATACATTTGTTAAAGTGGTCCCGGTAGCGATAGAGAGTATGCTCATATCTGGCCCCGGCCTCTTTAACAACCAAACGTCATTTTACACACTGGTTGGTACTTTTACATTTCAAAAATAGTTCGTACTTGATATCAAAATATCATATTTGCTTCAAAATAAAATCCATTCCGAAATCATCATATTTACTCAAAATAGACCATTTCAATTCAAAATCATGTTCGTCTTAATATCTCGATTTCGTTTCCAAAATTGTTTCGAATTTCAATTTAGGTTATAACTTCATTTAGCCCAACTCGTACTTAAATCCATGATTTAAAAATAACATCCCACTTCTGACCAGTTAGAATTTTTTTTAAAATAGTTTGAACAGTTTAAAATAGTTTAAATAATCAAAGTGGTTAAAATATAATGTAAATGGTTAAAATAGTTAAAAATAGTTCAAATGGTTAAAATAGTTTAATATAAAATAGTTTAAGCATTAAAATGGTTTATATAGCAAAATAATTTGAATATTTAAAGAATATATATTTTAAACATTTTGTACTAAATAATTCATTTGAAAAATAATTTCAATGTCAATTGACTAAATTTCTAAATCTTCTAAATTCAAATCAATCAATTTCCATTTACATTTATATCGCTTAAATTTCGATTTCAATTTGAATTAACTTCGATTCTAGTTTATATTCAAATCGATTTCGATTTCGATTCCAAATTGATTCAACTTCGATTTCAATTCCAAACAATTCTATTTAATTCCAATTTGAATTAGTTTCAATTCAATTCTCTATTTAAACTATTTCGATTTATATCAATTCCAAGTTAGATTTTCAAGATATTGATTCAAATCACTTAAATTAAATTTTACTTCAATGCTAAATTTTCAATTCAAATTTTCAAGTATAATTCAATTTCGGGCTTAAGTTAGAAATATCGTTTTATGTCACTTTACCTAGCAATATTCAAAGTACGAATAAAATCCAATCTTAAAAAAACAAATCAATTTATGAAATTCAATCGTATTTCGATTATAACTTCAAAATCTCAACTTTAATTATTAAAACAATTACCTTTCACCAAAATTAATTTCAACATTTCAAACTCGAATTCGTGATTAGTTCGAATCTCATAAATTCGATTTTCATTTCTTTAACTCAATATCATTATGTAATTTCAAAGCTGAGACTATTAAAATTATTTAATTTTACCAATCCTGTGTCCTTATATAATTTTCTATCCTATGGCCTAGTGATCAATTATTTCAATTTAATTTTGGAAATGGATATATATCATTTCAATCGAAAAAAATTATCATAGGTACATATCATTTCAACCTACTTCTTAATTATTCAAAATAATTCCATTTATAGTTTACATGTTGTAAATACTTTACCGGGTGATAAGAGGTTATATATATAATAAATAAACATCCAATCATCCAAATATCAACCAATTAGCAACCGTTATAATCAATCATAAGAACAAATAATATTATTCACAATAATTTCATAGTTATTGATAGCGGGTATTTTACTGGCAATTCAATTCCAATTTCAAATTTGACTGTCAATTTTAATTTCTAATAGTTAATTCAAATGACAACCAAATTTATCAAACAATGACTAATAAAATTATATCACTTCATAAATTCAAATTTAACTTGCATAAAAATATTCTAGTACGTTATGAGCGTTATAAAACACTCACCTTGAGCTTTCAATTTTAAATCAAATCGAACGATGTTCGATTTAACGTAAAATTTTGACTAGTTCCAATAACTCCAAATCTATTTCATTGCAAAGCACTCGTCATCATGAACACAACGCAAAAAGTCTCGTCCCAATCGGACCTAGTATGCCGGAGTTATAAATTTTATAAGTTCATCGATTAATTTTTTAATTAATTTAAATCACTAACTTATACAATTACAAACCATGTCAAATAGGCCCATCCCAACAAAGGCTTTCTTCCCCAAAACTGCTTCTCGTTCCAGAGATCCAAATGCACGTCATAAACGTGCACGTGCACGATGCAATCCGTTGATCCACTCGTTGAAATCATCCTTCGACTTTGCCATTCGACTTCTCTTTGACAACTGCACCTACCTGACCCCACAAATCAAAGCTCGATCACCACCAGGAAGTCGCGACTGCTCGTGCTCGAATGCAAATGTCACGTTTTGCAAAATGCGATCAGAACCCACCATATTAAGCATCTAGGTGCGGTTTTCGACGACGAATCCAATTCCACTCTTCGTTGCTCGAATCGAAGACCAAAACTTAAAAAATCTCTAACCCTAGTTCGACTCCTTCACGTCATCCCAAAAGAAATGCAGGAGAACCATAAACGAAGCGTATCGGATCGAAGAGAATGCAAAATCTAGATTTTAGAAACTAGTTTGGTATTTTTTAATCAAGTATAATGTGAGAATTTATTTTTTGAAGTTTCATGTTTTACATTTTTTTCCTCTTTATCAGCTTAGCTACGCTTTTAAAAAAGGAAGAAAGGTGCCTTGTGTGTTTGAATGGGTCAAAGGTATAGTGGAAAGATATATAACAACCAAAAGGAAGTTTGACTAATTAATATATTAATTAAAATTCAAAATGTCTCGATTTACATAACTACAAATCTCGAACCTTTATCGAGGCGTGCCGCTAGACGTTTATATTGTTATACTCCTATTCCTTACGCAATGGAAAAGATTTTGAGTCCCAGTTCGATCGTATGGAGAAGATAGCCTTTTGAATCGAATTAAACTTTCGATATTAATTTCAAACACGTTTCTATTCTGTACGACTAAACGGTAACTCAAAACATTACGAAATTTGAAATCTGATGACAATACACTATTTCGGATCCAATGGAAATAGTTTCGTCAAAATTCAAGACAGTGCCCCAAATCGCTATTTTAACATCTCGATTATATATAAAATTTTCAGTTTCTAATTATTCACCTTTATATTCAATCTTGAGTGTTAACAATCTACATTATTGTTTAAATAAATTTTTCATCAATTCCGATATCAATTTCAGTCATATTAAATTCAGAATTCTATTATTCAAATAATTTCCCATATTAAATTTAAACAATTTAATTATCCAATAAATCAATAAATTTCAATATTAGATTTTAACTGAATTTATTTATCAATGAAATTCTTTATTTACATCTAATGAATCCCACATTTATTATTTAATCCAACTATTGATTGTAAACTTATTTAATACATAGCATTACCTTTCAATACATGTTATTACTTAAATCTTCGAAATTAGTTTATTTCAAAATTTTATTATAGTTCATATCCTGTAACTTACATTCAAAATCATTAAATTTTTATTTATAACCATTTTTATTTAATAATTACATTGAAATTAATAATTTAAAATAGCTAAAAATATGGGTTGTTAAAGGTTGGATCCGTAATAGTGTATTATTATCGGATTTCAATTCTTGCAGCGTTTGGAGGTATTGTTTGGTCGTACGGGATAGAAACGCGCTAAAAATTATATAAAAAATTTAATATTATAACTGGTTTCAAAAAACCATCTTCTCTATACGATAGAATTGCATGTCGAAACATGTACCATTGCGTTTGGAATATGGATATAACATTATGAACGCCTGGCTGCCTTGATCGAGTTTCGTAATTAATATCTATATACTTTTGAATTTTAAACAATTTATTTTCATCGAATTGACTAGGCAGCCTTCGTTCTTTCATCTCATCCATTCCATCAACCATCCTACTATTGTACCTACCTACTGCTTGATTTAAAAGGGTCTACGTCTCCTCCCTTTGCATTTTTTATACAGCCGTGAAAAGAAAAAAATATACAAAGGAAAGCCAGCTTCTTAATTTCAAAAATCTATAACTCGATTTTTACTCAACGAAAAATTCCTAAATAATTTTAAAATTCAAGTTACGTGAAGGGCTTTGATCTGGTTTATTGTTTATAGGATGCAGCCATGGTTGTTGTTGCTCCAAATCGTGTACAGTAGAAGTATCGAAACTAGGGTTGGGAGAATCTGTCGATTGGGTGCTCGATTCGAGTTTTAAGTGTCGTTTTTGGATTCGGAGGGTAGAATATAATCCACGGCCATAAAATCATGAAGGCCGATCGAAATTTGGTCGCAGATCATGTTTAGGTCAAGGGTGAGCAGTGATTGTTGTGTTTTCCTCTAGGGTCACGAAGGTGATGTCGTGATGCTCAACTTGAAGCTCGTCGTTCATGTAGTTGTCCGACGAAGTCGGATTGCGAAATCATCGAGTGTGGAGGCTTCATGGGCGTGCGTGCATGGTCTTTTTTGGGTTTGCTATTGCTTTCATGTATGGGGAAGGGATTGGGGAAGAAGGTATGGAGGGTAGTTTTGTAATTTTTGTAATTTTATAATTAAATTATACTATTTAATTTAAAGTATATCAATAACTTATAAAATTCATGTCTCTCCTATACGAGGTCGTATCGAGATGAGACATTTGCGTTGCGATCATGATGACGAGAGCTTTGCAATGAAACTAGTTTGGATGGATTTGAAGACTGTCGAAATTTGGGTTAAAATCGGGCGATGTTTGGTTTATTTCCAAAGCAGAACGTTTTGGCGACATTAAAAAATAAAGATGAGTGTTTTATAATGCTCGCAACGTAATAAAATATTTCAATGCTAGTTAAATTTGAAATTATGAGTGATATATTTATTAATCGTTGTTTGATAAATTTAATTGTCATTCGAATTAACTGCTAAAATTAAAATTGACAGTTAAGTTTGAAATTGTAATTTAATTATCAGTAAAATACCTGGTATTATTAACTATGAAATTGTTGTGAATTATTTCGACTGTTTGGATGATTGATTGTGATGGATGCCAATTGATTGATATTTGGATGATTGGATGTTTATTTATTTATTATATATATATATATATATATCATGTTATCACTTGGTAAATCATTTAAAGTACATAGAACTGTGAATTTAATTATTTCGAACAAATTAAGAAATTGATATATACCTATGACACTATTGTTTGGATTGAAATGATATATATCCATCCTGAAAATTAAATTGAAATAATTGATCGCTTGGCCACAAGATAGAAAATTATATACGAACACCAGATTTGTTAAATTAAAGGATTTTAAAAATTTTTATTTGAAATTTATTTCAACGATTTAATTTTAAGAAAATGAAAATCGAATTTATGGAAATCGAACTATTTCAAAATTGAGCTCGTAATTGAATTATATTTGAGGATTTGGATTTCAAACTGGGTATTGAAAGTAAATTGATTTAAATGTTTTGAATCGATGTTTTGAAAATCGAACTCGGAATTTATAAAAATCGAAATGGTTCAAAAAATTTGAAACCAAAATTATTTTGGAACTGTAATTGAAATTAATTTGAAATTGGAATTGAATTAATTTGAAATTGACATCAAAATTAATTTGGAAATCGAAGTAAAATTCGACTTGAAATCGGAATTGAATCGATTAAATCGAAATGGAAATTTAAAAGTGATTTGAATTGAAAATTTTGATGATTGAATCGGTTCGACTTTGGAACTATTTTCAAATAAATTATTTTGATATAAACTACTTTAATCTATCTTTTTAAATATTCAAATTATTTTGGATTTTCCAAATGATTTTGCTATGGAAACCATTTTAATACTTAAACTATTTTATATTAAATTATTTTAACCTTTTAAACTATTTTTAACTGTTTTAACCATTTAAACTATCTTTAACTATTTTTATTATTTAAACTATTTTAAAATTATTTAAACTATTTTCTAAAAATTCAAATTGGTCAAAGGGGTGAAATGTTTGTAATTAAATCTTAGATTTAAATGCGAATTGGGTTAAAATAAAGTTATAACCTAAATTGAATTTTGAAACGATTTTGGAAGCAAAATCGAAATATTGAGGCGAAAATGATTTTGAAGTGAAATGGTATATATTGAGTAAATATGATGATTTCGAAATGGATTTGATTTTGAAGCAAATATGATATTTTGATATTAAGTATGAATTGTTTTCGAAATCTAAAAGTACCGGTGTGTAAAACGATGTTTGGTTGTTGAAGAGACCGGGGCTGGATATGGGCATACTCTCTGTCGATACTGGAACCACTTTAACAACTGTGTACATGGAGTGATGATCTAGAATGAAGTGGTTGGATTTGGTGTATGTTTGCTGGATTTGAAGAAAGAGAACGATGATGGATTAGCCTGGCACTTGTGCCAATTTGAAATGACTAAAACATGAGTCGTGTCGATCAAGCGAGCTAGTTACCCCGATCAGAAACACTTCTTCGTATTACCATCATTTACATTGTAACTGATTGGTGCGCACACTCGGATTTTAGGAGTGTTGGATGCGGTGGCGATCACAGCTATGATGCGTTACCACCAACCGGGAAGGGTAAACTGGTTGTATCCTACCTTAGGCATTACCTCATGCGCCTTGTCATACTTTTATCCTTATGCGAGACACCTATGATTTTGGTTTAGCGTTGTCGTATCATGGCGCATCCCTGACTACCGACATGCTACTGGTGGTTTTAAATGCAAACTATACGCCAATGCTTAAAAATGCGTTAAGATGGATTAATGTAAAGCCTTAACGTTAAGAAAAATATTTATTTCATTGAATACATTATATATGTAGCATATTCTACTATATATAAATATTTTGATGGATCCTTAAGAGGTGGAAAATCCCGTAACATCTCTTGAGTTATTGCATGCACGTTGTACACTAGATAGGATATGTGAAATCTGGTAAACATCTTTGACGCTATTACATTCATGTTATGCGATATTGATTTGACTCACATAAGGATATTTTAACCCTGACTCGAGTGTTTTTTCTTTTCATTATGCTTGGGTCAGCCCAGGGTTTTCAGCTTATCGAAGATTATTCTAGAGGATGAAGGCGAAGATTTGGTATATTATTACTATTAGTATTCCTTCATCATGTTGTCTGCTACATTATTTATTTACCCCAGATGTATATATAACTCTGATAAATGCTGTATAGATTATAATCAAATGTATAGTATAAACAGCTTCATGAATTGTTTATTTGATTATTATATTTTATCGTTCCGCTGGAGATTCTGTGTTTATTTTCTTCTTTTCTTATTTTTCTTAATTAACCCCATCGATCATCTATGTTTCGGATGTTTAAGTCGAACATGTGTGGATTATTGTCGACTTAAACCTTTTGAAATGTGAGTCGTCACAGTGAACATCAGAATCAATCAAAAATCCACATCCATGGTTCACCTTCAAGAAATCGAGTGAAAAATCCCAACCCAGATCGGTGTAATTCACTTCGAAATCGTATCCTCGAATCTGTATCAAACAGTTATGTGGATAAAAAAACATGCGTATAATTTGCGTATTATATTCCAGTTGGTTTCTTATTATATCTCATTCTTATTTCCAATTCTTTTATTCACATTCAATTTCTTTTACATTTATTCTCATTATACTTTCATTTGATTCGTATTCAGTTTAAAATCAAATTCAATTATTTATGTTAATTCCACTTACATTCAATTCTTTATATTCACTAATTAATCTTCACTTTAATTTACGTTTAACAACATTCCATTCCATAAACAGTTTACTTGATATATCTTCTTTAATATTAACAACACTAAAGTTCCATTACCAAATTTACTTAAGTTATTTACTTAAGTTTATAAACATTTTATACATCACTTCGTATGTTTATTTCACTTTGAAGCTTAAGTCAATTTCCATTTCTTAGTTCCATTACCTAATTTACTTTCCTTAACATTCACATTTATTTTCTATCAAACAACATTCTAAAACTTATTCACTTCTTTTTACAACTCAAGTTGAAGTGCATTTATAACTTATGTTCATGTTCATTTCAAAATTCTAATTTTAGTTCATTTCAACAATTCACTTTCATTTAACTTTTCTTAAGCTATACTCAGCTAATTTACTTCATCACACTAACTCAATTTATTTAACTTCGATTATTTAACTTTGCTCTCAAGTTAATTCTTTTATTATTTCATATATCTCAAATTCAAATTTGTGTTTACTTGCTTAACCAAAATGTTCAACCATTTTAAAATTTAGTTTCACTTATCCAATTCAAATTCATAAGTTGTAAACTTATTTCTTATTTATACTATTTCAAAATTATGAGTTCAAATTCTATATTTCTTATATTTATCAAATCATACTTGGAATTTTATAAAATCAAAACTTGTTTTATCAAAACAAAACTTATTTTATCAAAACATAACTTCAATAAAAAATCATTAATGGTAACAATTCATCACTTAGAGACTCGAAAATGATACCGATGATGTTGCAATCATCCCTCACATTATTTCCCAGCGACTACAGCGACTTAGGTGCTATTTATTTCTTTCCTTTAAAATTCACTTTTATTTATAAATCACATTTATAAATTTATACTTTTATAATATATACTTATTTCACTTTGGTTATATATAACCATTTCTTATTCGTTTATCTTTGTTTATATATATAATAAGAACTACTTTTATTAAATCATAAGCAACAAATTATAATAATCAAGTATTACCATCGACTAGCAACAACCAACCATATATAAGTATAATAATTCCTAGAAAATTATTCCTTCATATATAAAATATAACTTAAAAAAATTATTTCATTTACCTCATTTTAAAACAATATTATGTTGACTTGCCTCATTTAAGTGTTTTAGAAATCTCTATCGATCACATGACATCCCACGCACCGACCAAAATTCATAAATAACTCAATGGATAAGTAAACACAATATAAAACATGTTATAATCATTAACAAATATGCGCTCATATATATAATATGTCAAACTCAATCTAGGGTGCTACTGACCCTATTTATACTGAGTACCCATCAAAGCCTAGGAGTATACTAAACCTAAGCTCTAATACTAGCTGTAGAGGCCCGAAAATCCTTCCAGTTCAAGCTGACAATAAACCACACATGTTTAACCCAATCTGAATGGAAAACCGGATCTTTATGGGAAAGAAAGAAAAGAGATGAAGAGAGAAAAAAGAAGAAGAGAAGAAGACAAAGAAGAAAAAGATGACAAAATAAAAGAAACTAAAAACAATTACAAAATCTCACAAGCACAGCAGAAAAACACATATAATATCATATCATTGATCTTTAACAAACAAAAACTGTAGTTTAATATACATACAGCCATCAGAGTATAGTAATCAATCACAATCATCAGCCTGGACAGTTATAACAACCTGTCCTCACAAATGCTGATAATTCAGACAACAATCCAATGGAAAATAAACATATACGTGGAATACGACTCGAAGACTTCCAGCTCATCTGCTGAAGCTCCAAAGAATCCAAATATGAATCTGTAATATACTCAGTCTGACCCGAGCGTTGAAAGGGAAGAACGACCGGATCAGTCTGGTAAACCAATGTGAGAAAGCACATCTCAACTGAATTTATTTTAAATTTATCGAAGCGTTCTATTATCAAAACAAAAGTGTCTCGTAAGACTATGCCGCATATAAACACGAATGGGTTTTTACCTTACGATAACCAAACATTTCATATCAGGTCATGTTGTATTATACTAGTGTCTAGTGTACAAATAATAATTAAAATACCCAAAATTGTTATCATTATTTAATTCTCGTATCCTAGGCTCTAAAAATAAAATGGCAGGAACGTATTGGAGATTGGATTCCATAGAAATGATAAGGTAAGGGACTACCTTTCGTACAATACATCTCTATAAAAATGTAACTACGGTCCAGATATTGAATGCCTAACGAACACATAACCGACCTTCCCTTTCCTAGACAGAACCGAATATGACATCACCCCAGTCGTTCCCGACCTATCCGTGGCCATAGCATACAACATTCAAATATATAGTGTAATCTAGAAAGGTGATGACCGTATCCTTATGGGTGCGACCTACATAGCCCGGCCACTTCTACCATATTTCTGTCATTTCCAACTGATGAGGCATAAGGTCAGATTACCTTTCACATAGCACATTTCACTTTGAATGTCACATTGCCATTCCTTCGATCACTATTGACTTGCATGAACATACAACCTCCGAGATCGTTTGTCTCCGAGAAGAGTGTTAAGCTAAGAGAAGTTGCCTTCTCCGCCACCAAATAGATGTACGTTTATAAAAGTCAATAAACAATCTCAAAAATGCAATGTCAAGCATCCATCCATACAAGTAGTCTAGGAACAGGACAAAGCGAAGGCACTCTCCTACCACATCCTGTCGGGAGTTACCCCTAGAATTTGTAGCAATAAGTCCTTGCATATCGTAGATTTTCATAATGAAGCAGTACTACCACTATAAATATTTGATATGGTAAATTACACCTCGAGGGACTAGTGGCAAGTAGCCTGCATCACGAAGATCTCCATCTTCAAAATCATAATCATAAACTTGTGCTTTCGAACGCACACATTGGTCTGAAGTGGTTCTCAAATAAATCCGACCCCGGTCTCTTCGAACGAACAATGATAAAAAGGCCAATTATTTGATAGTCGGTCATTTAACTATCAAAGCAGACAAACAAATCTAGCACCATAAGCAATCACCGGGCCATTTAATTAATCCTTATTAATTGAATAAATTTTCAAATATTTGCTTCAAATTATCTTTAAAAAGATATATCCTCAAAACATTTTCAAATCTTTCTATATTGGAATACATTTCCATATACTTATATCAATAGTATAAGCATATTCACAAATCACTTCATTTCCAACACTTAGAAAATATCTTTGTATACTTAAATAAAAAACAAGTATATTTGCAATCTTTTAGGAAAGCTAAATATTCTTCAAAACACTTAATTTGGGTCAAAAACGAATGCTGCGTAAACACCGTTGCGACAACCCAAAACACCAGTATAGGTATTTGGTAAATAAACAGATATATAGATCCCATATACTATATAAAACATTTCCTTTCGAAAATCATTTACTATAACAACCATGTTATAGTCCATGTCTTCCTTACTTCCCGAAAACGTCTATTACAACAATAATTGCTGAAATCTATGTTTTTGTTAATCATCTCATTTTAAAATATTCTTCTAAACCATTAAATTCATTTAAAACCATTACTTCCCAAACATAAATTACTTTAAAACATTTGCTTCATCAAAACATAACTCTCAAAACCTTATCAAATAAAACCCATATTCATAAAATCATTTTACAATCTCCTTTCAATTTTATAGAACTTCCATTTTTATAAAATTCCTTTACTTACCAAATTCTATCTATAAATCCATTCTTTTATAAAACTATTTAACTATCAAAATCCATTTCTAAATCCATTCTTTATGAAATCTATTTCATTTATTAAATCAAATTTACTTATATAATCCATTTATAAAATAACTAAAAAACCCATTACAAAACATTCATAACTTTCAATTATAAACCGATTTCTTTATATACAAACATATCACTTCTACAAATCCATTTATATAAACTATTCAAAAATCTATTTCCGAAGCATTTCATAAAACTATACATCTATTAATAAAAAATAATAACTTTTATTTAAAAACAAACACCTTCCATTATAACTTAAAAATCATTAGAAATACCTTCCAAAATCACTTAAAAATCCCTTTTGAAACCAAAACCACCATCTCTGGCATTTCAAAACATCAAAAATAAGGCCCAATGATACCGTAGCACCAAATAAGTCAAATCACATCCAAAACATCAACATGACATCCAAACATCATATATCAACATATATATGAAAATAAATCAACAGTAGTGAGGAATCCTGTTGGATCTCCTCAATCTGTAACGTGCAACAATTACAGCATATGAGAAAAATGTACAATGTCTGCTTCGAGGTAGATGCACCGCTCATACACGGGAACATATAGGGTCTCATCCACTAAAATATGTAGGAATATATCCAACCTACAAACATATATAACAGTCATCAAAACAACATAATAAAAATATTCCTACTTATATAAAATATAAGCGGGCCAGAGAGTGTGAGTTTTACTCACTTTGGTTGCATTTTTTATTGTAGCATTTTACTTCGATTAAAATTAAAAGAGTGTTAATTTTAACCAAAATTCTTGCAAGACCCAAATCGATCCAATCTAAACTAAAATGAAGCTCTCGACAATATGAATCCTGCGAAATTTTTTTCGTGCGAAACGGACCTCTTATGAAAAAGTTACAGGATTTTTAACATTCACGAATTAAATATTATAATTGATTTCTCAATTGTAGTAATTAAATTTAATTACTCATGTTTATACTTTGTTCTCCTCTCAGACATATAGGCACGTGCTCGAACCCACTTATCGATATCGTTCTTTGATCGTCACACCGTCCACATCGATCGAAAGGACGATCCACGACCACTATGTCAAAGAGCACCTCCTGCCACTGCTATGCCTCCGATCTCGTCAAGCTCTGCCCCCTATCACCCACAATTCCAGTTCAAACGCAGTGCCTTCCTCTCTAGATCCCGATCGATATGTTTCACCAACGACAATCGTAGTCGTTGGATTTGTAGAGCTCGAATAGCTCTTCAATTCTCTAATCGGAAGTTTTTGACAATTGTTTACGAATTGGAAGAGATTTAAGGAGGAAGATTCGAAGTTTTTGGTTGTAGAAATTGGAGATGGCGGCTGCAAACAAATAGGCTAGGGTTTTTAGTCTAAGGGTCCTTATATACACAAGTTTTTGACATTATTCACGTTCAGAATTTCCAAACTCCAAACAAAACGTGCCGCCTGGTGTCCCCAATGTTTTACCCCTATTATGAACACAAAGGAATACGTATCGAAGGCCAATTCCATCATATACAGAAGATAGGTTTTTGAAATTGAATTATTTTAATTAAATTTCCTTTAAGCCATTTCTACGTGTTTCGAACTCGCATCAAATGGTAAGTCTAATCAACATGAAATTCAACATCATACTATAATTGACTATTACTGGTCCAATGAAACAAGTTTCGTCGAAATCCGAGACAGTATCAAAAATGACTATTTTTACACATTACCAATTTTTATTTATTCACTTTTAAATGAAAATTAATATTTTAATAACTCTATTCTAATTCAAATAGGATTTAAATCAATGTTTGAAATCATTTTTATTCATATTAGATTCAAGATTCATTTTCTTAACTGATTAACTTGTGAAATTCACTTTTCAATATTTAAAATCAATTAAATATTCTAAATTTGAACGATTGAAAATCTGGGTCGTTACAATAACATCCCCCTACTTTTGAACTTAACTGTCTTGTTCCTCAGTCTTTTCTCATTTCTCACTAAAACCTGAACTGGGTTTTCTATCAAAAGTCAAATTAGGCTCTACTAACAAATCTTCCAACCCTTTCGAAGTAATAGTAGTTTCTGGATTATATACATATTTGCAAAGATGACACACATGAAATACATTATGGACACCTTCCATACTTCTTGACAACTCTACTCTGTATGAGAGCTTTCTAATCGTCTCTATAATTTGGAATGGACCAACATATCTCAATGCCAGTTTCCCCGACTTCCCAAAGCGTACCGTACCCTTCATCGGCCGAACTTCATTGAAAACCCTATCTCCAACTGAGGACTTTAGGTCTTTACGCCTCTTATTTGCGTAACTTCTCTATCTGTATTGAGCTTTCTTCATCCTTTTTCGGGTCAACTCAATCTTCTCTGACGTTTCCCTAACCAAATCTAGACATAAGACCAATCTGTCTCCGGTCTCCAACCAACATGCTGGTGATATGCATGGCCTTCCATACAAAGCTTCAAAAGGCGCCATTCTTATACTAGTCTGATAGCTGTTATTATCGGAAAAATCAACCAAATGTACGTGATCCTCCCAAGATCCACCAAAGTCCAATACAAAAACACTTAGTAAATCCTCGAGTACCTTATTGACTCTCTCTGTCTGCCCATTCGTTTGTGGGTGATATACCGTACTCATCTTGAGCTTAATGCCTAACACATCCTGTAGACTCTTCCAGAATTAGCTAGTGAACAAAGCATCTCTGTCACTGACTATGCTACTAGGAACTACATGTAGTCTAACTATGTTTTTTATAAACAGCTTAGCTAAAACAGGTGTTGTCATAGTTGACTTAGCTGGAATGAAATGGGCATTCATGGTCAACCTATCCACTATAACCCATTTACTTTAATTTCCTCTGTTTGACCTTGGCAACCCATCTATAAAATCCATGGATATTGAATCCCATTTCCAAACTGGAATCTCTAGAGGCTGAAGCAATCCACTTGGCTTCTGATGTTCGGCTTTCACTTGTTGACAGTTTGTACGCTGCCTAACCCACAAGCCAACATCCCTCTGCATACCTTCCCAATAGAAGCTCCTCTTCATATCTTGATACAAATTGGTCCTTCTAGAATGAATCGTAAACTTGGATCGATGACATTCACCAAGAACTTCTTTCCTCAAGTTCTCAACATCTGGAACACACAACCATTCCATCTTTCTCAACCATCCTTTCTGGTCAAGATCAAAGTATTTCAGATCATCAATCTCCGATCCAACATCAAGCTTTTTGATCTTCTCGACTAATAATGGTCCTCCTTCTGGTTAGAAGCAATTTTCTTAATCAACACTGGTCGAACAACTAAACAGGACATCATGGCAGTTCTATGATTGAACTAGCAGTTGATCTTAACTGCACATTACAGGTAGTCAAAGATTCTAAATCTTTCCACTCTGCAAACAAAGCTAACACCACATTCTGATGTCTTTTGCTAAGAGCATCCGCTACTTTATTACCCTTTTATGGTGTGTACTCTATACTGAAATCATAAGCAGTCACAAACTCCAGCCACCTCCGCTAGCTCATATTCAACTCCTTCTAGGGGAATAAGTATCTTAAATACTTATGATCCGTGTATAGCTCAAATCTCTCTCCTAAAAGATAATGTCTCCAAATCTTCAATGCGAAGATCACTGTTGCCAACTTCAAATCATGAGTAGGATATCTCACTTCATGCGGTATAAGTTGTTGTAAAGCATAGGCAGTCACTTTACCCTTCTGCATCAACACAGCTTCAAATCCAGTCCCACATGCATCAGTATACACCACTTTACCCTTGGTTTAACTTAAGAAATGCTTCCTCACATTTTGTCGTACCAAACAAACTTCACCTCCTTCCTGCTTAGCTTAGTCAAAGGCGCTACTATCCGCGAGAAATCCTTAATGAATCTCCTGTATTAGCCAGCACGTCCAAGAAAACTTCTAATCTCAGTCACCATCTCTGGTCTCTTCCAATTATTAATAGCTTCGATCTTATCTGGATCGATTGACAATCCTTTCTCTGAAACCACATGACTAAGAAACTTAACCTCTTTCTTCCAAAAACGACATTCAGAAAACTTCGCCTTTAGCTGATGCTATCTCGGTGTTTCAAGCATAACTCTAGGCTAATCTTCATGCTCCCTTTCATCCTTAGAGTATACTAAAATGTCATCTATAAATATCAACACAAATATATCCAAATACTCTTTGAAGACTCGGTTCATCAAGTCCAGGAAGAAAGCAGGTGCATTCGTAACCCGAATGGAATTACTAACCACTCATACGAACATATCTAGTTCGAAATGCTATCAAAGGAATGATGTCCTCTACCACTCTTAACTGATGAAAGCGTGTCACCAAATTCAACTGGGAAAACACTGTTGCTCCACTCAACTGATTGAATAGATCATCAATTCTCTACAAAGGATACTTATTCTTGATCGTCTTTTCATTCAACTTACTGTAGTCGATACAGATCCTCAACGATCCATCTGGTTTCTTCACGAACACTGCGACCGCTCTTGTAACGACCCAAAATTTTCGACCCCAAAAATTTGACAGTAATACGTTCACTGTAGAAGTGCCAAGCAATCGAACTCGAAATTCCAGATTGTTAGGGTAAAGAAGGAAAGAGGTAGAAGAAGAAACAGAAAACAACATCATAGAATCTCACATTCGCAGCGGAACAAAATATAATATCAAATACCAGCATTTACACAAAGAAAGCTGTAAATGTCAATTAAATATAATATATCAGAGTACAATCATCACAAATAAACTGGACAGTTGTAACAACTTGTCCACTATTATCAATACAATCTCAAATACACAGCGGAATATACTCCATACGTTCCTGCTATCCAGCTTGCCTCCTGAGCTCTAGAACGTCCTAACCTGAAAATCTGTAATACTCGGTCTGAACCGAGTATTACAATAAAGTAACAGCCGAGTCAGGCTGGAAACCAGCATGAGTAAACCTATATAACTTGAAATACTAAGTTGAAAAGCATCCTTGAAAATCCAGGTAACTCGTATATCGGACGAGTTTTAATCAGATTAAATCCAACTCCTTTACAAAAAATTCATCAACTTTTTTGATACGCCTAGATACAGCTTCTTATTTAATAATAACAACCCAGTTCACCCATTTTATTCAAACAGGCCTATTTAATTCCATGATTAAACCCGTAAGGTTTAGCGATTTATGAATCGAAGTAGTTCCTGATATCACTGATGTCCGATTCCGATCTCTTCGAATCCCAAGGGTAAGTTTGAGGAAGTTAGTTGATTAAATTAACCATTTATCGTTTATGGGGATAATATCTGATATAGGGTATTTATTGCAAATAAAACGTATCATTGTTTTAATTATATTAATTTAAAAATAAATACCTCATAGAATTTAGCAAGAGTATAGATCGTTAACCCAATTAATGATCTATAACCATTATCCAAACGACTCATTTAGTCTTAATTACTTTGATTTCGTATTCATTTATATTTAGAACTAGGTTAATTACAAATAAAACAATTTACTAAATAACAACATTATAAAATATTATTCGTTATCTCTAAGTTCAAATCAGTTAATATTAATTAAATATTTTTCAAATCATGTTTAATTATCATTAAACGAAATTACAAACTATTTTTTTTAATTTTATTTAAAAATCTGGGACTTAACCAATATTTAACACGCATATTAACTTAAGTCCTTTAACCGATTAAAGATTCATTTCCATTGAATTTTCACTTTTAAAATTTATAAAACATCATTTGTCTAAAATCAAACTGAATTACGAACTTGTCCTATTATAAAATTTGATTTCTTCTACTTCCTTACTTCTTTATGTAGCTTATACAATATTTATATCTAATTCCTCTGGCCCAAATCTTCTGGCCCACTTTCCACCCTACTTTTCTACTCGACTGCACATCGAAATCAAGCCGTAGCCACATAGTCCGGTCCACCAACCATCCCTCTAACCCGAACCCTTAATCTCATCTTTTGTTCCCACCACTTCTTAACTTGCTTCAGGTAGGAGCACGAAAACATGCACGTCCTTGCTTGTGCACCTGTACATGAACCTCTGCTGACGGCCTTCGCCGCCCATCGCCTCCACGAGTCGCCTTCCACCCCCATACCACGATCTCCAACTGAAACCCACCGATACTTAGGTTTCGAATATTTGGGTCCGCAATCCCATTTGAAAAACTAAGCCAACCCTTTAATCACCACTTTCCGCCACCGCAGTCCGTAGCTCGCCATCGGAAACTACCCAGAGACGCGTCGTCGTCCCCTCCATCGGTTCCCCTCGGACCGCACGTTCATACCTTCCCCATTACGTTGCCGTTAAAGCCGACCCAAAGTCTTAGAACCTCCACTATCAAACCCTACTTTGTCCAAGTCCACCATCCACAAACAACTAGAAATCGCCTCACCATTTTCTGACCTTCGCCTATCCCCCACGCTCCACCATGACCAATCGACTTGCATCGAAACCCAACCCATCATCGGAATTCGAATAAAAACCTATTTCAGTTCAACTCACAATTTCACACAAATTACAAGCTTAAAAATTATGATTCTATTACCAAAAATCATCATTCCTAAAGGTTTATCTAGTTATATAACCAAAACATGAAATTTAAATAGTTCATTTTCTGACTTGACTTGATTCTTATAGTAATTCCTTGCTTTCCCAATAATTACCTAATATATTTACTTGAAAATATTTTTAAAAATGATATTATATCCATACAAAAAAATTTCCCTTAATGATCATAGACTTAAATTGTTTAGAAGAGGAGATACGAATTTTTTTGGGAGATTTAGGTCTATAAATCAAGAACAGAGTGCAAAAATTATTTACACATCCATGAAAAACTGGAAAACAAATTTATACATCCATGAAAAACATGTTAGAATCATTTCTATGATTAATTGTTGCATGCACAGGTATTACAGATGTTTTAGTTTTAAAAGATTTATGTTTACTCACTTTATTTGTTAAACAGAGGAAAGCTTTTGATCTAGAACCGCTACTGATCTGAAACTGGAAGCTTGATATACTTTGATTTGAAATGTACTTGAAACTTGCTTGCTATGCTTTGTTCACTTTGAAGGCTTGACGTAGTTTGATTTAGTTTTCTTTTTAGTTTTAGACGATGAAGAAAAAGGATTGAGAAAAGAGAAATGAATATGTAAAAGTTTTAACTGCACCCCGCCTATTCTCCAACATTTTTTTATATTTCAATTTAAAAGAAAACATATGCCACTTGTTATTGCATGTTATACCCAAGCCACAAATGTCAAAACCAATATTATATATTTACTTATGATTATTTATTTATTTATTTATGTATTATGTTTCTAAATTTTTAATATATATTTTCAAACCATATTTAGTTCATATATAATTTTAAAAGAAAGCATGATAAACCCTTTATTAAATCTTATTTTAAGCTATCATACTTTTTAATTATTTATTTTTGGAGTTTTGAAAATATGGAATAGATTTTGAAAATTGTGACAACCCGCCTTTCATTCCATAGAAAGGGGAATCATCAATGAGAAAGAAATAGGTAGAAATGGAATAGATAGAAGAAAGAACTAAACAACATCAGAATCTCATAGCGGATACGGAACAAAATATAATATCACATAACTATTACATAGTCTTTACCTATCAAAGTTACACAGATTACATAACATTATCACATTAGACAGCTATAAAGACCTGTCTATCCAGTACATTCCAAAATACAACAGTCAAAAGGGTTTCAACATAGCGGAATAAATATATATAGCTACGCTAGACTCCTGCTCTAGGCTATCCAAAATTCGCCAAGCCAAACCTGATCACTTGGCTACTCATAAAAATTTGAGTACCCAAGAGTTTAAGAAAAACAGAAATAAACTCTGGGTCAGACATGGGTCTGAAGTGAGTAAACGGTTAAATTGTTTAACTTTGAAAAACCTTTGAAATAAAAGGTATCTCGTAAGATTCTCCGCCAATAAACACGGATAAGTTTTTCCCTTACGATAACCAAAACATTTGATAGGAAATCTGATTATATTATAATATGGTCTAGGGTTCTCAAATAAATATTCACATAGCTGAAATTGTTACATTATTAAATTCCAGCATACTAGCCACAATGTGGGTTATACAATCAAGTCCGAGATCACTTATTGTAGGATTCCATACAATGGCAGGGCTACTGGGGTACCGCCCGTCATAGTATGTGGCCTAGATCACCATACCGAGGATCCCTCCCGATCCCCTGCAATACAAAGCCGGAGCTACCCCTTATTGGATGGTCCGAATAGGACAACCCCACAGTTGTGGCCAAACAACCGCCACACAGCCGAATAAAAAGGGACCGCTAGACGGGGGAAAATCTTATCCTTCTAAGGTGCTACCCACTTAACCTTGCGTGCACCTCCCCTGCTTTAGCTATTCCCGGTTGATTAGGCTTGAGGCTACGATTATCTTTAGAGAACACATCTTGGAATGCTCATCGTCCTCCATTGACGATGGTCTGATAGCATTCATCCATATAAGTTCATTCCGAGTTCGAACGAAACCAAAAGCATTATCTCATTGCACTCATTTTGGAATCACCCTTAGAGTTAACGACAATAACCCTTGCACTCTAAACTCCATCTCGATCTTCACTTTGAGATTTCACGATCTATCGTTTAACTTGGATCGATGTGGTTTTTAGATAATCAAATCTGATATCCGATTCCGGTCTCATCGAAATCCAAACGTTCTTAAAGGTCAAGTTGTTTAAGGTTTAAACAATTAATTCAATTCAAAACACTGAATTCACACAGCATTCATCACAGATAAACACATTTATCACAACTATATCCAAATCACATCACAGAATATCACAGATTATCATTCAATAGACATCAATCAATCAAGACATTCTACTCAAGCAATCATCCACAAGCAAGGATTATTAATCCATATTATAATTAATTTAATTAACTTATATTAAATTAACTACTTAAGAATTAATCACCTAACCCTGCTTAATCAATCATTAATTAATTACAAATCATTAATTAATTAATCATTCCTTAATTACTTTTATAATTCAATTAATTAATCTTTAATTAACTAATTAATTATCCCTTAATTATTAATTAACAAACCTTAATTGTTAATTAACAAAACTTAATTAAAATTAATTAATCCTTAATTACCATATAATAAATCTAAAATTACTTAATTAATTAATGCTTAATTATAACTTAATTACTTTAACTACTTAATTAATTAATCTCCAATTATAAATTGATTAATCTTAATTACTTAATTAATTAATTCTCAGTTATCAATTAATTAATCTCTAATTAATTAACTTAACCCTATATTATTAATTAATTAGACCTCAATCATTAATTAATTAATTTAATTAATCACTCTTAATTAATTACTTAATTAATTAATTTAATCTTTAATTATAAAAACCTTAATTAAATTTAAGATTAATCATTATCTTTATTAATGACTTACATATCGTTAACATTTTAAAAAAAACATTTTATCTTTATAATTAACTTACTTAATTAAATCATGTAAATTAAGTTTTAAAATAAAATAATCATTTACTTAGCAAAATTAGGTTAAACATGTTACAAAACTTCTTAATCAAATGTTAAAGAAAACATTTATTATATATAAAAGAAATTTATAAAAAAAGTTTAAACTAAATTTATTTTATATTTTACAAACCTTGCTTTTAAAAATGTTTAAAAACTGGTTTTAAACCTGCTTCGGGTTCAACCCGATGATGACTCGAGTCCTGACCCAAGACCACTGCCTTTCTTCTTGTTTTTTAAACTTTGTTAATTTAAAACTTTAAACTAGACACATGATCTCACTCACGTTTCTACCCGAGTCCCTACTCGAGTTCCCTACCCAATCACCTGAGTCTTCCTTCGAGTTACATCACAATCCAAACCACTGACACATCCAACCCCGCCGTGCACATGCACCAACGACCGAGGCCATTCCGACCATCCACGACACCTTCGACTCATCGACGATCGCTTAATCCTTCGATACCGACACCTTCGACTCATCGACGATCGCTGCAACTTCGGCCATACCTCCGCTAGCCTTCCACGCTTCCTTTCCACCAGGTCTGTTGATCTTCGATGCCATAGACACGACACAGTGACCCGGTTTCCAGCCTCGACACAAATTAGGGTTTAAAACCCATTTTGACCCACCGCCGACGCCATGGTGATTTATCCACCCATCTGACATTTTTCCCAAGCTCGTCGTACTTCCTCTACCTCCAGTCGAAACCCCGACCTTCCCAGGTTCCCCGATCGCTCAAAAGACCCTCAAAACTATTTTCTGGTCAAACCCCAAATGCTCACTCGAAATCCAACTAAAAATCGTAATTTTAATTATAAAAATCCTAATTTTCAAAGAAGATTCAGGTCATAAACATGAATCAGCAAACCATGATGTTGGATTTTAACATGTTCTTAAGTTTTCTACTGTTCTTCCTGTTTTCTAGAAAATTTTCAAACTGAATTTGCTTAAATATATTTTTAAAACTTTGATTATACTTAAACAAAGATATCTTGTTTAAATTCTTCATCCTATAAGAGGTTGTATGAAGAGATTTTGAATTTTGTTTCAATTTTAAACTATGTAACTATAAACAGAGAAGAACATATACATATCAGACATGCACACCTCAACACAATCATATATCCAGGTATCCATGCACATGCAAAGCATAATTCATCTCATAAATTCACATGCTACAGACATTTTTTCACCTAAGCTTTTTAAATAATTGTTTACTCACCAGAATTAGTTAAATAGAGCCTGAAACAGATTTTAACTTGAAACTTGAATTGCTGGAGAAAATGCTTTGATCCTGCTTTGATTATGAACTGGAATCACTTGAAATCTGAAGCTTAATTGTTGAGAAGATTTAAGTTTGAAACACGGATGATCTTGATTTTGATTATAGGTTGAAGCTTGTTTGCTGATGATTAGGTTGAAATATAGTTGATTTGCTTGATAAATTTCTAGTTCGAATTTGCTGTTTTAATTCCTTAGTTAGAGATAAGATGTTTACAGGCTTTTGTGTTTTCTGGTTTGTAAAATAGTTTTACAGGGTTTTGAGTTTTCTTGTTTTTAAATGAAAATAGGAAAAAGAGAAATGGAAGAGATGAGATATATGTTTATATAGAGTTAATTATGATTTATTAAGAATTAAAGAAAATAAAATAAAAAAATGACACTTGTTAATTCAACTAACATTTGTCAATCACATTTGTTACTAACTTACACATGTTATTAACAAGATTAATAGTCTAACACTTGTAATTATGCATGAGTTTATAAATTTTTAAATGTTCATATAAAGCTTTTGTATTTAGTTTTCTATTTAATACATACTTTCTTAATTTATATAAACAAAACCCTTTAAAGAAAATAAAATAAAAACCAATTATATTCTAAATAAAATCATATATATTATATTTGATTCCAAAATATATTTAAGATGTATATCTTTTAAATTTCAAATTTAAATCCAAATTCAAATTCAAATTCAATTTAAAATCCAATTTAAAATCAACTCAAATATATATATATATATATATATATATTTAAACAAACGCAAATTAAATTTGTAAATAGTAATTCTATTTTAAAATCTATTTATATCTATCTATATAAAAACAACACATTATTATTATTGTTTGGATATAACAATTTTGCTAATTATAAATAATTAATAAAGGATATTATCACATTTTAAATTGCTTGAAATTCCGGGATGTCACATTCCTCCCCCCTTAAATGAATTTCGTCCCCGAAATTTAAAACAAAAGATAATCCAAATCTTTTATTTCATTTCAACAATTTCAAGCATACATATTAACCATAACTATCAACCAAACAAATAATTTCATCCAAATAAACATTACTAGCTATCCGGATATAGATCCGGGTAAGCTTTCCTAAAACTATCCAGAGTTTCCTAGGTACAGTCTCTGGGATCCTCGCTCCACTGCATCTTGACTAGATTCATCACCTTGCTTCTGAGTTGCCTCTCGTCTTGATCAACGCTCTGGACTGGATGCCTGACAACAGATAAGTCCGGTTCAATTTTTAAATCTTCTTGCACTGCTGGCTCCACAACTAGAGATGGGTCATGCACATATTTCCTCAGATGAGATACGTGAAAAACATTGTGAATTTCAGCCATCCGAACTGGTAATTCAATCCTGTAGGTCACAGCACCAATCCTCTCGAGCACTCGGAACGGACCAATATACCTTGGGCAAGTTTTTCCGTCTTTTCGAATCTTATCGCACCTTTTATCGAGGAAAACTTGACAAAGACTAAATCTCCAATCTCAAATTCCAATTGTCTTCGTCCCATGTCCGCATATTTCTTCTGGCGATCCTGCGCTGCTCTCATTCTCTTCTTAATAAGTTCCACCTTCGTAGATGCCTCTCAAATCAAATCTGGACCAAGAACAAGACGATCTCCGACTCTACCCAACATGATGGGGATCTACAAGGTCTTCCATACAAAGCTTCATAGGGTGCCATCTTGATACTCACCTGATAACTGTTATTGTACGAGAATTCCACTAAAAGAAGATGGTCCTCCCAAGATCCACCAAAATCCAAAATATATCCTCCTGAATTCAATTCAGCCTTTCCGTTTGTCGTTGGTCTGTGGATGATAGGCTATACTCAAACTTAATCTCGTACCCAAAGCTGTCTGTAAAGCCTCCCAAAATTTGCTGGTGAAGATAGGATCGCGATCGCTAACAATGCTGACAGGAACACCATGCAGTCTAACAATCTCTCTCAAGAAAATCTCTGCCAAAGATGCTGCAGTACGGTTTGCCTTAACCGGAATGAAATGGGCGCTCTTGGTCAACCGGTGTACAATCACCCATATTCCTTCATTTCCCCTTTTGGTCCTTGGAAAACCGTTGATGAAATCCATAGAAATCATTTCCCACTTCCACTTCGGAACTTCCAAAGGCTGCAACAATCCTGCTGTCTTCTGTTGATCACCTTTCACCTGCTGACAGATCGCACATCCATTGACGAAAGTAGCTACATCCTTCATGCTCAGCCACCAGAAGACTCTCCTCATATCCTTATACATCTTTGACATTCTAGGGTGGATTCTCAGCCTAGAGCGATGACTCTCTGACAGAACTTCTTGGTTTAAATCCTTGAAATTCGGAACACAAATCCTTCCATTGATCCTCAATGTTCCTTGGTCATCAATCACAAAACTAGAACACTGACCATTCTTAACTCTCTTGATGATTCCTCTCAATCTCCTATCTGATCTTTACTTGCTCGAAATCCTTTCCAGAAGAGATGGAACAACTTCCAAGATAGACAGAAATGCATTCCTACTCAGAGAATCCGCCACAACGTTCGCTTTCCTTGGAGTATAGAGGATATCCAGATCATAAGATTCTAAAAATTCTACCCACCTCTGCCGCCTCAAATTCAGATCCTTCTAGGATAAAAGGTACTTCAAAGGTTTATGATCCGTGAAAATCTCGAACTTCTCTTCCAACAGATAGTGCCTCTAGATCTTTAAAGCAAAAACGATGGCTAACAATTCTAGATCGTGCGTAGCGTAATTCTTTTCATGAGGCTTCAATTGTCTGCTCGCATATGCAATTACTTATCCATTCTGCATCAGCACTGCATCCAACCCAACTCCACAAACATCCGTGTAGACCTTGAACTTGCCCTTGCCATCAGGAATAGCTAGAACAGGCGCACTGGTCAGCCTTGCTTTCAAATCCAAGAAAGCCTCTTCACACTCGGGGGTCCACTTAAACTTTGCTCCTTTCCAAGTCAACTTGGTTAAGTGCGAAGAAATCTTAGAATAGTCCTTGATAAACTTCTTGTAGTACGGTGCCAAACCCATAAAACTGCAGAATTCTGTTGGAGTCTGCGGCTGCTTCCATTCCTGAATAGTAGCTACCTTGGCTGGATCTACAAAAAACCCTCACCAGAAACAATATGTCCCAAAAATTAGACTCCGACTTCCAAAAATGGCATTTCGAAAACTTAGCCTTTAGAATATGCCTCCTCAAAGTCTCTAACACTATCCTCAAATGTCATTTGTGCTCTTCTTCAGACTTGGAGTAGACGAGTATCATCCATGAACACAAGAATGAACTTATTCAACACATCCCCAAAAACTTGGTTCATCAAATCCACAAAATAAGCAGGAGCATTGGTCAGCCCGAAAGGTATAACCAACCACTCATAAAAACAATTGGGTCCTCTGAACGCAGTCAAGAGTATACTATCCTCAGCTACCCTTAACTGGTGGAAACTAGAAGCTAGATCTAATTGGGAGAAAACAGAAGCTCCATGGAGTTGATCAAAAAGATCGTCTATACGGGGCAATGGATACTTATTCCTAGTAGTAACCTTATTCAACTCCTGGTAATCCACACAGAAACTCAAAGACCCATCCGACTTGGTCACAAAGACTATTGCAGAACCCCAACTGGAAAAACTAGGTCGGATCAAACCTTTCTCTAAGAAATCTTGAGTCTGCTTCACCGGCTCTTCTCTCTCCTTTGGCACCATCCTTCTACGCCTTCTGGAGATGCCTCGCCTCCATGCAGAAGATTACTCAAGTGAACTTCGGAATTATCGCAGGTCACTTTTGCGATCCTTCCCAACTCAGTCTCCAAAGTCACGGTCCTCTCTTCACACAACCAGACAGCCTTATACTTATTCAACCAATCCATACCCAGAATAAGATCAAACCCTTTGAAATCCAATACAAATGGGTTGCAAGAAAAACTATGAGACAGATAAGAAATCCTTAGGTCTCTACAGATCTTATCTAACTTGGTTACCCAACCTATAGGATTAGATACAAAAATAGGACGGTCAACCAAACAAGGAGAAAGATGAAACTTCTCTAGAAATCATGTTGGCAACCCGAATATGTAACCCAAAAAATTTAGATAGGTATATAGTTATATAAAAATTACAAATACGCGCTCTCAAGATAGACACTACTCCAGAGCCTAGGTATTGTCTCAAACTATGCTCTGATACCAACTGTAATGACCCGCCTTTCATTCCACAGAAAGACGCATCATCAATGAGAAAGAAATGGGTAGAAATAGAATAGATAGAAGAAAGAACTAAATAACATCATAATCTCACAGCGGAAACGGAACAAAATATAATATCACATGACTATTACATAGTCTTTACATATCAGAGTTACATAGATTACATGACATTATCACATTAGACAGTTATAAAGACCGATCTATCCAGTACATTCCAAAATACAGCAGTCAAAAGGGTTTCAATACAGCAGAAATAGATATATATATAGCTACGCCAGACTCCTGCACCAAGCTATCCAAAATTCGTCAAACCAAACCTGATCACTTGGCTACTCATAAAAATTTGAGTACTCAAGAGTTTAAGGAAAACAGAAATAAACTTCGGGTCAGACATGGGTATGGTGTGAGTAAACGGTTAAATTGTTTAACTTGGAAAAACCTATGAAATAAAAGGTATCTCGTAAGACTCTCCGCCGATAAATACAGATAAGTTTTTCCCTTACGATAACCAAAACATTTGATAGAAAATCTGGTTATATTATAATAGGGTCTAGGGTTCTCAAATAAATATTCACACAGCTGAAATTGTTACATTATTAAATTCCAGCATACTAGCCAAAAACTGGGTTATACAATCAAGTCCGAGATCACTTATTGGAGATTGGATTCCATACAATGGCAGGACTACTGGGGTACCGCCCGTCACAGTATGTGGCCTAGGTCACCGTATCGAGGATCCCTTCCGATCGCCTACAATACAAAGCCAGAGCTACCCCTTACTGGGTAGTTTGAATAAGACAACCCCGCGGTTGTGGCCAAACAACCACCACACAGCCGAATAAAAAGGAACCTTTAGACAAGAGAAAATCTTATCCTACTTGGGTGCTACCCACTTAACCTTACGTGCACATCCCCTGTTTTATCCATTCTTGGTTGATGAGGCGTGAGGCTATGATTACCTTTAGAGAACACATCTTGGAATGCTCATCGTCCTTCATTGACGATGGTCTGATAGCATTCATCCATACAAGTTCGTTTCAGGCTCGAACGAAACTGAAGGCATTATCTCATTGCACTCATTTTGGAATCACCCTCAGAGTTAATGACAATAACCCTTGCACTCTGAAACTCCATCTCGATCTTCACTTTGAGATTTCACGACCTATTGTTTAACTTGGATCGATGTGGTTTTCGAATAATCAAATCTGATATCCGATCCCGGTCTCATCGAAATCCAAACATTCTTAAAGGTCAAGTTGTTTAAGGTTTAAACAATTAATTCAATTCAAAACACTCAATTCACAAAGCATTCATCACAGATAAACACATTTATCACAACTATATCCAAATCACATCACAGAATATCACAGATTATCATTCAATAGATATCAATCAATCAAGACATTCTACTCAAGCAATCATCCACAAGCAAGAATTATTAATCCATATTATAATTAATTTAATTAACTTATATTAAATTAACTACTTAAGAATTAATCACCTAACCCTGCTTAATCAATCATTAATTAATTACAAACCATTAATTAATTAATCATTCCTTAATTACTTTTATAATTCAATTAATTAATCTTTAACTAACTGATTAATTATCCCTTAATTATTAATTAACAAACCTTAATTGTTAATTAATAAAACTTAATTAAAATTAATTAATCCTTAATTACCATATAATAAATCTAAAATTACTCAATTAATTAATGCTTAATTATAACTTAATTACTTTAACTACTTAATTAATTAATCTCCAATTATAAATTAATTAATCTTAATTACTTAATTAATTAATTCTCAGTTATCAATTAATTAATCTCTAATTAATTAACTTAACCCTATATTATTAATTAATTAGACCTCAATCATTAATTAATTAATCTAATTAATAACTCTTAACTAATTACTTAATTAATTTATTTAATCTTTACTTATCAAAATCTTAATTAATTTTAAGATTAATCATTATCTTTATTAATGACTTACTTATCATTAACATTTAAAAAAAACATTTTATCTTTGTAATTAACTTACTTAATTAAATCATGTAAATTATGTTTTAAAATAAAATAATCAGTTAACTTAACAAAATTGGGTTAAAAAGTTACAAAACTTCTTAATCAAATGTTAAAGAAAATATTTATTATATATAAAAGAAATTTATAAAAAAAGGTTTAAACTAAATTTATTTTAAATTTTCAAAACCTTGCTTTTAAATTTTTTTAAAAACTGGTTTTAAACCTGCTTCAGGTTCAACCTGATAATGACTCGAGTCCTAACCCTTGACCAATGCCTTTCTTCTTCTTTTTCAAAAAAAACTTTGTTAGTTTAAAACTTTAAACCAGAAACATGATCTCATTCACGTTTCTACTCGAGTCCCTATTCGAGTTCCCTATCCAATCACCCGATTCTTCCTTCGAGTCACACCACAACCCAAACTACTGACACATCCAACCCCGCCGTGCACATGCACCGGCGACCGAGGCCATTTTGACCATCCACGACAACTTCGACTCGTCGACGATCGCCTAATCCTTCGATTCGGACCCCCAAATCTTCACCATAAATCCAAAACCGAATTCGAGCTAATCTAACCAAACCTAGAACAAAAACCATTTCCTGAAATACCCTCGAACCTACGACACCGACCACCAGCACCGTTGCGACTCCCGCCACACCTCTACTAGCCTTCCACGCTGCCTTTCCACCAGGTCTGATGATCTCCGATGCCATAGACACGACGCAGTGACCCAGTTTCCAACCTCGACACAAATTAGGGTTTAAAACCCATTTCAACCCACCATCGGCGCCATGGTGGTTTATCCACCCATCTGACACTTTTCCCAAGCTTGCGAACTTCCCCCACCTCCAGTCAAAACCTCGACCTTCCCAGGTTCGCCGATCGCCAGAAAAACCCTCAAACCTATTTTTTGGTCAAACCCCAAATGCTCACTCGAAATCCAAATAAAAATTATGATTTTCATTATAAAAATCCTAATTTTCAAATTAGCAAACCATGATGATGGATTTTAACATCTTCTTAAGTTTTCTACTATTCTTCCTTTTTTCCAGAAAATTTTCAAACTGAATTTGCTTAATTTTTTTTTTTTAAACTTTGATTATACTTAAACAAAGATATCTTGTTTAAATTATTCATCCTATAAGAGATTGTATGAAGAGATTTTGAATTTTGTTTCATTTTTAAACTCTGTAACTATAAACAGAGATGAACATACGCATATCAGACATGCACAACTCAACACAATCATATATCCATGTATCCATACACATGCAAAGCATAATTCATCTCTGAAATTCACATGCAACAAACACTTATTCACTTAAGCTTTTTAAATAATTGTTTACTCACTAGAATTAGTTGAACAGTGCCTGAAATAGATTTTAACTTGAAGAATTGCTAGAGAAAATGCTTTGATCTTGCTTTGATTATAAACTGGAATCACTTGAAATCTGAAGCTTAATTGTTAAGAAGATTTAAGTTTGAAACAGAGATGATCTTGCTTTTGATTACAGGTTGAAGCTTGTTTGCTGATGATTAGGTTGAAATATAGTTGATTTGCTTGATAAATTTCTGGTTTGAATTTGCAGTTTTAATTCCTCAGGTTTGAGATAAGATGTTTACAGGCTTTTGTGTTTTCTGGTTTGTAAAATAGTTTTACGGGGTTTTGAGTTTTCTTGTTTTTGAAATGAAAATAGGAAAAAGAGAAATGAAAGAGATGAGATATATGTTTATATAGAGTTAATTGTGATTTACTAAAAATTAAAGAAAATATAATAGAAAAAGACACTTGTTAATTCAACAAACATTTGTCAATTACATTTTTTAACTAACTTACACATGTTAGTAACAAGATTAATAGTCTAACACTTGTAATTATGCAAGAGTTTATAAATTTTTAAATGTTTATAAAAAGCTTTTGTATATATTTTTCTACTTAATAAATACTTTATTAATTTATATAAGCAAAACCCTTTAAAGAAAACAAAATAAAAACCAATTATATTCTAAATAAAATCATATATAATATATTTAATTCCAAAATATATTTAATACATACAGCCTTTAAATTTAAATCCAAATTCAAATTCAAATTCAATTTAAAATCTAATTTAAAATCAACTCATAAATATTTATATATATATTTAAAAAACACAAATTAAATTTGTAAATAGTAATTCTATTTTAAAATCTATTTATATCCATCTATATAAAAACAACACATTATTATTATTGTTTGGAATTAACAATTTTGCCAATTATAAATAATTAATAAAGGAGATTATCACATTTTAAATTTCTTGAAATTCCAGGATATCACAAAAATTATTATATTGAACTCAAACCAATGTTTCCTAATCACAATATATATATATATATATATATATATATATATATATATATTATAATTAGAAATATCTTATGTGAATTTTAATATTATATATATTAATCCACACTTTTACAAACTTCCTTATATTTTATTTCTCATGGCATATATATACATATATAGACACACACACACACTCTTATATACTTGTATATGTATACACTTAAAATCTTCAACATCATAAAGTTTGCATATATATATATGTGTGTGTGTGTGTGTGTGTGTGTGTGTGTGTGTGTGTGTGTTAATTTACTATAAGATTTATCATTTCCAGAGATTTATAATTCAACATTTACTATAGTTTCAAATCCATTTATATATATCCAGATATTTTTAATTGTCAGAATTTTATTTGATCAACTAAATAAAATTAGTATCTCAATAGTAAAAATCAGTTAATTATCCAAATATCAGTTGTCCAGAAATCCGGGCTATCACATTCCTCCCCTATAAAACTTTTCGTCCTCGAAAAGGAACGAAGCAAGAATTTTATTACAATGTTTATTATCAGTTAAACTACTCTTTGAGTATTTTTAACCCTAACTCTATTTATTAATTTTTTTTAAAACACTTTAAAATCTACATAATATTACCAAATTAGTTTTTATAAAAATACTTTTTATAACTCGATGTCTCAACAAGTCCATCTTTGTTCTCACAGAAATTCGGTCATACGTTGATCAAGCGTAGGACTGAAAATCTATAAGTACTTAGCAGACCCATTTTCAACACTTAGAAAACATTTTTGAAAATATAGAAAACATTTTTAGTGAGAATGCTCATCACCCCCTCCATGGTCGCAGTTAGCTCGATGGTTACGTTGCCATCCCGACAAAATTCATAGAAAACTGTAGGCCTCTGCGCCCCTCCATTACACTATGGAACCGCCATAGATCGCAGCTACACCCAGGGTTACGTCGCCATCACGGCAAAAATCCATGTAACTGTAGGCATCAGTGCCCTCAAATTTCGTTGCCAAATGAAACTTCACCACTCCCACATAGATAGCAGACTACATCATTCGAGTCCCTATGTAGCCTGTAGGCATTCACTGCCATACGACTTTTGCTATGTCTTCGTAGATCACAGTCCACCGATGTTACATTGCTCTTCCAGCGAAATCAAATGTAGACCGTAGGCAATCACTGCCCTCGACTTTTGCTATGGTGCGTAGTAGATCGCGGTGACACCGAGTTACACTATCGTCACAGCATAACCCAATGTCACTGTAGGCATCAGCGCCCTCGACTTTCGCTGCCCAACCACAATACTCAGGAACTTCAGTTTGTCCGCACTTCCTCACAGGATCAAATTTAGAACCCACCTTAGGGATCAAGGCAGAATCACCCCGTGGATCTCCTACTAGAAGTTCATTTAAATGGGAGCGCCTTTTTCCCCACAACCATTCTCAAAACATTTTATACTGTACATATATAGTATCTTTCAAATCATACTCTTATATGTATCGCATATAAATCTCCTTTACACAGTATCGATATCTCAAATCGATTGTTCCAAACTTGGCTTTCCAGTTTCCCAAAATTGATTTTTCTCAAAAAACAAAAGCCATTCAAAATCAGTGGGTTCCAAAAAATTTCCCGAAAATCATTACCATAAAATCATTTATATATATATACACACACAAGTTTATTCCTTTAACTAGAATAAAATATTTTTCAAAGATCTTTTCTTCTGGTTATACATTCAACAAGGAGAGTCTATCATATAAAACAAATATATATATAATTTTATTTATGCCAAATCAAATATTCAAGTTTGATTTCTTTTATAAAGTTATTTACCATATTACTTACTCTTCATAAAGTGAATTTCAATCATGGAAATATCCAATTTCCATACTTATTCATCATATATTTCTCAAAATATACTTTTCTTTCCAAAAATCAATTTTACATTCTTTTCAAAATATCTATTTCATTCAAGCACGTACGATGTACATATACCATCCGTACGCAATGTCAAATTCGATCGCTCACTCGATCACACAACATCACTTACGAACTAGTATCATTCACCCGACTTCCTATTGCGGACTCAGATCTGGCTTCTTGATCAGAAATCGTCATTCACCTTGTAAAGCCATAACTATGATAAAGAATTTCCAGAATCAATCAAAAATCCATATCCAAGATTCGCCATCTAAAAATCGAGTGAAAATTCCCAACTCAGATCGATATACCATCTCGAAATTCTGTGCTTGAATCGAATCATTATGCGAATAGAATAGTATACGTACATCTTACGTATTTATCTTCATTGATTATTAGCTAAATCAACTTCCTTTTATTCACATTCATTTTGATTTTAATTCACTTATTCACAATTGCTTCATTCCGCTTGGTTTATCACTTCAATTATAAACAATTTGCACTCTGACCAACTTGAATTTAGAAAATAGCTTGAAAAGTTTAAAATAGATAAGTAGTTTTAAAATAGTTATTAGTTGTAAAAGAGCTGTAAATAGTTAAGTAATTATAAAATATTTATAAAATAGTTAAATGGTTGTGGAATAGTTAGATAGTTGCAAAATAGTTGTAAAATAGTGATTATTTTGTAAAACAGATGTAAAATAGTAATTAGTTTTCGAAATAGTGGTAAAATAGGTATAAGATAGTTTGGATTTTAAAAAGAAAGGTTGTATAGTAAATAGCTAGCAAAAATAGATTTAAAACAGTTTATATTAAAACAATGCATTTGAAAATAGTTCAGAGGCAAACTGTTCAATTTCCCAATCTCCCATTCCAATTAATTTTTAATTTCCTCTTTCATTAAACCATCTCGAATTATATAAATTCGAGTTAAATTTTCAAATGTTGATTAAATCCCTTTAAATCAAATTAATTTTTACTTTTAATTTAACGGCTTAAGCCTTTAAATAATTATTCCGAGCCTAAATTTTAAATATTCATTTTAGATTACCTTTACTTAACACATTCTAGGTTCAAGTAAGAGTTCAAAACTTTATAAACAATTTAATTTTCAGAATCCAATTTATTACCCAAATAAGTCAAGGTAAATAAATGTCCAAATTATTTAAAACATTCATCAATAACATCCATTACCCATTTCCAGAACTCAAACCCATTATGAGATCACACATAACTCCATTCTCAATAAACCCATTTAACTTCCCTAAGTTAAATCTTAATTTAATCCAGTCAATCTTACTCAATTTGAATTTTAAACTTCTTATCAATATTATTTCCCATTTATAAGTTCAAAAACTTATGTCTCTTTTGGTTTTTACATCACATTCCAGGGGAAAAAAATTAAAAACTCAACACTTAGTGTTTACTTCCAAATTACCTTTGATATTATGTATATCCCACATATATACATATTTATTTCCTTAGCCACCAAGTCATACTTCCAAATTTAAACCACCTCTGGTTTTAATTCAAAACAAATTTCTTTAAAATTTTCAAACAACTCCTATTCAAAACAAGACTTCTTTATTCAAATACATTGTAAATAATACTATTTATTATTATTTTTAACACTTTGGAACAATTCCCAATTTTCGGGACTTAGATTTTAAAACTTCACAATTTAATTTTTTCAATTTATAAATCATACTTTCTAAGTTGTTACTTCCTTAAAATATTCCATTTTTTTATCATTATTTATTTTAGAAAATAAACATCCTTTTATTTAGTCACAACAAACATTTTATGATAATAACCAAGATTATCATATCTGGAAACCAATTCATTATATATTATCTCATATGTTGTTGGAAAATAAAATCAGGATAACTAAATTCAACATTTTGAAAACACTTCTACGAATTTCAGGATTTTAATTTCTGGTTTGAATCCATTTCTAGCTTATCTTATTTGTATAGTTCATATTACCCAATTCCTATTTAATTTCAATAATCAACAACCAATTACCCTAATAAATATAATAATTAGAAAAATTATTGCTATACATATCAAAATATAGGCTCATATAAAAATAATTTATTTTTAAAATCATTATAAAATCTTTATATAAGGAAATAACAAGTACGCTCTCATATATATTACACTCAACTCATTCTAGGATACTATTGAACCTTATTCAAATGTGTAACCCCCACCAGAGCCAAGGTTCTCGCTTAACCTTCAGCTCTGATACCAAATGTAATTACCCGAAATTTTCGACCTCGAAAATTCGACACTAATGCGTTCACTGTAGAAGTGCCGAGCAATCAAACCCGAAAATTTCAGATTGTTAGGGTAAAGAAGAAAAGACGTAGAAGAAGAAAAGAGGTAGAAGAAGAAACAGAAAACAACAACACAGAATCTCACATTCGCAGCAGAACAAAATATAATATCAAATAACAGCATTTACACAAAGAAAGCCGTAAATGTCAATTACATATATATCGGAGTACAATCATCACAAATAAACTGGACAGTTGTAACAACTTGTCCCTGACTATTATCAATACAATTTCAAATACACAGTGGAATATACTCCATAGGTTCTTGCCATCCAGCTCACCTCTTGAGCTCCAAAACATCCTAACCTGAAAATCTGTAATACTTGGTCTAACCCGAGCATTAAAATAAAGTAACACCCGAGTCAGGCTGGAAACCAGCGTGAGTAAACCTATATAACTTGAAATACTAAGTTGTAAAGCATCCTTGAAAATCCAGGTAATTCGTATATCAGACGAGTTTTTATCAGATTAAATCCAACTCCTTCATAGAAAATTCATCAATATTTTGATACTGCTGGATATAGCTTCTTGTTAAATAATAACAACCCAGTTCACCCATTCTATTCAAACAGGCCTGTTTAATTCCATGATTAAACCCGTAAAGGTTTAGTGATTTTTGAATCGAAGTAGTTTCGGATATCGCTGATATCCGATTTCGATCTCTTTGAATCCCAATGGTAAATTTGAGGAAGTTAGCTGATTAAATTAACCATTTATCGTTTATGGGGACAATATCTGATATAGGGTATTTATTACAAATTTATTGCAAATAAAACATATCATTGTTTTAATTCCATATTCATTTATATTTAGAACTAGGTTAATTACAAATAAAACAATTTACTAAATAACAACATTATAAAATATTATTAGTTATCTCTAAGTTCAAATCATTTAATATTAGTTAAATATTTTTCAAATCATGTTTAATTACCATTAAACTAAATTACAAACTATTTTATTTTTATTATAATTAAAAATCTGGGACTTAACTAATATTTGTCACGTATATTAACTTAAGTCCTTTAACCGATTAAAGATTCATTTCCATTGAGTTTTCACTTTTAAAATTTATAAAACATCATTCATTTAAAATCAAACTGAGAATTACGAACTTGTCCTATTATAAAATTTGATTTCTTTTACTTCCTTACTTCGTTACCTAGCTTATACAATATTTATTTCTAATTCCTCTGGCCCAAATCTTCCGGCCCACTTTCCACCCTGCTTTTCTACTCGACTGCACATCGAACTCAAGCCTTAGCCACATAGTCCGGTCCATCAATCATCCCTCTAACCCGAACCCTTAATCTAATATTTTGTTTCCACCACTTCTTGTGTTGCTTCAGGTAGGAGCACGAAAACGTGCACGTCCTTTCTCGTGCACCTGTACACGAACCTCCGCCGATCGCCTTCGCTGCCCATCGTCCCCGCGAGTCGCCTTCCACCCCCATGCCTCGATCTCCAACTGAAACCCACCGTTAATTGGGTTTCGAATATTTGGGTCCGCAATCCCATTTGAAAAACTGAATCGAGCCTTTAATCACCACTTTCCACCACCACAGTCCGTGGCTCGCCATCGGAAACCACCCAGAGACGCGTCGTAATCACAGTATATATATATATATATATTATAATTAGAAACATCTTATGTGAATTTTGATATTATATATATATCCACACTTTTACAAACTTCCTTATATTTTATTTCTCATGGAATACACACACACACACACACACACTCTTATATACTTTTATATGTATACACTTAAAATCTTCAACATCATAAAGTTTGCACATATATATTTGTTAATTTACTATAAGATTTATCATTTCTAGAGATTTATAATTCAACATTTGTTATAGTTTCAACTCCATTTATATATATCCAGATATTTTTAATTGTCAGAATTTTATTCGATCAACTATATAAAATTAGTATCTCAATGGTAAAAATCAGTTATTTATCCAATTATCAGATGTGCAAAAATCCGGGTTATTAAAGTTCTCCAAGGTGAACTGCTTGGTCCTATACAATTCCTTTCTTCTAGATCCACTGGTTGTATCTTTAATTCCTTCATCTCAATAAGTGTCATCCTGCTAGGTGGTCTACTTACTGGTTCAGCTCGTGGCACAAGATCTATCCAAAACTCAATAGCTCATTTCAGTGGTGGTCCTGTGACTGGCTCGTAGATATCTACAAACTCTCTTGCTACTCGAACTTGACTTCCCACTTTCATTGCACTTAACAAAACACAACTAATTCGATCAGAATTCTCTACTAAGGATATAATTCGGTTTTGACTATCAGGGTGTCTTAGTGATATCTCCCTGTCCTGGCAAAATATCCTGGCCTCATACCTTCTCAACCAATTCATCCCTAAAATGATTCCGAAATCTACGAAATCGAAAACATGCAGACTGCATGCAAACTTATGACCTACTAAATCAAGTTCTAACTTGTCACGTCTCATCCCTAGAGTTGCATACCCTCCTAATAGATTCACAACCCTTAAGGAAGTAATAAGGTATGTGGGTTCTAAGTATAACCTATCAACCAAACACTGGGATATAAATGAATGTGATGCATCGGTATCAAATAGTATCCTAACTGGTATACTCTGAATCAAAAAAGCTTCCATTACAGACTTTTCTTTTTCAGCTGCAATTGGCTTAGCTGATGATGGTCAAACAACAAAAACCTTTCCCTTGTCCGCACTAACCGGTTCTTATAATGCCCAACCTGGTCACAGTTGAAGCACTTCACATTCTTCTTATCTACAGCCTTCTTCCCCTTGAATGACCAGAACTCATTAGCATAATGACCATTCTTGTCACACTTGTAGCAAACTGAATCAGCCTTTTCCTTCTTGGCAGCATCTCCCTTCGGGGCTCCTTTCTTCTTAGAGAATTTCCTCTTCTTTTCGTGAGATCCCTAGGTTTCAACTGGCTTCTCTCTAGCACAAACAACTATCACATACTCATGGCGGATTTCCATCTCCACAACCACATTACAAGGATCACGGATATGTGTCAGGTTGCCCTAGCAAGCTTCGATCTCAAACCCCGAATGAACCTCTCATTTCTCCTGATGTCAGTGTGTATAGTAGCATGCCCATATTATCGAGACAACTCATCAAACTTAGTGGCATACTCGATAACCGACATCTCTTCCTGAACTAGATTCATAAACTTTCTCATCAACACTAACTTAGCAATCTTCGTTCAAATTTCCTTCTGAATTCAGCCCAAGTAAATCTTCCACCGAAACTCCGGTAGTAACACTATTCCACCAATGAAGTGCTGACCCTTGAAACTGCATAGAGGCTTACCTTCTCTTCTGCTCATCATCCAACCCCAAATCAGCAAATATTCTATCACAATGCAACAACCAATTCTCTAACTCTATGGCATCCTCTGTTTCTGTAAACGATTTTCCACCAAGACTAGTGTAGTCTTTGCTCAAATTAGCATAATTATTCCCAACTGGAGCCATATGATTAGCTCCTCTAATATTTCTAGCAACTCCTACTTGCATCATATTGACGAAGAACTAATACATCTCCCCTATATCTATTGATGGATTTCCAGTACCCACGTTGGCATTAGCATTTTTGTTAGCATTAGTCTGTCGACCTTGATTCCTCCTGGTATTTGGTCGAGCATTTTCGTTGGTTGTGGTGCTTCTTCCACTAAGATTTCCTCTTCTATTTCCTGCTTCCATATCTTCTTTCTAGTAAATTTTCATATGGGACTTAGTAAGATACAGAAGAATGATCTAAGAGAGAAGGGAATATGTACTTATATATATATCTATATATCAAATACAAGTACGTTACTATAGTGTTAACCCAAACCCCAATCTTATTTTCAAATTCGTTGGATTATGTTTGAAAATATTTCAGGTTCTTTTAAGTTTCATAAAACTGTGCTCTGATACTAACTTGTAACATCCACCAATTCGGAGGCCCAAAACTAACAGCTATGGATACTACAGTCATCCATAGTTATTAATCCTCGGCGACCAAATACGGCAACGTTAGATACATTGATATACATAAACACATTAATATGGAAAAAATTTAAAACATCAAAAAAGTTCCACATTCCATTTTAAAACATTTCAAATTCATTACATAATCCCATAGTCGTTAACCACATTCAAAGAAAATATATTTATTATAGCATACGACAAGAGCGACATATGAAGATGCCCTCTTGGATGATTAGAGTATATATAGGAAATTTACCAACTTTGACTTAACATCAACAACACAACAGAATCAAAATAAAAAAGAAATCTAGTTATCTATCATGCCTCACGCACATCTTCGAAAGCATTCATCAAAAGAGGTACCTGAAAACCGCAACCCTCAAACTTCTCAAAATCAATTGAGTACCCGAGAGTTTAAGTGGAAAATATAAACTTCAAATCGGACATAAATCCCAATATGAATAATAATCAACCATCTCAAACCATTCAGATATCTAATGAGAACACGCCACTTAGCGGAATGGGTTTTCCCCTCACTAGTATCCTAAAACATTTATAAAACCATTACTATGCTTCTGCGTCCACAATGGTTAAAACAAATCAAAACAATATGATATGGCGATATGTAAAACAAGTGAATCAATTCTGGTTTATCCGTCCCTATTCATTTTGACCATCTGTCTCAGTTATAATTTCTTGGGTTACTATTAACCTAATAGTTTTCATGGGCTGACTAATAACCGGTTAAATGTTTATGGACTCCCTGTCCAGTTTCATAGTTTTTATGGGATCACTAAGAACCTATTGGCCCCTTCCAATATCTTTGTTGTTTCATGGATTCTTCCTGAACCTATTGGTAACTCTAATATCATTCCTTTTATCCTAGTTTTCATGGGTTGACTAGTAACCTATTGACATCTGCCAATATCTTAATCCGGATATAGTTTTCATGGGATAACTAACTACAAACCTATTGGCCCCTACCAATATCAAATCATAGTTTTCATGGGCTAACTACGAACCTACCTTCCTGACATCTTCATTTATACATAGTTTTCAAGGGCTTACTATGAACCTATTGGCCCCTACCAATATCTTTTCTTATACATGGTTTTCATAGGCTTACTGTGAACCTATTGGCCCATGCCAACATCTTCCTTTAATATTTTAACATCCTATATTCTGGTCTTCCTGACCTCCTGGATGCAATTCTAATCATTCGGGAGTTAACTTAATTATATTCACTAATGGGCCAACCTAGCTGGTTATTCTTCCCTTCCCTAAAATATAGTTATGGGTCTATTACAGTGTGAAAATATACATATATGAAGAAGCAAACGGAATAACTTGGTTAATCCCTTTAACCTTTTAATCAAAGAAAACTTCTTCAAAAACTCCTTTTCAAAACACTTTATTTATTTATGCCATGTTTTTCTTTTAAAATGAGATTAAGTTATTTGTTTTGAAAAGTAAGGCTTTCGAAACCTTCAAAACCTTGCTTTCGACCTCATTGGATAACCGCCTTCAAAAGCGTATAAATCCCTTTTCAAAACATTAGGCCTCCGCCTTTTGAAACACTTTAAAACCTCTCTTTTAAAACCTTTCGAATGTAATAAAGTATTACTTATTAACTCTTAGAATCTTAGCTTCGAAACCATTGAAAGTACCCCTTTCAAAATCTTTGGACGTATCCCTTCTGAAATCATTGAAATCCACCTTTCGAAACCATTAGGTTTATATTAAAATATCATTTGCGTTAAAGTGAATATAAACGAAAGTATCTCTTTCGAAACCATTCTTTATCATATAAAAGTATTGGGGAAAACTTGATGGCATCAGCACCATCCATTTCGAAAGCTTCAAATCAATTAAGTAAAACATTAAAGGTTAGCATCGAAACCCCCTTTTGAAGCCATTTCCTTAGAAACCTTTGAACCCTTTCAAAGCAATTAGGAAGTGTCTTGGTATAAGTTTAAAACGAAAACAACCCTTCGAAAACATTAATGACCTTAACACAACCGAAAGGTATAAAAACAGCTGTAGAGTTTCGACTAGGTCGGAACCATCATTTACGAAAGTATTCTTTTATAAACAAGGGTCATAGTCGAAAGCTCTACTTTTAAACAAAGAATGGCGACAACAAGTTCGAAAGCAACTGGGTGTCGACTTGGTCGGAAGCACCCTTCAAAAATAAGGCAGGCGCATATCTTTTGAAAGTCAGCAAAGGTTTCATCTCTATCGAAAGTCATGCTCTCGACGCCCTGCCTTCCGCACTTCACCAGTCCGCTGCGTATCAATCTTATTGATTCCATGTTTATTGGTTTCGGCCTAGGTTGGTTTTGACTGAGTTGAAGCGAAGGCATTGGAGTCGATAGGCACTTCTGAAGGATGCGGAACCAACTTTTCTGGGTAAAAACTGATTAATGCCAATTAAAGAAAATACTTTCTAACTAACCTACCACGTGTAAAGATATGATTGGTTGCCTTAACTTTTCAAATTCCTTACCAAAATAACCGCCGCTTCATTTCAGATCTAAACTAGGGTTAATTTAACAAATAAGACCTTCTTTTAAGCAAAACCAATATTGCAAATAAGTCCTTCTTCCAGAATAATTCAATTACCATAGCAAATCAATTAGGAAAAATCCCTATAAAGAAATTTTCCTTCATCAAGTTATCTAACATATCAAAATTTCAGTCCCAAATTCTCTATATAATTTTTGAAATGAATTTCTAAACCCAATTAACCATATTTTTCCTTTGAAAATTCATAATAATCTTTCCATGGCTTGGAAAATTATCAAAATTAAAACCCAACTCCAAAATCATGTTTTGCATAACATAAATTTTTTCCATGGAATATCATTTACAATCGGTTTTGCCCTAAAACCGCATAAATCCTCATTTAAACTATCTTGTTTAAATTAAACAAATTATAATTCAAGCATATCATCATCAAAATCATCATAAAAACGGATTTAATCTTGAATCCAAAAACATATTATCATAAAAAATAGAGATGGTATAAGTTATTATTCACCTTGATTAACATAAGGAGATTGGATTGAGGTTAAGATTTATTCCCCTTCTTTAATTCCCTAGCTTGATTTGAATTCTCTTCTCTTTTCTTCCTACCAATGGCCGGCTCCTCTTGATTTAAGTTTGTGTTTTGTTTTCAAAATGATGAGAATTAGGAAAATGAAATGCTGATGGAACGAGAATATATATAAGGGTAAGGATTATGTACGGCTATTTCCTAATATACCCTTATGTAAACTAATTAGACTATAAGCCATTCTTAAGCCTATTTAATTAGTTAATTGAGCACGTCCTTAATTTATTTTCATATCTCAATCCCCTAATAAATCTAATTATTTACATTATTCTATTTAATTTATCTAATTAAATCTCCTCAATAATGTTATCAAAAATTAGGGGTATTACATCCTTACGTTGATAGAAACAATCAAACAAACATAGCGTCCCCCAGCCACCATAACATTCACTCACTCAATGCGTTGGATATATGATACTCATATGACCCCATTATCTGGTCAGAGACTACTCAACGTCCTGGTTTCTCGGCACTTGAATCCATGTCACTCAGTAGGCCGGGAACTAGACAACCCATGTGATAGTCTCTAGGGTATAATAAGCCTCCCATCTAGAGTTAAGGACCGTTTGATCCAAGTGGGCATACCTGTATATCCTTGCTTTACGAGTACACATCGAAACCGATAAATATCAATGATCCTTTTGCACATGTCATCCATAGCAGAGCCCATCTCATAATAGTTTATACAACCCCCATCTGAAGTCGTCGTGGTTGGGAACTACTCTAGACAACAGTCATAAGTCATAGTGTCGGCATGTATCCCATTACCCGCCTCCAACAATCCCCTCGATTTGACTCGTCATCGCCTACCCTGCCTCTTGAAGTATAGCTATCGATCATCAAAGCCTTCATTTTCGATTATGGAACTCCCATCATCAAGTCACGAGTGGTTGCCGTTGGAAATCGTCGAAACGGTCGTCAAAAAACTGACTGCAAGGTTGACCCGAAGTCAGACCTGAAGTAATCATTCCTCTAACTCGAAGGAGACTCTAAAAATTTTGGTCCGAACTGAGACTTAGATAAAACCCAGAATATCTTGAAGCAAGTTCAAGGGTCAGTGCTGACCCATGAACTTAGCCTATTTTCTTCCTCTAAAATTTCCCCATGCCAGACCCGGGTTTTTGGCCATGTGACCCCAAGCATGTCCCGAAGCAAGCCACCTCCAACCCATACTCCCAAGGTCATCACCGATCTTGAGCATACGGACTCCGATCGACTTGAATTTGAAATGTAGCCTCATGGGGTCTACCTGATCATCCTATATCGACAGCACCAAGTTTGGAACAAAATTTATGGATCACCGCCGACCCGTAACCACCGAACAGTCCCTACCGAACCATAGCCACCGAACAATCACTACTGACCCAACACTTCGCCAATTAGTTTCTGTTGGTCCCCGTAAACACCTCTATGGGTCGCGCCTCAATTAGTGAAATCTCATGGTTTGGTACCGAACCATGAGCACCGTGGGACTTAGCCAAATTTTAGTGAACACCCATGGGTCGGTACCAACCCATGGACTTAGCCAAACTTTTGCTCCACCAATCCACCACTTTGATCTCCCATCGAACCATAGCCTTATGGATCTTCACCGAACCATGCCTTATGGCCTTCACGGAACCATGCCTATGGGTCTTCACCGAACCATAGAAACCCAACCGATCCATACTTTAAATGGCCATAGCTCTATCATGCTACCTCCAAATGACCTAAACTTGATTTGCAACCTCATGATGCCTTCCTTGTCGCCCCATATCGATCGCACAACCGATTGAACAACTTTGTATTCATGGGTCGTCGACGAACTATGAATCCAATCCTAAGTCTATATTTTCATTCCATCGGCGTCTTCGATCATTCAAACATTGAACAAGCATAATAACATCATATAGAAGCCAAAGAAATGACCAAACATCCAAACATATCAATTCTAAGAAATCTAAGTTTAAGGTAAAAGTTGGAAGATCCATAAAAACAAGCTAAGAACCCATGAAATCACTTTTTTGCAAACCAATTCCAAATCATCTAAAATTCACATATACGGTATAAAATGGTCTAAAAATATTTTTAGCAACTTTGAATAACTTTTAAAATATAGTTTAGGATGTAAAATAGCATAATTAGTAAATGAGAAATCTAATCACTCACCTTAATCCAAATCCAAGTCCAAATCCTCCTATGAATAGTCAAAGGCATGAATTCCAATGCTCCTATAACAACAAATCTCTAATCTCAAGTGTAGATCATGCTAATCTCCCCTTAATGATGAAACTTGAATAAATAAAAGTATGTTTTAGGGTTGCTTTTTGGTAGAAAGAAGTTTAATGGAGGTTCTAACTATTTTTTGGAATAGTTAAATGGTGGGGATGAGGTCCCAATAACCTCCACATTCTCAAATCCCGAAATGGGCCACGGGCCATGTTGCTAATGACCCTAATTACCCACTAAAGCTGCTCAAAATCAATGAAAACTTCAAACAGCCCTAACCTGAAAAAGGTAAGTCCGTTATCTTAGTATAATCACTTTACCGAAAGGGAAAGCATCATCTGGATCCAAGGGAAGTGGTTTCAAACCCTAGCTCAACTCCTGTCAAAATTTATAGTCCATAAAGACTTTGTAGGGTCAAAATGATAATAGAAAATTTTGCCAAAATTCTAAGGGAAAGAAATGATCCTAGTAGTCATTCCCTAAAGTTATAGGATCATACGACCTCATATAAAAATAATAAAAATATTTTATGATCCTCTAATACGTAGAATATTGGTCATTACATTCTCCTCACTTTAAAATTTTCGCCCTCAAAATTCCATAATTAAGTCAATACGGTCATCCCACATGCCTAACAATCATATACAAGTATAAGCAACCATCAGACATCAAACGTGGATATATAGCAACAAAGGGAAAAAGAAAGCATCTAAGCCTCTCTTAGCATACAAGATACTATGCCATGGTATAATCCATGATATTGTAAGTGAAAGTAAAAGCGAAAAATAAGAAATCTCATCAAGTAAGGAGCTCTAGATATGCTGTCCTCATACCCTCCTCAGTCTCTCAAGTGCAATCATTTTCGTTGTTGCCTTACTGAACCTTTACCAGCTCCATAGTCTTCCTCCTAAGCTGCTTCGTATCTTGTCCGACGATACAAATAGGCCTATGAGGTCTCGAAGCTTCTGGTTCAATCTTAATACCATCTAGCTGATCCAGTGCATTACTTACACCTGAGTCATGCATAAATTTCCATAGATGAGAGAAATGGAAGACATTATGCACTCCCGCATTTCTTTAAGGTAAGTCAACTCTATAAGTTTTCCCAATCCCCTTTAATATCACAAAGGACCAAAAAATCTCGATGCCAACTTCATTTTACTACCAAATCAAATGATATTCTTTAATGAAGAGATCTTGGCAATTATCACTTCGCCAATAGAGAACTCTAAATCTTGACGTCTCTTATCAGCGTAGCTTTTTTATCTATCTTATGCAGCTTTCATTCGTTGTCGAAGGATTTTGATCTTCTCTGATGTTTTTTGAACTATATTTAGGCCAAGTACCAGTTTCTTGCCCTCTTCCCACCAACAAGAAGGAGCATTGCATGGTCGGCCATATAACGCCTCGAATGGTGCAATACCAATGCTAGACTGATAACTGCTGTTGTATGCAAATTGAACGAGGTGCAAGTGATCATCCCATGAGCCTTTAAAGTCTAGTATGTAAGCACATAAGAGATCCTCTAAGATACGATCCACTCTCTCAGTTTGACCATTAGTTTGAGGGTGATAAGCTATGCTGAGGTGCAACTTTGTCCCTAATGCCATCTATAAGCTCTTCCAAAACCCACTAGTGAACAATGGGTCTCGGTCATTCACAATGCTCTTCGGTAGACCGTGGAATCACACTATCAATTTCATACACAATTCGGCCAGTTTGGTTGCCATTTTACTTGACTTGACTGGTTGGTCAATCGATGAGCTATAACTCAAATGCTATCATATCCAGCTCAAGTCCTCGGCAGTCCACCGATGAAGTTCATTGACACTTGTTCCCATTTCCACTCAGGAACTTCTAGCGGTTGCATCAAACCACTAGGAATCATCTACTCTACCCTAATCAATTGGCAGTTCATGCAATTTGAGATGAATGTCCCAACGTCTTTCTTCATCCCTTCCTAGTAGAAGGTTTGCTTCATATCATGTTACATCTTATTACTATAGGGATGTATAGACAGTCTCGAATGATGGCCCTCTCTGAGAACCTCATCCCTCAATCCGTCAACATAAAAAAAACCTATCTCCTATCTTTACGGAGCCTACTGTCTCGGTCGAGTCCATACTATTTCAGATCCTCAGACTCTACTCCCGCTTAAATCTTAGAAATGATCTCAGCTAATCTGACATCGCTCCTCTGACAAGCACCAATCCGCTTAATAAGAGTAGGTTAAATAGTTAAGCTTGCCAACATCTCTGGCACTAGCTCGCATCTCGATCAGAAATCATAACTAGCAATATACTCTAATTGCATCCACTCTAGGAACATAACTCCTAAGTTGGCATGTCTCCTACTCAAGGCATTGGCAATTTCATTACCTTCACCCGATATGTATGCAATATCAAAATCATAGGAGGCCGGGCACTCTAACCATCGCTGCCAGTGAAGGTTAAGATCCTTGTACGAAAATAGATACTTCAATGATTTATAGTTGGTGAACATATTGAACTTCTCTCATAAAAGAAAGTGCCTTCAAATCTTCGACGCAAACACAATCGTTGACAACTCTAAATCATGGGTTGGGTATTTCTTCTCATGTGGCTTCAGTTGTCAACTAATATCTGTAACAACTTGCCTCTCTGTATTGATACCGCACCCAATTCGATACCACAAGAGCAGTGTATACCATCATCTCCTCATTTCTGCTCGGAACAGTCAATACTGGTGCACTCGTCAACTTCTCTCTCAGACTCACAAATAAGTGTTCACATCTTGCATCCTAAGCAAAAGTCTGATCCTATTTCTTCAAGTGAGTCAATGGTCCTGCTACCTTAGAGAAGTCCTTGATGAATCATCTATAATATCCAGCCAACCCTATGAAACTTCTCATGTTTGTAGAGTTTTTAGGTCTAGTGTAATCTTGAATTGCTGTGACTTTTGCAGGATCAATGACAATGGCCTACTGAGAAACAACGTGTTAGTGAGTCAATGGTCCTGCTTCACCTACAGTTGGTGTTTTCTCAGCACCTCTAACACAATCCTCAAATGTGTCTTGTGTTCTTCCTCTATCCATGAATAGACAAAAATATCGTCAACGAACATAAGCATGATTTTATTTAGCTGACCCGTGAAGACGAGGTTCATGAGCTGACCCTTGAAGACGAGGTTCATGAGATCAATAAAGTATGCTGGTGCATTGGTTAGCTCAAAAGATATAATAAGCTACTCATAGAATCAACATGGCATACGAAACAAACGACACCCTCTCCTTCGCTACTCTTAGTTGGTGAAATCCCGTCATAAGATCCAATTGAGAAAATACTCTAGCACCATGAAGTTGGACGAACTAGTCATCAATACGTAGGAGTGGATATTTGTTCTTCCTTGTCACCTTATTCAACTCATGGTAGTCAACACATAACCTAAAGGAGCAGTTCATCTTCATGACGAACACCATTGGCACTCCCTACTCAGATACACTCCTATGAATGAACCCTTTTCGCAAAAGGTCATTCCCTTGCACCGTAATCTCTCTCTGCTCTCTATTTTCCATCCTCCTCAAAGGCATCATTATCAATCTAGCATCTTTAACAAAATCAATATGAAACTCGATCTCTCTATGTGGAGAAAGTCCGGTCACCTCCTCAAATATGTCTGAATACTCCTCAGCAACAGGGACTGAAGACAACTCGTCATGTGGGATATCGAATGAATATAGAAAGCTAACCATCACATATTATCTGGAAGGCATCCTAACACCACCGTTCGTCTATCATCTACCCCTATCGTCACCAACGACTTCTCACAATCCACCATCACTCCATATATATGAAGTCAGTCCATCCCCAAGATGATACCAAACCCAATGAAACCTAAAACAAAACAATCACAATCAAAAGTGCATCCATGACTCGGTAGGACCAAATAACGACAAACCATACATAGGCTAGTGAAGCCTCCAACGGGGTTCGTCATAATCAAAGGTCGGTAAACAAATTTAGATTTTAATCCTAATCTATCTACTAAGTCACTAGATATGAAGGAATGAAGCTCGGGTATCAAATAAAACTCATGTAGGAACATCATAAATGGAAAGTATATCTTGAATAATGATGCCCTTCCCCTTCTCTCTCATCGGCGAAGCATCCGAGGAAGTTGGAATGGCCTTGATAGCATATGCTTTCACCACCTGCTTCTGCTTTAGTGGCTCTGGACAGTTCTTCTATATGTGCCATGCTGTTGTAACTGAAGCACTTCTTTCCTTCAGCTATACAATGTCTAAAATAATGACCTTTCTCTCTGCAATTACAGCAGTTAGTCCTAGCTTGACCTTTTTCTTTTAGCCATCTTTATTTCAAAGCTGCTTCCTCTTGTTGTTCCCTTTCTTCTTGCCTCTCCAATCTGACTGCTGCTTTTGTTGTTCTTTAGGAATAACGGCTTTTGGTTTTTGATATAGACTTTCATGCCTAGGACCTTCTCGACTGTCATCTCAAAAGTCTCGTCAATATGGCCCATGAGTCGCTCCTCCAAGTAGTCATTCAAGCCAATGATAAATTTCTTATTCTTCTTCAATAGAGTGTCGACGAAGGACTTCCCATATTTTGACAGAGCATTGAACTCAGTGACATACTCGGAGACAGTCATATCAATTTTCTTTAGATCCACGAACTTACAGAACAGAACAGACCTCTGAGTTGTAGAAATAAATTTCTCCTCAAATCTTGCTTTGAATCGATCCCAAGTGAACTGATCCTAGGGAGTGGCAGCCCATACTACATTCCACTAGTTTATGGCTCTCCCTTGAAGTTGTCGGGAAGCCAATCGCATTTTCATAGCATCATCTAGCTCTAAGTCCTCAAAAATCCTTTCGCGGGTATCAATCCAATCTTGCACTTCCATTATCGACTTCGTCCCTTGAAATGGTTTGCCACCAAGACCAGTGAAGTACTTGTTCAGCTTAGCAAAATCAGCTCTGGGCGCCTACATTGGAAGACCAACATTAACAACAACATTCAGAGCGACCACTTGAGAATTTTGCAACATATTCCTCATCATAGTATTAAACATGGTATGCAGATCGAGATTAGCAGCTCCCGAGCTAGTACCTTCCTTAACTCCAGAGATGGAGTTCCTAGCAGCTTTCCTTGTTTGGCGACTCATCGTTCAGTCTATAATAAAGACGATCAACCTCTCTATAATAATCCTGGTTAAGTAGTAATCGTGTGTGCAGTGTGACTTATATACTATATAAATACTACCATATAATTTTGGAAACAAAAATATATAACAAATAAGCGCTCTCGTGTATATACGCATAGTCTCGATCCAGTCTAAGGTGAGAACTCTTACCTTATCTCTACTGGATCACGATATCCCATAGGTTAAACCATGCAACCTAAGCTCTGATACCAAATGTGATGACCATCCTACACCATCGACACCTAAGAGATACATATATAAGTGCGCTGTAGTGGTGCTCGGTCGATGCAGGATGATTATCAGTAAAGCAAAGTAAATAAATAGTACAGAACCTATCGTATATCTCATAGTGCATCGAATAAAATATAATAGAAAAACATCTTAGATATAAAACATGCAAGACAGTAAATAACTGAATGAATCACAATATCAGAATATATAGATCCATATAGCAAATAGCATAAGTAACAGAGTTATGCATCAAATAATAACTCATAAAACTGTCTCCAAATAGAAAGCACTGGCAAGATCCATAGTGCTGTGTAGTGGAATAGTAAATGAATACATGTAATAATATGAAAATAGCCTCCTGCTCGCCACATTCCCAACTCCATGCGCTCACTAGACCGGATATACCTAATCTACTTATTTAAGAGTACCCAAAGTAATAGGAAGCAAAGCATAAAACCCTATGTCAAACAATGACTACTTGTTTTAAATATATAATAATATCATAATTATCATTCCCCCTAAAATAGGGAGTCCCCCTGAATAAAATAAGATATTTCTCCCCCTTTAGCATTAAAAAAAGTAGATAAATATCTAAGATATTTAACTAATGCATAACATAGAACATACACATTACTGATGCAAACATAGATAACAGACAGCTTCAGTGAAAATCAAATATTCCAATAACCATGGTGTTTGGAACAGAACAAAATGACATAACACCATAGTGCGACATAGAAATAGTCATACAACAATGATGAAACGAAGATAATGAAAGAAACCCAAAAATAAAAAGTGATATCTAATCAGAACTTGAAGACTGATGTGTAGGAGTGGGACCTCATCCTCTCTTCTTTGGCTGTGAAGAGTTGTAAAGTCCATGTAGCATACGAGAAATAATACCAAGCTCTTTTTTAATTTCCCCTTGATTTTGTAGAATTATTCCTGATTTTTCAAAACTATTTCCTTATACTCTTTATTGCTATTATAAAAAGGAGGTAGAATCTCAACTGATGTCTCTTCTTCCTCTTAAATCTTTTCTGCCTGATCCATACCCTCGGTATGTGAAATACTACGCTAAAAGCCAACAAGAATCTTAATGCATGCAAACACTGCTATATCAAATACCATTCCAATGACATCTTCCTGAACTTGTTCATTGTGTAAATTAACTCCAAAATGCCTAAAAATTCGAATTAGCACACATCCATAAATATTATATGATCTTGGTTTTCTTTTAGGAGGACTAGGAACCGAACTATCACAAATCTGGATAACATCATGGTGTATGAATGATTCTGGTGGAGTGCTTGTACTATTCGTAATGACTAAATGATCATTTCGGTTATGGGATGTGCTATTACTATTTGTAGTGTTAGTGTTTGTGTAGAATTTTCTTAATATCCTCCTGATAAACTAATTTCTCGATCTTATTTTTCCAAAAGTTGGCCTTGTTGAATTTGCTCACCAAAATATGAATCAAATTCATCACATAGTTTCCATTATTCAGAGTGGATTACATCCATGTTATTTGACCGTCGAATCATGTTATCGAACATGATTTTTTGATTATTAGCTCAAGATTGTTGTAGATCCATAATAGATTGAAGTTGGGTAGGCTCATAGTTATGATGAACAAAAGGAATATGAGAGTTTAGACTAGAGAACAACTTTCTTTGAATAACATTATGTGAACTGTGTTTCATTTTCTTGGAAAGAAGGATATTATATATATGCATGGAAAAGGGAAAATCAAGGAGGACCAAGTGATAGAAGGCATGAAAGGTGAAATAATATGAAAAAGTTTAGAGAAAAAGAAGGAGAGAAAAGAAAATTTAGGACACAAATAAAACACGGTGAAGCTTAGATAAGGTATATGAAACAAGAAATTTTTTAAAGCTTTTAAATTAGTTTGCTAAAACTTTGTGAATTGTAGATAGATAATTAAGTGATATACAATTATTTAAAAATGAACAAATGCCAAGATCTCTTCATAATTTTAAAAATGTATTTTCACATAGTGGTTTTGTAAAAATATCCATAATTTGATTTGAAATTAACACATTCTAGTGAAATATTATCCTTTTCAACATTGTCACGTTAAAAATGATGTCGAATATTAATGTGTTTTGTTCTAGAGAGATTTATAGGATTTTTTTTTAAATTAATTTCACTAGTATTATCACAAAATATTAGAGAACTAGTTAAGTTGATCCAAAATCATGCAGTGTTTGTTGCATGTAAATTACTTGCATACAAGCCAAAGTAGCAGAAATATATTTTGCTTCACATGTCGAAAGTGAAATACAATTTTATTTCGTTTTGATAAAGATACTAACGATTGACCGATGAAGTGGCAAGTGCCACTTGCAATTTTTTGGTCCGTTTTGCATCCTTCAAAATCAACATTACTATATTATATTGAATCGGAATGGCAGCCTTTCGGATAAAATAGTTCGTAGTCTTTAGTATTAGTTAAGTAACGCAAAATTTGTTTTATAGCTCGCATATGTGACTCTTTGGGATTAGCTTGAAATCTGACACATAGGAAAACATTCATTGAAATATCTGGTCTACTAGTAGTTAAATAGAGTAAAGAACCGGTTATACTTCTATAGATTTTTTGTTCAATATTTTTGCCTTTCTCATCTTTATCAAGGTGAACATTAGTGCTTATTAGAGTTGATTTACTGCTAGATTTTTCCATTCCAAAACATTTTATTGAATCTCTATTATATTTTTCTTGAAAAAGAAAAATATCTTCTTTTAACTGTTTAATTTGTAATCCTAAAAAAATAATTTAATTCACCTATATGTGACATTTTAAATTCGCTTTTCATAATGTTGGCAAAATTATCACATAACTTTTTGTCAATTGAACCAAAAATTATACCACTAACATAAGTTTGAATTACTAAAATATCATTTTTATCCTTTTTAATAAATAAAGTTGCATCAACTTCACTAGTTTGAAATCCAGATTCTAAAAGATAATTTTTAATCTTTCGTACCACGCACATGGTGCTTGTTTAAGACCATAAAGTGCCTTTTCTAATTTAAATACATGATCTGGATATTTTCATAAGTAAATAATGGTGGATGTTCAATGGAAATATTTTCCTTAATATAACCATTTAAAATTGCACTTTTAATGTCCGATTGATATAATGTGGGATTGTGATAACATGCAACCGCTAAAAGAATTTTTATAGCTTCAATTCATGCTACAAGAGCTAAAGTTTCCTCATAGTCAATCCATTGCTCGTGTCTGTACCCTTGAGTCTTAAGTCTAACTTTATTATGAACTATATCATCATTTTCATTAGCTTTATTTTTGTAAATCCAGTTTGTACCAATAACAGATTGATCACCGAGTCTTAGTATAGGCTCCTAGACATTATTATGATCAAATTGGTTGAGTTCTTCGTGCATAGCCAAAATCCAATATTAATCGGTAGTAGATTTTTTTAAATTCTTTGGTTCACTGTTAAACATGAAAAAAACATGTTCTATTTGAGTTAATTGTCTTTGTGTTGCTACTTTTGTATTAATATTGCCAAAAACATTATCCAATGGGTGATCTTTTAGGATCTAGATGGAGATTTTAAATAATTATTATCTGGATTATTAATTTCAACTTGTTCATTTGCAGTAGGAAGTACTGATAGTTTAGTAATTTTAGTGTTTTCATCATCATCGGTAGTAATTAAAATTTTCATTAAACGATACATGTAAAATTTCTTCAATTATATTAGACCTTTTATTAAATACATTATATGCTTTACTTTGATCCAAATAACCAATAAAGATTCCTTCATCGGCTTTTGGGTCAAATTTTCCAAGGGTTCTTTAGTATTTAAAATAACGCATTTAGAGCCCAAAAATTTAAAATATGATACTTTGGGTTTTCATGCAAAAAAGTGTTTGTAAGGAGTATTCTTAGTTAAGATTAAAGAAACATGATTTAGAACATAACAAACTGTAGCAACTGCCTCGGCCCAGAAATTTTTTGCTAGATTACTGCTGCTTAAAAATGTTCTAGGGCATTCTTATAAAGTATGATTTTTTCCTTTCTACAATACCGTTTTATTGTGGCATTCTTGGAAAATAAAAATTGTGACTTATGTCCTTTTTATTGCAAAATTTTTGAAAAAACTGATTTTCAAATTCACCTCCATGGTAACTTCTAATACTTTTAACTTTTCAATTCTTTTAGCAAATACTTAAAAGATTCAAAGGTATTATTTTTTTTGTTCTAAAAAGAAAGTCCATGTATATCTTGAAAAATTGTCAATAATAACAAAAACATATATGCTGTGATTTATTGATCTTTTTGCATAGGACCAAATAAATCTAGAAGTAAAAGTGCTAATGGTTGTTTTTGTTGAAAACTCCATTTTAGATTTCAAAGATGTTTATTTAGTTTTCCTTTTTTACAAGCATCACAAAGATTATTAGTTTTAAAATTTATCTTTGGAAGACCTCTCACAATATTTTTTAGCTAATTTATGAAATTTCTAAGATTAACATGACAAAACATTTTATACCAAATCCAGAGGTCACTAATATCAACAACCAAATATATATCATCATTGTGTGACGACCCAGAATTTTGGACATTTGAAATCGAAATATTTAATTAATTTTAAATGTTTGAATGATAGTTTAACTTGAATTTCAAATATCAGAATGAATTTGGCAATTTAATTATCAAATTTAATTATAGAAATTTGGGTAAAATTTTAAATATTCAATTTTTGAGTCTGTTAAAAATAATTTAATGGCTTAGAAAATTTATATTGATAATACTGAAGATAATGAAAGCTTCAGGATTAATTTTGAAAATGATTTGTTTAGTTTTGGAGTTTTATCGTTTAAATCGATATTTAAAAATAGCCGTCCGAGACACAGTCTCGGAATTTGACGAAACCAGTTCAATTGGATCCGTAATATTGTATTATTATCGTATTTCAATTTTCATGGCATTCGGAGTGATCGTTTAGCCGTACGATAAGCAAACGTGTTGAAATTTATATCGGAATTTAATTATATAACTAGTTCGAAAAGCTATCTTCTCCTTACGATCGAATTTGGACTTGGAACCTTTTCCATTGCGTTCGGAATGGGCGTATAACATTATGAACGCCTGGTGACATGCCTCGATTGGAGATCGAGATTTTAGTCTTCGTTTTCAGGACGATTTAAATTCGAATTCAAGTTTAAACATAAGCGATATAATTTCATTTAAAACACAATTGCAGATCTAAGCAAACACGTATTGAATTTTTAAGCACCTGTCCTTTCAATTTTAACACGCGTCTTCCTTTGGAAAAAATAAAATAAAGATAACGAATCTATCGTTTAAAGGAATATACTGAGCAAATCTTCAAGCTTGAAAATAATGGCCTAGGATGAATCAACAGAAAATAAATTCGAACCCAAATTTCCTCAGATCTACCGCGTCCCTATCCTCCTCTATATCGAGCGAATTCATTCGTTTAATAAAAAAAGGAAGTAAACTGAATCATTCGAGAATAGCTATCTCAAGTTCTTAATGGCCGAAACCCTATCACGCAAGCATCCTCGTCGCAAGATCAAAGGGAAGACTCGCGAAAAGTTCATCATCGCATGGAATTGGAAGGAAGGTATTACATTTAGGTCGCGATCAAATTTCTCAACGAAGTCGCAAGCTTCGATTTTGGGGTTTCTCGGCGATTTCGAAGTCGCTATTTGGGATGGTGGTTGTGGGCATTCTCGTGAGCATTTGGAAGCGACGACAACGATTCGCGAGCAATTGAGGGCGAGCATCGATCGAGGTAGGGGCTATCGCGATCGATTTTCGATCGCAAATTCCAAGCTGTAGCGGCATCTTCGTAGATGTTGGAGCAGGCGCTGGAGACGCACGCACGTGGCGACGGCTCGGGATCGAGAAGCTCGATCGAGCTAGGGCGGTTATATTGGCTTTCGTATACGAGGTGCGCTGGCATCGACAGTGGAGGCTGGAGCTCGTTCCGTCAAGGTGGGTTCGAGCTTGTATGTGAGAGGTATCATTTTATTTTAATTTAGTTAAATAAATGAATGTGTTAAATAAAGTAAAATAATTACAGTAAGGAAAATTGTTAATTCATTATTTACAGGAAAATGTATAAATCTGTTTTTTTTTAAATAGTAAGATAAAAAATTTATTTTATAGAATTTTAAAATGTTCAAAGTTAATATAAGTAAGGTATTGTTTTATTATTAAAAATATATATGTATACATATATTCCAGTATTTAATTTTTACAGTAAGGAAATTTTGTTTCGTCATTTACAGAAAGATGTATATATACATGTATAGATAAAGAAAAATAAATAAATGAATATATATGTTATAACATATGACTTTAAAACGGAAAATAATTATAGTAGCCGAAGTTAAATAAAACGTGTGGTGGTTAATTTATTTTATTAATCTATTCAGTCATTTTAACTACTAAAAATAATTTATTAAAAAGGAATTTGTTTAAGATTAAAAGTATTAGCTTGAAATCAAAATTGTTAGTTAATTAAATTTATTAAAGGGAAATGGGTTTAAGAAATTTAATTTTTAGTTTAAATTAATCAAATGTATTAAATGAAAATTTATTATTCGATTTATTTCGAATATTAATCAATTTATAAATTATAAATACAAGGTCAAAAGAAATGAATACGAGTCAAGATGGATTGGAAATGGATTGCACGCATTGTCAAAGGTGAGATTTTCTCACTCAAAATTTTAATTGAAAATTCCAGTTATTGATTGGTTGTGGAATTGCGATAGTTAAATTAAAATTGATTGATTGTGTGTTTGGATAATTTATTTATTATTAGTTATATTAGTTTAGACCCTATACGCCGCATAATAGCGGAGGTTATTATATTAAACCCATATACCGTGATATTCCACCTCGAAGTGGAATTGGTATTATATATGTATTTGGAGTTGTTGATTTCATGCATTATGTAGCGGATGAGACCCTATTGTGCCGCATAATAGCGGATAATATTTTATAAATCTCATATACCGCGATATTCCACCTTGAAGTGGAATGGGTATTTAATTGTTGTGCTAACGTCTGTGGATGTAGGGAAATAGGTTGGAGGGATCCAATTGGATTCCTCAAATATTTAATTTGTTTTGTATGTTGTGTGTTGATTATTTTAATTCATGTGACTATTTGTGATTGAAACCGTTGAATGCTGTAATTTAGCCGAATATATTTTTGGTATCGTAGGATACCAGAAATAAATAAAAAATTTGATTTTGAAATTTGGGTAGAAAATTTATAATAAATTCACTCAAAGAAATCGGGTGAATTTTAAAAGAAGGAAATTTAAATAGATAAAGTTTTATCTTCGAAGACTTATTGAATAAATTTCAAAAAAATATGGGAATAAAGGAGTTTCGAGTAATGTTGTTTAATAGTTAAAGGATCTATTCAAGGTACGTATTTTAAATAATTAAAAGAGATAAAGGAATTTATTTCAAAAGGAAATAAATTTAGGAAATAAATTTGGAATTTTATTTAGAGTTGAAATTTATTTTAGAAATCGATTCGTGAATTAATTTGGAGTCAGAATAAATCTTAGGAACCGATTAGGAAATTTGGTTTGGTGTGTTGGAAATAATTTTGGGAAATAAATTTGAAATTGATTTGTTATTGGAAAATTAGTTTGGGGAAATCAATTTGGAATTTGATTTTGCGTTTGAAATAAACTGGAAATCAAATTGGGATTTGATTTGGTTTGAAGGTGTTATTGGGAAATCGATTTAAATTCATATATCGGTTGATATTTGGAATGTAAATTCACAATGGGAATTTGTAAAAGAAAGAGAAATCATTCAAAAATAAATATTGGTTTGTTTTTAAGGTGTGGAAAGAAATTTGCAAATTGGAATGTAAATTTAAAATAAATCGGGAGGATTTATTAATTTATTTTAATGGACCATTATGTAATGGAAAAGAAATTCTTCCCTGGAAAGCCGAGTATATTTTCAAAATAGCTTTTGAATAAAATTAAAAGTTTTAGATTTGTTTTTAAAAAATAATATTGTTGGAGAAATTAGTTTTGGAAATGTTTAAAGTAAAAACTTATTTAATTAATTACATAAGGATTATTTAAAAGATTAAATTGATTTTTGATTTAGAAGGTAGGTATTTAAATATTTATACTCTATCTACTAATTTTATTTTTAAATTAGTTTTTGGACTTGAATTTTGTATGAGATATTAGTATAATATTTTTCATAACTAATATTTAAGCAAATATTCTAAAATAGTTTATTTTAAATGTTTCCAAGTATAATTTCAATAAGTATTTTATATTATTTGGAATCGGCAGATTTTCAGGGGAAATGAATAAATATTTGAAAATGTTTTCCGCGTAAGGAAGAAAACTGATTTGGAATTTATTTTCAAAGGATTGAAGTATGAAATTTTATCTTGCGAAGATATATTGAAAATATTAATAATTGGGGAAAAGTTATTTGAAATCCAGCGATTGTTGTGAATGATGATTGATAGTTAAATAACCAACTATCAATATTGGCCTCTTTAAATGGCATTTGAATTTCGATGCGACCGGGAGTCGAATTCCAAATGGATATTCGAAACCCACATCGAACCCTTGTGATTGTGATGGATCTTTTGTTTAAAAGATCAAAGTAAAATTGTTGTGATTTGTTTGAGTCTGAATGTAACATTGTTTTTAAAATAGGCGCTCGTTATTCGTATTAGCCGGGAGAGGACCTTGTGTCATAAAACCCATTCCGAATAACGATACAACGAAATAGGATTGCATTTGAAGATGGTGTTGAAGACCGGGTATTTTCGAAAGCGAAAGGATACTTGTCGAATGTCTCTGCACCGGGTTGCTCCGGTATAGAGATTTTATCACCCTTTGTGATGGGGATTACGGACGTGATTAGTGAATATCCGGATTGCAAGGGCTTCTTTGGAAGTGCTTCGGTTCCGTTCGATCCCGGAATGGACTTGTATGGATGTGTGTCTGACGTTACACTTTGAGATGTAAAGCTGGTTTCTATCAAATACATTTCTATTGGTGGCGGAGAATTTATTCTCTTAGCTTAACACCCTTCTCTGAGACGTACGAGCTCAGAGGTTATGTAGTTGATAGTTACTAGTGATACATTCACAATTTGGTAATGTGGCATACGAAGTGCTGCTAATCATTTGTTGATCGAAGCATGGCTTTTGTGAAAAGCGTAGCTTTGTGGACGAGACTTCGTCGAACCTCACACCTCGGAGTGGTCGAAACAGGAAGGATGTAGCAAGGTTATAAGGGGTAGCGCCCCTTAGGGGATGTACATTTCCTTCTGGATAGAAGTGGTATCATGGTATAGAGCCCAGATACTCAACTTATGTGAATATCGCAAATATATATTTCTTTGTGATTGGATCCTTGGATAAAGGTTGTTTACAACCGAGGATGGCATACTCGTGTAATAGTTACCAATTTTTGCAGAGGTAACCCGACCTTGTGTTGACAGAGATCCGGTTAGGTTCTTGGGGGCGTCCATCCAGAGGCATACCCATGTGGCAATGGAAAGTTCCTTGGCCTGACCATTTGTTGGAAATCCAATCACCAATACGTGCCTTGTACGGTTTTAGGTGTAGAACCTGCCATCTAATATGGTAGCTATAGTAGGCATACAATAATGGTACGTATGCTGGCTAAGATTAATATTATACTTTCGAAATGTTTCCTGCACTACGCACTAATAATAATATGAAAAAGATTTTTGCGTATTAAGCATGTTTGACTATCATAAGGAGAAATCTCCTCTAATTCTGCGTTTGCATTGTGTGTGTGGCGGGAGGCCTTATGGTAGTTTTATTTTCTAAAAAGCATTGCGGATTTCTTTTAAATTCCTTTGTTTTCTTTGTAAAAGAATAACTGTTTTAAGATCTAACACCAGTCCCATGACTAACTTGGAGTTTATTGTTCCCTTTCTAAACTCTGGGTGCCCACCAATTTCCACACGGGCAGCCTAGAGTCAGGTTATCATGTCATTCTGGAATTCAGGAGTTGCTATGGAGATCAGGAGCAAGCTGGATGGCGAAGCGTATTACTAGTATATGTTATTTTTCTTCTGCTGTTGTTGTTGTACCCTCTGATAATGTAATATGATGTAATGTAATGACTGATATAGTGATTCTGTATAAAGATATTTATTTATCTATTATATTTGTTCCGCTGCGAATTGTGAGATTCTGTTGTTGTTTCTTCTTCCTCTACCTCTTCATTCTTTAAACCCTAAAGACTCGTAGGTTTGTTCCTCTTTGGCTAAGTTGTTGTGGAAATTTGCCAGCTAAAAGGGGTACGGATTTGCGGGCCTTTACAAGTGGTATCAGAGCATTTGGTTTAGCGACGACCTTGGCTCTGTTGGGTGTTACTCATTAGAGATAGAGTCAGTAGTACTCTAGAATGAGTTTGAGTGTAATAATAGATATGAGCGCGTATTTGTTAGTGAATATAAAAAATTGTTTTATATTGTGTTGACTTATCGGTTGATTGTTTATAGATTCTGATCGGTGCAGTTTGGCCAACTGTTATCGATATGGGTTTCTAAACTTTTAAACAAGATAAACCTACATAGTATTATTTTAAAATAGGGTAAATGAAATAATTTTACCCAACACTATTTTCGTATATAAAAGAAATAAATTTTCTGTGAATTATTATAATATATGGTTGCTTGGTTGTTAGTAAGCGATAATATTAGGTTATTATCATCGTTGTATGAGAAATTGAAATCAAAACCAAAAGCTAAGAAAATAAAAATACAAATGAGATTTGTAAATGTAAATTTTAAATGTAATTTATAATTTGGAATAAAATTCATTAATGGAATGAAATTGGTAATGTGAATGTATAAATGGGTTTTATAAATTGAAATGAGTTTTGAGTTGGATCAAGTTAAATAAAGATCCAAACTTGGGGGAAAAAAAATAAAATGGATTGAATTCAAGTAAACTAATATGATAATTAATCAATTCATGAAATAGGAAAGTTGAATTAGTTAAATCAAAACTTGAATTGTGAGTTAAATAAAAATGGTTTGAATTTGCAGATAAATTCAAGTAAGTAGAAATAAATGGAAATAAATGAAAAATTTCCTTGTTATTGATAAAATGAATTAGAAATAAATTTAGAATGGGAATTTAAAATGGACAAGTGAATAAAACTAATTTAATTAAAATTTGTAAATGGAAGAGATTTGATAAATGAAAATCAAATCAAGGATTTAAATTGGGAAGTGTTACAAGGAAAAATAAATTTGAATTTTGAATTGAAATTACTTAAGTAAATATTGGATCAAATGGAGCTAAATGTTAATAAAGGAATTAAAATTAGTTAGTGAAACTAATAAAAAGAAGGACAATTTAATATGGTTTAAAATGAATTGAATAGAATCAATTGGAAATGAAATAAAATAAAGAGTAAATTGAGTTTGTATCAATTTAAATTAGTTATAAACTAGATTGGATATTCTATTAAGTGAATATCGTAGAAATTTTCATAGAAATGGTTGTTATTTAACGCAAACATGATTGCATAAAATTCTAAGAGTTAATAAAAGAAAATCAAATTGATTTTTGAATCAATTGAAATAGATATGAGTTCATTTCGCTTAAAAATAAATTGAATGAAAGAAAGTAAGTTGTAAATCACTTGAATTGAATAGAAATGGTATGTGAATTGATTATAAGCAATTAAATTTGTATCAGAACCATATAAATTGCTTATGGGAACTACTTTGAATGTATTGCTTGTGAAAACTATGTGTTTACTATTGGAAATAAGTGAAATGTAAATGAATTTCCTATATATGTCACTTATATGTTTAAATTGAGTAAATACAGGTACAGGAGGGCCGTTTGGTTGGATTTGGTCGTGCTAAAATGCTAATAATAAACCGCTTTGCTTTAAAATGCTAATTAAGGTACGCATATGCAATAAAAATAGGAAATATGAACTGTTTTTGCTTTTCCGATCGGGTGGGTCGATGTATATATATTTATATATTTTGTCAAATTGCAAAAGCTCCTCCATACAAAGGAGACTCTGCCAAAAAATTTCAAAAATTATGGGAGTTAGAAAATTTTTGAAAAAATTGTTAGCGGCAAACGATTTCAAATTGGAAATTGAAGTAAATTAGTGAATGAAACTGAATTAAAATAATGATACGAATCAGTTATAATTGAAAGATAAAATTCAATATTCATAGTAGAAAATAAATTGAATTCAAATAGAATTGTAGTGTAAATTGAATTAAAATAAAATTGAAAATGCAAGATTAAATGAAAATGGATATGTAACATTAATAGTGAAGTAAAAATGGTACAAAAAGCATATATATTGAAAATTTTGTAATGAAAGGTGCAAAATGATATTTGAACATTGTAATTGGATGTTATGGATATCAGGATATACATGTGTATTAAAGGAAATGGAACTGGGATTTTGATTTTAAAGAGAAAATTGAATTGCTCGACAAAAAAGGTATGTATTTCAATTTCAGTATGAAATTTGGTGATTTTCTTGTCCAGCCGCTTGGCTTTTTATTTTCTTTTGGGATTTGAGGGCCTGTGGTGCCATTTTGTAGTCGTACCGAGCTAGCCGCGCAAAGGAGACGCTGGCGAAATTTTTCGAAAATTTAGGGTGTTAGAAAATTTTTGAGAAAATTTTGAAAGTTTGAAATTTGAATTCAAATCTAAATTTGAATTGGGAAGTAAACAATATTGTTTGGAACTTATAATTGAACCTGGAAAGTAGTTGAAATGAATCTTTAATAAAAAGATTTGGGTTGATAAATTGATAAAACTATTTGGGTTGGAAAATATTACACGGGTTAAGGATCATTCTTCTTAACTAGAAATTTCGGGACGAAATTCTTTTAAGGGGGAAAGGATGTGACGACCCAGAATTTTGGACATTTGGAATCGAAATATTTAATTAATTTTAAATGTTTGAATGATAGTTTAACTTGAATTTCAAATATCAGACTGAATTTGGCAATTTAATTATCAAATTTAATTACAGAAATTTGGGTAAAATTGTAAATCTTCAATTTTTGGGCCTGTTAAAAATAATTTGATGGCTTAGAAAATTTATATTGATAATACTGAAGATAATGGAAGCTTCAGAATTGAATTTGAAAATGATTTGTTTAGTTTTGGAATTTTATCGTTTAAATCAATATTTAAAAATAGCCGTCCGAGACACAGTCTCGGAATTTGACGAAACCAGTTCCATTAGATCCGTAATATTGTATTATTATCGGATTTCAATTTTCGTGGCATTCGGAGTGATCGTTTACCCATACGATAAGCAAACGCGTTGAAATTTCTATCGGAATTTAATTATATAACTGGTTCGAAAAGCTATATTCTCCATACGATCGAATTTGGAATCGGAACCTTTTCCATTGCGTTCATAATGGGCGTATAACATTATGAACGCCTGGCGACATGCCTCGATTGGAGATCGAGATTTTAGTCTTCGTTTTCAGGACGATTTAAATTCGAATTCAAATTTAAACATAAGCGATATAATTTCATTTAAAACATAATTGCAGATCTAAGCAAACACGTATTGAATTTTTAAGCACCTGTCCTTCCAATTTTAACATGCATCTTCCTTTGGAAAAAAATAAAATAAAGATAACGAATCTATCGTTTAAAGGAATATACTGAGCAAATCTTCAAGCTTGAAAATAATGGCCGAAGATGAATCAACAGAAAATAAATTCGAACCCAAATTTCCTTAGATCTACCGCGTCCCTATCCTCCTCTATATCGAGCGAATTCATTCGTTTAATAAAAAAAGGAAGTAAACTGAATCGTTCAAGAATAGCTATCTCAAGTTCTTAATGGCCGAAACCCTATCGCGCAAGCATCCTCGTCACAAGATCAAAGGGAAGACTCGCGACAAGTTCGTCATCGCGTGGAATTGGAAGGAAGGCATTACAGTTGGGTCGCGATCAAATTTCTCAGCGAAGTCGCAAGATTCGATTTTGGGGTTTCTAGGCGATTTCGAAGTCGCGATTTGGGATGGTGGTTGTAGGCATTCTCGTGAGCATTTGGAAGCGACGACAACGATTCGCGAGCAATTGACGGCGAGCATCGATCGAGGTAAGGGCTATCGCGATCAATTTTCGATCGCAAATTCCAAGCAGTGGCGGCGTCTTCGTAGATGGTGGAGCAGGCGCTGGAGATGCGCGCGCGTGGCGACGGCTCGGGATCGAGAAGCTCGATCGAGCTAGGGCGCTGATATTGGCTTTCGTATACGAGGTGCGCTGGCATCGACAGTGGAGGCTGGAGCTTGTTCGGTCAAGGTGGGTTCGAGCTTGTATGTGAGAGGTATCATTTTATTTTAATTTAGTTAAATAAATGAATGTGTTAAATAAAGTAAAAATAATTACAGTAAGGAAAATTGTTATTTCATTATTTACAGGAAAATGTATAAATCTTTATTAATTTTTTTTAAATAGTAAGATAAAAAAATTATTTTATAGAATTTTAAAATGTTCAAAGTTAATATAAGTAAGGTATTTTTTTATTATTAAAAATATATATGTATATATATATATATATATATTCCGGTATTTAATCTTTACAGTAAGGAAATTTTGTTTTGTCATTTACAGAAAGATGTATATATACATGTATAGATAAAGAAAAAATAAATAAATGTATATATGTGTTATAACATATGACTTTAAAACGGAAAATAATTACAGTAGTTGAAGGAAAATAAAACGTATGGTGGTTAATTTATTTTATTAATCTATTCAGTCATTTTAACTACTAAAAATAATTTATTAAAAAGGAATTTGTTTAAAATTAAAAGTATTAGCTTAAAGTCAAAATTGTTAGTTAATTAAATTTATTAAAGGGAAATGGGTTTAAGAAATTTAATTTTTAGTTTAAATTAATTAAATGTATTAAATGAAAATTTATATTTCGATTTATTTCGATTATTAATCAATTATATAAATTATTTATACAAGGTCAAAAGAAATGAAAACGAGTCAAGATGGATTGGAAATGGATTGCACGCATTGTCAAAGGTGAGATCTTCCCACTCAAAATTTTAATTGAAAATTCCACTTATTAATTGGTTGTGGAATTGCGATAGTTAAATTAAAATTGATTGATTGTGTGTTTGGATAATTTATTTATTATTAGTTATATTAGTTTAGACCCTATACGCCGCATAATAGCGGAGGTTATTATATTAAACCCATATACCGCGACATTCCACCTCGAAGTGGAATCGGTATTATATATGTATTTGGAGTTGTTGATTTCCTGCATTATATAGCGGATGAGACCCTATTGCGCCGTATAATAGCGGATAATATTTTATAAATCCCATATACCGCGATACTCCACCTTGAAGTGGAATGGATATTTAATTGTTGTGCTATGGTCTGTGGAAAACAGGTTGGAGGGATCCAACTGGAGTACTCAAATATTTAATTTGTTTTGTATGTGGTGTGTTGAATATTTTAATTTGTGTGACTATTTGTGATTGAAACCGTTGAATGCTGTAATTTAGCCGAATATACTTTTGGTATCATAGGATACCAGAAATAAATAAATAAATTGATTTTGAAATTTAGGTAGAAAATTTATAATAAATTCACTCAAAGAAATCGGGTGAATTTAAAAAGAAGGAAATTTAAATAGATAAAGTTTTATCTTTGAAGACTTATTGAGTAAATTTCAAAAAAATATGGGAAAATATTTTAATAAAGGAGTTTCGAATAATGTTGTTTAATAGTTAAAGGATCTATTCAAGATACGTATTTTAAATAATTAAAAGAGACAATGGAATTTATTTCAAAAGGAAATAAATTTAGAAATTAAATTTGGAATTTAATTTAGAGTTGAAATTTATTTTAGAAATCGATTTGTGAATTAATTTGGAGTTAGAATAAATCATAGGAACCGATTAGGAAATTTGGTTTGGTATGTTGGAAATAATTTTGGGAAATCAATTTGAAATCGATTTGTTATTGGAAAATTAGTTGGGGAAATCAAATTGGAATTTCATTTTGCGTTTGAAATAAATTGGAAATCAAATTAGGATTTGATTTGGTTTGAAGGTGTTATTGGGAAATCGATTTAAATTCATATATCAGTTGATATTTGGAATGTAAATTCACAATGGGAATTTGTAAAAGAAAGAGAAATCGTTCAAAAATAAATATTGGTTTATTTTTAAGGTTTGGAAAGAAATTTACAAATTGGAACGTAAATTTAAAATAAATAGGGAGGATTTATTAATTTATTTGAATGGACCATTTTGTAATGGAAAAGAAATTCTTCCCTGGAAAGCCGAGTATATTTTTAAAATAGCTTTTGAATAAAATTAAAAGTTTTAGATTTTTAAAAAAAAAATAATATTGTTGGAGAAATTAGTTTTGGAAATTGTTTAAAGTAAAAACTTATTTAATTAATTGTATAAGGATTATTTAAAAGATTTAATTGATTTTTGATTTAGAAAGTAGGTATTTGAATATTTATACTCTATCTACTAATTTTATTTTAAAATTAATTTTTGGACTTGAATTTTGTATGAGATATTAGTATAATATTTTTCATAACTAATATTTAAGCAAATATTCTAAAATAGTTTATTTTAAATGTTTCCAAGTATAATTTCAATAAGTAATTTATATTACTTGGAATCAGCAGATTTTTCAGAGGAAATGAATAAATATTTGAAAATGTTTTCAGCGTAAGGAAGAAAATTGATTTGGAATTGTTTTTCAAAGGATTGAAGTATGAAATTTTATCCTGCGAAGATATATTGAAAATAATAATAATTGGGGAAAAGTTATTTGAAATCCAGCGATTGTTGTGAATGATGATTGAAAGTTAAATAACCAACTATCAATATTGGCCTTTTTAAATGGCATTTGAATTTCGATGCGACCGGGAGTCGAATTCCAAATGGATATTTGAAACCCACATCGAACCCTTGTGATTGTGATGGATCTTTTGTTTAAAAGATCAAAGTGAAATTGTTGTGATTTGTTTGAGTCTGAATGTAACACTTATTTTTAACATAAGCGCTCGTTATTCGGATTAGCCGGGAGAGGACCTTGTGTCATAAAACCCATTCCGAATAACAATACGATGAAATGGGATCGCATTTGAAGATGGTGTTGAAGACCGGGTATTTTCGAAAGCGAAAGGATACCTGTCGAATGTCTCTGCACCGGGTTGCTCCGGTATAGAGATTTTATTACCCTTTGTGATGGGGATTCCAAACGTGATTAGTGAATATCCGGATTGCAAGGGCTTCTTTGGAAGTGCCTTCGGTTCCAATCGATCTCGGAATGGACTTGTATGGATGTGTGTTTGACGTTACACTTTGAGATGTAAAGCTGGTTTCTATCAAATACATTTCTGTTGGTGGCGGAGAATTTATTCTCTTAGCTTAACACCCTTCTCTGAGACGTACGAGCTCAGAGGTTATGTAGTTGATAGTTACTAGTGATACATTCCCAATTTGGTTATGTGGCATACGAAGTGCTGCTGATCATTTGTTGATCGAAGCATGGCTTTCGTGAAAAGCGTAGCTTTGTGGACGAGACTTCGTCGAACCTCACACCCCGGAATGGTCGAAACAGGAAGGATGCAGCATGGTTATGGGGGGTAGCGTCCCTTAGGGTATGTACATTTCCTTCTGGATAGAAGTGGTATCATGGTATGGAGCCCAAATACTCAACTTATGTGAATATCGCAAATATATATTTCTTTGTGATTGTTGTTGATGTGGATCCTCAGATAAAGGTTGTTTACAGCCGGGGGATGACATACTCGTGTAGTAGTTACCTATTTTTGCAGAGGTAACCCGGCCTTGTGTTGGCAGAGATCCGGTTAGGTTCTTGGGGCGTCCATCCAGAGGCGTACCCATGTGGCAATGGGAAGTTCCTTGGCCTGATCATTTGTTGGAAATCCAATCACCAATACGTGCCTTGTACGGTTTTAGGTGTAGAACCTGCCATCTTAAATGGTAGCTATAGTAGGCATACTATAATGGTACGTATGCTGGCTAAGATTAATATTATACTTTCGAAATGTTTCCTGCACTATGCACTAATAATAATATTAAAAATATTTTTGCGTATTAAGCATGTTTGACTATCATAAGGAGAAATCTCCTCCAATTCTACGTTTGCATTGTGTGTATGGCGGGAGGCCTTATGGTAGTTTCATTTTCTAAAAAGCATTGCGGATTTCTTTTAAATTCCTTTGTTTTTCTTTTGTAAAAGAATAACTGTTTTAAGATCTCACACCAGTCCCATGACTGACCTGGAGTTTATTGTTCCCTTTCTAAACTCTGGGTGCCCACCAATTTCCACACGAGCTGCCTAGAGTCAGGTTGTCAGGTCATTCTGGAATTCAGGAGTTGCTGTGGAGATCAGGAGCAAGCTGGATGGCGAAGTATATTACTAGTATATGTTATATTTTCTTTTGCTGTTTTTGTTGTTGTACACTCAGTTAATGTAATGTGATGTAATGTAATAACTGATATGGTGATTCTATTTAAAGATATTTATTTATCTATTATATTTGTTCCGCTGCGAATTGTGAGATTCTGTTGTTGTTTCTTCTTCCTCTACCTCTTCATTCTTTAAACCCTAAAGACTCGTAGGTTTGTTCCTCTTTGGCTAAGTTGTTGTGGAAATTTGCCAGCTAAAAGGGGTACGGATTTGCGGGCCTTTACATATTGCGTCTAAATTTCATATTCAAAATATCGATATTATGGTTTCTTATTCCTTCAAAAATTAAATTTCCATTTCTATCATAAATATTATACTTATCTTTTTTAGAAGATATTTTAAAACCTTTATCGCATAATTAACTAATACTTAAAAGATTATGTTTTAAACTTTTTACCAAATAAACATTAGTAATCAATGGAGAGTTAAATAGAAGCCACCATGCATGTATGATATGTTGGGTAGCATGTTAGCATTTCCAGTCATGTGCTTAGAGTAACCGTTATCAAGAATCCATTCTCCTTTTTATGTTGGAGTACCTGCAAAAAGTAGAAAATATTTTATGGGTACCCACTTCTAAGTTAGGGTCTTGGGGGTTAAGTATAAGGTAACTATACCTAGATGGGTTTGGTAAGACCTTTAAAATGAAAATCATTATTCAAATGAACATCATTTAAAAAAATTCTATGTGCTTTTGCCTAATCAAATTATTATTAGTTTTAGGCACCATACTTTAATAGTCTTTTTATGTTCTATTTTTGGTTGACTATTTGTAGGTTTTTTGAAATTAGTATATAATGAAGCATGCTTAGGTTGTTACCTTAGTTTATCTAATTTTTAAAATCCTAAACCATTCTTATTGTCAGTAGATTTTAATGTACTAATCAAATAAGATAAATCTTCCTAACCTTTATTAAATTTAGAAATATTAGAAGATATATCTTTATCTTGTTTTCTAACATAACCTTGTCATTTGTTAAAATACTATTATTACTTTCTAAATCATTTACTTTACTTTCCAAAATCTCAATATTTTTCTTTAAACCATGATTATTATTAATTAAAATTAAATTCTCATTTTTAATCGTTTGAATATCTTCACTAAAATCATAATTTTTCAAGAGATTTTATGATTTTAAAATTTCTTGTTCGAGAATTGCCTTTTCATCTTTGAGCATTTGATTTTGTAATTCTATACCATACTTGAACATTCTTTATGAATTTTACTTAAATCCTTAAATTTATCTCCAATTAAGAAGCTATTTCAATAATATCTTCAAAAGATAATATACCTCATCTTTGTTAGCCATGAAATACACATTGGCTTGCTCTCTATCACTATCACTATCGCTTTTTCTTCAAGATGAGTCATTCCAATTCACTTGGAAAGCACGTTTGTTTCTTTTTGAATTCTTTTCATTTCTGAATTTCTTTTGTAGCTTTTTTTATCTTTATTCAGCATGGGACAATCTTTCTTCATATGATCGAATTTATTATAACCATAGAATATGAAAGAGGATGTGTCACTTGGATCATCAGGCTTTATCTTTTGAACCATCTTATTAAATTTTCGGATTTTTTTTGTAGTTCTTGGAGAAAAATACTGCATCTTCTTCATCAAGCTTCGAATCATCATCATTGTTAATTTGAAAAGAAATACTACATTTTTCTTGGGCTAGTTTTTTCCTATCTTATAGGTCAGCTTCATATGACATTAAGTCACCAATCAATTCTTCTACCTTGAGTGTGGAAAGATCATTTGCTTATTCTATAGCAAGTATCTTTCTTTCCTACTCATCAGTCAAAGTGTTTAAAGCACATGATACCAGATCAAAATCACTGAAAGTAGGTCATAATGCCATAAGATTGTGTTGTATAGTTTGAAACCTAAAATATTTTTCTATAACATTCTCATTAGGTTTCATTTTGAATGATTGAAATTGATTCTTTAATAAGCTAATCGTAGGCTGTTTAACTTTGGTGTTACTTTCATGGGCGACTTGTACCATTTTCCAAATATCATAAGCAGTTTTACACATCATAATTCTCAAAAATTCATTTTTATCTAATGAGCAGTGTAGAACATTCATTGCTTTAGCAATATTGGAAGTCGCGATCTTTTGAGCAACTATCTAGGTACTCATTGCTATAATTGGTGGTTTATACAGTGATTGAATGCTAGCCAAATATCAAGACCACTTGATTCCATAAAAACTTTCATACATGTTGCCTAGTATATATAGTTTGAACCCGTGAAAAAATGAAGGACGTGCAGTGGATTGTCCTTCTTGGAATGTGTTATAACTCATGTTGGCTACATTATCCAAAATTTTATTACTTGAAAATTCCTTGCTCTAATACCAAATGAAAATGTCCAGTGGATCATTGTGTAATATTATAGCTAACTGACTATCAGTATAACAGAAATATAACTAGAGTAATAAGTAAATAAAGGAACACACCGAGATTTATACTGGTAGGAGCACCTCTCTTACGTCTAGTTCCTAACACCTTTTAGGAATTTACTAGTAAGCCCTTACTTGACCCAAAGGAATAGGTTTATAATACAGACATGCCTGAGAACCTCTCAGGCCTACCTTGGATAAGAATAGTAACGGTTTCTGACAAATATAGGTATGTAGATACACGTCTTTTGTCAATAATACAATACAAAAACTCTAGTAGTTTCTTGATTTGAACATGAATGTTGAGGCTCAGAGATTATGGATTTTGAATGCTTGGGAATGCAAAGAGCGGTAAAGAATAGATAGAAGGAGATAACAAGAGAATTGGTGAGAAAACTAGTAGTCTGCCTATCCTTTTATAGACTTGGATGGTTGCAATGAAAAGTGGCGTCTGCCTAGAGAGTTATCACCAATAGTCAGAGAGGTACCATGAAATGGAATCAATGATCTGGAAGAAAAGCAGCGAAGGGATGTGGCAATGGTCAAAAAAGAAAATGTACTTGTACGTATCATCCATCGGTCGATCGGTGGCATCCAGTGGTTGACCGGTGGATGTTATGTTATGCTCTAATGCATATTTCTTCTTGCTTTGTTTTTTCCTAAACTCCTTTGTTCACTTTGACTCATGTTGTGTTATACTTGTGCCTTATGGCGTGCTCTGATTTCGTTCCTTGCTTTAATCATACTTATTTTTGCAATAATATGTTAATCGATTATTTTATTGTCATCATTGAAATAAAGGTTCTAACACTACAAGCACATCCAAAGAATATACAAATAGAGTTGATATTTTTTCCAAACACAATTTCTTAAAATATGGATACAATGGATCCTATAGCCACTTGGACAACACTTTGATCCTTGAATGAGGAGAGAGATGTTTCCAAAACTATAAGAAAGCAGTATTGAATCAATACAATGAAGTATGAAATGATACTAAGTGATTTTGAAGAGAATAGAGTATATTTTTAATATAGTTTTCAATAAAGTAAGAGGAGGAAAGAAAATAAGTAATTAGTTATCAAAAAATTCCTTTGCATTCTCATTTGTATAATAAATAAAAAGATGTGTCCGTTCGTGAAGAGTTTCCACTAATAGATACTTCCTTTCAAAATTTGAAAAACCACTTGGCGGCATGTATGTCGACATACCATCTGCCTATATGTCGACATGTGGATGTATATTTTGAAAACTTATTTCTTTAAATTGTTTTGAAAATCCTATACTTTGTAAAATAATTTAATACTTTATAAAATAGTTTATAAAAATTTTAAACATGAAAATACTTTTATAAAATACTTTTATTTATTTTTTAAAAATACAAAAGATAGAAAGTAGGAGATAGAGATCAAAGATAGCTTTCAAGGACGTTAACAATATAAGCTATGAATCTATACACTGCAATATAATCTTGAGATCTTCATATCTTGGTCTTTGCACTCATAATCTTCATGATTATCTTTTGAGTCTTTGTACCGTGCAGTCTTTGATTCAACACCTATGTAATTTTCTACACTATATACTATATAACTTGGAAAACATTAGTATCTATATTTTATATGGTTGTTGCCATCAAAATCAATAACCGAGGTATTAACAATCTTCCCCTTTTTGATGATGACAACCATTATTTATTCCTGTATATAAAATATGATATCGCTCTCCCTGAGTTAAGTAATTTCCCTAAATATATGCATATGTATATTTTATATTTTTCTTCCCTTTTGTAATCAACAAAAGTGGAAGAAAAAATAAACCACCCCCTTAAATGACACACTTATAAAGTATATTAGAATTCTAAGTAATATGGATTTAACAATATAGCATATATGAATGATGATAAATATCAAAGAATTAAATAAGACAAACCAAATTCTATTAAATAAATATAACTTAAACTATTTATTAAATTTATGCCAAATATGAATGTGGAATGTATAATCATTACCAAAATTAATGGGAATAAACTCCTAACTAAGACGATATATACATCAAAATCAATACCTAATAATATAAACTAGATGATATATGAAATCAAAATGCAATTATGAAAGTATAGAAAACACTTCAATAAGACATAAATGATATTATTATATAATCCTAAGCATCCAAATTTGAAAAAGAAATTTATATATTAGATTTATTACATAAATTCTAATATTTACACAACAAACCATATTAATTATGAAATTTAATCATAGCCTAATCACAATATTTGATAAGTGTAACTATGTATATGGTCAAATTTATGTTTAATAAGTTTTTGAATAAAATGTAATTTTATTCTTATACATTATTTATTTTTAGAAAGACCTGACAATTTTTAATAATTTTTTTGGCCTAATATGCAAAGTATAAGTGAGATATGTAGAGTTAAAAAAATAACACTAAAATAGTATCATATAAATTTAATAATAGAAATAACCCAGAATGGCATAAGAAGGTTGATCATATGTTTCGTTGTCATTGCCATCTTAAAAAAATTCTTTTTTTGGAGAATTTCATGATACGATTGGTCATATAAAAGGTCTCCATAGTTATTTTTCCACCTTTTGTACTAGTATCCATACCATGTTAGATCTGTATGATTAGTCTTATTATAGTTATCTATACTAATTATATTCCGAAAATAATTTTTTATGGTAATTTTTTTTTATGTAAAAGGACATAAAAATTTGAAATTGTAATGGCCCACGTCAGGAAAAAGGCTGTTGTAACCACCAAGTTTCTGTTTAATTGAAACTAATGAAATAGTTAACTTTCGAATTTTGGTATGAATTTTTTACACTAGTAGTTCAGAGTACATTTTATTAGATAAAAAAGTTTCATATAAAAATAACATTTTACAATTTTTGAGATTTTCCAAAAAATTGCAGCGTTAACATTCATGTTTGACATTTAAAGAAAGTAGTCAATTTTGTAAGAAAATCTAAAAAATGTCAAATTATTTAAATTGGTTTTATATTTTTTTATCTAGTTAAATATGTTAATCATTATTTAGAGTATACTTTTTATTGAAAAACAATTAATTTAAAGGCTATAAAAATTTAAATTTTTGGCTCCAATGTCTTGAAATATAGTCGTTGTAATTTACTAAGTATCCATTCATTCAAAAATATTAAAATAGATAGAATTCAAATTTCGGCACCAAATTTTTTACAGAGTTATCTATATTTATTTTACACCCATGTTAAAAATATATAAAAGCTATTAATTTATAATTTCAAAGATTTAAAACATATTATTGCATTTAGTATTTTCTGCCCTCTTTTCGAAGTGTATAGTCAAATTTGCAAAAAATTCTAAAAATTTATAAGTTAACATTTTTCTTTGAAATCTTTTTCTGAACTTTTAATACGTTATACTAATTAACAGAAAAATATTTTTTTTTTATAGAAAAATAATTAAGAATATTCTACAGATAAAATGACAAGGCATTTCAAATACTAAATTTCCTTTTCAACTTGAAAGCTAGTTGATATTTTAAGAGAAAAAGCTTATTTTCTACTTATTTAAACCATTTTTCTATTTAGAACATAGAAGAAGAACTAAAATGTCTTTCTACTTAAAGAACTCATTAAAAAGTGATAAATAAAAAATAAATAATTTTAAGATTACAGACATTGTTGACGTCCTCTATTCTAATATTATTATTTCTCTATCCAAATGTTTGCCTTTAAGCATTTATATCTGTATTATTGCTCTTCCTTTCTCTTGATCTTCCATCATGTCTTTTGAACATCCGCTGTCTAAAATCCATTTGTCCTTTTGATTTGTGAACGTTTGAGTATCAAGTGTCTATTCACCATTAGCCATGTAACAAACTTGTTCCTACAATTCAACATTATACCTTTCCAAAACATTAGGTGGATTTTCAAAAATGATTAGTTTCTAATCTTCATGAAAGTTATACATTGGTTTCACAACATTGTTTTTCCATAAAAGTGATAAAAAGAGCACTAACAACATTACTAGTCATCTAAACTTTTCAAAAACCAAATTATGAGTTTTTGAAAACCAAGTGCCCTGATATCAAATATGAGTTGCGGAATTATGGATCTTAAAGCTAATTAAACACTAGAGAGGGTGAGTAGTGTCTTCTAACTTACGTAAATCTTTTTAAATTTCTTTAAAGTTAAATATTAAGCCATAGATTATCAACACAAAAATATACCAACAATCAATCACAGATGTAATCACAGACAAAAATAAAAGCAATAAAGTAAAGAAGAGAGTTAGAGAGATAACACCAGAGATTTTATACCGGTTTGGATTTCTCCTACATCCAGTCCCATACATTTGCTTGTACAGATTTCTTTTCAAATGCCAATATTTAACAGGCATTAGGAAAACCCAAATATAATCTTGATTTCGTGGCAACGAGACACACCCTTCTAAATTTCCGAGCTCAGGGTAGACTTGCTTGATTTGACCAGGCTACAAGCACATCTACTAGATTTCTAGGCTACTAATCACAGCAACTTGATTCTAATGGGTTACAAGCTCATTTAAACCAAATACAAATAGATTTGATAGTTTTTTCAAAGACAAATTCTTCAACTTTGGATAAAATAAATCCTATAACCACTTGGACAGCACTTTGATCTCTAAGAAAGATGTTTCCAAAATATTAAGAAAGTAGTATGAAATCAATACAATGAAGTATGCATTGATTCTAAGTGATTTTGAAGAGAATATAGCATATTTTAATAGAGTTTTCAAGAGAGAAGATGAGCGATGAAAATAAGTTATTGGTTATCAAAAAAATTGTTTGTACTCCCATTTATATAGTACATGAACAGATGTGTCCATTCGTGAAGAGTTGCGACGAATAGAAATTTTCTTTTAAAATTTAAAAAGACACTTGGAGGCATGTTTGTCGAATGTTTTGAAAATCCTATACTTTGTAAAATAATTTGATATTTTGTAAGACAGTTTGAACATAATTTAAAAGTGTTTTAAACTTCAAAAAGCTTATATAAAGTATTCTGAAATATAATTTGAAAATTTGTTTTGTTTAAAAAAAGATTAAGGATAGAAAATAGAAGATAAAGATCAAAGATTGCTATGAAGGATATTAACAATATATGCTTGACTCTATACACTACAATATAATCTTGAGATCTTTATATCTTGATCTTTGTCATCATGAGTCTTCATGTCAATCTTTTGAGTCTTTATAATGTACAGTCTTCGATTGAATGCCTATGTATTTTTTAGCACTATATCCCATATAACTTGGCAAACATCAGTATCTGTATAATATATGTTTGCACATGGTTTTATATGGTTGTTGTTATCAAATCAATAATTGAGATATTAACACATCTTTTAATGTAATTTTCTCTTTTTCTGTCATCTTTTTTTCAAGATCAAAATCTTTTTTCGAGGGTTTCAATTTTAGTGTCAGACCAATTTATTTTTTCTTCTAGAGACTTACACTTCTCACATTCTGAGTCAAGTGTTCTAATGTTTTGAATTATAAGTTCTATAACTTGTTACTTAAACCAACTAGATCATATTCTAGTTTATTATATCTTTTTTAAGTCTATCAATGTTTCTGTATGACTTATGATATAAAAAAACAACTCGGTACGAGAGAAGTATACCACCTCGTTAGGTTTATCGTCATTGTCAATTGATTCTACCATCAAAAAAAAATTCCCACTTCCTTCTCAACATATGTTTTCCTTCACTCGCTTGTAGGATCGAATTAACCATAAATGGGGTGGTGAATAGGGTTTGTTATAAATTCGTAGAATAATAAAAATCATAGCACAAATAATAATATAGTGTTGTGAAAATAAAAGTTAGACACAATTTTACACAGCTTCGGAGAAACCTACCTACCGCTACCCTTAAGATTTCTACTAAGATTAAACAATCAACCGCTTGAAATTCCTTGCAAACTTGCGACAACCGCCAACCTGATTGTTTTAACCCTATGCCGTTAAATCCTGCCCCAATTTTGCCTTTGAGTCGAGCATTTCCCGAACTAAAAACATAGTTCATAGTTAAAAACCAAAGTTCGAAAATTAAAATAAAAAATTAAATTTACAAACAAACCCTAACATACGTAAATAATAAATATATAATAAGTTTTTATATTATTAAGGCCAACCCCTTTTATCACTTTCTTTCTAATTTTTAGGCCGACCCATTTGTTCATTGCACTTTCTTTTAGGGTTTCTCTTCTTCGATTCTGGAAGCCGTCGACTTCAAAATTGAACGTTGAAACCCTGCCTCTTTTCCTTTATCAATTGATTCCTTCAATGGTCTGATGATTATTAGTTGCGGTTGCTTCAAACGTCGAATTCTTTGCGGTTTATAATTGGGTACAAATTTGATACTTTGATTATATCTGAATTTTTTTCTTTCTCGAATTAATTCAATTGCCGATGATGAATTGGTTTAAATAGGAATTGACTTGGAGAATTCTTTTCCAAATTTTCATATGTTTCGTGATTTTTGATTGAATTTGTCAACCTTGACTTTTTTACTCTGGCTTTTGATTTGATTACCACTTATTCTCTGGCATGATTTCTATTACCATTAGCCTGAAATTGTTGACTTGATCAATATTTTTGCTTTGGTCTGATCTTGCAGAATCGTTCAACTTTGAGATGAATCATCATTTCGAATTTCATTTGTATACTCTGGAACATTCATGGTTCCTGTGTGCATACATACATACATACATACATACACACACACACATGTGTATGTATGTATATTTACATGTGTATATGTATGTGTTTCTGTGTTATTTCCTTGCCTGAGTGCTTGTACTTTCCTTGCATGCCTTCCTTTTGTGTGCCTGAAGTTCTGCATTGTATATTTGCACTTTGTTTTGCTACATGTTTTTGAACTAGACTGTGTGCATGACGATGCTGATTTGGTGTAACAACCCACATCTTGATTGGTCCAAATTTCGACTAAATCGAAACCTAAGTCCTTTAGGGCACATATCGTTGATTTTGGTAACTTGTAATAAGGATAAGTGTATCAAAGTGTGACTAATATATACTCATAGCAGAACTGAAAAATATAATATAACATACACATTGACTAAGGCTGCTAACTTGGAATATTATTCCTTAGATATTTAATTTCCTTTTCAGCATTGAGCATGAATAAGTAGACTTCTCCATCTACCGTTACCGTCTTGCTCCAGTATCCGGTCCATTTAAATCTAACCTTTAGGTTGTTATGAGGATAGGGGTCAGAACAATGTTTAGGTGATTGGAAAATTATATACTTTACTCATCACATTAATTTATGGCGATTGATTTTCTATTGAATGTTACGTCTATTATTTACGGCTAATCTGTTAAATCTTATGTGCACATATGATATGCTTAACCTAAACTTCTCCAAGGTATCATTACGTATACATGCCTATATTCATTTGCATATAAATATTTCACTATCCAAAACCCTGACCACTTAGTACTTCTTAAATAGGAAGGAGGCGTACCTAGTTATTTAATACCTCATGTCCCCGAAGCACGCCCTTGGAACATAACCACTAGTCAATCGATCCTAGCTATAAAGACCTATGACACCTAGAAAATACTTTATAATATAATTTCCATATTGCTAATGCATCTCAACTTTATTCAATCATGTCCAAAAAATGTAAGAGATAATACCCAAGCCACCTAATACCTTTTCAATTGGAACTAGGCAGACCCTTACCATTTAATACCCACATTTTAGGCAAGTCCCCATCATTTAATACTCATTCCAGGACGGACACCACTTCGATACTATCTAGCTGACATCGCACAAAATCTCAACAGGCTAACTAATACTTGTTTATAGGAGAGGCAAACCCTATAATTGCTACTTAATACCTCAAATCCGAGGCAGATCCTTCTTGAGATATCCACTACCATTCCTAACCGCTAACCCCGACCATTTAATACTTCCTAAATAGGGAGGATGTGGACCCAATAATAGCCACTTAATACCTCCATCCCATATGCTGGTCCTACGTCCTACGCATATCCCTTCCCCACTGGTCCTATGGTTGGAGATGTCCCACATCACTAGTAACAACTGCTGTTAGCTTCTAGTTGAAGGGAAAACTTCAGTTGTTTAACTCCACTGACCTCACATCCCAACCCATTAAACCAAATCTATCACGCAAAGACTAAGTGTTGGCTAGGCCCACTAATTCATGTTCATCCTAAACGTACGATTTAACCAATATAATTTCCTACTATGAAAATTATACTGCTTTCTATGCATAATTAATTGTATCGATACTTACTTACTCACTATGTTATTATTCCTAATTTATATAATTAGGCTTTGGTTTTTTTGTAAGTCTAATAAATGTTTACTACCCATAATAATTGGTCATTAATGTTAAAATTGGACAATCTCTAATCGATCATTATCTAATCCCTTTAATTATTTACCAATTTCAACATCCATCCATTATGCCTATACAATTTCTCTTAAATATTACACTAAATTCCATAATCAGTCCCCATTTAATTCCTTTTTAACTCTCTACTAATTACAAATTTATTGCCTATTAAATCTGAAATTAATGCCTATAAATGCTTGTTCTATAATTACTACACTGTTAATAAGTCGTATGAATATCATCGTAGGTTATGCCATTTATATATTATTATTATTTAGCATTAAGCGTGGTTATACTTGTGTGTGTGTGTGTTTCTAGTTATTAATTCTTAGACTAGAACATTCCTTTCCACATTTTAATTTATCACAACTATCCTTTTAAAAAGGATCGCCGTTATAATTTTCCATAAATTAACCAAAAGTGAGATCTTTGCTTCTTCTAAAATTACAAGAAATTATTTCTTTTCTTTTATTGAAACAGATAGCGTAAACTATAGAAAAGAATATCGATATCTTACACATATCTTTCCCTTTTTTGTATATCCCTTGTAAATTCAAATGATGTGATTTTATACATATTTTAAAATTGGATAATTTATGGAAATTACATGGAACCTGCTCCAGATAAGTCAAAATATAGAAGTTCACATCCAAGTCAACTAGGGCAACCTAATTTACAACATAACTATAGATTTGGAATAATTTTACAACTTTACCAACATCTTATATATAAATGTTTGGGACCAATTTAAAATTTTCAAGTCATATTGCACATACGATTCCTATTTCAATCACTTATTTTATAGAATATGTAGGCTATATTCTTATATATTGTTTAAGCCTATAACTCATCAGATCCAACTTAGGCACAATAATTAAATTAGAATCCAACGAGGTAAATTTCAATGTTATAAATAAATTATATAATTTCTCACTCGCATTTTAAGCTTTCCAAATCTCAAAAATCCAAATCCATTCCTTTACTTGACTCTTTTTCCTTTCTAATCCAAAAGAAACTGTATAACAAGGTATATATATTATTAAAATTACAAATCCAAGAAGAAATTGGAGGTTAAATGGAATATAGATTGAAATTTTCCTTTTTCCACAATATCGATTCACTTCTTCTCTTCTTCTCTTTTATTTTCCGCCCTTCTCCAATTTTTTTTATGTGTAAATATATGTAAATATTTTATAATTATTTAGAAATAGCGAAGAAAGAAAAATGGCAGAGCTTTGCTGCTTGAATCGGAAAATATGAGAAGAGAAGTGAGGGGTTAGGCCTTTATTTATAGGTGCATGAATAAATCATAACTGTTAGATTAAAATAACAAAACCCTAGCTGCCACTATATTACCTGTCGACTTCTCCCCTATATGTGGTCAAGTTAGGGTCCCACATTTATTATAATTTATTTTCTTTTTGTATTTAATTATTTTCGCTATCGAAACTTCAAACACCAATAACATTTTAATTTGAGATCTGACTACGAAACCCCAAATATGAATGTTGCCCAAAAAATCATCACAAAGGCAATGATGCATGTTTCATGACAAAATTCCAATGTTTTCTTAAATTTCGTTTTTGGAGCTTTATTAATTATTTATTAATTATCATTAATTTTATGGGGTGTTTCACTTGATGCATCTCTATGTGCTATTAGGTTGTGCACCGTCTTTTATGTGGATTTTGTTGGCATGCCTTCGTTTTGAATTGTGCACATCTGTGTGTTTCCCGCATGTGTGCTTTTAGGTGTTATTGGTCTTGTCTTACATGTGTAAGGTTTTCATTATGCTTGCTTTTTCTAACTTGTGTGCTTGACATATGCTAGCACGGTTTGGTCCTGATGTGAGATTATAAGCTTGTTCTATGTGCACTTACCGTTGCACTTTAGGTTTGAACTTGTTTTACTTATTTCTTGTGCATTTTCCCTAGCTTATGTGTTGTGGCATGTTGATTTCATTTTGAGCACTGATTTGTGCTTGTCCTTGCTGGTCTAGTATATGAGTTTTCTTTGTGCTTTCCTTGCTTGATCATTTTGCTTTGCTTGGGTTGTTTTTCTGAACCCGACTTTGATGTTGGCTTGGATTGTTGCATGACGTTTCACTTCATTCTACTTGCGACCTTGTTTATTTGAAATTGTGAACTTGCACTTAAGCCTAGCTTGTGCATTCTGACTCTCTTTTGCGTATTTTGATTTGCTGTCCACTTTATTTGATGTGCCTTAGAATTTATTATGTGGCATGATACTCTTGTACATGAACTGATTGTGCAATGTCGTTGCACTTATGCATGTATTAATTTGTTCGTGCGCACGTCGGCCTAATTTTGAATTTCTATCCCTTTGAGCTTTAATAAACATGTCGTACTAATCTTTGTATACCTGTTGCACTAGTCCATGTTCGTTACTTTTGGTGCCCATTTAAAATATGAAAACAAAACCAATAATTGAGGCAATGTCGAGTTTAAATATTTATATATTTTTATAGTTTAGTTTTTCATAAATTAATTATAATTAATATTTCAAAAACATTAATTAATTTAACAAATTTATAATATTTCATAAATTAATTAAATTGTGTGATTTTTCACAGAAATCACAAACGCGGTTGTGTAACTCAAATGTGTGAATTAAATCAGCAGTTAATATTAAACAGTTCAAATATTAACTTTACACGTTATCTTAGTTAGTTGTGTTACAATTTGTCCGAATTCATAGCTTACATAACGTTTTGGTAAAATCCAATTTCATATTTCCTTGAGCAGTACCTGGTAGCAATGATTATTTATATCGGTTCTCTTCGTCAAATCAATAAAACATTAGGACTTTTGGAATTTGATTTTGATCAAAATTATAATATTGTTAACATTCAAAATTTTAAGTGCAAAAATAAAGTCCTTGGTCCAATAATAAATTTTATTATTAACCGTACTACTCTAACCTGAGATTTTGACTTTGAATTGACTAAATTGACCATGATACTAACCCTATATAATTAAGGAGTTTAATTATTTATTGGATAGTGTTTCACTTCCGATGCTTCAATATAGACCCAACTATAGTCATTCAACAGATGTCATGCCATGATTTATATAATCAAAGTGGAGCATCAACATTGCAGTTCGATAATATTAACAAGTTGAGATAATTGTGTAACATCGCTACTTCAGGATTCTCTGTTTAATCCCAGTTATATTAACCAATATAAAACCCTTGAATGAGTCATTCCATAGTTATTTAATAACTATTAGTACATAACCGTTTGGTTCCCTCAGCAGTCATGAGTAATACACTATTCAACATTTGGAGAGCCTTACGTTCTCTAGTCTCAACAAATGTGTCGATATCAGTCCCAATATATCTTTATCAATAATATTTTAAAACGATATATTCATTATATTATGATAAATCACTCGTGATTACAATGTTGTAACTACAATCAAAAAACATACTATTTATGGGTTTTCTTTTAGATATACTTAAATCAAACAATTAGATATTTCTAACACATTATAACAAGTATATAATAGAAAGAAAACACCTTTTATTTCAAACAAAATTGGTTATCAAGTTAGATATATGTAACAAATTACATGATTGCATCTAGGGTATACCACTAACTCAATTTGAAGGGGTGATCAAACTTAAACTTCAAAAGTGCTATCAGGTATAGTATGTATATATCAAATTTATGTGCAAACCTTAATTAAGAAGCTTTAAGTTGCAAATGTTCCAAATGAAACATTGTGGTTGATCTAATGAAATGACTAAGTACATCACCCTAAATAGGGCCACGATAAAAGTAATGTATAAATATAAATTCACAAATTTATAACTATGCTAGGGATGCTTCCAAGTATTAAGAATACTAATCATTGTTATATGGTAATAATGTGATGAAAAGAGCTTGCTAGAGGTTAAGAAACATATTTCGAATAGTTCCACACGATAAAGGTAGTTTACCAACATCGGAGGGGGTTGGTTGACTGAGTATATAATTAAAACAACAAAGCAGATCCATTTTATGAAGAGACTAACTTTAACAGTTCTCATCAAATTGATAAAAGGGATATAATGGAGATTCCATTATTGATCCCAAGTGTAAGTGGAAGATTGATAGAGTTAGGGGTATGCCCTAAAGGAAATTATGTAATTTATTACATATATAACTTGATAATCAAACTTATTCTAAATAAAAGGTATTTTCTTTCTATTATATACTTGATTTAAAAGTGTTATGTTAATTATTTATTTAATTAAAAGCATATTCAATAGGAAATCTATAAATGGTATGTATTGTGATAGTAGTTTCAAAATGTTGTAACCATGAGCGATTTATCACAATGAAACAAACATATTGTGATAAATATTCTTAATCAAGTTGTATAGAGGCAGGATATCGATCCCTCCATTGAGATTAGAGTACATAACGCTCTCTAAATATTGGACAGTGTATTACTCATGGCTATTGGAGGCACCAAGGAGTTACGTACTTATAGTCGATTAGATAACTATGAAACTACTCATTCAATGATTTTCTACTGGTTAATATAACCATTCTAAAACAAAAAAAATTCATGTGATAATTTACTACACAATTCACTAGACTTGAGAATACTGTCAAGCTTCAGTGTGGAAACTCTGCGTTGATTATAGTTAAATCATGGTACGACGTCTATTCAACGCCTATAGTTAGGTCAAGTGGAAGCATAAAAAGAGAGACACTATTCAATAGAGAATTCATCTCCTTAGTCATATGAGGTAGTACCACGATCAACCTAAGACAGTTCAAAGTCAAAGTCTCTGATTTGAGTGGTTCGATTAACAATAATTATTATTATGAACCGAGGAATTTTTGTTTGGACTATAAATTTGGATATGGGTGATATTTGAATTTTTACCATTACCAAATTCCAAAAGTCCCAATGTGATATTTTTTTGACGAAGAGAATTGGTGTAAATGACTAGCACAACTAGGTAGCACTTGAATAAATAAAATTGAATTTTACAGAAGCTATATAAGTGAAAAATTTAGCCATAATGTCACACCACTGACTAAGGTGATGTATGAACATTAAAATTGGAATTGTTTGATATTAATCGCCGATTGAATTTGCACCTAAGAGCCACATAATCAAAATGTTGAATACACTTACTACTACCTAATTTGATTAATAATAGTTGTTATAAATTAATTAATATTTTTGAAATATCAATTATAAAAATTTATTTTATTTGTGTTGTTTAATATTAGAAAACATGTGTGTAATAGTTATAGACACACATACCAATGTACAATATCGATGTGCGTCTGAATTAGATATAAATGCACATTTATTTGATCTGGCTTGAAGTAATTAGGATGCCCAGATAAGGACATCTATGGCTGACCACTATAGATATATTAAAGAGTTGAGTGTTGATTCCAAATGAGATGAAATAGTAGGAGAAAAAGGATGATCTAGATCCTTATTTTGCTCCTTGGGATCAATGTTATTAATACATTTCAAACTCCACTTTCTCTTCTCTTAGTCTTTGCCACTTTTCTCCCTACATCATGTCGGCCCCTTATTGCCTTCCTTCTTAAGTTTCAAGCTTCTAACACACCAATTAAATTCAAAATAGTAAATTAGTGGTTGCTGGTTTTAGACTGGTAGCTGTTTGTGGATTCTGGATAATGATTCAAGGAGTTTTGGATTCATAATCTCAACATGTCACAACTTAGCCTTAGCTGACGTAATATTTTTTTACAATATAATATAAATATATATTGCTCAAATGTCATTTGTGTGATATAGTTAGTATATGAATTATCATGAATCTATACGTATTTGTTTTGTATTCATCGGACGAAAATTTATAGGTATATATAAATATATATACACATAATCTTATAGCCATAAGTTAAAAAATAAATTTCAAATATAATAATATTTAAAGATTTTAAATAAAATAGATTTTAAAATACAAATACAATTTTATAAAATGTGTATTTATATTTCATTAGTGTGCATATATATAGTTTTCAAAAAATAAAATGTAAAAAAATTCACACACACACATATATATATATCAAAATCCAAATACTATATATATATATATATATATATATATATCAATTTAACGCTGTATCTAATTATATACAAAATTTACATATATAAAAATGTCATAAAATATATATGTAAATATTCAATATAATATGTATATGTTTAAATTAATATTATAAAATTAATTTTAAATAGTAATCAAAATTTAACTAAAACAATTATAAAACTGCAAGTTAAAATAAAAATATGGCCAAATGTGCGTGTATACGTATATTTAATTATTAGTTTACATCAGAACATGTATAAAGATACACACGCATATCATGTATTTACAGCATTTCTAAATATTAAATTAATATGCATTTTGAGATTATATGTATATATTTACAAAAAAAAGTAGATTTTGAAATATATATGGAATTTGAATTACTAGATATTTTATTATGTAGATCTAGATATAAAATTTAAAATTTGAATTTAATTTTGAATTTGAACACACGGTTAATTATGTTAATATTACAGTTACTTAATATTATAATATAAACTATATATATATATATATATTTACATTTTATGAATATTATATTATAATACACACACACAGATATATATATATGTTTATATCATATATATTAGACAATACACATGTATACAAAAGGGTTAATATGTCTGCTATGGTGCAAATCCCAACACTTACATGGGAATGTTATTCCATATATACAATTTATGTTACAGTGCATGTACAAACGTGTGTATATGATACACATATTATATTTTAATATACAAAAATAATTATGAATAAAAATTTATTTACATATTAAATAAACTATAGATTTTATTTAACATTAATTTAGATCAGATATAAATTAATTTAGACTTCGTAGGCCCAATAAGATGCAAAATGGAATAGAAATTTCGAAATTTACCCATTTATCCCGTTGCACGTTGACCCAGTTCCAACAATTTGGACATGTCAAGTATGATTCTGCATACCTTATGTCCTATTATATCGACTTTTATAGTATTTTGATATTTTCTATAACTCACACAAGACTTTGTCTAACAAGGGATTTTTTTTCTTTACTTATTATTGTTCCAAGTACTCTTAAATGAGTAAATCAAGGATAACAGGTCAGGTGAGCATATGGAGCTGTGTAGGAGATGAGCAAGATGCTACGCTTTCAATATACTATATTTAGGCTTATCATTCTATTGTGCAACATTATAAAGCTTATTAGTGCTTTTATTTAGAGGTAGATTTCTTTGAGTTATTATTTGACGTATAATTCTATCATTTATGTTATATAACTTTGATGGGTCTTTGCACTTTATATGGTTTAGGTACATCTAATTTTTTTAATGTACCACCGGTTATATACATGTATGTGATATTATGTTTTATTCGATGCGCTATAAGATATACGATAGGTTTTGATTTGGGAAACTTTAGGACTTTACCACTTGATAATCACCCTATATCGACTAGGAACCATAGTAGTGCACTCTATAGGTTATATCGTGTACCAAAGGCGTAAGGTGGTCACCACATTTAATATCAACGTCTAGGTTGTGTAGCTAACCTAAGTTGATATTGGGATCCACTAGAGAAAACGGGGAGTTATCACCTTAGAGTGAATCGAGTGTATTTGCGAGAGTGTACTTGTAATATATTTAGGTTTAAAAAACTATGTACTAGTAGTGTACAGTATGTCTGACTTATACTATATCTCTTTGGCCAATATTGATAGTCGGTTATTTAACAATCAATTAACATTCACAAAAAACCATCAACGTAAATAATTTCTCCAAATTATTTATTATCCTCAAAATATCTTCGCAAGATATATTTCCAATTTCAGCCCCTTTTGAAAATAGTTTTCAAACCATCTTCCTCTCACGGAATACATTTCCCAAATATTTTCTATTTCCACTGAAATCACCGAGTACAAATAATTTAAAACACTTATTATAAGACATACTTTTAAACATTTGAATTAAAAATTACTTTAATACTTAATCACACTATATACTTTAAGAATATTTAAAATAAAATACTTTGTACAATATAAAACTGAATTTCTAACTTTTAAAACATAATACCATGTGTTGGGCATATTCTCATATTCTCACCACCGAACCAAGGCCCTACCGGACCAGATCACCTACTCCCACTACCGAATCAAGGCCTTACCGAACCACTCACTACCGGACCAGATCACCTACTCCCACTACCGAATCAAGGCCCTACCGAACCACTCACCACCGGACCAGATCACCTACACCCACTACCGAATCATGGCCCTACCGAACCACTCACCACCGGACCAATCCACGCTCCAACCATCACCGGACCAAGGCGTTACCGGGCCAACATTGCCAGGCCAGATCACGACAGCCCAGGCCCACCAGCAGCTATATACATTCAAGACCCCTACCCCCAGCCTCACTTTATAAATAGAGGGGCAGGGGTACAACAATGGAGGACGGTTTAGAGAGCTCAAGCACGGATAGAACTTCCAAATAACTTTCATACACTTGTGATAAAAGCTTTGTACTTGTAATCTGAATAATGAAAGAGAATAACATATAAAGTGGACATAGGCACATTATGGCTGAACAACTATAAAACTGTGTGTCTTTTACAGTTTAGTCCCTGCTTTTTACATATTTGCATAAATCACCCAAATCACTGAGAACGACATAAAATTGACTAAATCATACGACTTGGAGGTGTTTGCCCATTTTTTGTGCAAACATTTTTAGTGCTTTCACTGAGAAATCGAGCTAGAAGCTTCAGCTTCTCCCACTTAACCTTCTTCCCGACAACATCACTCATTGCTTGGAAGACATGCCTCCCAGGCAGAAGAAAGATGTTAGAAAAGGAAAGAACATCGCAACTAGCAGCGTTCCAGATCCAGTGATCACAGAGCAAGAGAATCGTCCCGTTCCAACAGCAGTACAAAATGGAAATCAGGCAAATCCGACAGCCCCTGCCACGGAACAGCCGGCAGCAATTACTAGGGTAGATCTAGACAGGGTTGTTGCTGAAGTGACTGACCGCTTCACATCTCAACAAGAAGCCTTGGTGAACCGACTCATGTCACGCTTAAGGGATGCTGAAGAATCCAACCGCAACACTGAATGATGGGGTGAGTCCCAGTCTGGAGGATCTCGGAGGCGACAAAGATCTTTCTTCTTCGAAGAAGCTAACAACAGAAACAACAATGGTATGAGCCGAGCCCGAACTCAGCCCGAACTCCGACCCGAGGAAACGCTTGGAACCGAACCCAGCGGGGGAGGTACCAGGCGAGAGTCGGCTGTAGCTGAGCCTGTCATGTTACCTAGCTATGGAAACACCAATGAACGGGGCCGAGCTAGAGTCCAACCCAAAGTTGGACCCGAGGAAGTGCTCGGAACAGAACCCAGCAGGGGAAGATCAAGGCAAGGGCCAACTGTAGCCGACCCTAGCATGCTCCCAGAAGACCAGAGACAGCCACTGGAAAATATTAGGAGTGATAGACGATACCACCCCTATAGATCATCTGGACGGAATCAATCCCGCAGAGAAGAACCAAACTCATTTTTATCTGCTCCAAATTCTGATGAAAGGATGGCACGATTGTTCAGAAAGTGCGTCCAACGGGATCAAAGAGATCGAGGGATAGGCGCTAGGGTAACCAGCCCTTTCACTTGCAATATCGAAATTGCCATCACCCCCCGAGAATGGAAAATGCCAACAATGGAACCTTACAAGGGAATCTCTGATCCCGTTGTACACTTGCAGAGATACACACATCATATGCTCATGAGCGAAGCCACAGAAGGAGTTTGTGCAAATGCTTTCCACTATTCTTGGCAGATCTAGCTACGTCCTGGTTCTGCCATCTACCCCAAGGATCCATCAGCTCATGGAAAATGTTGAAAGAAAAGTTCAACAGCCAGTTCCACATTCATGTGGAACAACCCAAGGACGCTTATTCCCTATCTAATATCAAACGGAAGCCTGGAGAGATAGTGCAGCAATATCTACCCCGATTCAATGCTGCAGCGGCCGCAGTCCAAGATGCCGATGGGAAGCTTATCTTAATGGCCCTCTGTAGTGGTGTGCATCCGGATACTAAGTTTGCTAGAAGATTAACGAAAGAAAAACCAGCTACCTTACCTGATTTCTTCCATGAAGCCAGAAGATATATGAAACTTGAAGACGCTGCCACTGAAAGACAGACAGGGCAAAAAACCATGGCAGCTCATGGTGACACACCCGCTGTAGCAAAGGACGTTCGAAGAAGTGACTCTAGAGACAATGCTGGGGCAAGAAGGGAGAAAAACTTCTATATCGGCCAGGACCGAGATTTGACACTTACACTCCTTTGAATGAAACAATCGAAAACATCTTCCTGGCCTCCCAAGACGAAGTTAAATACAAACGCCCCCCGTACAAGAAGGAATCAGATAACACAATTAAGTCTGGAAAATTCTGCCGCTTCCACGAATCTCATGGGCATGATACCAATGAATGCCATCATCTTTGGGACTTAATTGAAGAACACATCAGAAGGAAGAGATTGGAATGCTGTGTAAAAGGTCAGAACAGGACCCCAGCTCCTGCCAATGAGAACCCAAGGCTACCCCTCCCAGAAATAAGAGGGGGAAATCGCAACACCAGCGGCTCCAGTCAAGAGAAGATAGTGGTCCATACCATATCGGGAGGACCACACATCACCGACAGGAACTGGACAGAGATGGAAAGATATGGAAAGTCACTTAGAAACAATGAAGGCTGCGTTACTTCTGTTATGGAAGAACGCCACCAGAAGCGAAAAGAGAATGATGATATTACATTCAATAGGCGTGACCTAGAAGGAAGACAATACCCTCACATGGATCCTATGGTCATCTCTGCCCGGTTCGGCCTAGCCGAAGTTTTTCGAATTCTAGTAGACACTGGAAGCTCAGTAAATATCCTATTCAAGCATGCTTTTGACAGAATGAAGCTGTCAATGAAGGATGTGTCTCCCTGCAACAAACCGCTACACGGTTTCACTGGAGACGCGAAGATGCCCCTCGGGCAATTGGACCTCTTTGTTGAAATAGGAAGTCACCCCCGATCCGTTGTGCGGAAACAAATAATTGTGCTAATAGATAACCACTCAGCCTACAATACCTTTTTAGGAAGACCAGCCTTGTCTGACTTCCAAATTGTCCTGGCCCCGTGGTGCCTGATGATGAAATTTCCAACAGACAATGGAATAGGGGAAGTAGAGGGAGATCAAGACGCCGCTCAAGATTGCTATGTAATTGAACTTCACAATAATCGCAGGAAGGATAAAGGAAAGAATGTAGAGACTACTCTCTGCATGAAAAATTTGGAAGCATAGCAACTAAAGAAAGCCCCTCCTCTTCGATATACCAGTGATCCTTTCAATGAATTAGACCCCAGGGACAAAGAGGAGGAGGCCACCGCTGAGCCTGTAGAGGCTATGGAGTTTGTATCTATAGACAAACACGACTCAAGTAGACTATTGAAAATCAGATCTCAACTAAGAGCAAAATTGAGGGACCAACTCATTGATTTTCTCCGCCACAACTTGGATGTATTTGCATGGACGCACGCTGACATGACTAGAATCTCCCCAGACGTGGCATGCCACGTACTAAACATCGATCCTACCAAGGTGCCAGTAAAACAGAAAAAGAGAAGTATGGGGGCAGAACGATCAGCAGTCCTCGACGAAGAAATAAAGAACTTGCTTGCCAATAACTTCATACGAGAAGCCATCTACCCAGAGTGGATCGCTAACCCGGTACTAGTAAAGAAGGCTAATGGAAAGTGGCGAACATGCATTGACTTCTCCAACTTAAATGACGCTTGCCCGAAGGACTGCTTCCCACTCCCCCGAATCGATCAGCTGGTGGACAACACAGCCGGGCACAAACTCTTATCTTTTATGGATGCATACTCAGGATATAACCAAATCCCTATGCACGCTCCCGATCAAGACCACACTAGTTTCATCACTGACCGGGGATTGTACTGCTATAGAGTAATGCCTTTTGGACTTAAAAACGCTTGAGCTACCTATCAGCGCCTCATCAACAAGATGTTTGCTGAACTAATAGGACGAACTATGGAGATTTATGTGGATGACATGCTAGTAAAATCGAGGAAAGCCAACGATCACGTAAGCCACCTGGGCAAGATGTTTCAAGTACTTTGCAAATATGGAATGAAGCTGAATCCTCTAAAGTGCTCATTTGGTGTATCATCAAGAAAGTTCTTGGGATTCATCGTCCATGTCAGGGGGATCGAAGCAAACCCCGAACAAGTCCGAGCTGTGAGAGATATCAGGATACCTTCCACTCGAAGAGAAATGCAAAGCCTAAATGGGAAAGTGGCCGCCCTGAGCAGATTCATCTCTAAAGCGACTGACAAGTGCATCCTTTTCTTCGAAGCTCTATAGAAAGACAAAGGAAAGTTCGAATGGACCGACGAATGCTTAACAACCTTCCTCAACCTAATCGAACACCTCCAGAGACCACCAGTACTCTCAACTCCAAATGAAGGCGAAGAGCTATACTTATACCTTGCTATGTCATCTCATGCTCTGAGCGCCGCTTTGGTGAGAGAAGACAACCACGCACAATGGCTAGTATACTTTGTAAGCAAGAGGTTTACGGGGGCAGAAGCCAGATATCCTAAACTTGAGAAGCTAGCATACTGTTTACTAATCACATCACGGAAACTGCGACACTATTTCCAATCCTATTCCATTAGAGTTCTAACCGATCAACCGCTAAGGCAGGTACTCCATCGTCCCGACACTTCTGGGCGACTACTTAAATGGTGCATTGAACTGAGTCAATATGATATCACCTATCATCCTCGCACCGCCATCAAGGGACAAGCCATGGACAATTTCATTGCCGAATTCACTACCAACGAAGGTAAGAAGCAATCTGAAATAGCAAAAGACATCAAGTGGAGTCTCTTTATTGATGGAGCCTCAAACGAACAAGGCTCGGTGGAAGGTATTGTAATAATCACTCCCAGGGGAAGGAAGCTACATTATGCTCTAAGGTTGGAATTCGCTGCCACCAACAACGATGCGGAATATGAAGCAGCAATAGCAGGATTAGAACTTGCCTTAGAGATTGGAGTCAGTTCCTTATGTCTTCATAGTGATTCTCAACTTATTGTAAACCAAATACTAGGAGAATTTCAGACTCGAGGAGAACGACTCACAGCATACCTAAAGAAGACCTAGCTGCTACTCGATCAATTGGATCACTATTTGATCAAACACATTCCTTGAGAAGAGAACCAAGAGGCCGACGAACTGGCAAAGCAAGCTAGCATGAGAGACGGCACCATTTCCGGAACAGTAGCCGTCTCAAAGCAACTAACCCCAAGTTTCGAGCAAGTGAATCTGATAACTGCAATCGAAGAGGGAACTTGGATGACTCCCATCCGAAAATTCTTACAAGATGACGCACTGCCCGATGGGCGCAACGAAGTCAAGAAAATCTTGAGGAGAGCTTCCCGCTACACAATACAAGAAGGCATCCTCTATCGGCGCGGCTTCTCTAACCCCTTATTAAGGTGTGTCGCTGGAAGGGAAGCCAAGGAAGTCTTATCAAACATCCATCAAGGAAGCTGCGGAGATCACACTAGAGGGCAGACTCTGGCAAAGAAGATACTCCGATATGGGTATTTCTGGCTCACCTTAAATAAGGACGCCTTAGACTTCGTCAACAAAATGTGACAGATGTCAAAAGTTTGCTAAGATTCCTCGACTACCAACAAATGAGATCACTCAGATGACCAGCCCTTTGCAGTATGGGGAGTTGACTTGATTGGCGAACTGCCAGTGGGCCGAGGCGGAGCCAAATATGCTATAGTGGCAGTCGACTATTTCACCAAATGGGTGGAAGCGGAACCTCTAAATAAAATATCCTTGGCAAAAGTTATTAACTTCTTGATCAAAAATGTTCTATGCAGGTACGGGGTTCCACTCAAAATCATATCGGACAATGGACTTCAGTTTGACAGCGAAGAGTTCGCCGACTGGTTCCAAAAACACGGAATTCACAAAAGCTTCTCATCTGTAGCTTATCCCTAGGAAAACGGACAAGTCGAAGCTGTCAACAAAATTCTCAAAACTCTAATCAAGAAGAACTTGAAAAGTCAAAAGGCGCGTGGGTGGATGAACTTCCTACGGCACTTTGGGCCTACCGCACATCTTTCAGAACATCGACGGGGCATACTCCTTTCTCTTTGGCATACGGATCGGAGGCCATGCTCCCAGTCGAAACTGTAGTGCCTTCCTACCGTAGGATCCACTATAACCCTGAAGAGAACGAAGAACTCCTTTACATGTCTTTGGATCTAATTGAAGAGAGAAGAAACGATACAGCATTCAAAGCAGCAGCTTACAAGCAAAAAGTGGCAGCACAATACAACTCCAAAGTCAAGCATCGTAGCTTACAAGAAGGAGATCGTTTCCTCAAGCAAGTCTTCCCGCGCCCCGGAGCACTAGATCCAATCTGGGACGGACCATATGTAATTCATAAAGATCTCCACAACGGAGCTTATATTTTGTCAACAGTGGACGGAGAGGTGTTCCAGAGGACATGGAACATCCAACACCTTCGTCGATACTTTTCTTAACTTGTACTTCCCATATGAGGTGAATTAACAAAGAGAATCAGTGGACGTAGGCATTTTCATGCCAAACCACTTTAAAAACTTGTCTCTTTTTTAACTTGTTTCTTTACATCTTGGCTGCTTGTTAATTTTATCCTTTTCTGTTGAACAAAATCCTGTGTAATGGCATTTCCATTCAAGACACATCACAGCGCAACTTCACCTAGACAAGACCTAACAAGTATTATACGAATCTATGCCCTCGCCAATGAGACACTTTTGCTCCAGCATCACTCTGCTGCGGGTTAACTCATTGCTCGCGATCGGCCCTTAAAGCCAACTTTAGTGAGCTGATTATAAGCCACCGAGAAGGCCGACTATAGCTGAGGCAGCTTATTACGGCGTTCGGCTCGCCGGCAACCGTGAACCTACTTTAAGCCCCAACATAAGGTGTGGCCAGCCAGGGGTAGTTCACAGTTGACGATCGGCACCCACGCTAGCCGGCCATGGTAAATTGAATAATACCCACGATTACGGACCATAATGGCCCGGGTAGTTACTGTGCGCGATCTCGGCTCCGAGTGTCTTAAGTACGGCTGTGGTAAAAAAGAGAAACTCCCCGCGGAGGCGTAAGATAGGTGACAAATATCTCCAAGACCCACAGCTAAGGAAAGTGACTACAAAACCCGTTCGCCACGAACTTAAGCACATCGCAGGCCTTCTATGATTGGAAGTTTTACTATTTCTTATATTTCTATTTTGTTTAAAAACTTTCCTCCTATCCTCTATAACGATCCCTAAAGTACAGAACACAAAATAGGAGACGCTCGTTAACGGGAATAGGAACTCACAACTGGATGGCAGGTCACTCAGCTGCATTCCATGCTCAGTCATACAAGACATTCAAAGCAACCGTCTACGACTAAAACATGAAGGGCGGTACTTTCTTCTTTTGTATATGAATACGAAGCTGCAATTTATTCGCACGTCACACTAACATTGCAAGATATGAAATTATATTTTAAGAAAGAACTTGACATCAAACACAATTGAATCACAGGAATGTGCACAGCTATATTTCTTATGCAACACACCAAAATAACGATAGCATTCAAATATGATAGAATCAGCTTAAGTTAAAAATTACATGCCAAGAATAAAGTCGTTCGTTACGAATAACATAATTACAGCCTAAAAGTTACATTAATGTTTTGGGACTACCATAGACAGCAATGTCAAGTAAACCAGAAGATATCCAGATCAAGTCAAGGAGTCGGCTGCATCGGAGCTTCACCTCTATCCTACTGGCCCTCCGAGATCTACTTAACCGCAGGATTGGAACTCTCAGCATGTTGACCAGAGGTAGTTGGTGCTTCAGAGGTCCCTCCTGTCCAATTCAGGAGAAGAATCCATTAAAAAACAATAAGCAATCAAGTTATGAAAAGCTAAAAGGGAAGAGTTACCAGCATCTGCTCCTTGATCATCATCCTCTAACTGCACACCTACCTCCTCAGCAGTAAGCAGCCGCATACCCTCCTTCACCGCCGCTTTCTCCTCTTGGTGAATTGAGCCGTAACCACGTCCATTCTAAAGGCCACGCCACCCTCCTTATCTGCGTCGGCCTTAGCCTCCTCCAGGGCCCTAAGATAAATCCTGGCCATGACTCGGGGATAATCATCCATCAAAGATAAGTTGCCCCGTTTCCAAGTGCGAAAGTATATATCCTGAAGCATCTCATCCATTATCCCCTCATTCTCCTCGAATTCCCTTATTCGGTCCTCAGAAGCCAATAGTTTTGCAGTGGCAGCATCCCTCTCCGATTGGTATCACGAGCAGTCAGCCTGAAAGGATTTTCTCATCGCCTCCATCTCCTCCTTCAGCTTGGTTTGAGCAAGCTCTGCGGCTTCAAGTTTCCCGGATAACTCCTGTACCCGCTCGAGATCCGCTTTTCGAACCTCATCCACCGTTGTAATAGCCATATCAATCCGTTCCTTACAAACAGCCTCCATTTTCTGTAACTCTGCCCTGCTGGCCTCTTTCATGGTTTTCTTTAATTGCCTAGAAGCGGCCTCATGTTGAGAGATCTGAATGGCTGATCAGCGAGTTGTTTGGCCTGGTCGAAAACCATTAACCGCAATCGAATGTTAGCACTCCCGATTTCTTCTCCAGCCTTGACCGGTCGGGCATGATGCCCCATCAGCTTCCTGGTTTCCTCAGCAACCCGGTCAATGTTTGCCTTAGCTTCGTCCCCCAAAGTTACAACCCGAGTGGTAAGCAAATCAAGGTCCAGGGACTTAGCTTCATCTAGTACTCTTACCATAGGATTACGAGGGAGAAGGTGCTCACTGGTAGCCTCATCAAAGGTAATATCACAAGAACCCGGATCCATATCCGGATGACCCGCAAACGGATTACGAGCCAAGCCGGGATAATCTATCTGGGTAATGGTAGGATTTTCAGATGGGTGCGGAGAATGTATAAACTCAGTGTTCTCCTCCATGGTATCCTGAAGAGGCTGAGTTGGGGGCTGAAGACCAGGTGAAGATTCAAACAAGGAGCGACACCTCTTTTTCTTTTGGATATCCTCTTCGATAACTCCAAGAAGAGAACGGTAGCCGACTACGTCTCCAGGGCAGTTAGTCGGAGGCTTTGGTTTAGTAGAAGCCTTGAGAAGTTTGTATTGTTTAAGACGGTGCAGAAGATTTGATGTCTTGGCTACCTTACCCGCTTCTGTGGTAAAAACCAAGTGTTACAAGTGTACATTGAGCTATAATTCAAGAATTATATCAAGTTAAGAAGAGTAAAGAGACGCTTTTGTTATACAAACCCTGGGGAGGAGTAGGATATTGCAATAAGTCCTGGATCTCATCCAGGGCGGGAGCTGACCATAAAATATTCCTAAATCCTTATCATAAATGGAGTCGGCAGGAGTCAAAAATTCACCTTGAATAGTAGGAATTGCCTTAGCTGAAGCGCTCTTAGAAGATGAATCGGCGCACGTCCCAGCCTTGTCAGCTTTCTTAGGCTTCTCCACTAAAGCCGATCCTTCCTCCAACCCTTCAAAAGCTAGGTGGAAAGCGTCATCTGTCCACTCTTGGATCACACCTGCTTGCTCAGAAGACAAAGCCCCCTTCTTGTAGCCTCTCAAGTTGTACAGGTACTGGATTTCCCAGTTGGAGGGGGGACACCCGTATTTTCTCTGGAAGATAATGAACAGACTCACCAAGATGGCGTAGGAGTTGGGCTGAAGCTGGAAAGGGGCCACCTTCAAGTATGTGATAAAGCTAACTATCCAAGCGTTGATCGGAGGGATGGCTCCGCACATGCAGTGATACCTACTGTAAGCGAAATATCCTTCAGGGGGGTTATACGGCATCACTCCTTTCCCCGACAATATCATATGCGCTCTGTCGATCCCAAAAGATCTAGATATAACGTCAAGCTGCTCATCTTTGAGGGAGCTGGGAAAGCAGTCAGGCGGTGAGTTCAAGAGCTCTTGAGGACCGTACCCATCTACTAACGATCTCGGGGGTGGTCCATGTCGTTCTGGTTCTACCTGAACTGGGGGCAATATGGAGGACTCTTCTTTGTCCTTGGATTTCTTCTTCTCAGAACGAGTTTCTACTTTATGAGACATTATCTGCAACACGAGAAAACATATTGTTAGAACAGGGAGTGTAGAGATATAAATAAGCAAGTACATACGGTCTGGAATCTCATTCATAATTCAAAACATAAAATTTCATTCGGTAGTACGAATCTAAGGATCAATTCGGCACTCATACTCCCTAATTTCATTCGGTAGTTCGAGTCAAAGGATCCATTCGGCACACATACTCCCTAATTTCATTCGGTAGTTCGAGTCAAAGGATCCATTCGACAACCATATTCCCCGATCTCATTCGGTAGTTCAAGCATAAAGTTTATTCGGTAGAAGAAACCCTCACCTGGTCCGGCAGTCGAATCTGGTTCGGTGATATGATTGATTCGGCTATTTCAAACAGTAAAGAACGACAGAGGCATGATGCCCACACTTATAGGCAAGCGTAGGAGGACCGGACCAACTGGCTCGACACTTGGGCCGAATGAGAGTGTCCAAACGGGAGAAAACAAAGCGCGACATATGCAGGCATATGCCCCACTTTGGGGGGCAAATGTTGGGCATATTCTCACCACCGAACCAAGGCCCTACCGAACCACTCACTACCGGACCAGATCACCTACTCCCACTACCGAATCAAGGCCCTACCGAGCCACTCACTACCGGACCAGGTCACCTACTCTCACTACCGAATCAAGGCCCTACCGAACCACTCACCACCGGACCAGATCACCTACTCCCACTACCGAATCAAGGCCCTACCGAACCACTCACCAACGGACCAATCCACCCTCCAAACATCACCGGACCAAGGCGTTACCGGACCAACATTGCCAGGCCATATCACGACAGCCCAGGCCCACCAGCAGCTATATACATCCAAGACCCCTACCACCAGCATCACTCTATAAATATAGGGGTAGGGGTACAACAATGGAGGACGGTTTGGAGAGCTCAAGCACGGATAGAACTTCCAAACAACTTTCATACACTTGTGATAAAAGCTTTGTACTTATAATCTGAATAATGAAAGAGAATAACATATAAAGTGGACGTAGGCACATTCTGGCTGAACCACTATAAATCTGTGTGTCTTTTACAGTTTAGTCCCTGCTTTTTACATATTTGTATAAATCACCCAAATCACTGAGAACAACATAAAATCAACCAAATCATACGACTTGGAGGTGTTTGCCCATTTTTTGTGCAAACACCAAGCTACCTTAAATAATTGCTGCTACAATAATTTAAAAACTAACTTTAGAATTTCAACATTTAGAAATAATAAATTTTCTAAAACATACTCTTAAACAACTTTAAAACTTTTACTGATACTTAAAACTTGCTTCGAAACGTACTTGGCTATCCAGGGAAATACACTTCTCTTTCACATCTTTTTAAAAGTAAATCACTATTTATTTTTAAACAAATTTACCCATTCCTTAATAAATTCGGACTGTGAATATATTCTTCCAAAGACCCATTGATATATTACTTCACTTTTATAACCCCAGTTTATAAATTTCTTAGTCCCATCCATCTTAAAATTCCAATTTCAAACACCTAAATCAATTTCCAAATTGATTTCCAAATTACTCCATTTTGAAATAATTTCCTTTACTTACCCATTTATTCTAAAATCCATTAACTTCAAATTTTTATTTCTTACTTATGATTTAAAATCTTTTATCTGAAAAATAGCAATTTCAGATTTCCAAAATTCCTTCTTTATCCATTTAAATAAATTTAAACCTTGAAATTTAAAGTAAATTCTTTATTCCTTTAAATAATATCACTTAAGTTTTACAATTCATTATTTTCTATTTATTAAAAATCTCCTTTTTCCATACTCGGAATTATTTAATAGGATTTTAAAATCACTTTTATTCTTTCTCAATTCATTCTTAAATTAATTTAAATTCTCTATAATTATTTCACTTACCAATTCTCTTCTTTTATTTTCTTTCCAAAAATCCAATTTATATATTTTGATAACTTAGTATATCCAAACATATTCAATCTAACCAGCATCTAGCATTTTCAATTACCCATATAATTCATCACAGAATATCAAATAATCAAAACACAGAATATTAAACAATCTAATAAATTTTGAGGAATCCAGTTGGATCCCTCCAACCTGTTTCCCTACATCCACAGATGTTAGCACAATAAAATACCAATTCTACTTCGAGGTGGAATATCGCGGTACATGGGTTTTAAATATAATATCATCCGTTATTACGTGGCGCATAGGGTCTCATCCGCTATATAATGCAAGAAATCAATCATCCAATATATATTATATACTACTATATATAATATAACACATCAAATCAATTCAATCATTCAACCAATTATTTAAATTTAACCATTTAAATTTAAATAGCAACCCAGAAGAGTGAGATTAACTCACCTTTGCCCCTTAAATTTGCAAATCCACTTTAATGTCATCTCGATTTCCCGACCTTGTACAAACATTAGATTATTTTTTTAATATTCGAACAAATCGAGCAATCAATTTTCTGTTTAACAATTTTAGTTTTTAACTCATGATTTCATGATTTAATTTAAACAAATGATTAAAATTTTAAACTAATTTCCCTTTTAAAGATCGTTTAGTAACTAAGATAATTAATAAGTTAGTTAAACCAATTATTTAAGTTCCTATATTTTTTTCCCTTTTAGAGCCTATCTATATAAATTTTTTATGTATATTTACATATATATATATATTTATATACAATTATATTTCCTTCTGTAAATATACAAACATATATATATATATATATATATATATATATATGCCGACTTAAAATTAAAAACTTCTATCTTACCGTCAAGATTTGTTTTCTGTTTACTTATTATATATATGCTAACTGTAAATGAAAATCCACTTTTATATCTTACCGTTATATTCTTTTTTTTTCTTTCTCTTTTTTTTCCTGCTCATATGTATATAATTTTTTCCTTCTATTGTGTATATATACTTTACATAAAAATTTAAATTGATAAAGATAAATCAGAAGATATACCTCACTGCAGGCCATAGTCACAGCCTCAAACAAACACTCGAGTCCCAAACCAACGCGAGTGCCTGCCCTGCTACCGAAGTCGCCATCTCGAACCCAGCCTCACCATCTCGATCCCCTCCCTCTTGCGCACGTGAACGTGTAACTCCCCTCCTTCCTTGCTGAACTCGAGCATGAGCCCCAATCAATCGCACTCGCGAAACCCTACTGCCATTCGTACGCTCGAAGGCCCAGGGTTCGTGATTGGAAAATGAAAGAGGAGAGGGGATTTAATTTCTAACTGAGTTCGGCCATGATCGAATTCAAGATTTTCGAATCCCAGAAGAAAACAGAGGCTTGCCATTGAATTTGAGAAGAAGGCTTCGACCATCTTTTTCTTCTTCTTTTTTTGTGCATTTCGTATTGGATTTTTTTTTTGATTTGTGAAGGAAGATACGTGCTTTAAACGAGAAGCGGAGATAAGCTAGGTCGACGCAATTCAGGTGCTAGGGTGGCTCGAGTACAATTATAGGGTGGCTGGTTTGACTTTTCAATTTTTTTATATTATCAAATTTCCAAAATATCTCGTTTAGCATAACTCGAAATCTCAAACTCCGAATCAGACATGCCGCCAAGCGTTAATAAGGTTTTATCTGTATTCCGAACATAATGGAACGTGTTTCGGAGCCTAATTCAGCCATATGTGAAAGATAGATTTTTGAATCGGGTTTAAATATTAAATTATCGATTTTAATTTCAACAAGTTTCTCACCCGTACGGACAAACGGTAACTCCAAACGCTACGAAAATTGAAATCCGATAATAACTAACTATTATGGATCCAATGGAATTGGTTTCATCGAATTCCTAGATTGTGCCTAGGAAGGCTATTTTTAAATATCAATTTAAATGATATAATTTCAAAACTGAACAAATCACTGTTAGATTCAATTTTAAAACTTCTATTATCCTCAACACTATCAATATAAATTTTACAAGCCTTCAGATTATTTTTAACAGGCTTAAAACTCCAGATTCAACATTTTACCCAACTTCAAATTATTTAATTTAATAATTTAATTGTCAAATAAACAGTGATATTTGAAATTCATATTAAAACTAACTATCTAATATTTAAAATCAATTAAATATTCAAACTTCAAATATTCAAAATTTTCGGGTCGTCACACGATCCCTATGATAGTCGAGTCTAACTTTTCTAATCATTTTAAATATAGCCGGCCCAAAAGGCTGGATAACGGTTGCCTCCCCCCAAGTATATCCTGTTTCAACTTGACGTGCTTTGAATCGTTGCATGTTACAACTTGACGTGCTTTGAATCGATGCATGTTACAACTTGACGTGCTTTGAATCGATGCATGTTTCAACTTGATGTGCTTTTTCTTCGAAGAGTCGTATCTCTTTCTGTTTGACATGACGATTGAATGATTTTCAATTGTATAAATTTTGAATTATAATTTACTAGTTAATGGTTGTGCCTAGTTAAATTGAGCAAGTAAGCCTCAGTTATCTGATCCGGTTCTTTCTCTGATAACTCCTGGTGAGAATTCAGCTTTTGTCGGTTTCAAGAAATTGAATTTTTAGGATGCATACATGCACAATCATGTACATGTTCTTGTCATTGGCTTCCGGACGCGTTCATACGCCCATAGGTCATTGCCAATTTGGTGGAATATAATTCTATCATTTGCATTTTTTAAAGGATGGATCGACATAAATCCATAAGATAAATGGATCATATTTGATCCATTTTTAACACAGACCAGATTAAATTCATTTAACATTGGACCATGTTGATCATTCTCCCATCTCTTCCTTTTTTTTAGCTCGAGACAGTGGATGATGGATCATTCCAAAGCCATTAGTTTTGGATCGTACATGATCCAAGTATACATTGGACGAGCCAATTGCATTGTGTATTATAGTGAAGAATCGGCATACATCCGTCACAGATGATCTCGCCCGATCATTTCTTGATTTGACCATTTGAATGAACTGTAGGTTTAGAAGAGTGGATCGACGCAAGGCCATTATAAAATGATCTTTCCCGATCATTTATTGGTTGAGTTTCATTTGAACTGCAAACTTCGATGGTTCGTATCGCATCCCTCATATATATACTTGGTTATTTAGATCATTTTCTTCACTTGTCTCATTTTCTATCAATATTACCCAAACCAAAAAGAAAAGACCCATCCTCATCTTCTCCTTCAACACTGATCCACAGAGTCTTTTGATCCAACTCCATATTTATCTCGCAACCATCCCCATAAGTCGGTCTGACTCCTTACTACACCATCCATCATCGTCGCCATCTCCTACAGATCTTGCTTCATACTCGGGTTCAAATCGCCTCTGCTTTTCAATTTTTTGACATAGGTAGGTCGAAATTCTTTTGCTTGTGATAATTTAGTGATGACATGATGGTTCTTATTCTTGTTAGCATGATTCGAGTTATGGAGATTCGATCGGCTGGAGTATGAAGATGGTGACGATAGGGTCGAGTCGTTTATGTTGGTGTTGAGATTGGATGGAATGCGCTGGTTAGAGGTTGAAGCTGGGAGAACATTTTCAGCCGATCGTTCTATGGATCAGTGTTTTGGAGTCTTGAATTAAAATTGAATATGGAATCGGAGTTGAAAGTTGAATCGATCACAACGATCGATTGGAGAACGATCGGCTGAAGAATGATCGGTTGTGAAATGATCATGCAGAAACAATTAGTCATGCACATTGGGATCAATCGATCGTAACATTATTGTTGATAAGTTGTTGGTTTTAATTGGATAAACATACTTAAAATCCTAAAATTTAAATTTGAATTAGGACTTTATAATGAGCTTCGGCCTTGAACACTTGAATGGTCATACATGACTTGCATATGGAATGGGCTACATATTAGACGTGTATGACAATCGAACCGTGGAACGCACTTGACTAATTTCCTGCATGTTTATTTTTTTCACTAATGCCTTGGACAAATTTTCGAAGCCCATCCACTTATAAATACACAACTTGAACTTCGACATGCCAACAACTAATCCCAATGATTAGACTGAACCCTTTGCCATTGACTTAGATAATCGGTTGAGATGGCTAGCAATGACAGTCACTCCGATCGAATTCTAAAGTCTCGTCACAATCATAGTCTTTAGTTTTGAATTGTTTCTATTACATTGCATGACACTACACCACCCTGCACTAGCACACACTTTGCATGGGGGGTACAGGTTATTTTTCTAATGATCATTATCCACTAAGTTTAGTAGTCATGGGTTCCAAACGCTCAGAGAGTTTAGCTGCCATGTCTTCTAAACAGATTTCACAGCATAACAATATGAGTGATAAATAGAGCTTCGCAACTGCTTTAGATGAATTTTCCCTCGAACATCAAGCTGGATAACGAGAAATTTTCTGCACATTACTCGAACTTTTCTCTATCATTCCTGTCCTTCCAACAGAAGTGATAGACCCTACTCTCAACACACTAGAAGACCCTATATTTTTGGAAGATCCGGAGGATTCTATAGCTTTGAAAACTAATGAAGCCTCTCTTTGCAGAATTTATGCCAAACACATAATTCCATTTAATGACATGAGAGTCTTGTTTCGAGATGATAGAGTTTATATGCCCCCTGAAAGGGTTCACAGCATTCTATAAGTTCATGTGTTGAGCAGGTTGTGTCCCACCATTCAATTCATTTATCTGAGAAATGCTACATCATATGAGGTTAGCATCGGCACAACAGCATCCAAACGGTTATTCCTTGCTTAACTATACCTACATGGCATTTATGGAGTTTTTGTTTCATCCTCACACTCCTAAAGACATTCGATTTCTTTTCACTTTTAAGCAACGAAAGGGAACCCTTTGGTTCACATTTCTCGACTCAATCGAAAAGTGTCAGATCCTGATTAATACTTGGAACAAGTTGAGCGCTTTCAAAAGCGAGTGGTTCTATATTCGTTGCCCACTCAGCTTTGCCAGACAGTGGTTAGAAGGACGTAAGTGCTACTCCTTACTTAATTTTTTGAGTGCATGTATCCAGGTCATATCCCAAATTAAGTAATTTTTCTGGTTTATGCAGGCTCTTATCCATCACCCAATGGAAAACAATATATAGAAGCGGTCTTGGCGCTCAAAAGGGTTCCACCAATAGATAGAGAAATTAGAAATTTCCTTACGGATGAACAACTCATTACCTACTGCCTGATGGAAGAGGGTTGTAGCATAGGGCTACTGGTCACACTGTAGTTATAGTGGCTAGGCTACGGGATGCGGCTGATGATGAAGGCCATCAAGTTGATCCCATTGTGCCTTGAGTTGAGGGAGCTCAGGAAGCTACCGATAAAGACGTAGCGGTTGATAAGAGTGACGACCTTGGCGGTGATGACACAAGTTCTAGTTTCGGGCTACGGTAGGATCTTCATAAACTTCACTGCCCTTCGCTCTCGAAAAAAGAAAAAGAAAAGGAAAGAAGCTCATTTGTAGGTTCCCCAAATGCCGCCTCTTTAAATAGCCGAAGCTATCCATCAACCCTTATGTTATTCTGGATAAATCCACTTCTCAAGCTTCTATACACTTGACGAAACATTTGAGCAATCATCTAATCTTCTGATACTTGATGACATTGATGCCTTTCATTTTAATGACATATGTGTTGGCGGATCAAAATCTCCTTCTAGAGCTAGGGCTGAAATCCCTTCTACCACTAGTGGAGAGGTTAATACTACCAGTAAAGCTTCAATAACTAGTCCATTAAGGGGGACATAAGGGCACGCACGTTCGTACACACTTCACAATATTGAATTGCACTTATTTCAAGTACTTCAATACTTAGAACTTATTCATTCTTTGTCTTTCTTTGTAGAAACAGCGATGAAAAGAAGTACATGTTCCAGTCTCAACAAGAAATATCACGCAAGATCCTTGTTCTCATTCGGGCTCGTATCGCCAAGGTAGTGGTCGTGAATATGACCCCAGCTATCGCTCCAGCCGGGTTCGGGATTACTAAAATAGCGGCGACAGAGAAAGGTCTTCCCATGATAAACATTGGTCCAAATCTAGATCTACTTCCTCTAAATATTCTGAAAGGCAACAAGATTGCCGTGATGATGTTCCTACTATTGACACCTCTCGTGGTCCCACTTCTGGTTCAGCTTCTTCACAGCCTGTTGCTCCATCTCATCCTCAGCAACCCAACAATCGCCGACGTCATAATCTTCACCAACAAAGGTCAAGCAAAGAAAGTGATAACACCCAAGTTGTCACTGAAGCTCAACCGGCCAATATCGTCCCTCGCATGGCCCAACTTAAGTTAGATTTTCCAAATGTATGTCTTGATAGATTTTTATTTATACCTAATCTTAAGAAAGTTCCTGAAAATGTCCAACAAATGACTATGGATTGTGTGAATGATATCATAAGTAGTATAATAAGTGAATGAGAGCGGCGGAGAGGATTTCTAAAGTATCTTGGGAGAGAGCAGCAAAGATTGAGAAATTGAAACGCCATGAGGCCCACGACGAGCGAATCATCGAAACTCTAACTAATAAGTTAGAATACTTAAGGAGCTCACAGGCAGAAGCCGAGAGAAAAGAAAAAATGGCCATCAAGGCATACAAGGATGAGAAGGCCAGGCACTTAGTTGAGGTTGAAGCGCTTCATCATTGAAATTGCAAACTCGTGCTAGAAAGGGATGCGGCCCAAAGAAGCGCAGCTGAATACAAATCTAAGTTTAAGTGCAAATACAAAGGTAAAGAGGTAGCATAGAAAATTGATCAGGATGCTTGTAAGGAATTGGTTACCATCAGGCTTGAAAGAGACACGACTATCGAACAGGCCAAAAACATTGATTCCCTCGTTAAACTAGAAGTGGAGACTTTAAGAGAAATGGTCAAGGAGGAGGTTATGGAGAAATTAGGTCCACTGCTCATTCTTTACAATGCCAACGTCTCGAAGTGCAAAAACTTGGACCGACTCCGAGGTGACTACCCTTACCATCTTGTTCAGGAGGAGAAGCAGACATTGCTCTTGAGGCAAAAGTCAAGCAGGAGAAAATGGAGATCATTCCCCCTCCCGTCTCCATTGTATTGCCTGGAGAAAATGTGGATGCCTTTGCTCCTCAGCCAAAACCTACTCAAGTTCTACCTACTAGGTCAACCCATTCTACTCTAGTTAAAGGCCAAGCAAGTGGTAAGAGAGGGGAGAAAATAAGTGGAGAAACTCGAGTGAAATCTCCCCGATTCCAAGAAGAAGAAAAGGAAGTCGAGGAGGAAATGATTCATCACATGCACTCATGCCCCCAAGACTTTTGGGTTTTATTGGCCAAATTTGTACGGGATCGACTCCCATTTTCTGATCCTTTTTATATGGCTACTTGTACTTGACTTTACAAGCTTACGTAAATAAAGTTCTTTTACTTTTGTCGAACTCTTGTGTGAAGTTACTTAAGTAGTTGAGCTATTACATTTTTCATTTAATGTACTTGTAATTCGTCGCTCATTGATTCAGATGATAATCCGTTAATTTTATCTCGAGGCCTCTGTATAGTCATGGCCTCAAGTCATGTTGGACTCTAGGCTCAAGCCCTGGTGTTATGCTGTTGGATTCACCGATTTAAGTGATTATACTCCTGCCCCCAGTTCTCGGGTTAGAAGAATTAGATAGTGGATGTCGAATTTCATCTTTAGCAAATTTATACTCTTCCTTTTGGTTCCAGGTTAGAGTTTATGGAATAGTAAGTGGTCAAACCACACTCGTCCATTTGTTTTTACTCATATCCTCGCTTTGGGGGTAAGAGTTAGCTGGTAGGTGATCGAATTGCACCTAATTTGCGTTTATACTCTAGTCCACACTCTGGGGACTAAGAGTTATTTTAGAAAATAATCGGACCGTACTTTCCTTAATTGATTGGTTTATGGAAGGCCAAAACGATGGATGACGTTCTATATAATGAAGTTAATTACTTTCTTCATCGTGATCATGGCTAAAGGTTCTACTTCAGCCCATTTGGTGAAGTAATCAACTACTATGATGACGTACTTCGCACCACCTTTGTAGATCGGTAGGGAACTGATAATATCTATTCCCTATGTGGAAAATGGCCATGGACTGACCATTTGTGTAATTTCGGTCGATGGAGCTCTTGGAACTTTCGCATACATCTTGCGCTTATTGCATCGCTTAGCAAAATCAGCAGCATCCCGGTTGGCAGTTGGCCAATAATACCAATATTGGAGTATTTTCTTTGCTAGTGTTTGCCCTCCAATGTGATCACCACATTCCCGTTCATGAACTTTCTTTAGGACTCATTTTATTTCATCATGAGTGATACACCAGAGCAGGGGAATGAAAAAACCCTTTGTGTGCATGAATTCTTCCCAAATGATATATCACAAAGCTTTACAAAGGATTTTTCATCTTTTATTCCTTTGTTTGGGAAGGACTTCCTGTAGCAAATAATCTTAAATGGTGTCATCCATGACTCCTTTTCAGGCTCTTTCTCTAGTATCAAATGGATTTTCATCTGGTTTATGCTTGGAGCATCTAATACTTTGACTGGATTCAAACCCATTTGTTATGCATCCTTAGTGTTAACAAACTTTGCCAATGAGTCGGCTTCTTTGTTTTGATCCCGAGGAATGTGCGTGATATCATATTACTTAAATTCATTTAATAGCTCTTGAACTCGGATAAGGTATGGAAAAAATCCATTTTCCTTTAGCCTAGTAATCTCCCCTGACTTGGTATACTACCTACTGGGAATCGCAAAGATTTCAAGAGATTTTATTCTCAGCTCTTTGGCAACTTTGAGTCCAGCAACTAGAGCTTCATGCTCAGCTTCGTTGTAAGGAAGTCAAGCTTAAAAGCATAGCAAATTGATTAATCTTTGGGAGTTACTAGCATGACTCTAGCACTAGAACAACGATCATTGGATGCTCCATCCGTATACATTTTCCACCGACTGGTGGGGGCTCCACTGTACTCTAGGAGATCATCCTATGTAGTGAATTCTTCTATAAAGTCCACCAGTGTATGTCCCTGGATCGTTCTCCGAGGGAGATCATGTTGAATTGGCTCAGTTCCATGTTCCACTTCAGTAACCTTCCAAACGTTGCAAGACCTATCATAACGGCTGATAGGTGTAGACGTTGATGGGATGAGCCTGAAAATAAGGGTGGAGCTTTTGTGAAGCAATCAACAAGTAGTACGCCAAATTTTCTATCTTCAAATAGTTCCTTTCAGCTCCTGTCAGTCGCTTACTAACATAATAGACCAGTCTCTTGATTCGATTCTCCTCGCGAAACAGTGCGACATTTATAGGGTGTACCGACATTGCCCGGTAAATATATAAGTCTTATAATCCACCGTCTTTGACAAGAAGGAAGGCCTCTCTAAGTGGTTCACCAGAGTCTAGAATATGGCTTCACAATCATACATCCATTCAAAGTTCTTTTTCCATCTCTAATCAAGTCGAAGAAAGGAATGGATTTATCGGTAGCTCTGGAAATAAATCGACTTAGGGAGGCAACCTTCCCATTTAGGCTCTGTACTTATTTGATAGTCTTCGGCACCTGGATGTTGCGAATTGCTCGAATCTTCTTGGGATTAGCTTCGATTCCACGAGCATTGATAATGAAATCCAAAAATTTTCCTGATGCGACGCGAAAGGAACATTTCAGAGGATTGATCTTTATTTTGTAATATCGAAGGATATCAAACATCTCTGCTAAGTCTGTAATATGGTCGTTTGGTCATTGTGACTTCATGAGCATATCATCCACATATACCTCCAATGTCTTCCCAATCTAATCATTAAACATTCAGCTGACCAGGAGCTGTTAAGTTGCTCCAACATTCTTCAATCTATATGGAATTACCATATAACAATACAATCCCACGTTGATAATAAAGCTGGTATGCTCCTAGTCAGGGATATGCATCGGGATTTGATTATATCTGGAGTATGCATCCATGAAAGATAGCAACTCATGTCCTGCGGTTGTGTCCACCGGCTAGTTGATTCTTGGAAGGGGAAAACTATCTTTCGAATATGCCTTGTTTGAGTCTGAATAGTCAATGCATGTTCTCCACTTTCCGTTCGCCTTTCTCATAAGTACAGGATTGGATACCCATTCAGGATAGAGGGTGTCGTGCATAAACCCATTCCTTTTGAGCCTATCCACCTCCTCTTTAAGGGTGGCAGATCTCTCCGGATCCGTGCTATACCTTTTTTTGTTTCACCAGGACATGCCTCGGGTCGATATTAAATGCATGGCTGACAATGGAAAGTGAGATGCCACACATGTCAGAGTGAGTCCAAGCGAACACGTCAATATTCGCTCGAAGAAAACCAACATGTTCTTCCATCATCATGGGGCTAAGCTGTAATCAAATGCATCATTTTGTTGTGAAATCAAATACCACATTGTAGTTTTATTTCACAATGAATATTCATAATATTCACTCAGTCGATACCGAAAAATAGTCGTTATTTCACAGATAATGTTCGATACATTTTAGGAATAACAATTTTCGTAATTGGTGCAATCAATAGGTGTTATATGACATGTTCCCACTATTTCGACCATTAATATAATAATGTACTGAATTTGGAGGTCCATTATTTACTTAATATAGATTATTAATTTCATATACTGTAACTAGTTTATAGTGAAGAGTTCTTTGATCGAATATCTTGAACATAAGGAAATAAATCTCACAGAAAACAATTTTCTGTATGAAAATAAATTTCGAGATAGAAACCGTATTTCTTATTCCATTATCAAGTATTAATTATTATTATTACAATTCTTGTTTTTGATGTTTCTTTATAAAGTAGAAGTGACTATTCACTTTCTTCTTCCCAACTGTAACTTAAACCACATCTCCTCATGTACATTTGTTTTTCTTTCTAAATGGTCGAACCATTCAACATAATACCCCTGCTACAACATCATAACGAACTCTTTACAAAAGTGCATTCAATCATCCTTAATATTTCAGGACATCAAATATGTTGCACTTTGGGTCAATAGATCAAACTGACATTTTAGCAATTGAGTTCCTAGATCTATCTTGTATTTTTTGGTCTAGTTTTACATTTAACATAATACGATATTTGTTATAATCAATCAAATTGATACTCGATCTCATGATATGGTTTATTTGTTTGCTTCAAATGAACTAATCTCACGAAAGCATCGTAGAACTGCAACCATTCACTATATAAAACTTATATGCGATAGTATATGGATCAAATATCCATAATTGCTTTTGAGTTCGAAACTCATAGAATGCAATATGTGGTCTTGACAAAATAAACCATAAACAACCAAATTATGAACATATTAAGTAATTGTAAAATCAAACGCTTGCATGGGCATCGAAACATGCAATAAGCATTTATTAGTAAGTAAATTTTCAAATTTCTATTTGTCAATTTTCAATTTAGTTCATCCGTATATCCTAGTTGATAAACATTTTCTAATCATTTTACATGCATAAATTTATCAATGTAAATTATTATAACAATTTTAGCACATGTTCTTACAATACTAAAAAGGTTAACTGTTATCACTTCGATTTTCTATTAAAGCTCCCACTAGCCTTTTATGTTTCTCCAAACCTTAAGACAAAACATAGAAGTCTTTTGACTTCATTAGTGGGTGTTAGGACTCGTATGTCTGGGATTCCGAACTTAGAGAAAGCTTAACAAATCGCAAGCCCACATACGATGGATAACTTCTTGTCGGTTGTGTCACATACAACTCCTAACCTGTGGTTTCTTGTCCTAATCCCGCCATTACCTTAAGGAAAGCTCAACAAGTATAGAAATATTGTTTACTCGGACCTATCATTTCACGTTGGTCTAAGTATAGTGTACATACCTTAAGGAAAGCTCAGCAAATGTATGCATTTATTTTACCTCGTCCATTCAATATATTGATAGTACTTCACATAACATCTTTAGCTTAAAGAAAGCTCAACAACTAAAGAGCATGCATGTAATCTATTAATATATAAATGAAAGAGGACAACTTTATATTAAAGATTCATAATATTCAATATACTATGTCGAGTGATATCGACTTATGGAATAATGTATTTCTTATGAAATACTCTCATAATTTAAGTGTCAAACACATCATAAGTCACGGTATATGTACATTTGCATATGTGTTTGTCCCTTAAGTCTGATTAGGGTTCTGTTATTTCACAATTAGTATACATTCATATTATATAAGTTTTATTATTATATAACTTTTATATTTCATATAAATTATATAATAGTCTTATGTATAATATTATATTAATTAAAGCTTATTTAATTGATTTTAATCAATTAACAGTTCGATTAATTTTATTAACTTAATATAACATTTATATTAAATGTTTATTACTTACTATAATCTTTATAGTATTACACATTTAATACATGTGTATATCCATTTAATTAATTAATCTTTAATTAATTTGTTTAATTAATTAACCTTTAGTTAATTAATTAATTAATATAACCTTTAATTAAGTTATTTAATTACACAATTTTAATTAAATTACATTAATTTTGAAATTTAATTTATATATAATACATGTATACTTATGTTATTATATACATTTTAAAACAACATATATATATCATAATATATAATATATGTATACATTTATTATTTAATTAGTTTATTTATTTAATTTGTTTTATATTAATAAAATTTAAAATTTTCAAAATTACTTTGTATTATTTTCCAAACATTTTGAAAAACTTTATTGTATTCTAACTTTTATAATATATGTATATCTTATTTTAAATTTAAAATATTATATTTTTTAATTTTCAAACAATTTTAAAAATAAGCTTAATCTTTTGGGCTCACGTATTTGTTAGGGCCAGGCTGGTAGCCAAGTAGGGAAGAGTACTTGATTACCCAAACCTAATCCTGGACACTACATTTCTAGACATTTACTGACTAAGTTGTGAGCTTAATTAGTTAACCTTAACATGACTAATTTAGATTGAATTGCTATTGGGCTTTGATACCATTATTGAAATTGGACCAGCCCGCAGCGAAAGTTATGAATGATTTTCCCCTTTTTTACTATATTGGATCTTTATTGGGCCTATGAAGTCTAGTTTATTTAGAATATTTCCAAATTTTATTTAAATTTATAAAATGATATAATATTATTTAATCAATGTTATAATATATATATGTATGAATCCTATACACATATATGTATGTGCATATGTAACATATCAATCCATGAAAGGTATAACATGTCCATTATAGATGTTGTAATTTAGATCGCAATAGTCACATTAGCTCATCCAATGTACATATATATTAACGAAATGTATGTTTATATACTTTTACTTATATATATACTATTACATATTTGTGTACATATATATATATTATAATTGTATTTAAATAATTTTGTATGAATATATAAATATAAATATACATACACACACACACATATATAAACATATGTGTAAAATATATACTATAATTTTGATTAAATATTTTTTTATGAATATACATACATACATACGTACGTACATATATATATATATATAAACATATGTCTAAAATATTAACATTATATATAAACACATAAATATATCAATATGAATTTAATTAAATCATTTATATTATATATATATTATAAGCCAAAAATAATGTATGCAAATCTATTTTTTATTTATTTATTATTAATTTATATATATGTGTATTAAATATTTATACACAAATATATGTATCATAATGTAGTTATATGTAAAACCCTAGATTTTTGAATATAATTTAAATTTGACTCTATTTCATTTTAAAATAATTTTAAATTTATTTGTAAGATATCATTTCTAAATATTTTTATAGTGATAATAGAATTTTTTCAAAATTTACTGCATTTATTTCCTATTTTTAAAGGCTATTTTCTATTTTTCTGCTATTTTCTTCATTTAAATTATATTTAATTAAAATTTATTTATTTATTTTTGTCAATTCATTTTTATTTTATATTATTATCTTTATTTATAAATATTTTCCATGTACATATAATTTTTCTAAAGTTTATTATGTTTATTTTTAAATTTTCTAGACTAGTTTTCATTTTTGTGCTATTTTCTTATTTTTATCTTATATAATTAATAATTATTTATTTATATTTTATTTTTTTGTTACATTTTCGAATTTAAACTGAAATTATAATCATTTTCAGATATTTAGACTTATATAAAGAAAATAAAAGAAATTTGGAAGGGTTTGTGCCTTTTGATTTTCCTATGGCCTTTTATCTTCCACCTTTTCACATTTAACCTAACTTTTCATTCAATTAGCCTTTACTCCTCATTTCTTTCAGCCGATCACCTTCTTTTCTCATTCACGTAAATTTTGTTTCTCATTTCTGAAAGAAAAAGTCGGCCATTGCTTTGAGAAATTTTGGGTAAACTCTTTTTCTTTTCTTTTCTTTTGCTTTTATTCTTCTTTGATTTGAGTTTTGCACTTGTTCTTCTTCATCATAGGTTCGGCCATGCTACTCTTCTTGCCCTGCCGCCTCCACCGCCACCTGAGAACACCAACATTGCCACCTCCTCTCTGGCCAAACTCTAAGTCGTGCCTCCTTGTTGATGATACTTCACCAAAATTCCAACAAAACTCCAACAACATGTTTTAGCCATGCTCTACCATGTTTCCACCACCTTCAACACCCCATGGCTGCCACCATCTCTATCTCCACCACCTCCATCTCCACCTGGACTCTCTGCCACATCATCACCTTGGACCCACAGTGAAGTCCGTGCCCATAGTAGCCTTGGCCGAGCCTTATATAGCTTTGAAAATCATGTAGCTTGATTGTTGTGTTGTTGTTTTCATCTCCACCATTTTGCACCACCTTTTAACCATGTAGGCCGACCATACCCAACCCAAACCAGATCCTAAAACCTTGTCTTATCCTTGCATTTCACATATGGCCGAGGCCAATGGATGTTGGAAGCAAGTGCAAAGCAATTCTGCTTTAATTTGTGCAGTTGATTCTATCTTAGTTTATCGTATTTTTGAATTGAAAGCTTATGTGTATTATATTGTTTTGTTTGACATGTATTCAAGGTAATTGATACTTTGGCTCTCCCACTCATCTCTATGTCGTGTTATCGTGGTTGTGTGGATCTCTTTCGTGCATTCGTCGTTGTGTCTCCAGCTTAAACTTGTGAGTTATTCTCACCAGACAATATATATCTACATAACTAGTGAATTGACCCCTTTTGATTCTGTAAATGCATTACCATGTCACTCCTGCTATATTATGACTATATGATGTTCTCCCATGCTTAAACACCTGTTATATCATACGTTACTGTTATATTATGTTGTTCTGCTATTTTTATCAGTTTATCACACTACAAGTTCCCTTTAGATTAGAATCACTACGGGTTGAAATGATATATACCCGAACGGACTTTAGAATAAGGGAAAATCGTTATGGGCTGAAATGACAGGCCTGAGCGATTTTCAAATTATTTCATTTACTTGGGACCGCGGGTTTGAAATGATAAAATCCGGGTTTTCTTTGTAAATTACGGGTTGAAATGATATATTACCCGTATCACTTTTCCTAGTGTAGAAAATTATATACAGATCCGTAGTTAAAATATGTTTTTTCTAAAATTTTAAAATATTTTAGAAATGTAAATATTATAATATTTTGATTTAAACTTAATTAAAAATGATTTTTGTAAAATATTATTGATTTTCTGAAAATTTATAAGCGAAATAAATAATGAAAATTTAGGAAATTTGAAATGTAAGTTATTTTTGGAAATTTAACTTGATTATAATTGAAATTTAAATTAAATGTGAAATTATGATAAATTTATGATAATTTGAATTTAAATGAATTTAAATAACTTTATAATATATTAATGATTTTTGAATAAAGTTAAATTGTGAAATGAATGAATATATAAGTTGAAATTTGAAATATAACTAAAATTGAAAATTTGTGAATTTGACTGAAAAGTGAATTTTAAGTTAAGTAAATAAAAATGATATTAAGTTATATTTGAAAATTTGAACTTAAGTGTTAAGTTGAAATTTAATGTAATGAATTTAAAATTGAATGTTGAAATTTAATAAGTGAATTATTAATAAATCTTGATTTTTGAATGGAAATTTAACTTTATAAAATCATGAATTTAGGGAAAATTAAATGATGATTATAAAGGTGAAATTATATGATTTTATAAGTTAAAAATGATTAAATAAAAATATAATTGTTTGTAAAATTATATTGAATGTTTGAAGTTAATTAACAGCATTTTAAATGCTGTCTTTTGTTAAATTGAACTGTTTGAATGTAACTTTCCGTAGCGATTTCTAAATGCTGCGAAATGTTAATTTTCACCGTTTTGATAAAATTAAGTGGATGAATGAACTTTGAGAAGTTTAAAATTTTGGAAATTTAATAATTTAATTATTAAATGTAATAACTTCATATTAAATGATTTAAATGAATTAACTTGATTTGAAATATAAACTCTTTTGAAAATTGAAATGGTATTTTAAATTAAATGAAATGAAATGATAAGTTTGATATTTTGAAATGATATTGAACTGTTAAATGATATTTGATTTTTGAGAAATAAATACCCTTTTTATATTATAACTATGGGTTATAATAACGATTGGTTGTTAAAGAGACCGGGATCGTATAAGGACATACTCTTTGTCAATACCGAAAACCACTTTAACAACTGTGTAGGTGGTGGAGATTCCAGAATAAAGTAGGATGGTGACGACGTTCCTAATGTACATTACATGGACCTAACTCCCGCGAGTTAGCTTAAGGTGGCTAAAATAGGAGAGATCTCGGGCCAAAGGAGGTAGCACCTCTGGCTGGACATACTTCTTCGATACCATTCTATTACTGTTGTGATCGATTGGGTGCACCCCTTGATTTGGAGTGTTGTTCGGGGTGGGTGTATGTGGCTGCTACGTTACCACCAGCCCATGTGCGTAATTGGTATATCTACCCTGGCATTGCCTTGTGTGCCGTGTCACCTACCATACCGAGCCTTTACTACGAATTTGTTTTTCTCCCGTAGCCCGTGTGGTATCCTTTAATAGTTCCCCGATCTGGAGATGTCATGATATTGGATGGACTAGTGGGACTATTATGTGTGAAGGGTGATATGGGTATCCCGGAACGCTATTTAAAAGTATGTTTATTTTGCTGTTGACACTATTATAATAGCGCAATATTACTATATAGTAAATAGTTTGATGGATCCTTAGAGGATGGGCGGTCCCAGGCATCCTTTAAGTTACTTGTTCTTTATTACAGTTCACTTGAGTTAGTTTACATTATATATGTATATATTGTCCTGACTCGAGTGTTTTGTGTTTTGCTTTACGCTCGGGTCAGCCTGAGTATTCACAGCTTTGGATTCTCTTTCTAGAGCTGGTCTTTGATGGAGTTTCTACTTATCTACATTTACATCTACTTCTGTTTCAGCTATTCTAGTTTATCTCATGTATTAGTGAACTTCTATGTATTTGGGATTTCTATTATGTTATTTTCAGACTGTATTATGTATTTGGTTTGAAACTCTACCATAGTAGCTTCATGAACAACTATGTTATTTTTATATTCCGCTGCGAGTTATTCTGTTTGTTCTGTGTCTGTGATTCTGTGTATTTGATTTTATTTGCTCCAAATTTATTTACAATCTGTTATTTCGCATCATTCAAGTCAGACATGTATGGATTATTGTCGATTTGAATGGTACGAAATGGCGGGTCGTTATAGTTGGTATCAGAGCTTTGGTTTTTTGGCAACCATTGCCTTTGCGGAGCAAAAACTCATTAGAGATAGGGTATTTCTACCCTAGAATGAGTGAAATCAATCTCAGAATCATATCTTTGTGAGAGATTTATTTTTAAAGAGTAAAATGATTTTCGAAATGTTTTCAAAATATTTTCAAAGATTATTTTGATATATAAAATTTTTCTTGTTTTAAGGGATTTTAAAATGTTTTCTATCTTTCTTTCCTTTCGTATCTACCTTATTAGATTTTTCCTTTCTTTAGGATATTCATCTAAGTGAATTATCTTGTCTTATCTCATTTATCTTTGGCTTATCTTTATCTTGTCCTAAATTCATCCTTGATATTTTTCAGGATGAATCGAGGAAATGCCAGAGGTAGGGGTCGTGGTATTGCCCCAGCTCCTCAACCTGTTGCTCCAGTCAGGTTCACTGTTCTTCGTAAGGAATTCTCTCAGCTTGGTGGTACCCCATTCACCGGTTCAGAGAGTATCATTGAGGCTCAGTAGTGGTTGCGGAGTCTTGAGAGGATATTCACTGGTCTTGATATTACTGATGCCCAGAAGCGTCAGTTAGCAGCTTGGCAGTTGCGTGATTCTGCTTTAGATTGGTGGAAGTCCGTTACGGCTAACACCGTCGAAGATGATATCTCTTGGGAGCAGTTTAGGTATCATTTGTGTTATCCTGAATTTTGTTCCTATTTTCCTTTCTTTTGAATCTATCTTAAGCTTGTTTCTGTATCTCTTTTCCAGGGAGGCTTTTGTGCAAAATGGATGCCAGAAGCCGAGAAATCTCAGCTTTATAGTGAGTTAATGGATCTTAAGCAGGGTAGCATGTCTTTTGCTGAGTATGAGAGGAAGTTCAATGAACTTTCCAAGTTCGGTCCAAGCTTGATTGATACTCCTCTCACAAAGAATGAGAAATTTATTGCTGATGCTCGTCCAGAGTATTATAGTCGCCTTATTTCTCATGTTCATGGTTCTTTCACCCAACTTATGGATATGGATATTCGCTATGAGAATCCCATATCCAAAGGTCCTGTTGTTTCTGGTGCTCCGTCTTCCTCTGCTAATTTCAAGAAGCATAAGCCTAACTTCCAGCAGCAAAAGAATTGGCAGAAGCGTTCTGGTTTGGGGTCTTCATCATCTGCTCCTGCTCAGAGGCAACCAGTTGATCTCGCCTCCATCACTTGCTTTAGGTGTGATCAGAAGGGGCACTATGCCAATAGCCGTCCTACTCTTTATGGTGCTGCTATTCCTCCACTTGCTCAGTTGGCTAGGCGTGATCTTTACCATATCTGTCTCCAGCCTGGTCATTTTAAGAAGGACTACCCTACCCAGCAGAGGGGTACTCCTTCTGTTATATTTGCTGTCACTTCTGCATCATCTTCAGTTCCTTCACCTGCTCCTGCTCCTAGTGATGACCAAGGTACTCTCCAGGGTTCATTTACTTTATTCCATCATCATGTTCGTGTGTTGTTTGATACTGGTGCTTCACACAGTTTTATTTCTGTTGCTTTGTGTGATAAGTTTGAGCATCTCCTATCTCCTGAGTATGCTTCTGTTCCATTATGTGTTTCAAATCCTATTGGGGGTCCTGATAACCTTAATTGGATTTGTCGAGAAGTGAAACTTCTCCATTCTAATCATCGCTTTAGTGGTGATTTTTATGTTTGGGCTTCGATGCTTTTGATTTACTGCTTGATCAAGATTGGTTAGTGCATCATGATGCCCATATCTCTTGTAAAGCCCGGACTATTCGTCTTGTTGATGATCAAGGGAATTCCTTGATTATTCAGTGCCGTTTGCCTTAGGATTTTGCTGGCAACTTTATTTATTCTCTGGATTCTTTTCCCAGTGATCTTGATTCAGCTCCTGTGGTTAGATTATATCCCAATGTGTTTGGTGAAGTCACTTCTTTACCTTCGAAGTGGAAAATTGATTTTCGGATTGATCTTATTCCTGGTGCTCGACCTTTTGTTCTTTCTCCTAGAAGAATGGCACCTTGCGAGAAGGTTGAGTTGGGAAAGCAAATCGAGGACTTGTCTTCCAAAGATCTGATTAGGCCTAGTTTTTCTGAATGGGGAGTTGTGGTGGTTTTTGTCACCAAGTCTGATGGTTCTTTTTCGGATGTGTGTTGATTATAGGGAGCTGAACAAGCTCACTATGAAAAACAGATATCCAATGCCTCGTATCAATGACATGTTTGATCAGCTTTATGGTGCCATATTTTTCTCTCAGCTTGATCTTGCCACTGGTTTTCATCAGCTCAGTGTTGCCGAGGATAGCATTCCCAAGACTGCTTTCTGCACTGAGAATGGTTTTTATGAATGGTTAGTCATGCCTTTCAGTTTGACTAATGCTCCTGCTTTCTTTGTTGATTTGATGAATCGTGTTTTTCGTGTTGTCCTTAATAAATTTGTGCTAGTCTTTGTTGATGATATCCTTGTCTTCTCTAAGACTAAGGATGAGCATAAGTCGCATTTGAAATATGTTCTGGAGACTCTTAGAAATCATTAGTTGAAGGCTAAATTTTCTAAATGCCATTTCTGGAAGGATGAAGTCCGATATCTCGGGCATATTGTTTCTAGTAATGGAGTTTCAGTTGATCCAGTCAAGGTCGCTGCGATCAATGTAAGTCTTTCTTTCTCCTTTTCTTTATCATTTAATAATTCTATCTTTTCGGTTGTTCTTATATTCTCCCAATTCTGTTTCATGATTGGGAAACTCCAAAGACTCCATCTGATATTCATAGTTTTCTGGGCCTTGTCGGTTACTACCGGAGATTCATTAAGAATTTTGCTCAGATTGCTGCACCTCTCACAGCTTTGACTCGTAAGAATGACAAGTTTTTCTGGAGTGATCAGTGTAAGGCTGCATTCGATGAGTTAAAGAGCAAGCTAACTTCTGCACCAGTTCTTACTATTTCGAACGGAAGTGAGGGATTTACAGTATATACTGATGCTATTCATGAGGGTTTGGGTGCTGTTCTCATATAGGATGGTAAGGTCATAGCCTATGCCAGCCGCCAGTTGAAAAACCATGAGGTAAATTATGTTGCTCGTGATTTAGAATTGCTTGTTGTTGTCTTTGCTTTGAAACTTTGGAGGCATCATCTTCTTGGAACCAAGTTTGAGATTTTCACCGATCATCAGTCTCTGAGATATATCTTTTCCCAGAAGGATTTGAATCAGAGGCAAGTTCGTTGGCTTGAGTTTCTGGCTTCTTACGACCTCGATATTAACTATACTCCCGGTAAAGCTAATGTTGTGGCCGATGCTTTGAGTCGGAAGAAGGCTTTGTTGTGTCAGCTTGTTGTTTCTTCTTCTCCTCTTCTGGATCGTATTATGGCTAAGCAGGATGAGGATGGGATGCTTAGATTGATGAAGGAGAGTGTTTGTAGCAGAGTTAGTGGTAGTAGTGGTGGTAGTAGTGGAGCTCAGATTGATGATAGAGGGATTTTGAGGATTAATGGCAGGATTTGTGTTCCGAATGTTGATGGTTTGGGGCAGGAGTTGCTTCAGGAGAATCACCGTTCAAGGCTTTCTATTCATCCTGGTGTGTCGAAGATGTATCAGGATAGAAAGAAGCTTTATTGGTGGAAGGGGATGAAGAGGGATATCTCTATCTTTGTTAGTCGGTGTGCGACTTGTCAGCAGGTCAAAGCCGATCACCAGAAGACCCCTGGTTTGTTGCAGCCCCTTGAGATTCCCAATTGGAGGTGGGAATAGGTTTCCATGGATTTCATCGATGGTTTACCGAGGACCCAGAGGGGTAATGAGTATCTAAGTTATTGTTGATAGACTGACCAAGTCCGCTCATTTTATTCCGGTCAAGTCTACTCGTTCTCCTTCTAGTTTATCTGAGATCTACAAGAGAGATATTGTTCGTCTCCATGGTGTTCCTCTCAGTATTGTTTGTGATCGTGATCCTATCTTTACCAGTCAGTTCTGGAAAGCTTCTCAGGAATCTCTGGATACTTTTCTGAATCTGAGCACTGCTTACCATTCACATACCGACAGTCAAACGGAAAGAGTGAATCAGATTCTCGAGGACCTTCTCCGTGCTTGTGTGCTTGATTATGGAGGATCTTGGGAAGATTATCTCCATCTTGCCGAATTTACCTACAATAATAACTATTAGGTATAATCTTATCTTCTGTTTTTCAGTCTATTCTTGATCTTTTTATCTATCTCATTCCATATTTACATTCAGACCAGTCTCAAAATGTCTCTGTTTGCTGCTCTATACGGACGATCTTGTAGATCCTCATCTTGCTGGATTGAATCCGATAATCGTTTGGTTCTTGGTCCTGATGTGATTTTGGAAGCTTCTGAGAGAGTTGAAGAGATTAAGAAGAGGTTGAGAGCCGCTCAGGATAGGCAGAAGAAGTATGCTGATAGGCGTATGCGAAATTCAGAATTTTCTATTGGTGATCAGGTGTTCCTTAAGGTTTCTCCCTTGAGGAATGTTATTTGTTTTGGTCGTAGAGGGAAGCTTTCTCCTAGGTTCATTGGCCCTTTCCTCGTTGTGGAAAGAGTTGGTTCTTTGGCTTATCGTCTGGATTTGCACGAGAAGCTTTTTGGAGTGCATGATGTATTCCATGTCTCGCATCTTCGCCGTCATCTTCATGATCCATGTCTTATTGTCCAGCCTTCTGTTCTTGATAGTTTGGATATTGAGCCTAGTCTGACTATTGAGAGGAAGCCACTTCGTATTGTCGACAGAGGTACGAAGTAGCTCAAAATGAAATCTGTGAATCTAGTCAAAGTACAGTGGAGTACTAACAATCGAGATCGTGCCTGGAAAACGGAGGAGAGAATTCATGCTTCGAATCTGGAATTGTTCATTTCAGGTACTATTTTGTTTTTCTACCTTGTTTCTCTTTATTTTTCCTTTCCGTTCTTTTCGAGGACGAAAAGATTTGAGGGGGGAAGAGTGTAACAACCCTAGATTTTTGAATATAATTAAAATTTGACTCTATTTCATTTTGAAATTTTTTTTATTTTTTTTATTTGTAAGATACCATTTCTAAATATTTTTATAGTGATAATAGAATTTTTCTAAAATTTACTGCATTTATTTCCTATTTTTAAAGGCTATTTTCTATTTTTCTGCTATTTTCTTCATTTAAATTATATTTAACTAAAATTTATTCATTTATTTTTGTGAATGCATTTTTATTTTATGTTATTATATTTATTTATAAATATTTTCCATGTACATATAATTTTTCCAAAGTTTATTCTGTTTATTTTCAAATTTTCTAGCCTAGTTTTCATTTTTGTGCTATTTTCTTATTTTTATCTTATATAATTAATAATTATTTATTTATATTTTATCTTTTTGTTATATTTTCGAATTTAAACTGAAATTATAATCATTTTCAGATATTTAAACTTATATAAAGAAAATAAAAGAAATTTGAAAGGGTTTGTGCCTTTTGATTTTCCTATGGCCTTTTATCTTCCACCTTTTCACATTTAACCTAACTTTTTATTCAATTAGCCTTTACTCCTCATTTCTTTCAGCCGACCACCTTCTTTTCTCATTCACATAAATTTAATTTCTCATTTCTGAAAGAAAAGGTCGGCCATTACTATGAGAAATTTTTGGGTAAACTCTTTATCTTTTCTTTTGTTTTCCTTTTATTCTTCTTTGATTTGAGTTTTGCACTTGTTCTTCTTCATCATAGGTTCGGCCATGCTCCTCTCCATGCCCTGCCGCCTCCACCACCACCTGAGAACACCACCAGCACTACCTCCTCTTTGGCCGAAACCCCAAGCCGTGCCTCCTTGTTGATGATACTTCACCAAAATCCCAACAAAACTCCAACAACATGTTTTAGCCGAGCTCTACCATGTTTCCACCACCTTCAACACCCCATGGCCGCCACCATCTCCAGCTCCACCACCTCCAGCTCCACCTGGAATCTCTGCGACATCATCACCTTGGACCCCACAGTAAAGGTCGTGCCCATAGTAGCCTTGGCCGAGCCTTATATAGCTTTGAAAATCATGTAGCTTGATTGTTGTGTTGTTGTTTTCATCTCCACCACTTTTGCACCACCTTTTAACCATGTACGCCGACCATACCCAACCCCAACCTGATCCAAAAACCTTGCCTTAGCCTTGCATTTCACATATGGCCGAGCCCAATGGATGTTGGAAACAAGTGCAAAGCAATTCTGCTTTGATTTGTGTAGTTGATTCTATCTTAGTTTATCGTATTTTTGAATTGAAAGCTTATGCGTATTATATTGTTTTGTTTGACTTGTATTCAAGGAAATTGATACTTTGGATCTCCCACTCATCTCTGTGTCATGTTATCGTGCTTGTGTCGATCTCTTTCGTGCATTCATCATTGTGTCTCCAGCTCAAACCTGTGAGTTATTCTCACCAGACAATATATATCTATATAACTAGTGAATTGACACCTTTTGAATTTGTAAAATGCATTACCATGTTACTCCTGCTATATTATGATTATATGATGTTCACCCATGCTTGAACACCTGTTATATCATATGTTACTGTTATATTATGTTGTTCTGTTATTTTTATCAGTTTATCACACTGCAAGTTCCCTTAAGATTAGAATCACTATGGGTTGAAATGATACATACCCGAATGGACTTTAGAATAAGAGAAAATCGTTATGGGCTGAAATGATAGGCCTAAGCGATTTTCAAATTATTTCATTTACTTGGGACTGTGGGTTTGAAATGATAAAACCCGGGTTTTCTTTGTAAATTACGGGCTGAAATGATATATTACCCGTATCACTTTTCCTAGTGTAGAAAATTATATACAGACCGGTAGTTAAAATATGTTTTTCTAAAATTTTTAAAATATTTTAGAAATGTAAATATTATAATATTTTGATTTAAAATTAATTAAAAATGATTTTTGTAAAATATTATTGATTTTTTGAAAATTTATAAGTGAAATAAAGAATGAAAAGTTAGGAAATTTGAAATGTAAGTTATTTTTGGAAATTTAATTTGATTATAATTGAAATTGAAATTAAATATGAAATTATGATAAATTTATGATAATTTGAATTTAAATGAATTTAAATGATTTTATAATATATTAATGATTTTTGAATAAAGTTAAATTGTGAAATAAATGAATATTTAAGTTGAAATTTGAAATATAACTAAAATTGGAAATTTGTGAATTTGACTGAAAAGTGAATTTTAAGTTAAGTAAATAAAATGAAATTAAGTTATATTTGAAAATTTGAACTTAAGTGTTAAGTTGAAATTTAATGTAATGAATTTAAAATTGAATGTTGAAATTTAATAAGTGAATTATTAATAAATCTTGATTTTTGAATGGAAATTTAACTTTATAAAATCATAAATTTAGGGAAAATTAAATGATGATTATAAAGGTGAAATTATATGATTTTATAAGTTAAAAATGATTAAATAAAAATATAATTGTTTGTAAAATTATATTGAATGTTTGAAGTTAATTAACAGCATTTTAAATGCTGTCTTTTGTTAAATTTAACTGTTTGAATGTAACTTTCCGTAGTGTTTTCTAAATGCTGCGAAAAGTGAATTTTCACTGTTTTGATAAAATTAAGTAAATGAATGAACTTTGAGAAGTTTAAAATTTTGAAAATTTAATAATTTAATTATTAAATGTAATAACTTCATATTAAATGATTTAAATGAAGTAATTTGATTTGAAATATAAACTCTTTTGAAATGAAAATTGAAATGGTATTTTAAATTAAATGAAATGATAAGTTTGATATTTTGAAATGATTTGAAATGATATTGAACTGTTAAATGATATTTGATTTTTGAGAAATAAATACCATTTTTAAATTATAACTATGGGTTATAATAACGATTGGTTATTAAAGAGACCGGGGTCGGATATTGACATACTCTCTGTCGATATCCAAAACCACTTTAACAACTGTGTACGCGGTGGAGATTCCATAATGAAGTCGGATGGTGACAACGTTCCTAAGGTACATTACGTGGACCTAACTCCCGTGAGTTAGCTTATGGTGGCTAAAACAAGAGCGACGGGCTAAAGTAGGTAGCACCTCTGGCTGGACACACTTCTTCGATACTATTCTATTACTATTGTGATCGATTGGGTGCATCCCTTGATTTGGAGTGTTATTCGGGGTGGGCGTATGTGGCTGCTGCGTTATCACCAGCCCGTGCGTGTAATTGGTCTATCTACCCTGGCATTGCCTTGTGTGCCGTGTCACCTACCATACCGAGTCTTTACTACAAGTTTATTTTTCTCCCGTAGCCCGTGTGGTATCCTCTGATAGTTTCTCGATCTGGAGATGTCATGATATTGGATGGACTACTGGGACTATTATGTGTGAAGGGTGATATGGGTAGCCCGGAACGTTATTTAAAAGTATGTTTATTTTACTGTAGACACTATTATAATAGCGCAATATTACTATATAGTAAATAGTTTGATGGATCCTTAGAGGATGGGCGGTCCCATGCATTCTTTAAGTTACTTATTCTTTATTACAGTTCACTTGAGTTAGTATACATGATATATGTATATATTGTCCTAATCTCGAGTGTTTTGCGTTTTTATTTACGCTCGGGTCAGCCTGAGTATTCAAAGCTTTGGATTCTCTTTCTGGAGCTGGTCTTTGCTGGAGTTTCTGCTTATGTACATTTATATCTACTTCTATTTCAGCTATTCTAGTTTATCTCATGTACTAGTGAACTTCTATGTATTTGGGATTTCTATTATGTTGTTTTCAGACTGTATTATATATTTGGTTTGAGACTCTGCCGTAGTAGCTTCGTGAACTACTATGTTATTTTCATATTCCGCTGCGAGTTATTCTGTTTGTTCTGTGTCTGTGATTGTGTGTATTTGATTTTATTTGCTCCAAACTTATTTACAATCTGTTATTTCGCATCATTCAAGTCAGACATATGTGGATTATTGTCGATTTGAATGGTACGAAATGGCGGGTCGTTATATTATATATATTATATATATAAATTAATGTTCGTAAAAACAAAAGTATAAATATATATGACCATGTCTTGCACATGGCTCTAAATATTTTATTAAATTTTAAATGTAAATTTTTTATTTATATATCCATGTACAAAATTTAAAATACTGTTAAAAAAATCATTTTCTAAATTTAATTTTATTTTTAAATTTCAGGAAATTGTAAATTAAAATTTTATGTTTTCAATATTTTTTATGTAATTTTATGATCTAAAATAAATTTAAAATTGAATTATCTATTCCCAGCTTTAATCTAAAAATATTCTAAAAATAAAAAAATTGTTTTTTAATTTTTGGCTAGAGTATATTTCAAGCTAATATTATTTTATAAATATAGGTATAACTAATTTATGTACTAGTTAATTTAAATAATATATATATATATATATATATAATATTTTTAACATTGTCAAAATTATGATATCTTTAATACTTTACATATAAAAATATTAGACCATATTTGATTAAAGTATGATGTTATAATAAAATTATAAACTATATATATCGAATTTAATATTAAATAATAAATCATTAAAATAAAAAAATGTTTTTTTCAATTATAGAGCCATATTGATATGATACTCATATGATATTAAAAAAATATTTTTTGATATTCAAGTATACACAAACACACTACCAATCTAATTATGATAATAAATTTGTATATTAGGATCGTCACCTAACTAACAGTATATAATACATACATATATGTATGTATATATGTATATAATATATATATATATATAAACATTATATGTAAACATAAATGATTGCAAATAAGTTAGAACTATACCATATAACCAAAGCTTGAAAGCACACCTTGAAATGATGATATAAACTACTTTAAATGATTTCCAATCTAAAAGAATGCTAGCCCTTGAACTGTTAACGACCGACTATCGAATAACACTTGATGTGAATTTTATCTTAAGAAATCGATGACATGGAAAGGGGAAATTCGGCTAGATCTAGAGGGATATGGAGGCTCAAAAAAGATCATAAACTAGTTTGGTTAGATATGCCTATATAGAGGAAAAGTTAGAGATATTTTAGGATCAATATCCTACATTGTCCCTTACTATTTCCCATCCATCTTAGCCCTCCAACTCAAAGCCTTCGCTACACCATCTTATGGTTGCATTTACCTCTTATCATGGTCAAATATGATCAGCCCTTATACGGGCTTTAAACTTTTTTAAAGCCCAAACGAATAATTTGCAATTAAATTAAATTTAATTCTTATCGATATCGAATATCGATTATTATATTTATAATTATTATAAATATATTTAATAATATTCGTTCATCAAATTTTATAATTAATATTTCATAAATATTAAATAACTAAATTAATTTATAACAATTACTGATTAAATAAATCGTTTTGGTCAAAGGAGTATCATCGTTTGGGATGTGCGACTAGTTAGGTGCAAATTTAATAATATATTAATATTGAACTATCCAAATATAAATGTTCGCACATCACTTAATAAGCGGTGTGACATTTTGACCAAGTTTATCGCCTACTTGGTTTTGGTAAAAACCTAATTTTACCTTTTTAAGTGTTACCTGGTTATGACTTTTATTTACACCAATTCTCTTCGTTAAAATAATATCGTTTTGGACTTACAGAGTTTAGCAATGGTACAAATTCCAATATCATCCATATTCAACTCTATAGTCCAAACAAAAAGTCCATGGTTCAATAGTAACAATTATTATTAACCTAACTACTCCGGCCAAAGATTTTGACTTTGGGTTGACCTAAGTTAACCGCAATACAAAACCTATATTACCGAGGAGATGAATCCTCTCTTGAATAGCGTTTCACTTCCAATACTTCCACTTGACCCAACCATAGTCACTCAATGAATGCCTTACTCTAGTTTGACATTAGTCAAAGTGAAGCTTTCATAATGAAGATCCATAGTATTCTCATATTAAGAGAACTGTGTAAATCAGTCACATCAATATTTTCTATTTGACCTTAGTTATATTAACCAATAGAAAACTATCGAGTGGATCATTCCATAGTTATCAAATAACAATCAATAAGTTACCTCTCGGTGTCTCTAGCGGTTATGAGTAATACACTGCCCAATATTTGGAGAGGTTGCATTCTCTAGTCTCAACGGGTACATCGATACCCAGTCCCGATGCATCTTGACTAGGAACATTTAAAATAGTATATTTATTATAATTGTGATAAATTACTCACGGTTGCAACACTTTATAGCTACTATCACAAAACATATCATTTATGGATTTTCTATTAAATATACTTTTACTTAAATTTATTAATTAATACAACACATTATATCAAGTATGCAATAGAAAGAAAACACCTTTTATTTCATACAAAGTTGGTTATCGAGTTAGATATATGTTAAAAATTACATAATTTCCCCTAGGGCATACGCTTAAATATATCAAGCCATATATACACGATCCACTACACTTTCATTTGTTATCAAATCAAGGTTATTTCATAAACCGTAACACAATTTACTGAATATTTTGTTAATATGGCATATATTAGCGTTGTCATTAAAGGTAAGTCTACTGCACGATTCCTACTATTTGCTGGAAGTGATTATAATTTTTGGTCAACTAGGATGAAAACATATGTGGAAACAAACAGTCTTTTAATTTTGGATACCACACAAACTCAATATGAAGCTCCGACTTCACCATCGAACAAGTGGACTCTCGAACAAATGTTGCAATCGGTAATTCATAAGCTACGAATATTCAATTTTGTGCCTTAGATAAAAATGAATTTATCGGAGTTACGATATGTAAACCTTCTTATGACCACACCACCGAACACGTGGGCTCCCGAACAAATGTTGCGATCAATAATTTGTAAGCTATGAATATTCTTTTTTTAAGAATTAAATAAAAATAAATTTACCAGAGTTACGATATGTACAAGTGCTTATGAAATTTGGTACACTTTATGAACCACTCACTAAGGCACAAATAAAGTTAAACAATCTAGAATTTCTATGTGAAAAGTCAATTTCATAATTTTAGAATAGTGGATAATGAAAATATTTCTGATATGTACTCCTGCATGCAAGATATTACACATGCACTAGTAGGACTAGTTAAAACTGTAAATGAATTTGAAATGTAAAAAAAAATTCAAACTCCTTAACCAATATTTAGGAAAGAAAATTGCAAGGCATAGAAGATGCTAACAATCTTTCTAAATTTAAGGTGGAGGAGACAATTGGTAATCTAATGGCCGATGAAGTGAATTTGCTGGAAGCATGGGTAGCAAAATACAAAAGTAGGAGAAAAGACCATAGCATTCCAAGTTGAGGAGGACTCTGAAATGGCCTTTATCAAAAAAAATTATAAAAAATTCAAAAAGCTGATGAATAGAGGCATACAATAATAATGGCTCGTGACCTAAATGCTTTGGCTGTAACAAGTTCGTTATATCATAGAGGAGCGTCCACTTTAAAATAATGGAAAGAAAGAATTCAAAAACAATTTTTTTTGAGAAATTCAACAAAATGAAAAAGTATGCATTTCAATCCATATGGGATGACTCAGACTCCTCATCATCTTTAGAGAGCAGTGGCGATAGCAAATAAGCTTACATCTAGTTCATAAAAGATGAGGTGCAATCTGATTTACCTTATAAAGAATTATTTGAATTCTCATATAATTAGATGATAAATTTTGAAATTTACGAAAAGCTCATAAGGAAACTACAGTTGACTTAAATAGGGCAGAATTAGTAGTAACCATATTCAAAGATGAGAAAACTATTTAAGAAGAAGTAATTGATAATTAGAAATAGTCTGTAGAGAAATCTATGTTTGAAAATGGAACGGAAATTTTATATCAGGAAAAATGGATATATTTAAAGAATATGTATCTTCGAAGGATATAAATAAAGATTTAAAATTGTTTAATGACCATAATTCCTTAGAAAATAAAATTTTTAGTTTAGTTAAAAGGATTTAAAAATTAGAAAATTCATAAAGCTCTTTTGGAAATTTAACAAACAAAATTTCTATACAAGAAAATGAACTTGATTGTTAACGAATTGAATATGTTAAATTATCAAAGGAAAATTATGAATTAACTTCAAAACAGAAACTCTTAAATCTAAAAATATAGATTGTAAAGAAAAATAAGAAAAGGTTTCCACAAATATTAAAATTTTTTATAAAGGTCAAGAAAATTTACCAAATTTGGTACAAATTTCTAGACCATCATATAATAAAATGGATAAGGTTTCAAGAACAATAAAAACAAGAAAACTCAAAAGAAAACTAGTTTTCCATATACAAAATTTAAAAAAATCTAGTAACTCTAAAATGGAAAATGGAATATATGAAAATAAGGTAATAAAATTACGGATTCCTAAATCCAATAATAATATTATTAGAAAGAAATGTACAGATGAGTTTTTCTCTGATATTCATAATAATATTAATTACTCTTTTAAGGATTTTACCAAACCCTCGAGGGTATAGTTACCTAAAACTTAACCCCCGGATCCTAACATAGGGAGTGAGCACCAACAAATTTACTTATTTTTTGCAGGTACCCATACACACTGGTAGAAAGAGGAGATGGATTTTGCACAGTAGATGTTCAAACCATATGACATGAAACTCCAATACGTTGATCAATATTAGACCAGTGGATGGAGGTACCATATCCAGTGCTATGTAGTAATCCCCGCTAAACCCCGCAAAACCTCTACTATAGCACATAGCACTCTTCCACCGCTATGTTATTTTAATGCAGTGCTATTAAATAGTAGATCATCTTTAAGCTGCACTATTTTATTTTATGCCTACTAAATCAAGGTTTCTTAGCGCTCACTTTAGCAACATTAATTTACAAAGATTGATATGATTAGTTCTCTTTTAAACCAAATCATCAAAGTTAGGGTAAAGACCTAATTTTAATGTAAAAGTGGTAAATATAAGTTAGAAATCTATTATAGTCACTAAATTTAGTCTGCAGAAATCATGATATTCTTTGGTTTTTGTTGTATAATATTTAATAATATTTCTTTTTTCTATATAAATGATGTGAGAATTTGAAAAAATCAACTTTGAATATTTGGTTTTATATCTAATGAAGCATTTTGCACCTCCTTTATTTTCTGTTATATTCTCACTTTATCCTCGCTATAATTTTTTGCACCTCTACGGCTAAAGACCCGCTAAACGGTACTGCACAGCTTCAGTGATAATTTGAAAGGGTATATCATCAGAATATGTGACGTCAACAATGATGGTAATCTAAATTCACACTTAATTTCTAATCTTTACTTAGTTAAAAATTTTAAAATGTAATCTTTAAGTATTAAAGGTTTTAAAAGTAATTCTGAAAAAGACAGTTGTAATATTTCTGATCAAAACGAAAATTTAATTTCTAAAGGTATAAGTAATGGAAATATTTATATCTTAAATTTGGAAGTTAATAATGATACTAAAATGTGCCTTGTAGTAAACTTAAATGATCTATGGCTTTGCCACAAACATTTCCGTTATATTAACTTTAAATTATTGAGTAAATTATCAAACATGAAATTGTAAGAGGTCTTTCTAAAATGAATCAAAACAAAGTGCTTATGTAAAGCTTGTCAAAAAAGTAAATTAAGAAATCATCTTTAAAATTTATAAATGAAATTTCTACTAATCAACCTTTGATAGATTTAATTGGTCCGACTCAAGTTAGATCAACGAATCAGAATAAATATGCTTTCGTAACTGTTGATGATTTTTCAAGATATACTTGGACTTTGTTTTTAAAGCATAAAAGTGATACCTTAGAAATTTTGAAAAAAAAAGTTCAAATTTTAAAAGATTTAATATTAAAACTAATAGAAGTGATCATGAAGGAAAGCTCGAAAATGAAGAGTTTACAAACTTTTGTAATAAATAGGGAATTAATCATAATTTTTCTTTTCTTAGAACACCACGGCAAAATGTTGTGCAGATAAAAAGTAGAACTTTATAGGAGTGTGCTGGAACAATACTAAATAACACCACTTTACCTCAGAATTTATGAGCTAAAGAAGTTGCTACTGCCTGTTATGTTCTAAAGTATGTTTCAATAAGACAAAAAACTAAAAGTACCTCATATGAATATTTTATCAAAGAAAACCTAAGATATCTTATTGTGGAGCATTTAGAGCAAAAAAATTTATGCTAAATGGTATAGATAATTAGGTAAGTTTGACTTTAAAGCTATTGACGTAATCTTTTTGGATATTCAGAAAGAGGTAAAGCTTACCGAATTTTTAACAAAATAACAAATACAATTAAAGAAACCTTATATGTTTCCTTTGATGAAAACTTTACAAAACTAAAGATGATACTGAAATAACCATTATTAATCTATCTACAAATACTACTCAACATATGGAACAAGGTAAAATAAATGAAAATACTTAAGAAATAAATGAATCTCCACTGTAAAATGTAGACAAAGAACCACCTAGAATTTTAAAGGACTACCCTATCGAAAATATTTAAGAGACTTTAGTAATAAGTTTTAAACTAGGAGACAACTAAATGAAATGAGTCATATGCCATTTATTCCTACAATTGAACCCAAGAACTATAAAGAAGCGATAAAGATGAATATTGGATAATAGCAATCCACAAGGAATTAAATCAATTTAAAAGAAATAATGTATAGGAACTAGTCCCAAGACCTAACGATCGATTAGTAATAGGAACTAAATGGGTATATAAAATAAAAGTGATGAAAATGGTGATATTGTTAGAAATAAAGCTAGACTGGTTGCTCAAGGATACAATCAGGTGGAAGGAATCGATTATGATGGGACTTTTTCTTATATTTCACATCTTGAAGCAATTAGAATATTACTAGCTTTTGCTTGTCACAATAATACCAAGCTATGTCAAATTGACGTAAAAAGCGCTTTTTTAAATGGCTTTATAAAAAAATGTACATGTAGAATGACCACCCTTGTTTAAACACGAAAAATATCCAGATCATATTATAAACTTAAAAAGGCACTTTATGGTCTGAAACTTGCACCACATGCTTGGTAAGACAGGCTAAAGAGCTATTTAATTAATTATGATTTTGAAATTGGAAAAGTAGTTCCACAATTTTTATAAAACGTGAAAATATTGATTTATTGATTTTCCAAATATATGTTGGTGACATTACTTTTGATCAATTAATGAAAAATTTTGTGCAGATTTATCGGAAATTTTGAGAAAAGAATTTGAAATGTCTCATAGCGGCAATTAACTTATTTTGATGGTCTACAAATTAAACAATTAGCAAATAGATTTTTTTATCTCATAATAAAAATACTGTAAAGATTTATTTAAAAGATTTGGTGTTGAAAATGTGAGTAAAAGCCAACACCAATAAGTACAAGCATTTAACTAGATAAATACGAAAATAGTTAGAAAGTTAATCAAAAACTTTATAATAGAGTAACATCCAATATTTTGAGGCCCAATACTAAGTGCTACGGATGCTACAGTCATCTATAATTATTAATTTACTATGACAAAATGACAAACTTCATTCTTTAAAAAGGTATATCACAGCTGGAATTTAAGAAATAATCCGAAAAAGGCGAGAACAGGGTTTGAGAGTTGGTCAGGGAATTCTTAAACATAATTTAAATTCAAAATTTCTCATTTCATTCCATAACAAGATTTCAATGTCATTACATAATCCCAATTCGCAAACTACATACAGAGAAAATATATTTATTACAACATATTTATAGAATGACATATGAAGATATTCCTTTGGATGATCAGAGTCAAATATTTGGCATTTAATACAACTTGCAATTACATCACAAAAGTAGAATCAAAGCACAATGGGAAATAGATATATGGCTCCTACTATAGATTGCCTCGTGCATGTCTCTTGAAGCTTATTCATCTAAAGAGAACCTGAAAAGCTTTACTCTCAACCTACTCAAATGAGTATGCAAGAGTTTATGAGGAAAATAAAAACTTCGGGTCAGATAAAAAGTTTGGTGCAAATTGTTAGAATCTCGATTTTCATCGTTTTGATTGTGAAAACTATATAAATCAATATTTATGTGTACTAATCATTTACGCAGGAGATTTGTTGCTGATTCGGAATGTTTTGAAGTTGTTAGTCTATTGTTTAGAGTCTGTATATTATTAGAAATATGTTAAAATCTCTCCAATATTGTGTGTGTGCGTGTATATATATGTTAACATGCTGACACATGTACACATATGCATAATTCAGGCTGAAAACAAGCGGCTGAATGACCTCATTCAGCCGTCTGTTTGCTGAAATAATTTTGATATTTCATAATATTGAGCCTATTGAACGAGTTCATTCAACCATCTGAATTAGTCCAAAAATTGCATATTTCTTTGCTATTTCGAATTTAACAAATTCAGAAAGATGAATTATAATTTCAACCGGCCGATTATTTATAACGGCTAGTTTTTATGATAAGATGCTTCTCTTCAAAGAAGAGAAACATCTTAAAGTCAACAATGGCATCTGTTTCTTTTCAACGTTACCTTTCATCAAAGATTGCAGCCTTTTAATCTATATAAATAGAGTTTAGAATTCAACAAAAAAATTCACCAACCTGATTTTAGTATTCTTGAATTCTTATCTCTTACTCTCTATTGTCAATTTGCACTCAAACTGTATACAATTTTTGATCGTTGATCACTCTATCTTCCACATTTCTCAAGCACATTACACTATATATCATAAAGGAGAAGATTACAGGAAGATTGTACTTAATTGACTTATTAGTGCTATTTAAAGAGCATCCTACAGTCAGATACTTTTGTTTATTTGTAAAGAAGTCTTGTTTTGTCGCTCAGGCGGTAGAACTCCTATTCGGTTGCTTAGGCAGTAGAAGTCATGTTCGGTTGCTCAGGCGGTGTAAAACTATTCCTTCGAGTTAAGTGAAATTTGCTAATTTAATTCCAGAAGAGTCTGCGACTGGATGTAGAACGGGAGTTTGAACCAGTATAAAAATCTTCGATGTCTTTTACTTTACTGCTTTAATTATTTACTTAATTATTATTCCGCATAATTAGTTTATCCATATTACATGATCCTATAGCATAGTTACTTTCATTTGGTATCAGAGCAAGGTCATCTTATAACCATAACATAGTTATCTGATATTTTAATATGGAAAACAACACTAGCACTGCAACTAAAACTAGCTTTCTTGAAGGTCAATCTGCTACACGACTACCTCTATTTAATGGAATGAACTATATCTATTGGGCTACTGGGATGAAAATTTATACACAAGCAAATAGTTATGAAACTTGGAATATTACTCAAACTGAATATGACATATCTACTACAGAATATTCATAATGGTCTAACACACAAAAACTGGATGCTACCGCAAATGCTAAAGACATGAACATGTTATATTGTACAATAGGCAAGAATGAGTTTAATAGAGTAAACATTTGTAAAACGGCTTATGAAATTTGGCGTACACTTAAAGTTACACATGAAGGTACTAACAAAGTAAAATAGAGTAAAATCTCTATGTTCGAAAGTTAGTTCCAAAATTTCAAAATGAAGCAAGATGAAACAATAAATGAAATGTACTCTAGATTCCAAGATATATATCATTCACTTATAGCATTAGGAGAAACTTATACAGACCTTGATATTGTTTCAAAAATCCTTAACTCTCTAACGGATGAGTGGAAACGGAAAGTCTTAGCGATCAAAGAAGCACGACATTTCAACCATTAAACCAGAAGAGTCGATAGGAAATCAAATGTCTTATGAAGTTAATCTCCATGCAAATCGAGTACAGGCTCAAGATAAGAAGAATATAGCATTCCAAGCAGAAAAGGATGAATCAGATTCAAATGAGGAAGATATGGCGTTCATTGCTAAAAATTTCAAGAAGTTTTTGAAATTTAAAAAGGGCAAAAATTCAAAAATAACAAGAACAGCTCCAACAACAATAACATCAGCAATAAACCACCATAGTTTGCTCTAAAATTTTATGAATGTCACAGGAAAGGTCACATCAAGAAAGGCTGTCCTGATAAAAAGAAAGACAAATATAAGCACAAGAAAGACCGATTAAAAAAAGTCTACTCTGTCACTTGGGACGATTCAGAATCATCTTCATCATCAGATAGTGACTCGAACAATGATATGGAACAAGCCAGTGTATGTTTTATGGCCATAAATAATGAGGTGAGTGATCTAACTTTTGATGATTTATTGGAAATATACTTTGAATTAGTTGACAAACTAAGAGACATCAAAAGAAAATATAAAGAAACTTTTGAAAAATTAAATAGAACTGAAATTGAAGTAGATATGTTAAGAGATGAGAAACAAGTTTTAGAAGTGGAACTTAAAGTTACTCAAGAGTCTTGTTCTAATATGACATCTCAACTCACTATGCTAAGTCAAGAGATAGAAACTCAAAAAGAAAAAAACAATGCTCTATTAGATAAAAATCATGATCTTAAAGCTAATGTTAAAATTTGGGAATTAGATATCTCGAGTCGTAGAACAAAATTAGATGATATTGCTAAAAGTGTCTCCAATTTTATCAAAGGTAAGGAAAATCTTTCTAAAATTATAGAAAATTCTCAGACTGTTTCAAATAAAAGAGGACTAGTATATAAGCAAGCTTCTAAAGTTATTCCAAAGAAAAAGAATTCATTATATAGCAATTTTAAAAGGAATAATAATAAAATTGAAAAACCTAGTTCAAAATGGATAGATTAATCTAAATCAACTAAGATTTGGGTTCCTAAAACAAATAATTTTTAGTTAGAGATAAATATATAAAAAAATTATAAAAACTAATCAAAAAACAAAGATTTTATTTTTAAAAGGAATTCTGAATCCTCTTGGGTTTGGTTTCCTAAGACCTAATTCTTAGGACCCAAATAAAACGGTGGGTACCAATGTTAAATCTATATTTTGCAGGTACCACCAAAAAAGAGTGGAAAATGGATATTAGATAGCGGTTGCTTGAAACACATGACAGGAAACAAAGGGATGCTAACGAACATTATATACTCAGATGGAGGTTCTGTCACATTTGGAGACAATTCCAAAGGATATGTCATCGGCAAAGGCGATGTGAGAAAAAATGGTATATCTAATTTACCACTTATTATAGATGTTTTATTAGTTAAAAAATTAAAACATAATTTACTTAGTATCAGCCAACTATGTGACAAAGGATTCAAATTTTCTTTTTCTGAAAATAAGTGTAGCATTTTTTATCAAAATAAAAATCTTATTTTTAAAGGTTTTAGAGATAAAAATATATATGTTTCAAATATGAATATAAATTACAATATTAACATGTGTCTAATATCCAAAGAAAATGATCCTTGGCTATGACACAAAAGATTTTGTCATACTAACTCCAAAGCTATAAACCAATTATCTAAAAATGAATCAGTAAAGGTTTACCAAAAAAGAATTTTAAAGTAAACAATATTTGTGATGCTTGTCAGTTTAGGTAAATTATCAAAATCATCCTTTAAACCAAAGAAAAATATTTCTACTGTACAACCACTGGATCTATTGCATTTCGATCTCTTTGGTCCAACTCAAGTTCAATTTATAAACCATAGAAAATATGTATTTGTTATAGTAGATGATTTTTCAAGATATGCTTGGACTATTTTTATGAAAAATAAAAGTGATACTTTTGAAAATTTCAAATTTTTTGCTTAAATAATTTAAAATCTCAAAAATTAAAAAATTAAAAATATTAGAAGTGATCATGGCGGTGAATTGAAAAATGAAGCTTTTGAATATTTTGTAATAAAAAGGGAATTTACCATAATTTTTCTTTTCCTAGAACACCACAACAAAATTGAGTTGTAGGAAGGAAAAATAGAACTTTACAAGAATGTGCAAGAACTTCGTTAAACGGAAGCACTTTCCAAAATATTTTTGGCCAGAAGCTGTGGCAACTGCCTGCTATGTTCTGAATCGTGTTTCCAACCGACCACCAACTAAACACACTTCACATGAACTATTTCATCAAAGAAAACCAAATATTTCTTAATTTAAAGTTTTTGGATCAAAATGTTCTATTTTAAACACAAAAGATCAGCTTATTAAATTCGATCCAAAATCCAACAAAGGAATTTTCCTAGGATACTCGGAAGAAGCGAGGATTATCGAACTTTTAATAAAAGAACTAAAACAATCGAAGAACACTTCATGTTTCCTTCGACAAAATTTTTTAATTTGATAAAAAATTTGAGGATGATGAGATAATCACTAAGACGGTCGTAGATACGATTACTCAAAATAATTCTGAAGAAGATGAAAACATTGTTTATAATTTTGAAGAAGATGAAAAAATTGTTCATAATAAAAATGATTTAAGATCTCCTCCTAGGATTTTACGAGATCACCTAATAGAAAATGTCATAGGAGAAATTTATTCACATGTCAGAAATATAAATCAACTTAATCATTTCTTTCTAATATTGAACCTAAAATGCCAAAGAAGCCCTACTAATGACTATTGGATTTTAGCAATGCAAGAAGAGCTAAGCCAATTCAAACGAACCGAAGTTTGGAAATTAGTTCCTAGACCAAGTGATCAAAAAGTCATTGGTACTAAATGGGTCTTCAAAAATAAAGCAGATGAAAAAGGAAATATAACTAGGAATAAAGCTAAATTAGTCGCACAAGGATATAATCAAGAAGAAGGAATTGACTATGAAGACACGTTTGCTCCAATCGTACGATTAGAAGCAATAAGTATCTTAATGGTCTTTGCATGTTTCATGATATTAAACTTTATCAAATGGATGTTAAAAGCGCATTTTTAAATGGATATATAAAAGAAAATGTTTATGTCAAACAACCTCCTTTATTCGAACATAAAATTTTTTCAAACCATGTCTATAAACTTAAGAAAGCCTTATACGGTTTAAAACAAGCTCCTCGTGCTTGGTATGAATATCTTAAGTGCTATCTTATAGATTATGGTTTTGAAATTGGGAAGGTTGATCAAACTCTTTTGATTAAACAAGCTAAAAAGGGTATTTTAATTATTCAAATTTATGTGGATGATAATATTTTTGGTTCTATAAATGATAAATCATGTCAAGAATTTTCTACTATAATGACCAAAAAATTAGAAATGTCACATATGGGAGAATTATCTTATTTTCTTAGTTTACAAATTAAACAATTAGAAAATTGAATTTTTACAAATTAAGAAAATAATGTAATAACCTAATTAAACACTTTGGTATGAAAAATACTTTTGCCAAATCAACTCCAATGAGTATAACAATACATCTCGATAGAAATGAAGATGGCAAGAGTGGTGACAAAAAATTATATCGAAGCATGGTTGGATCATTGCTCTATCTAACTACTAGTAGACCAGACATAATGATTAGTGTTTGTTTATGTGCTCGATTTCAAGCAAATCCTAAAGAATGACATATGGGAGCAGTGAAACGAATATTACGTTATCTAAGCAAAACCAAAGATTTCGGACTTTTCTATCCAAAAAAATGTCCTTTTGAGCTAATATCATATAGTGACGCTGACTTTGGAGGATGTCGGAAGGATCGAAAAAGTACGAGCAGGAATTTCCACTTCATTGGATAGTCCTTTGTCTCTTAGTTCAGCAAGAAAAAAATTGTGTTTCACTATCGATGTGTGAAGCGGAATACATTTCTGTTTCTTTTGCATGTGCACAAGTCATTTAGATGCAACAAACACTTTAAGATTTTGGTTTAAATTTATCTAAATCAACTATTTTTTGTGATATCACAAGTGCTGCAAACTTATCTAAAAAACCTGTAAATCATTCACGAACAAAACATATTGACATTCATCATCATTTTCTTCGTGATAATATTGAAAATGATATTGTCACATTAGAATTTGTATCCTAAGAAACCAAATAGCAAATATATTTACCAAACCTTTAAATGAAAATATTTTTATGAAACTAAGAAGAGAATTAGAAATTTTATCTTTAAAAGTTTTATAATTTTTTTTTCAAAATTAAAATTTTCACAAAAATTGAAGTTTCTAGGATTGGAACTCTAGCCTCTTGCTTGTAAGTTTGATGCGCTACCACTTCACCACAACATACTTCACAAAAAATTAATACTCTAATTTTTTTATTATCTCTTTCTATTCCTATTATATTTTTCCTACCATACATTTTTAACCATAAATTTATTTTAACTAGACAATATTTCTCTAGTTACATTCCTTTTACCTCAAATCCAGTACCTATTTTTGACCTCTTATGCCTTATAAATACCTCTTCAACCGAGTCTTTTTACATCACCTTTTCAATACTTTATTTGTACAAGTTTTTTCCTCCAAGATTTAGTCATCAAAATGTGTTCACAACACAACTCTGAATCCTCCTCACTTTGTTATACTTCTCCAAGTCCGGGATCAGTAAATTAACCTACTCCTACATCGATTTATGAACAAGTCCCGATTGTTCCTCCTTCTACTCACACGGGTTACACTCCACCCGATAAAAGAACCAAACGCTCTCTATTTTTCGGATCATCGTCTACCAGAGAAAAGATAGACGACATTCACTACTAACAAAGGGAAACGTTCGAATTACAGCGTGAACTTTATTGTGAACAAAATGTTAATGCTAAACGCTTAAGCTTTTTGGAACAAGTCGACTTAAAATTCTACGGGTCCTCATCCAAGAGCATGGTTCATCAATCATCTCCTATCCATTCTCCTTCTTGGCATAATCCTTGGAACCATCACCACAACACCCTCCAGTTTCTCAAAATTCTTAGGAACATGGAGACGGCTAGTCTCCTATTCGTCCACTATAGAAGAATAACAAGATTGAACCGATGGAATATCATACTCCAAGCTCCTCATCAAAATCTGTTTAAATATTTTATTCATATAACTGAAACCTATTGCATTCTATTTATTATTCCTATATATATATGATTTTCTTCCTGAAAATAATGTTAGCTATTTAAAAAATAGGGTAACCACATTCTTACAAAAAATTCAACCGGTTGAGCACATAGAAACAAATGACTGAATATTATACTTGGAATATTTTTGACCTAGATTCAGATGGATGAATATGTTGTAAACAACCGGCTGAATTAGTTCATCTTTTGCCTATTTTCTTGCCGGAACGAATTCAGACGGCTGTTTACAGTCAATCAGCCAGATGGATCGCCCCTTGAGGAATATTTTTATATACGGCCCTACATTCCAACTACCCATTCTACCCTTACTTTTAACCTACTCATATATACATCTTTTCACTTTTTACCTCCTCATTTCAAAAATCTAGCATTCGCTCTATCATAAACTCAACTTTCAACTTCAAATTTTTTCGAAAAATGCCTCCAAGATCCAAAAGGTCAAGGGAATCAACCTCCGGTCCTTCCGAAGACCAAATTTGTTGATTTTTATGGAATGATGTTCCTGTCTCCTGCTATAACTCCATGAAAAACTCTGACATTTTTGAAAGGACCTTCTTGAAATTCTCGAATTTCGCAGCATATCGAATTACAGAAATGGCCAAGCAATTTCACTTTGATAATCTCATAGGGTACGCTCTCAATAATATTAAACTAAATCATTTTTGGTTAAGCTTTTCCTTGTGAATTCGAATCTAGACCACCATAACCCTCAAAACCATAAAGATTGTGTTTGGTCTTTAGTTTGTGGTATCTAAATTTTCTTACCTTTTCAAATATTAGGAAATATTTTAAAGTGTCCCTATCAAGGAGTCGATATAGACGATATACAAGTTGATATGCTTCAACGAGATGAATTTTCACATCGTTTCTTGTCCGATCACATTGTCAACTTAAATGAGCTAAAGTCTAGTGCTTTAAGGCCACAAGGACGTCTCATCCATCGAGCTTTCATTCGATCCATGCAACCCCATACAGAAAGCTGTGAAAAAGTTTACAAAAGAGATTTCCAAGCCCTTTATGCAATCTACTCTAATCAACAAGTAAATTAGGGTAAAATAATTTTTGATGAATTTCAAGATGTCACAATCTGAAGAAAATATAAGACGATTCATTATGGCGTCTATATTACGTGCATTCTACTTAATTTTGGTGTTCCAACACATGATTCCGAGTATTCAACCATTAGCGATTAGGTGCAAAAACCTTGGGATTGATGGGTCCTCCTCAACAGCCTCCTTCTCAACAAATTATCACCTTTCAAGAATGGGCTCACAATGTTGAACGAGGTGTTTCGCAACCTCCTGACAATAATATTGCCTCCTCTTTACAAACCCGGCATGACAAAGAAGAAGAGGAAGATGGATTCATTCAAATTATAAATCCCGACACCTCCTCTAGACAAGCTATCATCACCCTCTCCCGAAATCAATCAAAACTTCATCGGGAAATTAAAACTCTTGAAAAGAAGAAGGAGAAGAGATTCAATTCTATAAGAGGGTTTATTAATAGGATTTGGCATAAGATCTCTTTCTGGGGTTCAATATCTACCGACGCTTACAACCCAACTCCTTTCCAGTGGTCATCTTCAAGTTCGGAAAATGATGATGATGGTAGTGATGACCCCTCTCACTCTATCTAGTTTTTATCTTCTATGATCTACGAACTTTAGCATTTTTGGTTTGAAATATTATTTCAAAACTTCTATGGTTCTATTTTGGTTGTGTATGTAATTTGGAATGGATGTTCTATCTTTATTTCATAATATTATCTCTAGTATGTGTTTGCTTTTAAAATGTTCCAATTTATAACTTCATGCTTTTATCTTCATTATTATTTTTTGAATATCCTTCTTTTTTGTCGATGACAAAGGGGGAGAAAGCTTAGTATAAATTGTTTGAATAAGTGTGCATATTGATGAAGGAGAATTCATGTAGGTTTCATAGTAATATATTATTTATAAATATGTAGTTGTCATCATCAAAAAAAGGGAGAATTTTAGAATCTCGATTTTCATAGTTTTGATTGTGACAACTATATAAATCAATATTTCTGTGTACTAATCATTTATACAAGAGATTTGTTGCAGATTCAGATTCAGAATGTTTTGAAATTTTTAGTTTATTGTTTAGAGTCTGTATATTATTAAGAATATTTAAAATATATCCAATGTGGTGTGTGTGTATATATATTAACATGCACACACATGTACACATATGCACAATTCAGGCCGAAAATAGGCGGCTGAATGACATTCAGCTGTCTGTTTGCTGAAATATTTTTAGTATTTCATAATATTCAGCCGGCTGAATGAGTTCATTCAGCCGTCTGAATTAGGCCAAAAATTTCCTATTTCTTTGTTGTTTCGAATTTTACAAATTCACAAGGCTGAATTATAATTTCAGCCGACTGATTATTTATAACGGCTAGTTTTTATGAAAAGTTGCTTCTCTTCAACGAAGAGAAACATCTTAAAATAAATAGTTGTGTCTGCTTCTTTTCAACGTTATCTTTGATCAAAGATAACAACCTTTTAATCTATATAATAGAGTTTAGAATTCAACAAACAATTCACCTAACTGATTATAGTATTCTTGAATTCTTATCTCTTACTCACTGTTTTCAATTTGCACTCAAACTGCATTGAATCATTGAGCATTGATCACTCTATCTTCCACATTTCTCAAGCACATTACACTATATATAATAAAGGTGAAGATTATAGGAAGATTGTACTTAATTGACTTATCGGTGCTATTTAAAGAGCATGCTACAGTCATATACTTTTGTTTATTTGTACAGAAGTCCTATTCGGTTACTCATGCGGTAGAAGTTTTGTTCGGTTGCTCAGGCGTGTAAACCTATTCCTTCGAGTTAAGTGAGGGTTTCTAGTTTAATTCCAGAAGAAGTTTGGGACTGCACGTAGAACGGGAGTTTGAACCGGTATAAAAGTCTCTGGTGTCATTTACTTTACTGCTTTAAGTATTTACTTACTTAATTATTATTCCGCACATGTAGTTTATCCATATTACACAATCCTATAGCATGATTGCTTTCATTTGGTATCAGAGCAAGGTCATCTTATAACCGTAACATCATTATCTATTATTTTAATATGGAAAACAACATTAGCACTACAACTAACACTAGCTTTCTTGATTGTCAATCTACTGCTCAACTATCTCTATTTAATGGAATGAACTATAACTATTAGGCTACTAGGATGAGAATTTATATACAAGAAAATAGTTATGAAACTTGGAATATACTCAAACTGAATATGACATACCTACTATAGAATATTCATAATGGTCTAACACACAAAAACTGGATGCTAATACAAATGCTAAAGCCATGAACATGTTATATTGTGCACTAGACAATAATGAGTTTAATAGAGTAAGCATTTGTAAAATGGCTTAAGAAATTTGGCGTACACTTAAAGTTACACATGAAGGTACTAACAAAGTAAAACAGAGTAAAGTCTCTATGCTCAAAAATCAGTTTCAAAATTTAAAAATGAAGCAAGATGTGACAGTAAATGAAATGTACTCTAGATTCCAAGATATGTATCATTCTCTTATAGCATTAGGAGAAACTAATACAAACTTTGATATTGTTTCAAAAATCAAGAGTCCTGTTCTAACATGACATCCCAACTCACTATGCTAAGTCAAGAGATAGAAACTTTTAAAGAAATGAATGATGCTCTATTAATTGAAAATCATGATCTTTGTGACGACCCAGAATTTCTAACCATTTAAATTTGAATAGTTAATTGATTTTAAAATATTTAAAAGTTAATTTTTAACTTGAATTCTAGATATCAATATTTACTTGATAATTAAATCATTGAATTATATAGTTTAAATATTGAATTTAATAATTGAAATTGGGTAAATTGTTGAATCAGAAATTTCTAAGCCTGTTTAAAATAATTTGAAGGCTTATAATGATGATACTGAAGATAATAGAATGGTTGAAATTTAATTTAAAGGTGATTTGTCCAATTTTAATAATATATCGTTTAAATCGATATATAAAAATAGCCATCCGAGGCACAGTCTCGGAATTCAACGAAATTAGTTCCATGGATCCGTAATAGTTAGTTATTATCGGATTTCAAATTTCGTAGCAATCGGAGTTGTCGTTTGACCCTGACAGCTCAAAACGCTTAGAACTATTTTAATCGATTTAATTTAAAATTGATCGTTTTCTTCTGTAGCTCGTGCATACGATCAAATTAGCCTCCGAAACACATTCCATAGTGTTCGGAACATGGGTAAAATCTTATAAACGTCTATCGGCATGTCTGATTCGGGGTTCGGGATTTCGCGTTATGCAGCGTGATATTTTCAATATTTATATTAATCAAAGCGTACTCTGGAAGCCATTTCCAAATCCCTATTTTTATCTCCGTCTTCCTCTATAATCCTGGATCAGAAATCGAATCGAAGGCTTTTTTAAAAAAAAGAAATGGCCGCAGCAGTTCAAGCCGAGTTTTTTTCAATCGAATTCGTTAAAAAAAAAAAAGAAGAAGAAGAAAAGAATGGTTGCGTTCGAACGCGAGCACGTTGACAAGGAGAGTCGTGAGCTCGAATTTGAGCTAGCGTTTGGGTCGCACGGTGAATTGGAAGACGCAAGGCAGGGTTTCGAATCGAATATGCCGTTGTCGCCGAGACTAGGGTTTGCAGCGATGGTGATTCGTTGGTTGGGGTTAGCTGTTTGGGGATTCGCGATCGATTGTAGTGGGTTCGAAGCCGAACTCGAGTGCGCATACTACAGTCTCATGGAGGGTCGCGAGCATAGGGAAGCACGCGTGCCATCTGGAGGTGACGATCGCGTGGATCTAGGGTTGGGAGCCGTGACAACGCACGATCGAATATTTCTGTGAGTAATTTCATTTTATTTTTCCTTTAAGAGTTTTAAAAGTTGGATAATTTCTTGGTTTATCTGAGTAACTCGAAGGAATGTTCGAGTAAATGAATCTATTGATTTATTTGAAAATTTGAAAATTTATTAAATATATTTAGTTTGAAATCAGTAACAGGAAAGAAAAAGAATTTGCAGTAAATCAAAGTATGATATAAACAAATATATATATATATATATATATTTATAGTTAAGGTTTTGGAAAAAGGGCAGGAATTTTAAATGTATGAGGTTTGTATAAAAATGGATTTAAAATCTATATGGATTATTTTATTAGTATATATGTAGTTTCAAAAAGAATTAAAGATTTTATATAGAAAGGATTTTAAAAGAAATGTATAGGAATTTTAAATAATTGAAAGTTTATATAAAATTTGACTTTTGTATTGATATAATTTAAGTTTTAAAATATATGTAATTTTAAAGAAAGAAAAATAAAATAAATATATATTTACACATTTTTATTCACTAGTTTATTTAAAATAGTATTTGGGAGATTAACCTATTTAAGTTATTTTTGGAACTTTAAAATTTATTTATTAAAAGAAAATTAGGTTAAATAAAATTTTGGGTTAATTAAATTTATTTAAGGGAAATTAATTGTTTGGTTAATTTAAATATTAATAAATTGTATGATGTTTATTCAAGGTTTTAAATCATGGAAACAAGCCAGTTTGGGAGGGTTTTCAAATGACATAATTTAAGGTGGGTAAATATCACTCTGTTTGATTTTTATTTAGATTTAAATGGTTAAATTTAAATAATTGGTTGATTGATTGAGTTGATTGAATGTGTGCTGATGATCTAGTGACGTTGGTTTTGTTTGGTTATCGAGTTAATTGTTGTTTGACTCGAATATTTGGGTTTTAAATGGTTTTAAACTTAAATCATAAATAAGAGAATGGTTCATTTTAAAGTTAATAAGGGTTTAATGATTGGTGATTCATTAAATAGATAGGATAATTTAAATGGATAACTAATTAAATTAATTTAGAATGATCATTGGGTGGCCTAATAAGTAATTACTTATTGCAATTAATAAAATTACTTTCTGTATTTAATCAAGAGATAAATTAAGATAATTAATTAAGGAGAATTAATTTATTTATTGGAGTAAATAAAAAGGGAGATAATTTCAGTTGGAAATAAATCAATTATGATTAATACCGTGGTTTAATTCATGTAATTAATTTAGATTAGAAATTAAAATTAAAATACAATTAGAAATCATTAATTTTTATAATTAATTATGTAATTAAAGATTGGTAAATTAAAATTGATTAATCCATAATAAGTGACTTATGAGAAATCAATTAATATAAGTAATTAAGGATTAATGTAATTAATATAGTTAATTAATTTATGAAGTAATTAAGATTACTTAATGGTTCTGGTTAAGAAGAATTAATATCATGAAATTAAATAAAGATAATTACTTGAATGTAATTGAAAAAAATAATTAATCCAGGGTGATTAATTAAGATGAATAATGAAGGTTGGCTAATTAATTGATTTGGAATTAATTAATGTTAAATAAAGGAATCTAAGTGGTTGAGGTTAGAAATTCAATTTGAATCAATTGAATTAATTTGGAATTGATCAAATTTGCTTATGGATGATTGAATGGTATTGGATGCTTTGAGTGAGTTGATATCTTTGATATGAAATGTTGTGTATTTCATTTGGATAACTTGGGTTAGGATGACATGAGACGCGAAGAGATCGGAGTCGGGTATTAGGGAATACCCGTAGCTACTTCGAATTTTATAGATTGATGTGTCGAATCTATAGGCTGGAGTGAAGTGATTTAAAGGAATTCGACTATTTAAATCTAAATTTCTGGTACTTAGAAAATGGATGTGTGAAATTTGAGAAGACTATAAGAATTTGTGAATTTGTGAATTGACTCGAGTTACCCCGGGTTTTATATTTAAGTTGTATGTTCTGTATTCCATGTTAGATGGGTTTACTCACACTAGTTTCTAGCCTGACCTGGGTGTTACTTTGATGTAATGCTTGGGTCAGACCGAGTATTACAGATTTTCAGGCAAGGACGTTCTAGAGCTCAGGAGGCGAGATGGATGGCAGGATCGTATAGAGTAATTCCGCTGTAATATATTATTGTAAATCCGAGACATGTTGATTTGTATATGTCCAGTGGGTAGGTATATGTGTAACTCTGATGTATTAAAATTGTAATTGACAGATATAGTATTCTTCTGTAAACTGTTATTATTTATTATTATATTTCATCCGCTGCGAATGTGAGATGCTGTTTCTGATCTCCTTCTTCTTCTATCTCTTTCTTCTTTTCATAACTATCTGGAATTTTCGGGTTCGAAAATTTCGGGTCGTTACAGTTGGTATTAGAGCTGAAGGTTAAGCGAGAACCTTGGCTCTAGTGGGGATTACTCATTAAATAGATTCCGTAGTACTCTAGAACGAGTTGAATATATATATATATATATATATATATGAGAGCGTACTTGTTATTTTTTATATAAAAGGTTTTAAATGATTTTATATAAAAGTATATTTTGATATATAAAGCAATATTTCCTTCTAATAAATATTAAGGTGATTGGTTGTTAAATTATTGAAATTAAATTAATAAGTAATATAATACAATCAACTTGAAATCTTGAATTGGAATTAAAGTAAGTGGTAACAGAAATACAACCAAATTAAAATTAAATTGATTGAAATGAAATTCTAGAATTTAAGCTCAGAAATTAAATTGTTTAAAAGCTTTAAATAAAAGTAAGTTTGAAATGGATGCTAACTAAAATTTTATCTTGAATTTATAGAAGTAAGAATAATATAGAAAGGAATTGGTATCTAGATATGATTACCTTGGGTATTATAACAAAAAGTTATTGCGTTTAATAACGATATATTTGTTAGTAAGTAAGCCAAATGAAGTAAATTTATAAGATGAGTATAACTTCTGAATTAAAAATTGTGAAGTTGTAAAACCTGAGTCTAGAAAACAATCAATTGTTTCAAAAAGTTAAAGAAATAACAAATAATATAATTCAGACTATTTTGAATATAGTCTTATTTTAAAACAAGAAATGTTTGGAAGATTTTTAAGGGATTTTTTGAAATTAAAACCAAGGGTGGTTTAAAATTTAAAGGTAACCTGGAGTGTAAAGGAAATAAATATAAAATAAACTCTAAGGTTGAGTTTTGAATTTTCCTTATAATGTAATGTGAAACCCAAAGTTAAGCAAGTTTTAAAGTTAAGTGGAAAGGTTATTAATCAGAAGGTTTAAAATTTGAATGAGGATTGGGATTTAATTCAAGAAGGAATTGAAATGATATGAAATTGAAGTGGATTCAATTTGAAATTAGTCCAAATTTATTTGAATACTTTGGAATTGTAAATAAAGTTGAATAAGTAAGAATCAAATGGAATTTGATTTGAAGTTGGAAAGAAATTGAGGATTAATTCAACTTGAATTGGGAATAAATCAAGTCCAATGGGAATTGGAGTTATTCAAATTGGAATTTGGTCAATTTAAATGGAAGTGGAAATTAAATTGAATTGTTAGGGAAGTGAACAGTTTGACTCTGGACTATTTTCAATATAAATTGTTTTAATATAAATTTATTCTTCCAAGCTATTAAATATATACAACCTTTCTTTTTAAAGCTAACTTTTTTTATATTTGTTTTACCAATATTTTTGGAACTATTTAACAATTTTTCAACTGTTTTATAAACTAATTACTATTTTTCAACTATTTCAAAAACTAATTTCTATTTTACAACTATTTTACAATTATCTAAAATCTCTGAAACTATTTAACTATTTTCCAACTATTTTACAATTACGTAACTATTTTACAGCTATTTTGCAAACTAATGATTATTTTTCTACTACTTATCTATTTTTCAAATTTTCAAGCTATTTTCTAGAAATAAACAAGTCAGAGTTCAAACTGTTATTAATTTAAATACCCAACCGAGGTAAGGATTGAAGTGATAAATCAATGGAAATTGAAGCAATTGTAAATATGTGGGTGGAAATTAAAGGAAATGTGAATAGAAAGAGAAATTGATTTGGCTAATAATCAATGAAGATAAATACGTAGGATGTACGTATATTATTCTATTCGCATAGTGATTTGATCCAGATTCGAGCACAGAATTTCGAGGTAATTTGTCGATCCGAGTTGGGATTTTTCACTCGATTTTCGATGGCGAACCTGGATATGGATTGTTGATTGGTTTTGGATTCTCTATCATAGTTATAGCTATGCAAGGAGAATGACGGTTTCTAATCAAGAAACCAGATCTGTGTCCGCACTGGGAAGTCGGGTGGACGATACTAGTTCGGAAGTGAAATTGTGTGATCGAGCGAGCGATCAGATTGGTATAGCATACGGATAATATGTGTACATCGTACGGATTTGAATGAAAATGATATTTAAAAGAGTAATCAAAATTGGAATATTTGATTTTGAATAAACAAAGCTATATATCTTTGTTATATAAGATAAATCTCCCCTTGTTAAATCTATTGCCAAAAGGAAAGGATTTTGAAGGCATTTGAAGTATAGAAGGAGTTTTATACAGGATTGAAATGATCCAAAGTTTTAAAAATTATATATATATATATATATATATATATATATAAAGGATCTTATAAGGAATTTGGAAAAAGGTTTTGGGAACCTTTGGATTTGGAATGGCTTTTGATTTTTGGGTAAAATCAATATTGAATTTGGAAAGCCTAGTTTGAGAATTATCGATTTTGGGATAATCAATTTCGTGTAAAGGAACTTTGTATGAGATCATACTTGGTGTATGGTTTGAAAGATACTATATGTGTATAGTATAAAGTGTTTTGATGATGGCTCTGGAGAAAAAGGCGCTCCCTTAAAATGAACTTCTCAGGAGTGCCACCGGGTGGTGCTGCCTTGAGCCCCAATGGGGGTTCTAAAGTTGATCCTGTGAGGAGTCCGGACAAAACTAGTTCCTGAGGATTATGAGTTGAGTATACCATATCGAAAGTCGTGTGTGCCGCTGAGAGCCAACAGTCTGCATTTGATTTTATATCGTTAGACTACGACCTATGGTAACATAGCGGAAGTCGTGTGTGCCGCTGAGAGCCAACAGTCTGCGTTTGATTTTACATCGGTAGATTGCGACCTATGTAGGAGTGGAGAAGTTTCATTTTGACAGCGAAAATCGTATGTGCCGCTGAGAGCCAACAGTTACATGGACTTTTGTTGTGATGGCAATGTAACCCTGGAATGTAACTGCGATCTGTTGTGGGTTCCATGGCGTAATCGAGGGGCGCGGAGTGCCTACAGTTACATGGACTTTTGCTGCGATGGCAACGTAACCCAGGATGTAACTACGACCATGGATGGGAGTGATGATTTCCAGAGCATTCTCACCAAAGATGTTTCCTCTATTTCAAAAACTATTTTCTATATTTTCAATAAAATTATTTTCTAAGTATTTTCACTGGATGTTGAAAACGGGTTTACAAAGTACTTATAGACTTTCAGTCCTACGCCTGATCAACGTATGACTGAATTTCTATGAGAACAAGGATGGACTGGTTGAGACATCGAGTTATAAGAAGTATTTTTATAATGAGATATTTTAATAGTATTATATGAATTTAAAAGCATTTCTAAAATTTAAAATAAAGGTGTTGGAATTTTGGAAAATGAAAGAAATCTAAACTAGAATTATGAAAATTTTTGAATTCAGGAGAAATTTAATGAAGCGATTTTTTTTGAAATAAAAATCGAAGATTGATTTAAAAAATAAAATAAAATTAGAAGTAAGCTAATTAGCTAAATAAATTATTTGATACAATATTAATAAAATTTAACTCGATTAAATAAAATGAATTGTTAGTAATAATGGAGTTTGGAAATGAATTCAAATCGTAAATAGAATTCGACTCGGATTTGATAATGAATTGAATAAGAAGAGATGTTGTAAGAAAAATAATAAAAATAAAATAGAGTTGGATCGAAATAGTGATGGTTTGAATTACAAATAAAATTCAAGGGTGATATGAATCATATTTAACGAAATTTGCAAGTAAATTAGATATAATTGAAGTGTTGTCGAATGAAATGAAAGTGAATTATAATAAACAGGGTTTGAATTGCAAAAAAAACCCAGGTAAGTAGAAATAAATTGAGAATGGCTTTGTATTAGTAAAATAAATTCGAAAATGAATTAAGTAAGTGAATTAAAAAAATTAAATATGGGGTGGATAAATGGGTTAATCAAATTAAATAATAAATGGATGAAGTCTGCTTGAATAAAAATTAAATCAAAGTTTTAGTTGGTATTGGGTTATTAGAATGGATGGTTACTAAGTAAAAGGTTTGGGTTAAATTTATTTTTGGAAATGGATATTAGTCTAAGCATTGAATGTTGTCAAGCTCAATGAAATAGTTTTAAAATGAAACCAATGCGGAGATGAATGAAATGCAATGTATGGTTGGTAAATAAATTAGAAATAAAATGGAATTAAATACAGGATGAGTTAAAATTAATTTAAAGCAGTTATAAACTAAAATAGATACTCTATTAAGCGAGTGTCGTCGAATTTGCATAAAAACAGTCGTCGTTGTTGTAAACAAAAGTAATTAAAATTATATGGGTTGAGAGAAGTTGAATAAAATTGATTTTGAATCATTTGAAGTGAATATGAGCTTGTTTGGATTAAAAATCAATTGAATGTAAGAAATTGAGTTGCAAACCATTAAAATTGAAGGAAATGGTATATAAATTGGATGAAAGCAATTGAATTAGTTTTGAAAACATATAAATTGCCCGTGGAAGTTATTTTTTGAATGCATTTCTTTTAGAATTGAAGTGTTATCGTTGTTTAAGTAAGAGAAATGTTATAAACTTCATATATATAGTGCTTATATGTGTAAATTGAGTAAGTATAGGTACCTGAAGGCCATTTAGCTGGATTTGGATTGCGCTAATTGCTTAAATAATAAGCTGCTTGCTTAAAATGCTAAATAAAGGTACGCCTACGTAATAAAAATAGGAAATATGAACTGTTTTTGCTTTTTCAGACCGTATGGGTTGATGTATATATACTTTTATCTCTTGTCAAATTGCAAAAGCTCCTCCGTACAAAGGAAACTCTGCCAAAAAAATTCGAAAATTTTGAGAGTTAGAAAATTTTTGAAAATTTTTGGGAAATTTTTTTATTAACGACAAAACGATTTCAAATTGGAAATTAAAATAAATTAGTAAATGAAACTATTATGAATCAGTTATAAATGAAAAAAATAAAATTCAATATTTAGATTTGAAGATAAATTGAATTCATATGGAAATGGAAAAGCTAATTTGAATAGAAGTGGGTATGAAACTTATGTAAGGAAATGTATACAATGATTTGAAAGGTTATGATTGGATATTATTGCTAAGCACGTTATGCAGGTATTATAAAGGGAAAGAAAATTGGATTTGACATTAGAAGATAAATTTGAATTGCCCGACAAAAAAGTATGTATTTAAAAATCTGTATGAAATTGGATTGGATTTTTGATTTAGCCATTTGGCTTTTGTTTTCTTTTGGAATTTGGGAGCCCGTAGAGGCCTTTTGTAATTGTACCGAGCTAGCCACGCAAAAGAGACGCTGGCAAAAATTTTTGGAATTTAGGGAGTTAGAAATTTTTTGAGAAAGTTGTGATAACTTAAATTTGAATTTTAAATTAGATTTAAATAAATGAAGTAAATAATGTTGTTGGAAGCTATAGAAGGTTTTGGGAAATTGGCTGAGGTGATAGTAAGTCTTTAATAAAAGATAGTTGGTAGGATATTGAGTTGTGGGTTTGGGAAAAAGTAAATGGGTATTGGACCATTCTTCCTAATTAGTAATTTCGGGGGCTTAATTCTTTTAGGGGGGAGGAATGTGACGACCCAGAATCTCTAACCATTTAAATTTGAATAGTTAATTGATTTTAAAATATTTAAAAGTTAATTTTAACTTGAATTCCAGATATCAATATTTACTTGATAATTAAACCATTGAATTATATAGTTTAAATATTGAATTTAATAATTGAAATTAGGTAAATTGTTGAATCAGAAATTTCTAAGCCTGTTTAAAATAATTTAAAGGCTTATAAAATTTATAATGATGATACTGAAGATAATAGAATGGTTGAAATTTAATTTAAAGGTGATTTGTTCAATTTTAATAATATATCGTTTAAATCGATATATAAAAATAGCCTTCCGAGGCACAGTTTCGGAATTCAATGGAACCAGTTCCATTGGATCCGTAATAGTTAGTTATTATCGGATTTCAAATTTCATAGCAATCGGAGTTGTCTTTTGACCCTGACAGCTCAAAATGCTTAGAACTATTTTAATCGATTTAATTTAAAATTGATCGATTTCTTATGTAACTCGCGTATACGATTGAATTAGCCTCCGAAACATGTTCCACTGTGTTCGGAACGCGGGTAAAACCTTATAAACGTCTATCGGCGTGTCTGATTCATGGTTTGGGATTTCGCGTTATGCAGCGTGATATTTTCAATATTTATATTAATCAAAGCGTACTCTGGAAGCCATTTCCAAATCCCTATTTTTATCTCCGTCTTCCTCTATAATCCTGGATCAGAAATCGAACCGAAGGCTTTTTTTTTAAAAATAAATGGCCGCAGCAGTTCGAGCCGATTTTTTTTCAATTGAATTCGTTAAAAAAGAAGAAGAAAAGAATGGTCGCGTTCGAACGCGAGCGCGTTGACAAGGAGAGTCGTGAGCTCAAATTCGAGCTAGGGTTTGGTTCACACGGTGAATTAGAAGATGCGCCGAGACTAGGGTTTGCAGCGATGGTGATTCGCGAGTTGGGGTTAGCTGTTTGGGGAGTCGCGATCGATTGTAGTGGGTTCGAAGCCGAACTCGAGTGCGGTGGCTGCAGTCTCGTGGAGGGCCGCGAGCATAGGGAAGCACGTGTGCGATCTGGAGGTGACAATCGCATGGACCTAGGGTTGGGAGCAGTGACGACCCGCGATCGAATATTTCTATGAGTAATTTCATTTTATTTTTCCTTTAAGAGTTTTAAAAGTTGGATAATTTCTTGGTTTATCTGAGTAACTCGAAGGACTGTTCGAGTAAATGAATCTGTTGATTTATTTGTAAATTTGAAAATTTATTAAATCTATTTAGGTTGAAATCAGTAACAGGAAAGAAAAAGAATTTGCAGTAAATCAAAGTATGATATATATATATATATATATATATATGTATATTTACAGTTAAGGTTTTGGAAAAGGGCAGGAATTTAAATGTACGAGGTTTGTATAAAAATGGATTTAAAATCTATATGGATTATTTTATTAGTATATATGTAGCTTCAAAAAGAATTAAAGATTTTATATAGAAAGGATTTTGAAAGAAATGTATAGGAATTTTAAATAATTGAAAGTTTATATAAAATTAGACTTTTGTATTGATGTAATTTAAGTTTTAAAATATATGTAATTTTAAAGAAAGAAAAATAAAATAAATATACATTTACACATTATTATTCACTAGTTTATTTTAAATAGTATTTGGGAGATTAACCTATTCAATTTATTTTTGGAACTTAAAAATTTATTTATTAAATGAAAATTGGGTTAAATAAAATTTTAGGTAAATTAAATTTATTTAAGGGAAATTAATTGTTTGGTTAATTTAAATATTAATAAATTGTATGATGTTTATTCAAGGTTTTAAATCATGGAAACAAGCCAGTTTGGGAGGATTTTCAAACGACAGAATTTAAGGTGAGTAAATCTCACTCTGTTTGATTTTTATTTAGATTTAAATGGTTAAATTTGAATAACTGGTTGATTGATTGAGTTGATTGAATGTGTGCTGATGATATAGTGACGTTGGTTTTGTTTGGTTCTCGAGTTAATTGTTGTTTGACTCGAATCATTTGGGTTTCAAATGGTTTTAAACTTAAATCATAAATAAGAGAATGGTTCATTTTAAAGTTAATAAGGGTCTAATGATTGGTGATTCATTAAATAGATAGGATAATTTAAATGGATAATTAATTAAATTAATTTAGAATGATCATTGGGTGGTCTAATAACTAATTACTTATTACAATTAATATAATTACTTTGTGTATTTAATCAAGAGATAAATTAAGATAATTAATTAAGGAGAATTAATTTATTTAATGGAGTAAATAAAAAGGGAGATAATTTCAGTTGGAAATAAATCAAGTACGATTAATACCGTGGTTTAATTCATGTAATTAATTTATATTAGAAATTAAAATTAAAATACAATTGGAAATCATTAATTTATATAATTAATGATGTAATTAAATATTGGTAAATTAAAATTGATTAATCCATAATAAGTGACTTATGAGAAATAAATTAATATAAGTAATTAAGGATTAATGTAATTAATATAGTTAATTAATTTATGAAGTAATTAAGATTACTTAATGGTTCTGGTTAAGAAGAATTAATATCGTGAAATTAAATAAAGATAATTACTTGAATGTAATTGAAAAAAATAATTAATCCAGGGTGATTAATTAAGATGAATAATGAAGGTTGGCTAATTAATTGATTTGGAATTAATTAATGTTAAATAAAGGAATCTAAGTGGTTGAGGTTAGAAATTCAATTTGAATCAACTGAATTAATTTGGAAGTGATCAAATTTGCTTATGGATGATTGAATGGTATTGAATGCTTTGAGTGAGTTGATATCTCTGATATGAAATATTGTGTATTTCATTTGGATAACTTGGGTTAGGATGACATGAGACGCGAAGAGACCGGAGTCGGGTATTAGGGAATACCCGAAGATACTTTGAATTTTATAGATTGATGTGTCTAATCTATACGCTGGAGTTAAGTGATTTAAAGGAATTCGACTATTTAAATCTAAATTTCTGGTACTTAGAAAATGGATGTGTGAAATTTGAGAAGACTATAACAATTTGTGAATTTGTGAATTGACTCGAGTTACCGCGGGTTTTATATTTAAGTTGTATGTTCTGTATTCCATTTTAGATGGGTTTACTCACGCTGGTTTCCAGCCTGACCCAGGTGTTACTTTGATGTAATGCTCGGGTCAGACCGAGTATTATAGATTTTCAGGCAAGGACGTTCTGAAGCTCAGGAGGCGAGATGGATGGCAAGATCGTATAGAGTAATTCCACTATAATATATTATTGTAAATCCGAGACATGTTGATTTGTATATGTCCAGTGTTTGAGTATATGTGTAACTCTAATGTATTAAAATTATAACTGACAGATGTAGTATTCTTCTGTAAACTATTATTATTTATTATTATATTTTATCCGCTGCGAATGTGAGATGTTGTTTCTGATATTCTTCTTCTTCTATATCTTTCTTCTTTTCATAACTATCTGGAATTTTCGGGTTCGAAAATTTCGGGTCTTACAATCTTAAAGCTAATGTTAAAATTTTGGAATTAGATATCTCTAGTCTCAAAACAAAATTAGATGATATAACCAAAAATGTCTCAAATTTTAACAAAGGTTGGGAAAATCATCCTAAATTATAGAAAATTCTCATACTATTTCGAATAAAAGAGGACTAGGATATAAGCAAGCTGCTATAGCTATTCCAAAGAAGAAGAATTCATTATATAGCATTTTTAAAGGGAATAATAATGAAATTTAAAAACTCAGTTCAAAATGTACAGTTATTCTAAATCAATTAAGATTTGGGTACATAAAACAAATAATTTTTTAATTAGAGATAAATATATAAAATCTTTTATAAAAACTGTTCATAAAAACAAAGATTTTATTTTTAAAGGAATTCTGAACCCTCTCGGGTTTGGTTTCCTAAGACCTAACTCTTAGGACCCAAATAAAATGGTGGGTGCCAATGTTAGTTTTGTATTCTGAAAGCACCACCTAAAAAGAGAGAAAAATGGATATTAGACAGTGATTTCTCAAAACACATGACAGGAAACAAAGGATGCTAACGAACATTGTCTACTCAGATGGAAGATCTGTCACGTTTGGAGACAATTCCAAAGGATATGTCATCGGCAAGGGCGATGTAAGCAATAATGGTATATCTAATTTACCTCTTATTGTAGATGTTTTATTGGTTAAAAATTTAAAACATAATTTACTTAGTATCAGCAAACTGTGTGACAAAGGATTCAATGTTTCTTTTTCTGAAAATAAGTGTAGCATTTTTGATCAAAAAAAATCTTATTTTTGAAGATTTTAGAGATAAAAATATATATGTTTTAAATATGAATATAAATTACAATACTAACATGTGTTTAATAGCCAAAGAAAATGATCCTGGCTATGGCACAAAAGATTTTGTCACATTAATTTCAAAGCTATAAACAAATTATCTAAAAATGAATTAGTAAAAGGTTTTCCAAAAATGAATTTTAAGTAAAAATTATTTATGATGCTTGTCAATTAGGTAAATTATCAAAATCATCCTTTAAATCAAAGAAAAATATTTCTACTGTACAGCCACTGGAACTATTGCATTTGGATCTCTTTGGTCCAACTCAAGTTCAATCTATAAACCATAGCAAATATGTGTTTGTTATAATAGACGATTTTTCAAGATATACTTGGACTATTATTCTAAAAAATTAAAGTGATGCTTTTGAAAATTTCAAATTTTTTGCTAAAAGGATTCAAAATCTCAAAATTTTAAAATTTTAAAATATTAGAAGTGATAATGGAGGTGAATTCGAAAATGAAGCTTTTGAACATTTTTGTAATAAAAGGGAATTTACCATAAATTTTCTTTTCCTAGAATACCACAACAAAATGGCGTTGTAGAAAGGAAATAGAAATTTACAAGAAAGTGCAAGAAATTTGTTAAATGGAAGCACTTTACCAAAACATTTTTTGGCAGAAGCTGTGGCTACTGCTTGCTATGTTCTGAATCTTGTTTCCATGCTACCACTGACTAAACACACTTCATATGAATTATTTCATTAAAGAAAACTAAATAATTCTTATTTTAAAGATTTTGGTTCAAAACTTTTTATTTTAAACATAAAAGACCGGCTTGGTAAATTCGACCCAAAATCCGATGAAGGAATTTTCCTTGGATACTCGAAATAAAGCAAGGCTTATTGAATTTTTAATAAAATAACTAAAACAATCGAAGAAACACTTCATGTCTCCTTCAACGAAAATTTTAAATTTAATAGAAATTTGAGGATGATGTGATAATCACAATAATGGTCACAGATATGGTTACTCAATTTTTTTAAAAGAAGATGAAAACATTGTTTATAATTTTGAAGAAGATGAAAACATTGTTTACAATTTTGAAGAAGATGAAAACATTATTCATAATAAAAATGAATTGAGGTCTCCTCCTAGGTTTTTATGAGATCACTCAGTAGAAAATGTCATAGGAGAAATTGGTTCACGTGTCGAAAATAGAAATCAACTTAATCAAATGGGCCATGTAGCATTTATTTCTTAGATTGAACGTAAAAAAGCCAAAGAAGCCTCTACTGATGACTATAGGATTATAGTTATGCAAGAAGAGCTAAACCAATTCGAACGAAACAAAGTTTGGGAATTAGTTCCTAACCCAAGTGATCAAACACTCATTGGTATTAAATGGTTCTTCAAAAATAAAGCAGATGAACAAGGAAATATAACTAGGAATAAGCTAGATTAGTCACACAAGGATATGATCAAGAAGAAATAATTGACTATGAAGAAACGTTTTCTCCAATCGCACGACTAGAAGCAATATGTATCTTACTAGCCTTTGCATGTTTTCATAATTTTAAACTTTATCAAATGGATGTTAAAAGTGCATTTTTAAATGGATATATAAAAGAAAATGTTTATGTTGGACAACCTATTTATTCACACATGAAAGACTTCCAAACCATGTCTATAAACTCAAGAAAGCCTTATACGATCTAAAACAAGCACCCCGTGCTTGGTATGAACGTCTTAAGAGCTATCTTTTAGATTTTGGTTTTGAAATTGGGAAGGTTTATCAAACTACCCATCCCACATTTTGTTTTACTTAAACTATATGGATCATCCATCTCACATTTAATCATTTAAACAGATGTGGACTACCCGTCTTACGTCTCATGGTTTTTCTAAAATGACTACAAAACCTTAGATTAACCAATTAGAGACTATCCATCTTCGGCATGATGCAGACTATTCATCACAAATCCTATAGTTTTCCTAGGATGACTATGAACCCATCACTCGACCATTTAATTCATGCTATCCACATGTTTCTACTTTACCCATGTTACCCACATGTTTAATTGTACTCCCTACATGTTCAACATTAATCCATGTTATCCATCAGTCGGCTGGGAGCCTACTGGAAGCCGGCTGAAACTGTTGTTTGGCTGAGGTCTAGCTTTATTTTAGTTTATTCTTAAATTAGTTAATTTATAAACTATATATATGATTTTAAGCTTTATTCTCATGTTAAACATAAATATAATCATTATTTCAATAAACACATTGCATATTCATGTTACAATATTAAATATATAAACTTAAAAAGATCCCGAAGTCTTCGAGTCGTCTGAGCTTGGTTTAACTTTGGCGATTTCACGTAATGGATGTATAGGAGGCCAAACATTAAGTTGAACACCTTGTTTCCAAGAATTCGGAGACACAAGAAGATGTTGTGGAGACGGATGTGAACATTTTGCTTTGGAGACGATCCACAGAATTTAAGAGCGAATTGTTCAAGGAAATTTAATCATCTTCCATGGTGTTTTTGCTCATAATACATTTCGCGTTGCAATCTTAATGTCTCATGTTGATATTGATAGATTTCGTCAATCTTTTCTTTGGTAAATGGTGAACCGAAATCCAAGTTTCTCTTAGCTCGCTTCCTAGTTGGTGCATATCTGGTATGATGATTTGGTGGTGGAGTAATCTTTACTGGAATATATACCGGAGTGGATTTGTTTGAGGAATCCATAGAAAGGGTGCTGAAGACGATCGATGAAAGGTTGGAGCTTTCCTGAGACAACATTGTAAAGAGAATATTTATTTATTCATAAAGTTTGTATATATGAGTGTAAAAGAAATTTAATCACATATATATACTGAGTTTATTATCTATTTAAGGTTTATTATTTTAAAGCTAATATTCTTTAGAAATCTGCATCTAAGGGAAAATGAAAGGTTAATATATAAAAGAGATTATAACCGCATATAAAATAAAAGATGTGTACGGTCTAAAACAAGTAACATAATAGAACAATGGGAAGTCATGCAACTTCTTCCCACGAGTGTAGAGTTCGAGTGCCATCATCTCCAATTTTTATTCTATTAAATTTTTATTTATTTTATAATTTAAAAAAAATATACTTTACTATCGAATTATAAATCATGTAATGACATAATTCCTAGTTCACGTCATAAGTTGAGAAAAATATTTTCATTTTAGGGTTTAGTAAGTATATCTTCAATTTGATTTTCTGATGGTTTAAAATTAAGTGAAATAATACCATTTTTTATATTATCGCAAAGAAACGATGTCGAATATCAGTATGTTTAGTTCTGGAATGATTTATAGGATTTTTCGATAAATTTATGGCACTTGTATTATGATAATAAATTGTTGATTTAGATTGGTTTATTCCAAAATCTTGTAGTGTTTGTTGCATGTATATTACTTGAGCACATGCCAAAGCAATAGATATATATTCTGCTTCACGCGACGAAAGTGAAACATAATTTTATATCTTACTAAACCAAGATATTAAAGATTGTCCAATGGAATGACAAGTACCAGTTGTATTCTTTCAATCTGTTCGACATCCTCTAAAATCGTCATCACTATGTGATACTAAGTCAAAGAACATTCTTTCGGATAAAAGGGACTGTAGTCTTTAGTCTTGCTTAAGTAACGCAAAATTCGTTTCGCAGCCCGCAAATGTGATTATTTGGAATTTTCTTAAAATCGTACACGCAAGCATACACTCATTATTATATCTGGACGACTGGATGTTAAATAAAGTAAGGATCTGATCATACTTCAATATAGTTTTTGGTCAATACTTTTGCCATTTTCATCTCGATTGAGATGTACCGTAGTGCTCATAGGAGTTGGCTTAGCAAAAGTGTTTTCCATACCAAAACGTTTTTATAAGATTATTACAATATTTTTCTTGATTAATAAAATTCCATTATTTAATTATTTAATTTGTAAACCAAGAAAATATGAAAGTACTCACATATGAGACATTTCAAATTCTCTTTTCATTATATTTGAAAATTCTTGACATAATTTTTCATTTGTGGAACCAAAAATGATGTCATCTAAATAAACTTTCATGATTAAAATATCGTTTTAATCTTGTTTTATAAATAAAGCTTGATCTACTTTTCCAGTTTTAAAACCAGAATTTATGAGATTACTTTGAAGACAATCGTACCTAGCAAGAGGTGCTTGTTTTAAACCGTATAAAGCTTTCTTTAGTTTATAAACATGGTCTAGAAATTTTTCATGTGTAAATAAAGGTGGTTGTTCTACATATACATTTTCTTTTGTAAATCCATTTAGAAAAGAACTTTTTATGTCCATTTGATATAGTTTAAAGTTATGAAAATATGCAAATGATAATAAAATTGGTATTGCTTCTATTCCAGCCACATGAGCAAATGTTTCTTCATAGTCTACTCCTTCTTCTTGATTGTAGCCATGAGTGACAAATCTAGCCTTATTTTGAATAATATTTCCTTGCTCATCGGCTTTATTTTTGTAAACCCACTTAGTACCGATGACTGTTTGATCACTAGGTCTAGGAACTAAGTCCCAAACTTCATTTTGTCCAAATTGATTTAATTATTCTTACATAGTTATAATCATGTAATCATCAGTTGAGGCTTCTTTAGTATGTTTGGTTTCAATGTTCGATAGGAAAGGTACATGATCCATTTGATTTAACTGATTTCGAGTTCTTATGTTAGTATTTACTTCTCCAATGGCATTTTCAATTGGGTGATTTCTTAGAAGTCTTGATGGAGTTCGAATTTCATTTTCATTTGGTAAAATGTTGTTTTCATTTTAACATTATTTTCAATATTTTCAATATCATCTTCTGTGATATTTGATATAGGAATTGTTTCTTCATCTTCATTTTTATTATTAAATTTGAAATTTTCATTGAATGACACATGAAGTGTTTCTTCGATTATTTTAGTTCTTTTATTATAAATTCTTTATGCCTTGCTTTGTTCCGAGTCCAATGAATATTCCTTCATCGGATTTTGGATCGAATTTACCAAGTTGGTGTTTTGTATTTAATAGAAAACATTTTGAGACGAAAAAATTAAAATATGATATATTAGGTTTCCTCCCGTTTAAAAGTTCATATAGGGTATGTTTTGTTAATGGTCTAATAGAGATGCAATTTAAAACATAACAAGAAGTTGCTACAGCCTCTGCTCAAAAAAATTTAGGTAGGGTGCTTCCATTTACTAAAGTTCTAGCGCATTCTTGAAGTGTTCTATTTTTCATTTTTACAACTTTGTTATGTTGTGGAGTTCAAGGAAATGGAAAATTGTGAACAATTCCTTTCTTATTACAATATTTTTCAAAAATATCATTATGGAATTCGCCACCATGATCGCTTCATTTGTTTTTAATTTTTATATTCTTAATATTTTGAATTCTCTAAGCAAAGATTTTAAAATTTTCAAAAGTATCAGTTTTATTTTTCATAAATATTGTCCTGATGTATCTTGAAAAATCATCTATAATCACAAAAACATATCTATTATGATTTATAGATTATACTCGAAAGTGTCCAAAAAGATCTAAATGTAATACCTAAAGTGGTTGTAGTGTAGAAATTATTTTCTTTGATTTAAAAGAAGATTTGGTTAATTTTCCTAACTGATAAGCATCAAAAATATTAATTTTAAAATTCTTTTTTGGTAATCCTTTTACTAAGTTATTCTTAAATATTTTGCTTATAGCTTCAAAGTTTATGTAAAAAATCATTTGTGCCATAATCAAGGATCATTTTCCTTGGCTACTAGACACATATTTGCATTATGATTCACTTTCATATTTAATATGTTTACAAATCGTTCTCTAGTTCCTTCAAAAATTAGAATTTTGTTTTGATCGAATATAATACATTTATTTTCAGAAAAAAGGTATATTAAAACCTTTATCGCATAGTTGACTTATACTAAGAAAATTATGTTTTAAGTTTTAACAGCTAAAACATTTGTAATAAGAGGTAAGTTAGTTGTACCGTCATTGCTCACATCGCCTTTGCTGATGGTATAACCTTTGGAATTATCCCCAAGTGTGACAGATCCTCCATCTGAGTAGATAATGTTTGTCAGCATATCTTTGTTATATGTCATATATTTTGAGCAACCACTATCAAGTATCCACTTTCCTCTTTTCTTAGTTGGTATCTGTAAGAAATATAGAGATGACGTTGGTACCCACCTTTTATTAAGGTCCTAAGAGTTAGATCTTAGGAAACCAGACCTACGAGGTTTAGAATTCCCTTTATAAGTAAAATTTTCATTTTTATGAACTGAACTTATAAAAGACTTAATATACTTATTTCTGATTGAATTATTTTAGTTTTTGGTACCCAAATTTTTATACTATTTGTGTTGCTGATAACCTTCTTTTGAGTGAAAACCTTTGGTTTTGGTTTTGGTTTTACTAAATTCTTATGTGTATCGAAATTTTTGTATGGTGAATTATTCCTCTTTGAACTAGATTTTAAGGAATTTGCATATCCTCGCCCTTTCTTATTAAAAGTAGTCTGAAGTTATTAATAATCTTAAAAAGATTTTCTCTACCTTTATTAAAGTTAGATACATTTTTAGTAATATTTTCTAACTCGGTTTTTAGACTAGTATTGTTTAATTCAAAAAAATTGACATTTGATTTTAAAATGATTTTCTGAAGCTAATGTTATATTCTTATGTTTCTGAACCTTAATTTCATTTGATAGCATAGTGAGTCGAGAAGATACATTAGACAAAGATTCTTGTGTTTTAACAGGTTCTTCTTTTAGGATTTTCTTTTCATCTCTGAGCATATCAACTTCTATTTCACTTCTGTTTAATTTTTCTGAAGCATGTTTATACTTTCTTTTAACTTCTTTTAGTTTATCCATTGAATTTATATCTATTAAATCGTCAAAATTTAGATCATTTACATCTTTAGTTGAAGCCATAAAGCAAACATTTGCTTGTTCAGAATCATTGTCAGTGTCACATCTGATGATGAAGGCGATTCTAAATCATCCCATGTAACAGAGAATGCTTGCTTCTTCTTATACTTGTCCTTTTTATTCTTGTATCTGCCTTTCTTTAGATCAGGACAGACCTTCTTTTTGTGACCCTTCTTATGACATTCATAACACTCCAGATCTGATGCTGATGGTTTTTTGGTATTGTCTCTTCTGTTGTTTTCGAATTTCTTGTTCTTTCTAAATTTCAAAAACTTTTGAAATTCTTTGCTATAAATGTCATGTCATCTTCATCAGAGTCCGAATCTTCTTGTTCAACCTGGAAGCTATATTCTTTCTATCTTGGGCTTGATCTCATTTTACCTGCAATTTGCTTCATACGACATGAAATTTCCTATTAACTCTTCAGGTTTGATGGTAGAAATATAATTAGCTTCTTCAATAGCTAAGACTTATCGTTATCGTTCATCCGTTGAAGTGCTTAGGATTTTTGAAACAATATCAAAATGGTATATTTTTCTCTTAATGCTAATAATGAAAGATATATGTCTTGGAATTTAGAAAATATATCATTTATACTTTCATCGGGTTTCATTTGAAATTTTAGAAGTGATTTTTAAACATAGAAATCTTGCTTTGGTTAACTTTTTTTGTTCCTTTGTGTGTAACTTTAAGAGTTCACCAGATTTCATAAGTAGTTTTACATGCTAACTCTATTAAATTCAATCTTATCTAAAGCACAAAATAAAATATTCATGGCTTTTTCATTTGAAGTAGAATCTATTTTTTTGTGTTTAACCATTGTGCATATGGTGTAGTAGGTATAGTGTATTCATTCTGAGTGATATTCCAAGTACCATATCCACTTGGTCGCATATAAATACTCATGTAAGTTGACCAATAGATGTAATTCAAAACATTAAATAGTGGTGGTCATGTAGTGGATTGACCTTTAATAAAACTTGTGCTAGTGTTGTTTTCCATATTAACTTAATATAAAATAACCATGTTATGGTAATATGTTGACCATTGCTCTAATATCAAGCAAAAGTGACTGAGGATTGTATATGGAATATTAACTAAGTTATCTACTAGTGTGGAATATAAATGTAAAAGTGAATAATAGAGTAAATAACACCATAGATTTTTGTACTGGTTCGAACTTCCCGTTCTACATCCAGTCCTAGACTCCTTCTGGAATTCAGCTATAAACCCTCACTTGACCCGGAGGAATAGGTATTACACCTCCGGAGCAACCGAACAAGACTTCTGCTGCCTAAGCAACAAAATAGGACTTCAACCGCCTTAGCAACTGAATAGGACTTTTAATACAAATAATAGAATTGCTTCTGACTGAGTATGCTCTTGGGTAACACTGATAAGTCAATAACGTACACGCTTCCTATAATCTTCTCCTTTGTGGTATGTAGTGTGATTCATGAAGATAGGAAGTTTATTTAATAAGTAATGAGATTTGCTTGAATGACTTAGTGATTAGCGAAAGTATTAAATGCAAATGGCAAGATTATTTAGGCAATAAGAATGAGAAATTGAATAAAAATTAAATGATTAAAACAATTGGTTTCACGGCTATATATAGTGATTAAGAGTTGCAAATATTCGTGAAAAGTAGCGATCAAAAGATACAGAAGAAACTCTTGAATGAAGAGTTGTTTCTATTCGCTGAAGTGAAGTGTCTTTTCAAAATATAGTTGTTATGAGGATTCAGCCATCCTAGTGAAATAATTCAACCTGCTAAATCGATTGAAAATCGAATCAAAGAAAAGATAGTGCAAAAATCATGCAATTCAGCCAGCTAAAAAATATAGCCGTCTGAATGTTCAATATTTGTTATGTGCATGCACAATCATTCAGTCGACCGAACTTCATGCTTCAGCTGGCTGAATGGCTCGTTTTTGGCATATCAAAGATTTTTTTCAAAAAGAACTTTTTGTGAATGAACTACGTTATGAAATCTTTAGCATATGAACTAATTTTTGACAACAAATTAGATTGTGTGTGTGCATGTGTCACTTCGGAGAGATTTTAACATGTAATTAACTACTAAACTCGGACCATGGACTAAAAGTATTACTGAAGCTTCTATCTAGATTATTTATCGAGTAACATAGTATCTTCTCCTGAAAATATGGTTCGTTCATATAATATTTACTTATATAGTTGTCATAATCAAAATATCAAAATTCAAGGTTCTAACAATACATGCCTGTATATAGCAAAATACAAGTATGTTATTATTGCATTATCCCAACCCCAATCTTATTCGGTAATTCATTGGATTATGTTTTCAAAACCTTTTAGGTTTAAATTCCTTTAAATTTACATAAACCTATGCTCAAATACCAAGTATAACATCCCCCATTTTTAGGTCCGTAATTAAGTGCTATGATGTTGTAGTCATTCATAATTATTAATTTTCGGTGACAAAATGCGGCTATGTTAATCATTTTGATAATACCAGTATCACATAGACATGAAAAAACATGATTTAAATTCAAATTTCTCATTTCATTCCATAAAAAGATTAAATTTCATTACATAATCCCAATTCGCAAACCACGTTCTGAGAAATATAATTATTACAACATATCTACGAGCAACATATGAAGATGTCCCCTTGGATGATCAAAGTCAAATATTTGGCATTTAATCCAACTTGCCATTACATTACAAAAGCAGAATCAAAACACATCGAAATATTGGTATATAACTCCTATTAGCTAGACTGCCTTCTGCACATCTCTAGAAGCTTATTCTTCTAAAGTGAACCTAAAAAGCCTTTACTCTCAACCTACTCAAATGAGTACCTGAGAGTTAAAGAGTAAAACAAAAACTTCAAGTCAGACAAAAAATCTGGTGTGAATAATAATCTACCATTTCTAACTAATAGATATCTAATGAGACCACGCCAATGTGTGGAATGGGTTTCCCCTCAATAGTACCCAATTAAACATCTTAACCATATACTATGCTCCTACATCCACAATGTTTATAACAAAATAACATAACCATACGTAAATATTTCATATATACCGGATTACCCATCCGCCATTTATTAGGCTACCCATCTAAGTTCTTATTAACTACATGCCATATATTCATGTGGAATACCCATCTCACATTTTTTTACTTCAACTATTATGGACTATCTATCTCACATTTTATCATTTAAACTAATATGGATTATCCATCTCACATCTCATAATTTTCCTAGGATGACTATGAATCATTAAATTAACCAATTAGTGACTATCCATCATACATCTCATAGTTTTCCTAAAATGACTATGAACTCATCACTTGGCCATTTAATTCATGTTATCCACATGTTTCTATTTGTCTCATATTACCCACATGTTTAACTTGCTACCCACATGTTCAACATTAATCTGTGCTATCCACATGTATCATATATTTCTATTGGTGTCCCTAATTAAGCTATTTTCTCTTAGTTATTTGAATTTCATGGTGACATGCATTGGTAATACCTAGGGATTTCATGTCAACTCATTAAGATATACCTTAGTGTCCCTAAGGTTTGAAGTTAAAATTTTGCAACAAATTATTCTGCGCTGTTTATAAGCTCGATGTATATTAGTGGCGACATCCATCTCATGTTGATGTAAAAGCATAAGGCTTTCCGCCTATTAAAACTTGAATACTAGAAATGTGGCATTATGAGCCTCAATGACAATGAAGTCATCGATCCACATGATACATAGGTTAGTCGCCTATTTAAAAACTTGAAGAATAGTTAAAATTTGCTTGAGGTAAACTCAATGACAGGTTTGAAAGCTGACTGGTTAGGCTCGACAACTGGTTAAAAGCGGTAAGGGGTAGGCTCGATGAAAATCTGGGTATTCGACGCCCAAAGCTCGGAGTCACTTGTATAAAACAGTGTGACATCAACTCTATAAAATATATGCCGCACCAAGCCTCTTAATATAAAACTCGGCATGTATAAACCTGGACATGTCCATGTCGAGTCCTCCTCTTTACCTTTTCTATTTCACCCTCAACGAGAACCAAAACCAATCCACTTCATGTCAAACTCGTTGACATCATGTGGCGTTGTTTTGTTCCGCGTCGACAACTCTGGGTTGCGGTGAGTAATGGCTCGACATAGCTAATGTCGACATGGAAAAATTGTAATTAACTTAAAAACCGCCAAATTACTATAAATAGATATTACTTTTCACAAACCTCTATAATTTGTCAAAAGCTAATTGGCTAGCAAAACTTTATCAATTTTCTTTATTAAAAAATGCTACAACCTTTTTTCAAGATCCAAAACATTAGTTTAAATAATTAATTACTGACCACAATTAATTAAACTTTTATATGCATAGTCTAGCATAAATAATTTTCCATAATTCAAAATTACATGGGAAAAATCCCAAAAATTCACATCAATTCCAAAATTATATTTCTTTTGACATATAAAATATTCAGGTCCAAAACCGACATTTTATTATCATTAGTAAATTAAACCTGAGTTTATGCCTATTCAACCTTAGAAAATTCATGATAAAATCCTATCACTTTGGAAAATTCTCAACTTAAAAACCCCTACCCCATATTTTGTTTCATGTCACATATCTAAATTTTAAATCATTTGGATGACAAGAATTTTGGATTTAATCTTAAAACCAAATTAAAAAATTTCTAATCAATTCTAAAAATTCTCATTAACCATTATTCTATCCAAACAATGATTATTAGATCATAACTTGACCAATCAAACACATAAGATACGCGTATTACCCATAACCGAATCAAAACAAAGATAAAAGAGATGATAAATTTTATTATTCACCTTAAATTAATGGTTGGAGTCTGAGATTTGGTGTTGCTTTGATTTCCTTTGCTACTTCCCTTGAATCTCTAGATTTTTCCTTCCTTTCTACAGTCGGCCTCCCTTCGTTTTCTTTAGTTGTTTGGTGGATGATGGAAAATGAGAACGGAATGAGGGGTAAGGATTTAAGCAAAGGGTTAAGGATATTTCCTAAGATTCCTCTCTTAATCATTCTCTTATATGTTAATTTTTTAAACACTTACCTTATTTCAATAAGGCACGACTAGATTAATTGCCACAATATCATTCTCCTTAATTATATACATTAATATATTTAATCTATCCAATTAATGTCCTATGTAATGTTGAATAAAAAAATTAGGGATGTTACAAGGAGTATGATTCGACCTTTTCTATATTTGACAATGAGTTACCCTGATATAATGATGAGTGCATGTCTTTGCACCATGTTTCAAGCTAATCCAAAAGAGTCACATCTGCAAGCTGTTAAAAGAATTTTTAGATATTTGACTTGAATTAAAGATTACGGCCTTTTCTATCCGAATGGGTGTCCAATAGAATATGTATCATACACGGATGTTGATTTTGGAGGATGTCGCACCGATAGAAAAAGTACTAGTGGCACATGCCACTTTATAGCTCGATCTTTAGTTTTATGGTTTAAGAAACGTAATTGCATCACTTTATCTATGTGTAAAGTAGAATACTTATAAGCCGCTTTAGCTTGTGCTCAGATAATTTATATGCAATAAACTCTTAAGGATTTTGGTGGAAAATCAACAAAATCACCTATATGCAGTGATAATACCAATGCAATTATTTAGCGAAAAATCTAGTAAATCACCCTAGAACTAAGCTTATTGACATAGGGCACCATTTCCTAAAGATCATTTTGAAATGGAAAAATATTATATTAGAATTCGTAAATACTAAAAATCAAATTGCAGATATAACTACTAAACCTTCAAATAAAAATACTTGCATTAAATTACGTCGAGAATTAGGAATATGTTTGATAACAAATTTAATTTGAAATTTTAATTCGTTTTAAACTTATTTAATTTTAGAACTTAAAAACTATTTACTATATATACATATAAGCTATGTAGCTTTTTTAAATTTTACTTTAAACATTTTCAAAAGAAATTTAGAGGTAAAATTTTACAACGGCTAATATTTGTATAATATAATATTTCTACCATTACATCAAATATGTATCGTTAAAAATTTTAAATTATACACACACATTTCAACAAGGCATTGTTTCAATAAATAATAATAATTTATAAGATTTTTATATACAATGTAGATGATTGAAAACAACTAAACTACAACATTCATCTAGTAAAATTAATTACATTTCTAACTAAGTTTTATAATATAATATTAAATATCATAAACCATAACATCATGTTAACTTGAAAAATTGAAACCTAACAAGAAAATAAATTATAAAATGTAATAAAGTTTATCAAATATAATATTTAATAACATAAGATAATTTTCGTAAACTTTTAAACCTAAAATAAGATACTAAAAAATAAATTAAAAATATATTACTAATTACACAAAAGCGGATCTAACTTAGAAGAAACTAGTACACCGATGCGGGTACATCGGTTCACCAATGATGATGTTTTTACCAGATCCAAACCCATTTTTGACTTCCCTCTTTCACTTCTCACTTTACTATTTCAGTTTTACATGATTTCAAACCTTAACCTCATTATTTCCAGCCTCCAAACCCCTAAACCATACATTTTTCAACCCAAATTCAAATCTTTACGATATAAGAAGAGAAAAAAAGGACCATCTCCTTAAAATCTTTTGGTTCAATCGATGAAATTTTCACCAGTGAAGTAAGGGATTGGCGGAAAAACAAGAAGGATAACATTAAAAAATTCAAAGTCTTAATTGTGAATGAATCTCTTGAAGATCATCAGGTAAAATTGAATACTCTATTTTTTTTTTATATCCGAAATTTATTCACTTATGCTCTATTGTAAACATTATAAATATGAATGGCTTTGAAGTCGACACATACCCTAGGTGTATAGCTCTCTTTTATGCTAATCTTGAAGTAGATAATGAGGACGGTGGACTAGTTTTGTCTACTAATGTTAAGGATGTTTACATTAGTTTTAATGAACAAGAATTAGGAGGAATTTTAGGTATCTCGCTCGATGATTTGACATTGGATAATGTAGCTATAGATGATGATTTTGTTTTGTGTCAAATAGTTGAAAGATGTAATGCTTTTAGATAACACCTAATCTAACTCATCAAGCTTGTATAGTGATTAGAATTTTGCAACATAATTTAATCAAAAAACGAGTAGTTTGGACAAGATATATCCATTGTTCTGCAAAGCCATATATGCAATTCTTGGTAATACTCAAGTAAATTGGGAAAATGCAATAATGATGAATATGATTGTGAATCATTCAGGTGAAAGGAGAAGGCATAATCCATACGGCAACTTGATTCTATGATTGTTCGTCGCTTTAGTGTAGCATTAGATGATGAGATTCCACTTATACATCACTATTCTACTATTTTCGATGATAAAGTTTCGAAGGCAATGAAGATACCTGCTACATTAGATGAGGTTAGAGTAGAGAATCTCATATACTAGCTGATGGAGCAAGATTTTCCTAGCTCATCTGCTCATCATCCTACTTCACCACCACATGCTTTTTTGTCCCTAGAGGAGCGTATTATTTTGATGCTCGATAGACAAGAGCAGATGATGAGGAGCAGCGGGAATAAAAGAGATAGTTAGGTATTATTCGTTCTTTTCTCGCTCGCTTATGTGGCTTTGTCTACACCAAGGGGAGTGGAATTGGCATGAGTGGTAAGGGTAGTGTTCTTCAGCATTCATTCGTATCTTAGCTTTCAATTCACGACTTTCTGACATGAGCAAATATACTGGAGCCGCATGACCTTCAAATCAGCAGCCTGGACCAACCTGGATGGCCTTTAGACAGAAAGGGCCTAGGCCATATGTCATTATCGCTCATGCTTCTGGTTCTCCATTATGCCCTCCGGCACTGTAATGACCCGATATTTTCAACCATTCGCATCCACACACGTCAGACTCGAATGGCTCAAAATATCAGATTGTTAATTTATATTTGGCAAAGCTCAGCATATACGGTAAATAAATCAATCACAGAATCACAAACACAGTGTAATACAATAACAATGTAGCGGAATAGATAAATAGTAGTTCATGAAGCTACTATATAAACATCAGAGTTAGAGATAAAATACAATAGAATTTCTCAAATACAGTGAAGCCTTCAGTACAAATAGATGACTTCTCTAAACCAATCAAAAGAAAAAGCTGAAAGCTGAATCGATAGCTGGGTCTCCAAACGAAGCTCCAAACTCCAAAGGTGAGTCAAATGCTGAATTACTCGGTCTGACTCGAGTGTTTTAGTTGGATATCCAAGCGAAGCTTCAAACTCCAAAGGTGAGTCTCAAATGCTGGATTTTATTTCTAACTCTGATGTTTATATAGTAGCTTCATGAACACTATTTATCTATTTTGGTCTGTTATTATTATATTACTCTGTTCTATGATTTTGTGATTGATTTATGTACTGTATATTCTGAGTTGTGTCAAATTTAAATTAACAGTCTGATATTTTGAGCAATTCAAGTCCGGCAAGTACAGATGCAAATGGTTGAAAATACTAGGTCGTTACAGTTCAGGCATAGGACATACATGATTCATAGAGTCTGACCTTCGACCCCTACAGGATAATATGACAAGCTTTAGTTCGTAGTCCTTCATGTCTGTTGTCTATTTATGGATATCTAATTTGATTTTCTTTTAGTATTTGCATTGATTTATGTGTTGTTTAATGTTTAGTACTTCCTTTGTGTGGTTATTTGACATTGTGTTTAGTTATGATGTTTAGTATGCATCTTGTGACATTGTGATCATTCTGTATTATTCATTTTGCATGTGTTGTAATGATCATTCTGTTCATTAGTTGTATATTTCTCAATCTATGATGTTTTTATGCATTATATTGTCGTGCATTTTTCTCCTTTTTGTAATGACAAAAGGAGAGAAAAAATTAAAAATATGCATACATTCAGGGGGAGTTTCAGAGTTATAAAATTATAAAATATATAGGGAATATATTTAAGGTGATCATTTTGTAAACATCGTTGCAACATTTTTTGCATGAATGCATATATGAGTTGTCATCATAAAAAAATTGGAAAATATTAAAGCAGGATTTTCTTGATTTTTATGATGACAACTCCACCCTACAGTATAAGCAAAAAGATAATATAAAGTCATTATAAAGCTCCAAAAAATGGAAGAATGCACACTACGGCTTCATAGAATCGTCAACGTGAAGAACACTCAAAGATGGTATATATGTGAGTGTTTTGTCTTAGAAATATGTTGTAAAAAATCACAAGAATCCGACACTTCCATCCCAAATCCTTAAGGACCTTAAATTCAAATTTTATGTATTAATTTTTTAAGGCCTTTTTTAAGCTTTAGAAATCTAAAGAAAATACGTACACCATTGGACCAGTGGTAGGCCACTAATGCACCAGTGCACATATTTGATCCAAATTCTCGAAGCATGAAAATCTATTTCTTTTCAAACAGAACGAACATGTTTTTTCTTCTTCCTCCAGCTGCGACTTTCTTCGAAGGAAAATAATTGTATGTCCTCTTCAAACCTTTCCATTTCTATAAATAACTTGGTTTTCACAAGGATCAATAACCTTTCATGCTTTCAAATTCTATAATCTATTTTCTAAAACCCTAGTTTTTCTTTTGCTTTCAAATTAGTGACCATTCAACTATTATCACTTTGATTTCTAACTTCCTAAATTCCTGCATATTCATCTACAAAGTGATTCTTATGAGTTATAAGAGCTTATACTATATCGGGCATATTGGTGTATCCATACACACATACTACCAAAGTTTGTTTGTATCAAGTTGGTGGAAAAGACACGTTCAGTAGCCAAGGCACCTGTATAGACCCATTCCTCCGGGTGAAGTGAGGGGATTAAGTGAGTAAAAAGCCAGAATAGAGATTTTGGGACCGGACATAGGATGATGGTCCGAACCAGTATTAAAATCCTAGTGTGCATGCTCTTTACTTTACTATGTTTTATCAGTAGTAGCTTTTAATTTTATTTATATACTTATATCCTTAGCTTAGCCATGCATACACGATCCATTAACTTTCAAAAACCACATCCATATGAAAGGGATAGTGGTTTCATTTTTTGTAGGGTGATAGCCAGATGACAAACTAGATGTAGAGATATTAGATGGCCAGAACCGGTATAAAAATCTATCTATTAATATTATCTGCTTGCGCAGACAAAAGCTAAAGTTATAAAATAAATAACTCGGCTCTTGAACCAATGCTGCAACGGATGTACGAATATTTGACAACCTGAACTTGAAAAAAAATCATGCGCATGAATAAAATTATTTGTAAACACACGACCTGACGTCTCAATCAAAGTGTGTAGTTAAAACCCCGTAAAGCCCTACAAAATCCACGCTATAGTGCAAGCGCTCATTTGCTACACTATTTCAATTAGTGCTGTTATATAGTAGATCTACTTTAAGCCCTGCTATTTTACACTACATTCACTAAATCAAGGCTTTTAGCACCCGCTTTAGCAAAATTAATAAACAAAAGTTGATTTGACTAATTCTCTCCTAAACCAAATAAAAAAAGTTCTGGTAAAGACCCTTATGCTAAGGCATGAGTGCTAAATATAAGTTAAAAATTTATTGCAGCCACCAAACATGGACTACATAAATTATGATATTCTTTGGCTTTTATATCAGATTAAATAGTATTTCTCCTTCCTACATAAATAATGGAAGAATGAGAATAAATTTTGAATATTTGGTTTTATATCTAATACAGCTTTTTCAATTACAATTTTTTTTGTTGTATCGCCGTTTTGTCCCCACTATAACTTTTCACACCTTCACTTCTATGAAACTGCTATGCACTTTAACTATATAACAATAAAACATAACTAAAATAGTTTGCACCATAAACCAAGCAGAACATGCCAGCGTACGTCAAAATAGAAATGTTAAAATTAAGGTTCAAAAAACACATACTAAGCAATAAATATCACATTCAAAGCCAAACTATGGGATAAGGCAAAAGAAAACAACACATGCAATAAAAAAATTAAGTAAAGACATAAATCGAAGTTCTACATAAAGCTCTTGAGGTACAAACAAAACTTTAGTTTTCTTTAACACATTTACATGCTAAAAATTTACAAAATATTATGGGTGTACACTCATACAAAGTAGATAATCACCAAGCCGGATTCTGACTTAGAAGGTTCCATGGCTAAAACTTTTTTCCTTCTATGGGAAAGTTGTGCCGCAAAAGCAGAACGGGTAGCAGATGCAACCTAAAGTTATAAGCCAGCTATAAGGTCATTTAGCTCAATAATTGTAATAGAGAAATGACGAGGGATTTGTCAAACAAGACCCTAGGGTCGTAATTAGCACATGCACAATGATTCCTAATAGCCTGCGCTAATGAAACATATGCCGCATAGTTATATATGAGCCAGGTTAAGATTAAGCCAAAAATGACTAGAAACTTCAAATGAATACTTCACAATAAGGTATGCCATAACCCACTTATCTTTCTCTTTGTGAAGTTCCTCAACTAAGGAAGCTTAAGTTTATCCAAAGGGAGAAGGTGTAGATGATGTTGAAGGTGCACTTGCAAGAGCCAAATTTTCAGACCATGTAGCAGGTTGAGATTCTAAAGTGGAAATTTTGGCTTTGAGGGCATTCACACATTGCATAGCATCTTTGTCGCTTATGCTCCATATCATCTAATAGTTGAGACTTAATCTTTTTGGTTAACTAAGAAAAAGATCCAGATATCTCATTCATAGAAGAAAGCCCCTACATTCTACCACCCTATGAACTTGCCAATTTCGTCTTAGTATTTTAACTCTTCATACTTGGATTCATAATAGTTCTTTAATTCATTCTTCCATTTAGAAGCAATGCCATAGTCCATGTCAAGTGGAGGTGCTAGGACCACACCTTACTTAATTGATGCATGATGAACTGGAGTCGTGGAGGGGTTATCTTCTTTGTCAAGATGATTTGCAACTTGTAGAGAAAACTAATTAATTGTAGTTTTAAGCTTCTTAATCTCCTCTTCACAAGAAATAGCATACAACCCCTAAATGCCCTTCAACGCCTTCTCTAACTATGTCATGTGCCCCTGCGTAAATTTCAATTCGACTTCCAGCTCATTTATTCTTTTTTATACAAATGCAAAATCTACTCTTTACCTATTAATGCAGTTATATTGTCGAACATTAGCCTACTTAAATTCTTCCAACTCCCATGCTTTCTCCTTAGAATTATAAGCATCTCTTCTCATACCTTGTCGATAATATGTTCCTTCTCCTCTATAAGATCTATGTTGGAAGCCTAAAGCTCATCCATACAACTTTTATAGGTTTTTTAAAAAAATCTAATAAGAGCCTTCCCATTTACAAAAGATCTACACGGAGCCTGAGGGGCATATGAATGTAACATCCCTGAATTTTGAACAAGATAATTTGACAATTTATTTATTTTTTTTTTGAATTAAATTATGGAATTTTTGTAGTTAATTTTTAATTTTTTAGAATTAAAAGTTGAATCAATTGGAAGATTTACAGAATAAATAATAATATGCATTTTTAGATTGAATTTGGAATTTAAAAGATTTGAGATTTTATTGTGAATTTAATTATGAAAGTTTTAAAAAAAAAAAATAAGTGTTTGTTAATAAGTTGAACATCTTAAGTTTATAAATATAGATGTATTGAAAATAAAAGTTGTATTTACTAACTTATAAATATTTGCTAATAATGTATAATCTAATTTCAAACTATTTTACTTTAATTTGTGTAAGTATAACTACATAACATATATGTGTAAATATAAGATTGATAAGCATGTTTTATAAATTTAAAATCAAATAAGGTTTAAAAACAAAATGTATGAATGAAAATTGTAAAAATACATAAGTATATGAACATTATGGAAAAAAAAAAATTAAGTGTAAGCAATAATTGAAATAAAATTTTGTTTTGAAAATATAAATATAAAAATAAAAAAAATCTTTTGTCTTTGAAAATTTTAAATGTGAATATATAAATAAGGAAGTATACATGCACATGAGGGTTGAGTAGAAGAATTAACAAGATCTTAAAACTTAAGATTGTTTTTAACAAGTGGCATAAAAACATCATTTCCTTAATAAAATAATAAGATAAAAAATTTCAAAAACTCTTCATTTTCCCATATGCAATCATATTAAACATCTCACCAAATCTGAACAAATCAGTAATCAAATATTTGGCATTTCAAATCTCAACAAAGAAAAAAAGGATAAATCAGAAAAAAAAGAAGAAAAAATTGATAACCAGAAAAACAAAAAAAAAAATGTCCAGTTTCAACTTGAAGCAAAATTTGAAATCTGTTCCAAAAATCTGGAAGCATGCAACATGCCTGAGGACAGATCAAATTCATACCTGATTCAAGATGCAAAGATCATCTCAGAAATCAAAGCAAAGGAATTCAAAGAAAAAAAAAACAGAAGCTAGTTAAAGGTCAATGTCTGTTTCAATTTCAAGCTGGCAACCATACAAGAGTTTCTCAAATCTGAAAGTGTAACAAAGCTTCAGATTTAAGTTTTCAAAGTTCAAGCAAAACAATTCAAGAGCAATTCAAAACAACACAGAAGAATGCTTCAACCTGGGAAGCAAGTGCAGTAATTTCTAAAACAAATACAAGGCAAGTGGATTTTCCTTTTTAAGATTTTAAGTTAAATTTGTTGAACATGAATGAAAAAGGGAATTTAACCAATTGAGTCAATCAATTTAAGTTGCAGGAAGAGTCAAGTTTAAGGCAACAGATTGATTTCTGTTTCAATTGCAGGAGCTTCATCTGTATATAACAAGAAATTCATATTGAAGGTAAGAAAATTAATTTTTTTTAGAGTGAACAAGTGAATACAATAAAGAATGAACAGAGATCTGTGTTTGTAATTGGCAGATCCAAACTTAAAAAGAATTTGAAGTGGCAAAAGAAAAAAATTCAGGCTTTCACTCTTTGAAGCTGTCAAAACACTTCTCTGCTTCTTCTTTGTTCTCTGTCAAAATACCCAAGTGAGCAATCCTTCACCCTCTTTTATCTGATGCATATATTAAACTCTGTTGTTAGTTGCTTCTCTGTTTCCATGCTTGTGAGCAAACCTTATTTTTTTAAATAAAAAAAAAACTGGGTTCTTTATTTCTTTTACCTATGAGCAACCCTTCTTCTAAAACCAGACTTCCTTATTTCTTTTACCTGTGAGTAACTAAACTTTTTTTTATAACTGATAATAGGTATTTGTGCATGCTTAATAGATTATCAATAAATATATAAGAAAGTACCTGCATGTATGTGTTTTGTAAACAGAAGATGATTGTGCATGTGTGAACTTTAAATTTTCAAACTTATGTTTGATTTCTTAATTTTCCTTTGACCTGTTACTGAATTGAACTTAAATGTTTGAACAAATTTTGTTTGTTTTAAAATGATGGTGACTCTAATAGTTTATGAACTTCATATGACTGTCTGTAGCTTGAGAAAAAAAAAAGAGTTACACAGAACAAAATTTCCCTAGTGAAAATTCAAATGTTATAAGTTGATGATTCAGGGTTTGTCAAAAGAATCCTAATTTAATTCTAGAATTTAAAAACTAAAATTAAGTTTACAGTGTAAAGAGTAAAATGCAGTTTCATATGAACTGTAATTTACACTTTTATCAAGTTCAGTTAAATCTTGCATTTGAACTGTTTGAAATTGATTCTGGAATGAATGTAGCTATCAATAAACATAGCAAAATTTTTGACTTGATCTACAATTCAAATTTGAGTTTGAAATTTGGAAGTTTCTGATATGAGCTCAAGTGTCTCTGGGTTACTGTGTTTGCTCGAATACGATCGCATGGGTTGATCGAGTTCAGTGCTATTCTGGGTATTGATGGATTGTGTGTTGAAGGAGTTACTGCCGGAGTTTGGTCGATGATGATGGCCGGAGTTGTGAAATACTGGTGTTGACAGGTTTGAAGGGTGGGGTTTGGTCTGTTGTGCAGGGGGTTGGTGTTTCAGGGTTGCAGTGTTTTGACTCGGGATGGACTCGGGTATTTTGAAGAATAACTCGAAGCATGTAAGCTTCTGACCCGAAGTAAAATCTTAGATTGCTCGAGTACTTTGTTTCAGGGTTTAAGCAAAACAGAAGCCTGTTTTTTTGCAGTTTTGAAATTAAAGATAGGTTAAATTCAAACTAAAAGTTTAGCTTAGGATTTAACTTAAACCTAAGGATGAATTCAAACTTGTCTGAATTATTTTTCTGTAATAATTTAAATGCAGAATTTTAAATTGGTTTTAAAGAAAGGAAAAAAATAATAAAAGAAACAGGAACTGTTTCCAGTTTGTAAAATATATGAAATAAAGACAAATCAAAATTTGTACTTGTAGTTTTGAAAACTGAATTTAATAATGAATTTAAATAAGTTTAAAATTTGGTCTTTTGAAATAGTTTAAATTCAGCAAATCTCAAAGTTTGTTTTTTTTATAAACAGAAAACTGTTTCTGTTATTTTTATGTAAAGGTAAATTTAAATTTAAATTTGCAGGAGAGATTTAAAACTGAGTTATATCTGAAATTTGAATATGAATTCAAATTTTGACTGTCTGAAATTTGAAATCAATTATGATTTAAATTTAAATTTGATTTTTAAACTCTCAAGTATAAAATGCATTGTTGTTTTGCATATTGAATTGAAAGGTTAAGTGTTTAAAATTAAGGATTTAAAAATGAATTCAAATCTGAAGTTTTAAAATCTGGATTTTAAATTTAAACTTCAGTTTTTAAATAAGGATTTAAATTTAAATTGCTTTCAAATGATTTACATTTGAATTGAAGGTGAAATTGTAGGAAGAGTTTTAAAGGGTTTAAACTAAATTGAAAATGGAAGTTATATTTCAGTTTTGAGATTTTAAAGCAATTTTTAAATTTATTTGAATTCAAGTTTTATTGAAATCTAAATTGTTTTTGAACTTAGTAATAAAGTATATGTTTCTTTTAAACATATAAGATTAAGTTGTGTATTGTTTTAAACTCTTATTTAAGACAAATTTGAGTCTTGAGTTTAAAGAAGATGTTAAATGGAATTTAAAGTAAAAAAAAAACATTTTGTTTTAAAAAAATGCATAATTTAAATAAGGAATGTTTATCTCAAGATAAAGAAAAGTTTAATGATTTGTAATTCATTTATTTATTAAGGTAGTACAAATGGATAATTAATATAATTAATTAATTAAGAAATGGATAATTAATTAAAGTAATTAAGGGTTTTAATTTGATTAATCAAAGTTTAAGATTAATTTTTTAGAATAATTAATTTGTAATTAAGAAATCATCAATTGAATGATATTAGATTTTAAATTAATAATTGAAGATTTATTAATTGAATAAATATGGATAGTTAATTAATTAGGAATAATAAATGAAAGTAATCATGTAGGTAATAAATTTAAAACCACCCAGTTTATTCATCTTAATTGTAGATGCTGATTGAATGTTGTGTGAGGGATTGATATATTTGGTATGTGATGTGATGCTATGTGATACTTTGTGCTGATCTGCTATATTTGTGATGAATATACTGTTGTATGAATATGAAACCCTTTGACCCGTAAAACGACATTTGAATTTCGATGCGACAGGGAGTCGGATTCCAGCTGGTTATCCGAAACCCACATCGAATCATATTAGTGAATTTTTGTGATTGATAATTTACTTTATCTATGAATCTGTGAATATAGATAAGCGCTATGGGTTATACCGCTTATCTTTATGATTGAATCTGTGATGATGATGTTGTGCACTATTGTGTTGAACCCCTAGACCACACTTATACACACACAAATATGGATTGCACGTGGAAATGAGTTAAGTCACAGATTTTGAAATTGTTTTAAAAATTTGAATTTTTGAATCCAAAATAGTTTTGGAATTAGAATTGAGGTTTTTGAAAAAAAATGAATTTCAAAAAATAAAAGTTATGTGAATAACTTAATGGAGTTTTGAAATTTAAATAATTTGAGTTAAATTTGAATTCAATAATTGAATTGAATTCTATGATTTGGAAACTAGGGTTTTAAAAAGTTATTCAACTTATAAATGGGTTTATATGGGGTTTTTAAACCAATTTAAAAGTGATGTTTTGAAATTTAAAATTTAACCCAAGATTCCAACTTGTATAAATCGGACTTTTCTGAAACGAAAACTGTTGTTTTCAAATAATAGAAGCTTTCATATAAGAAATGGATTTCCAATGTATGTTAAAAGGAATTCAAGTTTTGAAATGAAAATGGTATTCCAAGTTATAAATAAATCTTTGGAACGTGTTTTGAAAGCTATAGATTAAATCTTAAATTTATCGAGTTAATCCAATTGGAATGGAAGTTGTTTTGAATCTATGAATAGATCTTTGTGAAACTAGGTGAAACTTGGTGAAATAAATCTTTTTGTTTAAAGATTTAAAATGGTAATTTGTTTAACCATTTGAAAGAAAAGTTTTGGATTTTATAAGTTGTGACTTAACTAAAATCTCATATCCATATGTTTTAAAATATGGCGCTCATTATTCGGTTTAGCCGGGAGAGGACCTAGTGTCATATAGCCCATTCCGAATAGTGATACGACGTTATGGATAGCAATTGAAGACCGGTGGTGAAGACCGGATATTTCCAAAAACAAAAGGATAACTCATCGATTGTCTCTGCACTGGCTGATCCCCGGTATAGAGATCTTCATATGTGATGGGAAGTCCGGACGTGATTAGGGATTATCCGGATTTGCAAGGGCTTCTTCGGAAGTGCCTTCGGTTCTGTTCGAACCCGGACCAGACTTGCTTATCTAGGTGAAACGTGATGGGGGGTTCTCGCTTTGCGTTAGGTGGCGAACGGGAGACTCTTACCCCTACACGTCCTCTTTACGGGGTTGGTTAGGCGTAAGCCGTGACAGTCGAGAGGCTGGCTGTAAAAGCAAGGTCTGGGGTACCAGTGTAAGCCACGGTGGGGCTGGGATGGTTGAAAAGCCTACCGGTTACTGCTGACGGAAATGAGGTTCGTTACACTTTGAGATGTTAACTGATTTCTATCAAATACATTTCTGCTTGGTGGCGGAGAATTTATTCTCTTAGCTTAACACCCTTCTCTGAGACGTACGAGCTCAGAGGTTATGTAGTTGATATTTATCAGTGATATTCCCAATTTGGTAATGTGGCATGCTGAGTGCTGCTGTGTGATGATCATTGGTTGATCATTTGTGATATGATCATTTGTTTGATCATTTATCTTTGTGATCATTGCTTTGGTCATCTGTTGACCCAAAGCATGGCTTTGTGCCAAAGCGTAGCTTTGTGGACGAGACTGCATCAGGACCTCACTCCCCGGAAATGGTCGAAACAGGAAAGATGCGGCAAGGTTATGAGGGTCGCTCCCTTTAGGGTGTGTCATTCCCTTCTGGTAAAGGGTGGTATCAGGTATGGAGCCCTGGTATTTAACCTATGTGGTTGCTCCAATCTCATTTACTGTGTGGTTGTTGCTTTGAGGCGCCTCGGATAAAGGTCCCAAAGGACCGGGGGATAGCATATTCGTGTAGTAGTTACCTAGTTACAGAGGTAACCCGGCCTTGTGTTGGCAGAGATCTAACCGTAACGTTAGTTCTCGGGACGTCCCGCCAGAGGCGTACCCATGTGGCAATAGGAAGTTCCTTAGCCTGACCATTTGTTGGAAATCCATTCATCCAATACGTGCCTTGTACGGTTTTAGTTGTAGAACCTGCCATTTAACATGGCAGCTATAGTAGGCATAGTATCATGGTACCTATGCTGGCTAGGATTTATATTATACTTTCGAAAGATTTTCCACTATGCACTAGTAATAATATAAAAGGATTTTTTCTCGTAGTAAGCATGTTTGACTATCATAAGGAGAAATCTCCCCCATGTGTGCGTTTGCATTGTGTGTGTGCCGGGAGGCCTTATGGTAGTTTCATTTTTCAAAAAGCATTGCGGATTTCAAATTTAAATTCTGTTGTTTGTTTTAAAAGACCAAATGTTTTTGTTTGCTCATACCAGTCCCATGACTGACCTGGAGTTTATTGTCCCTTTCCTAAACTCTGGGTGCCCACTATTTTCCCACACGGGCAGTCTAGAGTTGGGGTTTTCAGATAATCAGTAGTAGGTGTAGATTCGATAGCTTTCAGCCTTAGGATTTGGCAATCGCATTTTGGATCGAGTTGCTTCTCTTCATCTTAATTTGGAGTTCGAGCTATTTCTGGATTGGTGCTTTGGAGATGGAGATTACTAATACTGGAGTTCTTTCTTGAAGACCACATTGGAGATTTTGTTCCGCTGCTATTCTTTGTATCTCTGATAATGTTGTTATCTATTGTACCATCCTGTTGTATCATTCATGTTGTATCAGTTATTGTATCAAATGCTGTATATGAAATATATTATTCATTTCTTCCGCTGTGTTGTACTTAATGTGTTATAAGCTCCGGCGACTCGAATTTGAACGGTCGAATCTGCGGCATTCGAGTACAATGTGAAGTATGGATGTCGATTTTCGAACGCGAAAAATTCGAGCCGTTACATTTGGTATCAGAGCTGAAGGTTAAAACTTTAGCTCAGGAGTATAACACATTAAGTAACTCATTAGAGATAGGGTGAAGTAAACCCTAGAATGAGTATATCCCTGAGATATCCGTTCGAATGCCTCAGTAAATTCTCTTACTATTCACCGATAGTGAGTATGAGTGCGAGAAGAGAACGAGATAGGGGACAGGGAATACCACTATAAATGGTCAATACCCTGCAACAGTGGGAATATCTTTTCTCTATCAATCTCCTTTGATTCGATTTCGAATTCTTTTGATTGCTTCGTGACTGCTCCAGAAAGAAGTTTCGGTGTGATGATGGCCATACGTATTGTTGTAGGAAATTCTTACTTCGTATCATCATCGGTTTCTTATCAGCTTTTCGATCTAAACTCTAATGAATTTGAAATTGAAAATATTAAATAAATTGGAAATTTTAAATTAGTAAATTGGTTAACTAATATGAAGATTTGATCCATCTATCTATTCTCTGAGATCCGATATATTCTACGAACGATTAGTTATCTCTTCGAACTAGTCAATGCCCTTGCATATTCGTAGACCGATGGACCCAAATATCTTGTGTAATATTATATGAGATTGTTCTCATATCTATTGTTGATATTCTTATTTGGTAAGCCAAATGCAGAATAGTTAATCGGCCTGATTTATGAGTCGATTATCTATCCTTGTGTATCTATCCATCATTGGTTGTCTTCCTACTTTCAAATTTCGAGGACGAAATTTTCTTAAGGGGGGAAGTCTGTAACATCCCTGAATTTTGAACAAGATAATTTGACAATTTATTTATTTTTTTTTTTGAATTAAATTATGGAATTTTTGTAGTTAATTTTTAATTTTTTAGAATTAAAAGTTGAATCAATTGGAAGATTTACAGAATAAATAATAATATGCATTTTTAGATTGAATTTGGAATTTAAAAGATTTGAGATTTTATTGTGAATTTAATTATGAAAGTTTTAAAAAAAAAAAATAAGTGTTTGTTAATAAGTTGAACATCTTAAGTTTATAAATATAGATGTATTGAAAATAAAAGTTGTATTTACTAACTTATAAATATTTGCTAATAATGTATAATCTAATTTCAAACTATTTTACTTTAATTTGTGTAAGTATAACTACATAACATATATGTGTAAATATAAGATTGATAAGCATGTTTTATAAATTTAAAATCAAATAAGGTTTAAAAACAAAATGTATGAATGAAAATTGTAAAAATACATAAGTATATGAACATTATGGAAAAAAAAAAATTAAGTGTAAGCAATAATTGAAATAAAATTTTGTTTTGAAAATATAAATATAAAAATAAAAAAAATCTTTTGTCTTTGAAAATTTTAAATGTGAATATATAAATAAGGAAGTATACATGCACATGAGGGTTGAGTAGAAGAATTAACAAGATCTTAAAACTTAAGATTGTTTTTAACAAGTGGCATAAAAACATCATTTCCTTAATAAAATAATAAGATAAAAAATTTCAAAAACTCTTCATTTTCCCATATGCAATCATATTAAACATCTCACCAAATCTGAACAAATCAGTAATCAAATATTTGGCATTTCAAATCTCAACAAAGAAAAAAAGGATAAATCAGAAAAAAAAGAAGAAAAAATTGATAACCAGAAAAACAAAAAAAAAAATGTCCAGTTTCAACTTGAAGCAAAATTTGAAATCTGTTCCAAAAATCTGGAAGCATGCAACATGCCTGAGGACAGATCAAATTCATACCTGATTCAAGATGCAAAGATCATCTCAGAAATCAAAGCAAAGGAATTCAAAGAAAAAAAAAACAGAAGCTAGTTAAAGGTCAATGTCTGTTTCAATTTCAAGCTGGCAACCATACAAGAGTTTCTCAAATCTGAAAGTGTAACAAAGCTTCAGATTTAAGTTTTCAAAGTTCAAGCAAAACAATTCAAGAGCAATTCAAAACAACACAGAAGAATGCTTCAACCTGGGAAGCAAGTGCAGTAATTTCTAAAACAAATACAAGGCAAGTGGATTTTCCTTTTTAAGATTTTAAGTTAAATTTGTTGAACATGAATGAAAAAGGGAATTTAACCAATTGAGTCAATCAATTTAAGTTGCAGGAAGAGTCAAGTTTAAGGCAACAGATTGATTTCTGTTTCAATTGCAGGAGCTTCATCTGTATATAACAAGAAATTCATATTGAAGGTAAGAAAATTAATTTTTTTTAGAGTGAACAAGTGAATACAATAAAGAATGAACAGAGATCTGTGTTTGTAATTGGCAGATCCAAACTTAAAAAGAATTTGAAGTGGCAAAAGAAAAAAATTCAGGCTTTCACTCTTTGAAGCTGTCAAAACACTTCTCTGCTTCTTCTTTGTTCTCTGTCAAAATACCCAAGTGAGCAATCCTTCACCCTCTTTTATCTGATGCATATATTAAACTCTGTTGTTAGTTGCTTCTCTGTTTCCATGCTTGTGAGCAAACCTTATTTTTTTAAATAAAAAAAAAACTGGGTTCTTTATTTCTTTTACCTATGAGCAACCCTTCTTCTAAAACCAGACTTCCTTATTTCTTTTACCTGTGAGTAACTAAACTTTTTTTTATAACTGATAATAGGTATTTGTGCATGCTTAATAGATTATCAATAAATATATAAGAAAGTACCTGCATGTATGTGTTTTGTAAACAGAAGATGATTGTGCATGTGTGAACTTTAAATTTTCAAACTTATGTTTGATTTCTTAATTTTCCTTTGACCTGTTACTGAATTGAACTTAAATGTTTGAACAAATTTTGTTTGTTTTAAAATGATGGTGACTCTAATAGTTTATGAACTTCATATGACTGTCTGTAGCTTGAGAAAAAAAAAAGAGTTACACAGAACAAAATTTCCCTAGTGAAAATTCAAATGTTATAAGTTGATGATTCAGGGTTTGTCAAAAGAATCCTAATTTAATTCTAGAATTTAAAAACTAAAATTAAGTTTACAGTGTAAAGAGTAAAATGCAGTTTCATATGAACTGTAATTTACACTTTTATCAAGTTCAGTTAAATCTTGCATTTGAACTGTTTGAAATTGATTCTGGAATGAATGTAGCTATCAATAAACATAGCAAAATTTTTGACTTGATCTACAATTCAAATTTGAGTTTGAAATTTGGAAGTTTCTGATATGAGCTCAAGTGTCTCTGGGTTACTGTGTTTGCTCGAATACGATCGCATGGGTTGATCGAGTTCAGTGCTATTCTGGGTATTGATGGATTGTGTGTTGAAGGAGTTACTGCCGGAGTTTGGTCGATGATGATGGCCGGAGTTGTGAAATACTGGTGTTGACAGGTTTGAAGGGTGGGGTTTGGTCTGTTGTGCAGGGGGTTGGTGTTTCAGGGTTGCAGTGTTTTGACTCGGGATGGACTCGGGTATTTTGAAGAATAACTCGAAGCATGTAAGCTTCTGACCCGAAGTAAAATCTTAGATTGCTCGAGTACTTTGTTTCAGGGTTTAAGCAAAACAGAAGCCTGTTTTTTTGCAGTTTTGAAATTAAAGATAGGTTAAATTCAAACTAAAAGTTTAGCTTAGGATTTAACTTAAACCTAAGGATGAATTCAAACTTGTCTGAATTATTTTTCTGTAATAATTTAAATGCAGAATTTTAAATTGGTTTTAAAGAAAGGAAAAAAATAATAAAAGAAACAGGAACTGTTTCCAGTTTGTAAAATATATGAAATAAAGACAAATCAAAATTTGTACTTGTAGTTTTGAAAACTGAATTTAATAATGAATTTAAATAAGTTTAAAATTTGGTCTTTTGAAATAGTTTAAATTCAGCAAATCTCAAAGTTTGTTTTTTTTATAAACAGAAAACTGTTTCTGTTATTTTTATGTAAAGGTAAATTTAAATTTAAATTTGCAGGAGAGATTTAAAACTGAGTTATATCTGAAATTTGAATATGAATTCAAATTTTGACTGTCTGAAATTTGAAATCAATTATGATTTAAATTTAAATTTGATTTTTAAACTCTCAAGTATAAAATGCATTGTTGTTTTGCATATTGAATTGAAAGGTTAAGTGTTTAAAATTAAGGATTTAAAAATGAATTCAAATCTGAAGTTTTAAAATCTGGATTTTAAATTTAAACTTCAGTTTTTAAATAAGGATTTAAATTTAAATTGCTTTCAAATGATTTACATTTGAATTGAAGGTGAAATTGTAGGAAGAGTTTTAAAGGGTTTAAACTAAATTGAAAATGGAAGTTATATTTCAGTTTTGAGATTTTAAAGCAATTTTTAAATTTATTTGAATTCAAGTTTTATTGAAATCTAAATTGTTTTTGAACTTAGTAATAAAGTATATGTTTCTTTTAAACATATAAGATTAAGTTGTGTATTGTTTTAAACTCTTATTTAAGACAAATTTGAGTCTTGAGTTTAAAGAAGATGTTAAATGGAATTTAAAGTAAAAAAAAAACATTTTGTTTTAAAAAAATGCATAATTTAAATAAGGAATGTTTATCTCAAGATAAAGAAAAGTTTAATGATTTGTAATTCATTTATTTATTAAGGTAGTACAAATGGATAATTAATATAATTAATTAATTAAGAAATGGATAATTAATTAAAGTAATTAAGGGTTTTAATTTGATTAATCAAAGTTTAAGATTAATTTTTTAGAATAATTAATTTGTAATTAAGAAATCATCAATTGAATGATATTAGATTTTAAATTAATAATTGAAGATTTATTAATTGAATAAATATGGATAGTTAATTAATTAGGAATAATAAATGAAAGTAATCATGTAGGTAATAAATTTAAAACCACCCAGTTTATTCATCTTAATTGTAGATGCTGATTGAATGTTGTGTGAGGGATTGATATATTTGGTATGTGATGTGATGCTATGTGATACTTTGTGCTGATCTGCTATATTTGTGATGAATATACTGTTGTATGAATATGAAACCCTTTGACCCGTAAAACGACATTTGAATTTCGATGCGACAGGGAGTCGGATTCCAGCTGGTTATCCGAAACCCACATCGAATCATATTAGTGAATTTTTGTGATTGATAATTTACTTTATCTATGAATCTGTGAATATAGATAAGCGCTATGGGTTATACCGCTTATCTTTATGATTGAATCTGTGATGATGATGTTGTGCACTATTGTGTTGAACCCCTAGACCACACTTATACACACACAAATATGGATTGCACGTGGAAATGAGTTAAGTCACAGATTTTGAAATTGTTTTAAAAATTTGAATTTTTGAATCCAAAATAGTTTTGGAATTAGAATTGAGGTTTTTGAAAAAAAATGAATTTCAAAAAATAAAAGTTATGTGAATAACTTAATGGAGTTTTGAAATTTAAATAATTTGAGTTAAATTTGAATTCAATAATTGAATTGAATTCTATGATTTGGAAACTAGGGTTTTAAAAAGTTATTCAACTTATAAATGGGTTTATATGGGGTTTTTAAACCAATTTAAAAGTGATGTTTTGAAATTTAAAATTTAACCCAAGATTCCAACTTGTATAAATCGGACTTTTCTGAAACGAAAACTGTTGTTTTCAAATAATAGAAGCTTTCATATAAGAAATGGATTTCCAATGTATGTTAAAAGGAATTCAAGTTTTGAAATGAAAATGGTATTCCAAGTTATAAATAAATCTTTGGAACGTGTTTTGAAAGCTATAGATTAAATCTTAAATTTATCGAGTTAATCCAATTGGAATGGAAGTTGTTTTGAATCTATGAATAGATCTTTGTGAAACTAGGTGAAACTTGGTGAAATAAATCTTTTTGTTTAAAGATTTAAAATGGTAATTTGTTTAACCATTTGAAAGAAAAGTTTTGGATTTTATAAGTTGTGACTTAACTAAAATCCCATATCCATATGTTTTAAAATATGGCGCTCATTATTCGGTTTAGCCGGGAGAGGACCTAGTGTCATATAGCCCATTCCGAATAGTGATACGACGTTATGGATAGCAATTGAAGACCGGTGGTGAAGACCGGATATTTCCAAAAACAAAAGGATAACTCATCGATTGTCTCTGCACTGGCTGATCCCCGGTATAGAGATCTTCATATGTGATGGGAAGTCCGGACGTGATTAGGGATTATCCGGATTTGCAAGGGCTTCTTCGGAAGTGCCTTCGGTTCTGTTCGAACCCGGGACAGACTTGTATGGTTGTATGTCCGACATTACACTTTGAGATGTTAACTGATTTCTATCAAATACATTTCTGCTTGGTGGCGGAGAATTTATTCTCTTAGCTTAACACCCTTCTCTGAGACGTACGAGCTCAGAGGTTATGTAGTTGATATTTATCAGTGATATTCCCAATTTGGTAATGTGGCATGCTGAGTGCTGCTGTGTGATGATCATTGGTTGATCATTTGTGATATGATCATTTGTTTGATCATTTATCTTTGTGATCATTGCTTTGGTCATCTGTTGACCCAAAGCATGGCTTTGTGCCAAAGCGTAGCTTTGTGGACGAGACTGCATCAGGACCTCACTCCCCGGAAATGGTCGAAACAGGAAAGATGCGGCAAGGTTATGAGGGTCGCTCCCTTTAGGGTGTGTCATTCCCTTCTGGTAAAGGGTGGTATCAGGTATGGAGCCCTGGTATTTAACCTATGTGGTTGCTCCAATCTCATTTACTGTGTGGTTGTTGCTTTGAGGCGCCTCGGATAAAGGTCCCAAAGGACCGGGGGATGGCATATTCGTGTAGTAGTTACCTAGTTACAGAGGTAACCCGGCCTTGTGTTGGCAGAGATCTAACCGTAACGTTAGTTCTCGGGACGTCCCGCCAGAGGCGTACCCATGTGGCAATAGGAAGTTCCTTAGCCTGACCATTTGTTGGAAATCCATTCATCCAATACGTGCCTTGTACGGTTTTAGTTGTAGAACCTGCCATTTAACATGGCAGCTATAGTAGGCATAGTATCATGGTACCTATGCTGGCTAGGATTTATATTATACTTTCGAAAGATTTTCCACTATGCACTAGTAATAATATAAAAGGATTTTTTCTCGTAGTAAGCATGTTTGACTATCATAAGGAGAAATCTCCCCCATGTGTGCGTTTGCATTGTGTGTGTGCCGGGAGGCCTTATGGTAGTTTCATTTTTCAAAAAGCATTGCGGATTTCAAATTTAAATTCTGTTGTTTGTTTTAAAAGACCAAATGTTTTTGTTTGCTCATACCAGTCCCATGACTGACCTGGAGTTTATTGTCCCTTTCCTAAACTCTGGGTGCCCACTATTTTCCCACACGGGCAGTCTAGAGTTGGGGTTTTCAGATAATCAGTAGTAGGTGTAGATTCGATAGCTTTCAGCCTTAGGATTTGGCAATCGCATTTTGGATCGAGTTGCTTCTCTTCATCTTAATTTGGAGTTCGAGCTATTTCTGGATTGGTGCTTTGGAGATGGAGATTACTAATACTGGAGTTCTTTCTTGAAGACCACATTGGAGATTTTGTTCCGCTGCTATTCTTTGTATCTCTGATAATGTTGTTATCTATTGTACCATCCTGTTGTATCATTCATGTTGTATCAGTTATTGTATCAAATGCTGTATATGAAATATATTATTCATTTCTTCCGCTGTGTTGTACTTAATGTGTTATAAGCTCCGGCGACTCGAATTTGAACGGTCGAATCTGCGGCATTCGAGTACAATGTGAAGTATGGATGTCGATTTTCGAACGCGAAAAATTCGAGCCGTTACAATGAAAGACCTCCTAGCTCGTGGATAGCAAAGGAACTGAGAAATTTTCTCCCTAAGGAAGTAGGGGTAGCCTAAAATACAAATGATGAAATATGAATCAGTAAACACTAAGTAAAAAAAAGATACAACAAAAGAAAGAATGTCATTTTATTTAAACCAAAAAGTTATGTTTATACAATCAGATTTAAAGTGCATAAAAAGACATTATTTGTTGGGGATTTTGCGGTTCGAGACGGATTTGATGGCGATAGAGATAAAGACAATGCTGTACTTCCGATTTCAAGGATCTATGGAATAGATTCTTTCAGACAATAGTTCAACCCACCAGGTACAAACGGGTTATCGAACTATCGACTTTCAAGATTCAATGAAGCCCTATAATAGCGTAACTGGATTCAAAGTTTGTACGACTTTGATCCGACTAAGAACACTTCAGAAACTGTATCTGATGATGCAATTTGTAGAGAACAGATTGAAGAGGAAGAAGAGAGAAATTCTGCAACGGTTTCTGAATCTGCAACACCTTGGAAGCGTCGCAAAACAGAGCAACATTTTCTGGCGTCGCAGAAATGCTCGGGGAAGAAGAAGAATTCGAAAACTGCTTTTTGCAACTATTCTGGGCGTTTCTATTTATATATGGGAGGAGATGTCCATTCGCGAAGTGTCACGGCCGTTAGCAACGGTTTGCAACTGTTACGGATTCAAAAGCAAACGTCGTGTCCTTTTATGTTTGCAACGGTTCACAACAGTCGCGTCCATTCATTTTGTAACGTTTCAGAAAACGTTACAAATTCCTGCCATCAATTCAAATTCTTAATTTCGGTTCTGGGTCCTTAACGGGCTGAAATCTGGCCCGTTACTGTTCTTATTTTGACCCAAAAATATTTTCGGATCCGAACCCGAAACCCGTACCCGGCCCGGCCCGGTTCGGTTCGGTCGGACGGACGGACGGCGGCGGCACACGTGTGGTGTTGCATGACTTCTCTCCTCACAACAAAGCAAACATGTGGGAGCCCCAAGGCCCCATCATCCACTTGAGAAAGCTATATTTATACAAGTATATTGTATAGCTTTCTATAATGTGGGACTTTCATTTCTTCTTCCTTCCTTCTTTCTTTTCTTCTACTCTTCCAAAACAAAAAACCAAACCCAAAGCATTTTGAAAATTTTACAACAATATTTGGGCCTATGACTAAGTCTATCTTTGAACCATTGTAAGTGTGTTTTAGCCTAAAGGAAGTATGTCATCACCTATGGTAGCGCATAATTTGCACAGTACAAGGTCACAAAGTGCATCCTCTCATGAACAACCCGTGTAATTTTGAACAAGAGGTGTTGAGACCCACACTTCAATTGTATAATGGTCCTTTCAATTTCATTTTCCCTTCCACAAATGAGAGCAATTTTCAGTTACAGTTTCTTCATGGTTTTCTTTTCTAAACAATCAACACATCCTCTTAATATTGGAAAATATTATCTTGGTCATGGAACATCAATAACGAAGGCATGCCAACATTAATAGTTTTTACCTAAAAGTTAAAGAGTATTCATTTAAAAATATTATGATGTTTAAAAAATCAGAACATTGAATAAATAAGGTATAGTAACAAAAATGAAGCAAAACATGTAAAATGACAGCTTCATTTTCAAATATATTCTCCAAAAGAACAACTAAGATGATAACATACTTCAAATCTAAAACAAATTTCACCAAAGCTTAAGGAATAACTGAAAATGAAGCTAGAATTCAGAATTTTACAATGCATTGTGAAGGGGTCTAAGGGGTGGTAGTGTTTGCATAAACTGGACAAACAGCTCCAATCTTTTTATTACAAAGCTACGAACAATGGTTGTATAATACTGCTGTTATATTGTATTATGATTGATTTTTGGAGATCAGATCATATACATGTTATGCAGAAAGCAAATTTTATTAGAGCAAAGTGCACAAAGATTTATAGTGGTTTGGTCAGAATGCGCCTACATCCTTATCCTTTTTTATTATCCTTCATATAGATCTTTGGTAATGTTTAGAATACGAAATATGATGATCTATTACTTAAGAGAAAGTAAGATATAGACCTAAAGAATTCTTTTCAACTACTCTTGTTCGGCTATACCTATTAATCTATTCCTACCTGCATATTCATGTTTGGTTGTCCTTGTTAGGTGGTTCATGTTAGGTTGTTCCTACTAGGTAGTTGTTATTAGGTTGTTCATGCTTGGTAGTTCCTAGCTTTCTCTGACTTATCCGCGATTGCTATTGTGAGCTTCACTCTCTAGAATTGTCTCCCATTGTTGTTAGAGGCTCGGTAATTTATTGAGGATAAGGTATAGGAAGGTCAGTTCAATAAAATAGGCAGTTTTCCCGTATAACATGCTTGGTTCGGTTATTTCCATATATAGAAGATATGCTCCAAAACTTTCATATATTCAAGTTTTCCTTTCCATATATGCTACGTTCGGTTCGGTGTTAGTTGGCTCGGTGTTATGTCATGGTTCAGTTATTCCTAGGTGAGTAGGATATCGATTAGGAATATGTGTTCGTTAGGTAGTGTTCGATGATGCCTGGTTTGATGGTTCGTTGGTTCTGTGATTCTTTTGTTTGGCTGTGCCTTGGTTCGATAGGTGGTTGGTTTGGCAGTAGTCCTGGTTCGGTAGTAATGGGATGGTTAAGTGGTAGCTTCTTCGGTAGGTGGACCTTATCGCATTCCTAGTAATGTCCGGGTTCTTCCCTCCTCGGTTTGATAACTCCTTGTAGCGGACCAATATTCTTGTCTGGTAGTTTCACCACTGGACAAGAATTCCTATTTGGTGTTCCTATTACCGAACAAAATTCATTGTTCGGTGGTTAGGCCATGGGATAGGAATTACTGTCCAGTCCCTTGAATACCAAGCAGGTAAGCTGGGGAAATATTTCCTTACTTCTTGCAGTTCTACTCGCACCGCCCTAGGAGCTTTTTGCTAACTTCTTTCCTCCTCGTTTAGGGTACTTTCACTAAGTGATGATTCATTGATATCCCAATACTACAACTCCTACTAGTCTTCCAGGATTGGTTACAACAATTGTAGGTTGCTAGATTCATGATTGGAAAAGCTCCAATGCCATAAATCTTTGTGTCGGTATGCCACAACTTAAATTTGGATGGTAGACTACATGATTGAAGGTGATTGAATGAGGGTGATATGACTCCTTGCTATTCAGAAGTGCTCCAAAGATTTGGTTAAGAAATATTCTACAAGGCAGGGATTTGGTTAGGCAGTCTCTGAAGCTCCGTTAGGTATTTATAGTTGTGAGGTTGGGTAGAGTCTGTTAGGTAAGATACGATTGGGTAGTAAATGGTTTGGTTCCCTACAATACCATTTCTTATATTCCATAAGCATGTTTGGTTGATCTTATTAGCTTCTCCCTATTCGGTTGTCCCTGTTAGGCAGTTCATGTTAGCTTGTTTCTAACAGGCAGTTGCTATTAGTCTATTCTTGTTAGGAAGTTCCTAACTTTTCATGACTTGTCCATCATTGCCGTTGTAAGTTTCACTCTCCAAAATTGTCTTCCTTTGTTGTTAGAAGCTCGGATATTTATTGAGGATAAGATATAGGAAGGTCAGGCCGATGAAATAGGCATTTTTCCTATATAACATGCTTGGTTCAGTTATTTCCATATATAGAAGATATGCTCCAAAACTTCCATATATTCGAGTTTTCCTTTCCATATATGCTATGATCGGTCAAGGGGTAATTGGTTCGGAGGTAGTTGGCTTGGTGGTTATGTCATGGTTCAGTCATATCTGGGTTCATTAATTGGCTACCGAATATGAATATGTGTTCATTAGGTAGTGTTCGACGATGCCTAATTCGACAGTGCCTTGATTCGGGGATTGTTTGTTCGATTGTGCCTTGGTTCGGTAGGTGGTTGGTTTGGTAGTAATCCTGATTTGGTAATAATGGGATGATTCAGTAGTAGCTTTTTCGGTAGGTGGACCTTGTTGCATTCCTAGCAATGTCAGAGTCCATCCCTCCTCGGTTCGATAACTCCTTGCACCTGACCAATGCTCTTGTCTGGTAGTTTCACTGCAAGACAAGAATTCCTATCCAGTGTTCCTAATACCAAAAAATTCTTTATTTGGTGGTTAGGCCACGGGATAGGAAAAACTGTCCATTATTGTGACTACCGAGCAGGTGAGTTCGTGAAGCATTTCATTTCCTACTTCTTGCGTTTCTGCTCACACCGCCCTAGGAGCTTTTTCCAACTTCTTACCTCCTCATTTAGGGTACTTTCACCAAGTGATGATGCATCGATCTCGGATTGCAACAATGCATGTTGGGTCTTTCTGGATTGGTTACATCAATTGTGGTTTGCTAGGTCCATGATTGGCTAAGCTCCAATGTCGCAAATCTTAGGTCGTTCTATCATAACTTGAAGTTGGATGGTAGAATAGATGATTGAAGGTGATTGGATGAGGGTGAGGTGACTCCTTGCTATTCAGAAGTTCTCCAGATAATCGGTTAGGAAAGATTCTACAGGGCAAGGATTTGTTTAGGCACTCTAAAGCTCAATTTTTATTTTTAGGTGTAAGGTTGTGTAGAGTCTATTAGGTAAGAAATAGTCAGGTAGTAAATGGTTAGGCTCCCTACCAAACCATTTCTCTTGTTCCATAAAATTAATGTGTTTCACAGGGATCAAACTCTCGACCTTTCCATCGAAAGCTTGGCGCTCAATCATTTGAGCTACATATGTTTTTGTGTCTTAACTTCTTCATTTTAAGTCAGAATTGAATGAAACTTAGACTGATAGCTTTGTATCATTTATTAGATTATTCCAACGACTCTTAATGCTCCATTTGCTTGAAGTAAGTAATAGCTCTCCAAAGTGGGGCCTGAATAGGTTAGGTGGTGGACAAATTTAAAGATGATCATATCTTCGAATCCGTAGCTCGGATTGAGATGTGGTTTTGATCTACGCATATATCCTGACCTCAGGAACCTTTTAAAGGTACTTTGACTATATTATTTGACTATGCCAAATTTACCCCTAACAATTTGCCTTGCCCTTGTAATTTCAGAATGGCGCCTTTATTATGCACCTTCCGACCGTTTCTATGCTCCTTAATGTCTTTTCATATTCACCATGATATGGACGAAAATTCGCACAACATTTGCTCACTAATGCATACCTTCGTAGAGTACAAACTATGTTCCGTTTCATCTAGAACTATCTTTTTTCCCATAGGTTGGCTATCTCGAACCTCGAATATCTGTATCCTTATTCATATCCTTTCTACAAGTTTTTCACTTTTGGTATGTTACGGAGTACCTTATTCACATTGGGGAAAGCTTCTCGACCATTCCAAAACATTTTTTTATCAATATCACATTTGTAGCTATGCTTTCTTAGTAGTATAGTCGTCTAACATGATTTCCTACGGGTTCTCATCTCTGTTCGGTGGGGAGTTGTTCTCTCTAGTTTAACTTCGTTGCACCTAGGTCCTAAGAGGAGTTATTCTCTCTAGTTCAACCTCCATGCCCCCTCAGGTTGTAAAAGCCACGCGTTGTCCTATGAATGTTCCATGTATATCGAGGTGCACTAGGGATAGGTATGTACTATGGCTTCATGGTACATGGATTTAACGATGTATACTTTTGTATTGACTTTGATTTAGCTAATTGAAATCGTTAGTCATAAGGTATTTGTCCCTACACGATCGCCAAGTTATTCCACTAGTGACTCATTCATCACTACCATGCATACTTGTATAGATCAATCACCAAAATGATTGGCAAAGTAAGTGGTCTCTGCTGAAGTTTTGGACATAGGTTGATCTTGTGTTTAAGCTATGAAGCTAATCTTCTTTTGAGTTAATGTGTCGTCGTGTCTAGTATTTATTCATGCCTACTTCTACCATTCCTCCCTAGTAATCATTATATATTTGGTCCGCATGATTGCTAAGTTTTCTAGTTCCATTAGCAATCTTTTTCATCGCTATCATGCATACTTGTATGGGATCAATCACAAACAAGTTCGGTAGGGTACGCAATTTCTATGACCAATGCTTCCCTTGGATCATATTTTGTATCTCCTATATGAACACTTACACAAGCCTATTGTATCTTATCTAAATTTTAAATGAAATTATCTTAACTAATCAGGATTAGTTATTGTGATATGTTAGTATAGTTTTCTTTCTTTGCCATTAGCTTGTTAGTAATCATTTATTTCTTCCTCACATACTTGTACATGGCCCATCATTGACAATTTTGACATAGTGAGCAAACTCCTGAAGTATTACATGTTTTTTGTTAGCTCTTCTAATAGCTCTTCCTTTGCCTACATCATATTTGCATTGGATCAATCACTGGCAAGTTCATCCAGATGAGCAGTTTCTGTAAAGTCTCACTCTTTTATTCTGTAAGATCTTTTGGTAATCTTCCCATCGCTATCCCGTGTACTTATGTAGGATCAATCACTATCAAGTTTGGTGGGGTAAGCGATCTTTGGTGGAATGCCTTCTCATCACTATCTTGCATTCTTGCACAGCATCAATCAATGCCAAGTTCAATAAGGTAAGCGATCGTAAGTGTAGCATCTTTGTAACCCAGTCCCATGTATACTTGTTGGTTTTTCAGCTTCTTTGTATTAGGTAAGAAAAAATTCATCCACACCATAATGTAGGAATACTTACTGTATCTAGAGAAAGTAAGTCTAAAAACTGATAGTCGATGGTGAATGAACTAGGCATCAGTCATGTCCTGACTTCTTGTAAGTCGGGTTCTCCAGGGACAGTCAAAGGTTTGGAGCCTATCATGAATGGAGGACACCCTGTTAGGGTTACTCTGGTCTACCATTATTGGTAAGAATTTAGAAGTGAATCGTCAATGGTGGACACCCTTCTAGGGTCACTTTGGTCTACCATTGCCGGCAAAATGTTTGGAGCCGATCTTAATAGTGGACACTCGGTTAAGGTCACTTCAGTCTGCCATTGCCAGAAAAAAGTTTAAAGCCAATCGTCAATGGTGAACACCAAGTTAGGGTCACCTTCCATTGTTAGTAAAAAGTTTTCAGCTGATCGTTAATGATGGACATCCGAGTAGGATCACTTTGGTCCACCACTTCCAGCAAAAAGTTTAGAGCCGATCATCGACGATGGACACTTAGTTTGGGTTACTATGGTCTGCCATTGCTGGAAAAAAGTTTGAAGCCGATCATCAACGTGAAAACCCAATTAAGATCACTCTGGTCCACCATTGTCGGCAAAAAGTATGAAACCGATCATCAATGGTAGGCATCTGTCACTTTGATTTGCCATTTCAGATAAACGTTAAGGCCGTTTGTCAATAATCAACACCCATTTAGGGTTACTCTATTTCAACATTGTTAGACAAAGGTTGTGGTCGATTGTCAATGGTGAATACCTTGCCAGGGTCATATTGGTCCACTATTGTCGGCCAAATCGTCAATGATCGACATTCAATTAGTGTCACTTGGGTCTGCTATTAACGATAGAAAGTTTGGAATCTATCTTCAATAGTTGACACTGGTAAGTGCCACTTTGACCTGTCGTTACCAATAAAAAAATTGACTTGATCGTTAATGTTAGACACTCGGTTAGCATCACTCTGGTCTGCTATTGGCGGCAAAATTTTTAGAGCAGATCGTCAACAGTGGACACCTGGCTTGGGTCACACTGTTTTCCACTACCGATAAAAGGTTTAAAGTTAATCATCATGGTGGACACCTGATCAGGAAAGCTCTGGTCCGCCATTGTCTACAAAAATTTTAAATCCCATCATCAATGGTGGACACCGATTAAGGTCACTTTGGTCCGCAATTGCTGACAAAAATTTAAAGCCGGTCGTCAATGGTGAACACCTAGGTAAGGTCACTTTGGTTCACCACTACGGACCAAAGGTTTAGGGCTGATCGTTAATAGTGAACTACCCATTCCGCGATCATGTCCTAACCATGGGTATATCTGGTTCACTATTGCCGGCTAAAGGTTTGGGGCCGATCATCAACAGTGAACTACCCATTCCACCATCACATCCTAATCATCGGTAAATTGGGTTCACTATTATCAGCTATGATTTTTCCAAGCTTTCCATGATGCATCAGAGTTGGGTCCCCTCTTTATGCAATAGGCTTGCCCGTATAGTCTTGGAAATGAGAGACTTTATTTGGTATTGGATGGTTGTTTTGTAATGGTTTGGTAGCACTGATCATTTATCATGGCTTCGCACATCCTATCTATGGGGTATGGTAAAATCATGATGATTGACAATACATCTATCTATCACCCATGTAGTTGCAATAGTCAGTGTGCAAAAATGAGACAGTGGTTTTGAGCATTCTATGTTTTCCTAGATAAGGCTCCATCCAAGATGATGAGAATGTAGGCTCCATTCCGTAGGTCCCGGCTGATAAAATATAGCCCTTTCCAAATCAAGATAGGTGCCACGGCTAAGGGGAATATCGGATTTAGCACTAAGTTCCCTTCCTTGGGTGAGCAATGTTTGACCTTATAGTTGTATTGCTTGGCTATCCTTCGATTATGCACCTCAACTTTTAAAGCAGCTTCGTCACGCCTCCCATCAATCGAATCCAATGCCATATTTAGAAACTCCTCATTTTCATTTGAGCCATAATGAATCCTCATGTGTTATGGAACTACTATCTCCACTGGTAATATCCTATCTAATCCATAAGCTAAGGAGAAGGGAGCATGTCCTATCACCATCTTGAAAGAAGTGCGGTAGGCCCATAACGTCAAAGGAAGCTTATCCACCCATGCTCGTTTTTCCTTTTGCACCCTCTTCTTTATGAGGGTCTTCAGAACCTATTGATTGCTTCCACCTATCCATTAGCCTGTATTATGCTACTCTAGAAAACCTCTTCTTTAGCTAGTGGAAGTCGACGAACTTCTAGCTGTCAAACTGTAGTCCATTGTCTGAAATGATCTGAAGCGGAACTCGTACCTACATCACGTTCCTCACCAAAAAAATAAATAACCTTGGATGACGAAACCTCAGTAAGTGGCTTGGCTTTGACTCACTTAGTAAAGTAGTTGATTTCCATTATTGCATACTTAGCTCCACCCCTAGCCATGGGAAGTTTTTCGATTTGATCTATTGTGACGACCCAAACTCGATGTCCAATAAACGACATCAAATTCGCATCGCCGGAGCTTATAACAACAATTAGATGAATATAAAACAGCGGAACAGAATCAATATCATAAATAACATCACTGTTACAACATCAACATAATATCCATACTGCAACAGAGTACATAAATACATATACCACAATCTCTAAATACAACATCATGATAATATAACAGTGAACATATATCCAAAAATCCTCAAATGAGAGAGATGATTACGAACTCCCAAAAGCTAAACACCTGTAATCTCCAATAGCTCCTAATATATCTCCAAGATAAGAGCTCCAAAATACTGCTACTCCAAAATAACCTAAACCTGTTACTAGGCTGCCCGTGTGGAAATAATGGGCATCCAGAGTTTAGGAAAGAAAACAATAAACTCCGGATCAGTCATGCGACCGGTATGAGTAAACAAAAACAGTTGCATTTAAATAAAACAAGATTTATAAAAGAATTTTCGGAATGCTTTTAAAAATGGAACTACCATAAGACCTCCCGCCACACACACAATGCAAACGCAGAATTGGAGGAGATTTCTTCTTATGATAGTTAAATATGCTTGATACGAGAAAAGAATTCTTTGATATTATTGCTAGTGCATAGTGAAGTAAATCATTTCGAAAATAGAATATTAATCTTAGCCAACATACGACCATTATCGTATGCCTACTATAGCTGCCATGTTTTGTGGCAGGTTACCGCAACGCTGCATGGCAGGTTCTACAACTAAAACCGTACAGGGTTTCGTATTGTTTCTTTGGATTTCCAACAAATGGTCAGGCCAAGGAACTTCCCATTGCCACATGAGAACGCCTCTGGAAGGACGTCCCCGAGAACCAAACCGGATCTCTGCCAACACAAGGTCGGGTTACCCCTAACTGGGTAACTACTGACACGAGTATGCCATCTCCCGGTTGTAACCAACCTTTAACCGGGGCCCCAGCAACAAATCATAAAAATCATATATATATATCTGCGATATCAACATAAGTTAAGTATCTGGGCTCCATACCATGATACCACTTCTATCCAGAAGGAAATGCACATACCCTAAGGGGTGCTACCCCCAATAACCTTGCCGCATCTTTCCTGTTTCGACCATTTCGGGGTGTGAGGTCCGACGAAGTCTCGTCCACAAAAACACTCTTTATACAAAAGCTGTGCTTTGGGTCAACAAATGATCATAGAAATGATCACCTAGATAGACGATCAAACAAATGATCCTATCACAAATAATCAACACAATGATCATTTCACAGCAACACTCAATATGTCACATTACCAAATTGGGAATATATCGCTGATAACTTCAACTACATAACCTCTGAGCTCGTACGTCTCAGAGAAGGGTGTTAAGCTAAGAGAATATATTCTCCGCCACCAACAGAAATATATTTGAAAGAAATCGGCTTTATATCTCAATTTGTAATGTTAGACAGACTATCCATACAAGTCTGTTCCGGGCTCGAACAGAACCGAAGGCACTTCCAAAGAAGTCCTTGCAATCCGGATATCCACAATCCTGATCGGATTCCCCATCACATATGGAGAACTCTATACCAGAGCAACTCGGTGCAGAGTCAATCGACAGGTCATCCTATCGCTCTCGCAAATACCCGGTCTTCAACACCGGTCTTCAATTGCTATCCATAACGTCGAATCACATATTCGAAATGGATTATACGACACAAAGGTCCTTTCCCGGCTAATTCGAATAGTGAGTGTCAAATTTTAAAACATGTGGATGTCATTCACAAATATTCACAGGTTCGATGTGGGTTTCGGATAACCAACTGAAATCCGATACCCTGTCGCATCGAAGTTTAAATGCCGTTTTACGGCAACAGGGTTTTCATATCAATATAGAACAAATCATAATCACAGTGCAATAACATGGCAATTACATCATACAGAATTACAAACAGAACAGAGATATCAATGTAAGTTAACAACAATAGTTAATTACTTTCCAATGTGATTTAAATACATTTGCCACTGAATTAATTAAATTTATGATAAGAATCTGGATAAATAAATTACATTTTGATTACTCAATTTATTGTTTCAAAATTTACAAATTCTTACTTACAAATTTATTTAAACACTTAATTGTTTATAAATCAATTTAATTACAACTTTGTAAATCATTCTTAAATTTCTTTTCAAAATCATTGATTAATGACAATTATTCACTTTAATTATCATTTTAAACTACAATTCAATTAGATCTCAATTGAATATATTAATTTATTATTCCTTAATAAATTATTTTAATGTAACTATCAATTTTGAATCAATCAACTTCAATTATCAAATTAACGATTCTTAATTTACAACTTTAATTTTTAATTGCTTTTATTTATTTATTATTATAAATTACAAAGTAATTATAAATCATAAATTATTTAATCATTGTTTAATTTAACTTCACATTTCATTAACAATCATCATTTCATAAAGAATGCTTATAAAAAATAGTTTAAACTTAAATTGTCCACAAATTGTCATACTGGAAATATGGTTCAGGTGGTCAACCCGAGGCTTCCCCCGAGTCTCGCCCGAGCTCAAATACTTCCTGCTTCGGGTTTCACCCCAAAGCTACCCGTGAAAACAAAAATTTTCAAAATTTGTTTAAGTCCAAACTTTTACACGACTCAACGCTGAAACCCCCCCGAGTCTCCCTTCGGTTTCTCCCCAGTTTTCCTCGAGTCGTGCTTCGAGTACAACCCCTAAGAAAACCCAACCTGAAATGCTTCAGGCTATAACCTTTCTGATCATCAACTTGTGCACGTATACGTGCACAACTGGAATCGCCTCCTCTGGTCGAACTTCTGGTCGTCCACACGTCATCGACGACGTGCTCATGCCTCTCAAACACTCACAAGTTCGAACCCATCAAAAATTCAAAATCTCGTTCTCGAACCCAAAAGTTTGAACGAACAACCCCTGAACAATTGCCTCGTCCCAACGCCTGACGCCGCCAGAAACCCAGCGACTCCGTCCATGGCTCGATAACACCCCTAGCTACCCTTCCTCAAGTCATCGTGAAGCTCGGTCAACTCAAAAGGGCGAAATCCTCTTTTTTCTAAGCGCGTTCAAAACTGGAAGAAAAACCCTAAAACGATCTCGTATTCCCAATTCATGCAATGGAAAAATAAATTTGTATTTTTCCCAATATCAAGAATGGTTAGGCTTGCCTCAACTCAAATTTCAGCAATTTAAATTGATTCACTTACAAGAAATTGGTAGAAATTCAATTTTTATTCAAATGCAAATTTCCCTTTGAATACTAAACTAAAATTCTTCACTTTTGTTTTAGAAATCATGATTTACAGTAAGGATTTAAGCTATTAACTTGGATTAGCTTTTTATAATACTTGAATTTATCACATCTTCCTTTGATTTCCTGTAAACAACTTTAGTGATAATACCTTACAGACTTGAGGTTTAAATCTGTTTTTTAATAACCATATTTGCTTTCCATTATCTTGTTTGCTTTTAAAACTGAAGCTTTACTATGATTTAGATGAAAACTACTGGAGTTTGAATGCAAGTCTACCCTGTAACCCATAACAGAGAAGAAGAATATACAGGGTAGCCTGTATATTTATATACATATTTACCAACTATATTCAAAGATAAGCATATACTATGCCATGAAACAAGAATCATCTTTACAGTTAACTTAAAGCCTTAAAGTTGATGTTACTCACCAGAAATTTGTTTTGAAACAGAAAGCACTCTGGTTTTAGAAGTCTGCAGTTTAACTTCTTCTTCTTTTTTTTTTTCCCTCAGTAAATTTTCTTTCAAGCTTAAATAAAAATGATGTTGGCTTTTATTTCTTTTCTGATCTTTGCAAAAGTTTGTTTGAACGAAATAACTAAGGCAATTGCCATGTATATAAGGAGGTAGGCAGGTTTTTAAGCAAAGCACTGAAGCATTATTTACATAGTGGCTTTGTACAGGTTGTTGTACTTTCACATGCTTTTCTCCTTCCTCCCAAAGGTGGCTGAGGAGTAAACATTTAATACAAGCATGTATTTGCAGTTAAGGTCTTACTTGTTGTTACTTGAGTACATGGCATTAAATGAAGCATTAAATGGAAGCATGTAGTGTTTCATGCTTTATATATTTTCAGCATGCTATTTGATTTTCTTTTTCCTGTAAGTACTATCTTCATGTATATTTTTTTTCTATTTAAAATACTTACTTTCCTAGTTTACTTTATAAAATAAAAGTGTTTTGTTTTATTTTACTAATTGTAAGAGTTTGTTTTATTCTATTTTATTTCTTTTGCTTACATATTTTAGTTTACTATTTTTTTTTATATTTTTTTTTTTGCAACTTGTAGAAATGTGCTGTTTGATTCATATAAGTATTATTTTGTTTGAATGTTTTACTCTCTTGCATTTTCTTTTATATGTACAGTTTATATTATTATTATTTTTATTTTAATAAGTATTATATTGTTTCATTTGTTTGTTCTTTTGTTTAACTATTTGTTTATTTATTTTTTTGTCTAATTATTTGTTTAGATGTTGGATTCTAATTATGTGATTTAAATCTTATAATTTCATCATAACTTACTTTAACAAATTTTAAATTCTATTAAAAGATCATCTATCAATATCTCTTTTATTTAATTCTATATTAATGTGTAATATTAATATCAACAATATTAAATTTAGATTAAATTTTTACTAGTTTGATCCCAAAGTTCAAACAATTTATCAAATTTTAAATTTCAAAAATTTCGGGATGTTACAATATCCCCTCCTTTAGAAAATTTCGTCCTCGAAATTGAAAGAGAGAGAAACTTAAACAAAGAATATACGAATTCAGAAATAAGGAAATGACTTACAGATTTAAGTCGAGATGTCAATTCTACATTTGGGATATGATTTCTTCATATTCTCTTCAGTCTCCCAAGTACAGTCCTTTGGATCGCCACTCCATTTAACTTTGACCAATTTCACAATTTTGTTCCTCAATCGCTTCTCATCACGATCAACAATTTTCATCGGTTCCCTTCTAACTGCCAAGTTGGGAGTGATTTCAAGATCCTGCTGAGCAGCTTCTTCAATAATATCATCTGGATCGTGCACATATTTCCGAAGATTAGAAATATGGAACACATCATGTACGCCAGACAACCAGCTGGGTAACCGCACTCTATATGCTAGAGGACCAATCCTTTCCAGAATAGGAAAAGGACCAATATAACGCGGTGCCAACTTTCCAGTTTTCCCGAATCTCAACACACCCCGCATTGGAGATACTTTCAGAAATACAGAATCTCCAACTTGAAATTCCAAATTTCTCCTTCGACGGTCATAGTAGCTCTTCTGACGGCTTTGGGCAGTTAATAACTTCTTTCGAATAAAATTTATCTTCTCAGTGGCTTCTTTTATCATATCCGGTCCAAGAACAAGTCTATCACCTGATTCGATCCAGCATGTAGGTGATCGACACGGACGACCATATAAAGCTTCAAAAGGAGCCATTTCTAAACTGGCCTGATAACTGTTATTATATGAGAATTCAACCAGATGCAAATGGTCCTCCCAAGAACCACCAAAATCATGAACACAAGCACGCAGTAGGTCTTCTAAAATTCGGTTAACTCTTTCAGTCTGTCCATCAGATTGCGGATGATAAGCAGTACTGAAATTTAATTTCGTTCCCAATGCATCCTGAAACGCTTCCCAAAATCTACTAGTGAAGATCGGGTCACGATCACTCACTATACTACTGGGAATACCATGGAGGCGAATAATTTCCTTTATATATATACCTGCCAAGCTTGCCGCAGTCTGAGTAGATTTAACTGGAATGAAATGAGCATTTTTGGTTAGACGATCCACAATAACCCAAATCGCTTCATTGCCTTTCTTGGTTCGTGGCAATCCATCGATGAAATCCATCGATACCTGATCCCACTTCCATTTCGGTACTTCCAAAGGTTGAAGTAAACCGGCCACTTTCTTTTGGTCGCTCTTTATTTGCTGACAAGTAGCACAACGACTAACATAAATAGATATGTCTCTCTTCATCGTTTTCCACCAGAATGTTCTTTTAACATCTCGATACATTTTGTTGACTCCTGGATGGATGCTGAATTTGGACTTGTGGCATTCGTCCAATACTTCACGTTTCAATTCTGGAATGTCAGGGACACAAATTCTGCCCTTCATCCTTATAACTTCTCTATCATCTATCTCAAAAGTAGTATCCTTTCCTCGGTCTATTCTTCTACGCATTTCTCGAAGAAACTTGTCTTCGGTTTGTTTGCTCGCGATCTTCTCAAGGAGAGTAGGAGTGATAACAAGATATGCAAGAACAGCATGTCTTCTACTTAAAGCATCGGCTACTACATTGGCTTTTCCCGGCGTATATTGGATATCTAAGTCATAAGATGCCAGAAATTCCAACCAACGTTGTTGTCGCAAATTTAAATCCTTCTGGGTGAAAAGATATTTCAAGTTTTTATGATCGGTGAATAATTCGAATTTTTCACCTAAAACAAAGAGAGTTTATTAAGTATATTTCTTTAGTTAATTTCGCAAATTATTAAGAAAGCTGAAAAGATTCTTACCCAGAAGATAGTGTCGCCATATTTTCAAAGCGAAAACAACAGCCAAAAGTTCCAAATCATGCGTTGGGTAGTTCTTCTCATGCGGACATAATTGTCTACTAACGTAGGCAACTACCTTTCCATTTTGCATTAATACTGCACCTACCCCTTCACCACTTGCATCAGTATAGACAGATAAGCCTTGGTTCCCGTTAACAATAGTGAGAACAGGAGCAGTGGTCAATCTCTTTTTCAACTCTTGAAAAACTTCTTCACATTTTGAAGTCCAAATGAACTTTGCATTTTTCATTGTTAACTTAGTCAGCGGACTAGCTAACTTAGAAAAATCTTGAACGAATTTCCGATAATAGCCTGCTAAACCCAAAAAGCTTCGAACTTCTCTTGGAGTAGTGGGTTGTTTCCAATCAAGAATAGCGGAAATTTTGCTAGGATCTACCGAAATTCCTTCTTCATTAACAATATGGCCAAGGAATTTGACTTCATTGACCCAGAAATGGCATTTGGAAAATTTTGCATATAGAACATTTCTCCTCAAAATCTCTAAAACAATTCTAAGATGCTCGGCATGCTCATCTTCAGTTTTGGAGAAAATTAAGATGTCATCAATGAATACAAGCACAAATTTATTCAAAACTTCCCGAAACACACGAGTCATGAGATCTACGAAGTATGCTGGAGCATTGGTTAGCCCGAAAGGCATAACTAACCATTCATAGAACATATTAGGACCTCTGAAAGCAGTCAGATGTACACAATCTTCGGCGATTCGTAATTGATGGAATCCCTGAGCTAGATCCATCTTTGAAAAGAAACGAGCGCCATGCAACTGATCAAATAAATCATCAATCCTGGGCAGTGGAAATTTATTCTTGAGAGTTTGCTTATTTAGATCGCGGTAATCTACACACAATCTCAAAGATCCGTCTGATTTGGCAACAAATACGACCGCTGAGCCCCATTCAGAAACACTGGGTCGAATTAATCCTTTTGCTAGTAGCTCATTAGTTTGATGAACCAATTGAATCTTTTCCCTGGGTGCCATCCTGCGACTTGCGTGAACAACAGGACGAGTATTAGGTACAAGATCGATTCGGAATTCTATTTCTCGATGAGGAGGTAAAGATTTCACTTCTTCAAATATGTCGAAAAAATTCCGAACAACAGGTATAGACTGTAAAGTGGGTTCAAGATTTCCCAAAGTATATATCAATCTGTCGCTCCTTGGACTTGGATTCTCACAAGAGATTTCAATAAAATTTCCAAGGCTTGTTTTGATTAAAATTGTCCGATTATTACACTCCAATATAGCATCGTATCTCGTTAACCAGTTCATACCGAGTAAGATTTCAAATTCATCAAATTCGAGGACATACAGGTTGATAGGAAATTTATAGCTAGCATATGAAATAGGAACTCTCTTACAATATGAACTAAGATTTGCGGGACCTCCAACCGGATTTTTCACGCAAATAAGATCGTCAGCAAATTTAGTTTCAAGTCCCAATTCATTTACGGTTTGTTGGGAAATAAAGCTATGTGAAGCTCCTGTATCAAATAAAGCTCTAACAGTTCTATTATTAATAGTAAGGTTACCTTCCAAAACACTTTTCCCTTTGTCAGCTTTTGAAGATGAGGGGTCCTCCTTTATCGTGTAAACCTTTGCCACTTGCGCTGGCTTCATCACTGGGCAATCTTTAACTAAATGTCCCGGTTTATGACAATTGTAACATTCTCTAGCTGGTTTCTTCGGTTTTGGGCAATCATTTGAATAGTGGCCTTTCTCTTTGCAGTTGTAACAAGTGACATTTTCTGTTGCTCTTCCTTGAGTGTTCCTCTTCTTCTCATTGCCTTGCCAAGGTTTCTTGCCTCCGAATTTACGCTTTTTATAATTCTGACTACCTGAATTACCTTTCTCCACAGTTGCTTCTTGTATATCAAGAGTAGCGTACCTGTACCCCATATCTACCAAATCCGAAAAAGATTCTTTAACATGACCCGTCATTCTTCCATGATATTTCTGGTTCATTCCTCGGATAAACCTTTCGTTTTTCTTCAGAGGTGTATTTAGCAATTCCGGACCAAACCGAGATAGTTCACTGAATTTATTCAAGTATTCTTCAAACGACAAACTTCCTTGCTTCAAATCCAGAAATTCCTGATACATTCTGGAAACTCCCGCCGATGGCATGTAACGTTTCTCAAACACTTCTTTAAAACGATCCCAAGTAAATTCTTCCTCGGGTTCATCTATAATGATGGTTTCCCACCAAGCTGAAGCTTCTCCTTGGAGTTGCCAAGAAGCTATAAGTCTTTTCTGCTCATCCTGCAATTTTAGCCCTTTAAAAATCTTTTCACACGATCTTACCCAAGCTTGAGCGTCAATGATTGACTCCTTGCCAATAAATGGTTTGCCACCAAGCTTTTCAAACTTCTTATATAATTCAGCCAAGTCCGGCTGCTGCTGAATTTCTATTACTGCTTCTGCGGCTGCGGGAATTTGATTTGGTGCTGCAGCATTGCCTAGACCCCTAGTTCTTCCTCTGCGTCCACTCATTTTCACTATCTGAGATCAGTAAGAAAATTGATTTTAGATATACAGGCGAAATATCTTAAGGAATATCAACAGTAAAAAGAAATAGACTAAGAAATTTCAAAGCTTCAATTTTGATTATACTCATTCTAGGGTATACTTCACCCTATCTCTAATGAGCCATCTAATGTGTTATACTCCGTAGCTAAAGTTCTTACTCAACCTCGCTCTGATACCACTTTGTGACGACCCAAACTCGATGTCCAATAAACGACATCAAATTCGCATCGCCGGAGCTTATAACAACAATTAGATGAATATAAAACAGCGGAACAGAATCAATATCATAAATAACATCACTGTTACAACATCAACATAATATCCATACTGCAACAGAGTACATAAATACATATACCACAATCTCTAAATACAACATCATGATAATATAACAGTGAACATATATCCAAAAATCCTCAAATGAGAGAGATGATTACGAACTCCCAAAAGCTAAACACCTGTAATCTCCAATAGCTCCTAATATATCTCCAAGATAAGAGCTCCAAAATACTGCTACTCCAAAATAACCTAAACCTGTTACTAGGCTGCCCGTGTGGAAATAATGGGCATCCAGAGTTTAGGAAAGAAAACAATAAACTCCGGATCAGTCATGCGACTGGTATGAGTAAACAAAAACAGTTGCATTTAAATAAAACAAGATTTATAAAAGAATTTTCGGAATGCTTTTAAAAATGGAACTACCATAAGACCTCCCGCCACACACACAATGCAAACGCAGAATTGGAGGAAATTTCTTCTTATGATAGTTAAATATGCTTGATACGAGAAAAGAATTCTTTGATATTATTGCTAGTGCATAGTGAAGTAAATCATTTCGAAAATCGAATATTAATCTTAGCCAACATACGACCATTATCGTATGCCTACTATAGCTACCATGTTTTGTGGCAGGTTACCGCCACGCTGCATGGCAGGTTCTACAACTAAAACCGTACAGGGTTTCGTATTGTTTCTTTGGATTTCCAACAAATGGTCAGGCCAAGAAACTTCCCATTGCCACATGAGAACGCCTCTGGAAGGACGTCCCCGAGAACCAAACCGGATCTCTGCCAACACAAGGCCGGGTTACCCCTAACTGGGTAACTACTGACACGAGTATGCCATCTCCCGGTTGTAACCAACCTTTAACCGGGGCCCCAGCAACAAATCACAAAATCATATATATATATCTGCGATATCAACATAAGTTAAGTATCTGGGCTCCATACCATGATACCACTTCTATCCAGAAGGAAATGCACATACCCTAAGGGGTGCTACCCCCAATAACCTTGCCGCATCTTTCCTGTTTCGACCATTTCGGGGTGTGAGGTCCGACGAAGTCTCGTCCACAAAAACACTCTTTATACAAAAGCTGTGCTTTGGGTCAACAAATGATCATAGAAATGATCACCTAGATAGACGATCAAACAAATGATCCTATCACAAATAATCAACACAATGATCATTTCACAGCAACACTCAATATGTCACATTACCAAATTGGGAATATATCGCTGATAACTTCAACTACATAACCTCTGAGCTCGTACGTCTCAGAGAAGGGTGTTAAGCAAAGAGAATAAATTCTCCGCCACCAACAGAAATATATTTGAAAGAAATCGGCTTTATATCTCAATTTGTAATGTTAGACAGACTATCCATACAAGTCTGTTCCGGGCTCGAACAGAACCGAAGGCACTTCCAAAGAAGTCCTTGCAATCCGGATATCCACAATCCTGATCGGATTCCCCATCACATATGGAGAACTCTATACCGGAGCAACTCGTGCAGAGTCAATCGACAGGTCATCCTATCGCTCTCGTAAATACCCGGTCTTCACCACCGGTCTTCAATTGCTATCCATAACGTCGAATCACATATTTGAAATGGATTATACGACACAAAGGTCCTTTCCCGGCTAATTCGAATAGTGAGTGTCAAATTTTAAAACATGTGGATGTCATTCACAAATATTCACAGGTTCGATGTGGGTTTCGGGTAACCAACTGAAATCCGATACCCTGTCGCATCGAAGTTTAAATGCCGTTTTACGGCAACAGGGTTTTCATATCAATATAGAACAAATCGTAATCACAGTGCAATAACATGGCAATTACATCATACAGAATTACAAACAGAACAGAGATATCAATGTAAGTTAACAACAATAGTTAATTACTTTCCAATGTGATTTAAATACATTTGCCACTGAATTAATTAAATTTATGATAAGAATCTGGATAAATAAATTACATTTTGATTACTCAATTTATTGTTTCAAAATTTACAAATTCTTACTTACAAATTTATTTAAACACTTAATTGTTTATAAATCAATTTAATTACAACTTTGTAAATCATTCTTAAATTTCTTTTCAAAATCATTGATTAATGACAATTATTCACTTTAATTATCATTTTAAACTACAATTCAATTGGATCTCAATTGAATATATTAATTTATTATTCCTTAATAAATTATTTTAATGTAACTATCAATTTTGAATCAATCAACTTCAATTATCAAATTAACGATTCTTAATTTACAACTTTAATTTTTAATTGCTTTTATTTATTTATTATTATAAATTACAAAGTAATTATAAATCATAAATTATTTAATCATTGTTTAATTTAACTTCACATTTCATTAACAATCATCATTTCATAAAGAATGCTTATAAAAAATAGTTTAAACTTAAATTGTCCACAAATTGTCATACTGGAAATATGGTTCAGGTGGTCAACCCGAGGCTTCCCCCGAGTCTCGCCCGAGCTCAAATACTTCCTGCTTCGGGTTTCACCCCAAAGCTACCCGTGAAAACAAAAATTTTCAAAATTTGTTTAAGTCCAAACTTTTACACGACTCAACGCTGAAACCCCCCCGAGTCTCCCTTCGGTTTCTCCCCAGTTTTCCTCGAGTCGTGCTTCGAGTACAACCCCTAAGAAAACCCAACCTGAAATGCTTCAGGCTATAACCTTTCTGATCATCAACTTGTGCACGTATACGTGCACAACTGGAATCGCCTCCTCTGGTCGAACTTCTGGTCGTCCACACGTCATCGACGACGTGCTCATGCCTCTCAAACACTCACAAGTTCGAACCCATCAAAAATTCAAAATCTCGTTCTCGAACCCAAAAGTTTGAACGAACAACCCCTGAACAATTGCCTCGTCCCAACGCCTGACGCCGCCAGAAACCCAGCGACTCCGTCCATGGCTCGATAACACCCCTAGCTACCCTTCCTCAAGTCATCGTGAAGCTCGGTCAACTCAAAAGGGCGAAATCCTCTTTTTTCTAAGCGCGTTCAAAACTGGAAGAAAAACCCTAAAACGATCTCGTATTCCCAATTCATGCAATGGAAAAATAAATTTGTATTTTTCCCAATATCAAGAATGGTTAGGCTTGCCTCAACTCAAATTTCAGCAATTTAAATTGATTCACTTACAAGAAATTGGTAGAAATTCAATTTTTATTCAAATGCAAATTTCCCTTTGAATACTAAACTAAAATTCTTCACTTTTGTTTTAGAAATCATGATTTACAGTAAGGATTTAAGCTATTAACTTGGATTAGCTTTTTATAATACTTGAATTTATCACATCTTCCTTTGATTTCCTGTAAACAACTTTAGTGATAATACCTTACAGACTTGAGGTTTAAATCTGTTTTTTAATAACCATATTTGCTTTCCATTATCTTATTTGCTTTTAAAACTGAAGCTTTACTATGATTTAGATGAAAACTAATGGAGTTTGAATGCAAGTCTACCATGTAACCCATAACAGAGAAGAAGAATATACAGGGTAGCCTGTATATTTATATACATATTTACCAACTATATTCAAAGATAAGCATATACTATGCCATGAAACAAGAATCATCTTTACAGTTAACTTAAAGCCTTAAAGTTGATGTTACTCACCAGAAATTTGTTTTGAAACAGAAAGCACTCTGGTTTTGGAAGTCTGCAGTTTAACTTCTTCTTCTTCCTTTTTTTTTCCTCAGTAAATTTTCTTTCAAGCTTAAATAAAAATGATGTTGGCTTTTATTTCTTTTCTGATCTTTGCAAAAGTTTGTTTGAACGAAATAACTAAGGCAATTGCCATGTATATAAGGAGGTAGGCAGGTTTTTAAGCAAAGCACTGAAGCATTATTTGCATAGTGGCTTTGTACAGGTTGTTGTACTTTCACATGCTTTTCTCCTTCCTCCCAAAGGTGGCTGAGGAGTAAACATTTAATACAAGCATGTATTTGCAGTTAAGGTCTTACTTGTTGTTACTTGAGTACATGGCATTAAATGAAGCATTAAATGGAAGCATGTAGTGTTTCATGCTTTATATATTTTCAGCATGCTATTTGATTTTCTTTTTCCTGTAAGTACTATCTTCATATATATATTTTTTCTATTTAAAATACTTACTTTCCTAGTTTACTTTATAAAATAAAAGTGTTTTGTTTTATTTTGCTAATTGTAAGAGTTTGTTTTATTCTATTTTATTTCTTTTGCTTACATATTTTAGTTTACTGTTTTTTTTTTATATTTTTTTTTTTGCAACTTGTAGAAATGTGTTGTTTGATTCATATAAGTATTATTTTGTTTGAATGTTTTACTCTCTTGCATTTTCTTTTATATGTACAGTTTATATTATTATTATTTTTATTTTAATAAGTATTATATTGTTTCATTTGTTTGTTCTTTTGTTAAACTATTTGTTTATTTATTTTTTTGTTTAATTATTTGTTTAGATGTGGGATTCTAATTATGTGATTTAAATCTTATAATTTCATCATAACTTACTTTAACAAATTTTAAATTCTATTAAAAGATCATCTATCAATATCTCTTTTTATTTAATTCTATATTAATGTGTAATCTTAATATCAACAATATTAAATTTAGATTAAATTTTTACTAGTTTGATCCCAAAGTTCAAACAATCTATCAAATTTTAAATTTCAAAAATTTCGGGATGTTACATCTATTCTAGATGGCAAAGAGCCAAAGGCTAGCCTTGTACGTTAGTTTGATTGGAAGTAACATAGGGATCAAGAAATTTTCTATTCTAGAATTGCCATTCAGTGTGGTCCCCTCAATTGCCTTATTGTATTTTTTTCTAATATTTCCCTAGCCTCTCTAGCAGCCATGCACTTATGTAGCGGTTAGTGAAAACTCTTCTGTATAGTCCTGTATGGTGTACTATGTCGCCTTCCATATTGTAACGCCCCTATTTTCATTAAACATTATTCGGGACATTTAAAAGGACAAATTGAATAGGATAATGTAAATAGTTAAGGAGAATGGGATTTGAAACTTAATAATGTTGTGCCATATTAATTAATTAAGCAAGATTGTTTTAAAAGCTAAACATATAAAAGAATATATAAGAAGAAAATTTTAGGGAATAGACCTATACCATGCCTTAAATCCTCTCACCCCTCATTTCATTTTCATTTTACACATTCACAAAACAATCTAAAGAAAAGGAAGTCAAGGCCAACCGTAACATAGGAAATTAGAAGCTTGAAATCAAGAGGATTCAAAAGCAAAAGTTTGGGGAAGCCAAGCCATATCAAACACTAGTACAAAAAGTGCATATTGCTTCGCCTCATTTGCATCGGTTGAAGTAAAAACTGATGCAAATAGGACTATTTGCATCAGTTCTATCTTAATAACCGATGCAATTGGTACGTGGAAAGCAATAGGTAATAAAAAAAAATTAAATTTGCATCAGTTCTCACCAACAACAGATGCAAATAGTTTTAGTCGCATCGGTTTTAAAATCAACCGATGCAACTACATGTTGATGGCAATATGAAATTTAGGTGGGAAATAATGAAAAATTGGCTCCATAGATTACACAAATGTACTCCTCCCCCCTCAATAAACTACTCCCAAAAAAAAACAGTATCGTGCCCTCCCCTTCTTTTATTTTCAACATCGAACAAAATTAAAACGAAGCTTTTGATAATTTTAATGGCCAAGATGGCAGCAAACTTGAAATCGATTTACAAATCCACGGCCGAGCATCTTAAACAAATAAAAATCGAATTGGAAGCGGTTTTGTAAGTCTCGATTGAAGTTCGGCTGCCGATTGGATTTGTGGTGGCGACGGCATGATGAGTGGTTGGTGGAGAGGGAGGAATTTAGTTTGGGGTCGTCGATGGTCGCAGCTGATTGTGTGGACGGAGGCGGAGTTCGCCAATTTGGGATGGTTGCGGTTTTGGCTCTGGTTGTGGTTGCAATTTGGGTATTCTGAAATCGCAAATTTGTAGCAGTGAAGTGTAGTTTTTTTGAATCGTTGGTGTTGGTTGGTGTATGAACTTTGGTAGAGCAGTGATATCAGGTTGTTTGCGGTGGTTGCAGTACAAGGAGGTTGTAGAAGACGGTAAGGTAGTGGGTTTATCCTATGCACTTTATCCAGTTCAATTATCCTCATATGTTAATTCAAGTAGTCATCCTTACCAATATCCACTGAATATGAAGTCAAACAATCCTTTGTCTACTTCATCTTCAAGCATCTAGTCAGGTATAGGCAAAGCAAGATCTGCTCTGATGTTAAATTTGTGTGCAACTCCTGCTTTTTCTACCACTGACAGTCCAATCCCATAGTTTTCTCCAATAATATCCATTGCCAGTATCTAAAACGAAAGACAATAAAACCAGTTAGAATCTTCTACACAGATGTATCCAACTATGTATTTTGGTACATACAAATCGTAATATGGGTAGAAATCCACTGCTTCTTCATCATCATTATAAATCATCATATGGTGTTAAAATAGAATTGAATCTACCTTGCAGTCATCAAGAATAACTAGATCAGCAACGAGGAGGGAATATCCTTTAAATATGCCAATTTCCATGGTTTTTCTTTTTCATTGAGCAGTTTGAGTAACATGTTTAAGAACTGGCCTTTAAATACCATAAGTAAGCTTTTATTTAACACATGATACTTTGTATGAGATGCTAATGGAAGAGGATTTCCGCACACGTTTTGACTTTTCAGATGTAGAGTTTGAGTAGGATGAAGATGGTGAATTATTATTAGAGGATGCTGTGGACATTGAGTTTCCACTTGATTCCAGTTCTGTAGTCATAGGGAGAACAGAAGAAAATGGGACTGAAAGAAAGGAAAGCAGCGATCTTCTACCAACCAGAATGCACGATGACAATGTTCGCCAAAACCAAAAATAATGAGTGTGATGAGAATGCTGGCAGGTTCTGCACGTAAAAAAAAGTGTCCGTGCACTAGTCAGTCAGAAGTTCGAACCTGCATCTATTCTTATAATAGATTTAAGTGGATTGAACCCACGGGTCCATGATAATCGAAGATCTTAGAAATGTGTGTCAGACTAGTGGTTCCTTTTAGGTTAGTTATTACAAAATCTGTGGTTACCTTTTTACGCTTTATCCAACACTCCATTTGTCTCTGTAGCTCATCATTATCTTACAGGTAATAAATCATAGAATAAACAAATCTATAATAGAAGGTGCCATGGAAGCAGCTTTTGATTTACTCGCACTATCATAGGAAGAGAAGCAAAAATTTGCTTCTACAGTCATACACAAGCCTGTGAGGTATGGTGTATGCCTGACGAATGATAGAGTTGCTAAATCACATGATTTCTTGAAACAGTATGCTCATCCTCTGCAAGATTGGATCAGATGTTGGCCACGTTCCCATCAATATAGGTATGCAAGATTGGATTAGATATTTGGTCAATTATTTCCAAATATTTTGGCCAATAGATAAATTTAAGTTTTGTTTAGTTTTCTTTTTTTGCTAGTTAACCAAAATTTAAAACTATACTTTTGTTTAGTGCTTCATTGGTTGTTTGTCTAAAATAAATTTGGTACCATTTCAAATTTTTCTTGCAAAGTCAGAATTGTATACGCTCACTGGTTATTTCTGGTATTGGAGTTAAATGTACATATTGTCCTTTCATCTGATATATGATGGCCATAAGACGGTTGATTCTCCTAACTAGATTGATATAGCAAAATCATTGCAGTATACAATGGTGAAAAGAAGTTTAAATATTCATGTCTGCATGTTTATTTATTTAACTGTTTTTACTTATGATGATATTTATGGTAAAAATTCTAAACGATGAAGAGTTCCAGATCTTTACACTGGAAACCATTGTCGACAATAGTGTGGAATATTGATAAAATTTTGTTGCTATGGTGTGTTCTGCTAACTTTACTTAGGGAACCATTACCCATGAACAAGAGCCCTAAAACTTTGATCTTTCTTTTTATGGTATGTATGATTTAATATTTCTTTTCCTTACTTTCAAAATTGTTTATACGTTTTAGTTATGCATAGGTTATAACGTTGGCATAGGTTATAATATTGGTTGACTTATTTTTTTTGAAAATTTTGTTTGGGTAGGAGGAGGAAAGACAGTTCATGGCAATTTGAGATTATTACAATAGTAAGTGTGTCAGAAAATGAACGAAAGATTAGAATTTCTTATTCCATGGTGGGATCTTTAATTGGGCATCTCAATCGGTAAATTCTTATCAGTATTTGCCTCTAAGAAATCAGATTTCAGATATGAATTTTCAGAAATACGCTATTGATACTTAGCATAAACTTCTCACTTAAAGTTCGCTTTTTTTTTGTGATTTCAGAAATAGGGCATCTTTTTGTTTTCTGATTGGATGAACGAAAAGTTAAATGCATTGCGGAAATTCACCTTTTTTTTATATTCGGACAGTAAAGAAATAATCTTGCTCCTTGGGTAGATAATCACCTTCCCATACCGTTTGCATGCATATTTTAGAACTGTAAAAGTGTACATAAATATTATGGTTATGTAAAAGTGAACTTAAAATATTTATTGACCTAATGGAAACACGTTTTTAAACTGAGCTGAGGCCATATCTCAATCGAATTTAAGAGGCAACTGCAGTCTGTAGTTCAGCCCAATTGTTAGCATATTGTAGTAGATGAGGATCGGCAAAATTGAATGGAAAATTTTGAACTGTTTGGCCAATCTCAATCTCTCTTAAGAGAGTTCTCTAGTGATAAATTTTCTATTTTTAATTGCAGGTGAAACAGTTTCAACAAGCTCAAGATTGTCAGCTTCCTATGGGAGTAACATCTGAAAATGCTGCCCATCGTTTTGGTGTAACCAGACAAGAGCAAGATCAGGCTGCTGTAAGTATATTATTTGTGTTTACATTGGCAATGTCATGCATTCTTATGTGTACACAAAGAAGCATATGTGTATATGTCTTGACAGCATCTGATTCACCATCTTTCGACTTGTTCAGGTTGAATCTCATCGAAAAGCAGCTGCAACAGCTGCCTCTGGGAAATTCAAAGATGAAATTGTTCCAGTGACCACAAAGGTGATATACATTATTGCCCCATTAAAAAAATTCATTGTCTTTGTGCTAATCCAACTTTCCTACAAAAATATAATTGTTCATTGATGTGAAGTATGTTCAATCCATGGTTTCATCTTGCAATCGAGATTTTAATTTTTCCAGGAGTACCTTAATTATATGTAGCAGCAACAGAAACTGTCCTGCACAGTATTCATACGATTTTTGAATCTTAATGCAATGTTGCGCTCCTGCAGATTGTAGACCCAAAGAGCGGAGAAGAGAAACAAGTAATTATTTCAATGGATGATGGAATACGTCCTGAGACTACAGTATCAGGTCTAGCAAAGCTTAGACCTGTGTTTAAGAAAGATGGAAGCACGACAGCTGGTATTGCAATTGATTCTCTAACTATAGATGTCAAACATAATGGTATCCTGGAATGAGACATTAATCTGACATAACTTTATAGGTAATTCAAGTCAAGTGAGTGATGGTGCTGGAGCAGTTTTGCTCATGAGGAGGGATGTAGCTATTCGTAAATGCTTGCCTATTCTTGGGATATTCCGGTGCGTTATCTTTGTTCGGAAGAAGATGGGCTATACGAATTCACACATAATTCTTGGTGTGTGTGTGTGTTGCGCACGCACGCAATTTTTTTTAGTGTATATATGTACTTATACATATATACATATGTTTGCGCGTGCACACATACGTAGGTAGGGTTGGGTTCCATTACACCTCAATTACATCCCTACGTTTTTTCGAGATTTTGGACAAAAATTTATGAACATGTTTCAAATCAACAATTAAAAGAAATATTTTAACGGTTGATATTGCCTTAACATTTTGAACATGACAGAGGTTTTGAAATAGTCTCCTTTTTTTGGACATGACGTTAATATTTTAAATTGAACATTCCCAAATTTTCATTTGATTTCGAATGGTGCAACACAAAAAGCCGAATGGGTTTAGAATGTGGTGTAGCACGCATGCGCGTGTGTGAAGGTAGCTGATGTGTGTAATAATCATTTTTGTAGACTAATAAACTTAACATGAACTTTCAGCTTTTTCACCACTTTACTGTAAAATTGATGTTGATAATTACTCTTGTGTACCTTGGACCTTGGACATGGTCCAATGGAAAGTAACAAGAGAGTGTTTTCAGTTAAAAAAAGATGTACTATTTCTAGAAATGCTATTGTGAATATTTAATTTCGCAGTAAATATTGTTGTGACAGCAATGGTTATTTGAAATATAGCTTTATGTATTTAGTGTTTAAACTAAAAGAGCATTCATATATTATAGGAGCTTTGTTGCAGTTGGAGTGGATCCTGCTGTTATGCGTATTGGTCCTGCAGCGGCAATACCTCCTGCACTTAAATCTGGTGGTCTTCAAATTGATGACATTGACATTTTTGAAATAAACGAGGTAAAGTTTTATATCATTTAAAGTTGTGGATTAAAAGAAATTGAAAAAAAGGGGCAAACATAAGTTATGGACATTTTATGTTGCACCGTTTATGGACAGGCATTCGCATCTCAATTTGTTTATTGTGCCAAGAAACTTGAAATTGATCCAGCAAAAATTAATGTGAATGGGGGTGCTATTGCTCTTGGCCATCCCTTGGGGGCAACAGGTTAGAGAGTTACTTTATAGTAACATGTGATGTATAATTACAAATGCCCAGACTATATAACTCAGTGCGCCCACAATAGTGAATACAATACAATGAGCATGTTGCAAGTTACCAATTATTGAGTTTAGACTTATTTATGGCATTTGTTAATTCAGAGAGATTGATATCAAATGAAGGGTTCATTGGCATAACACTCCATTCTAATTGTAAACTTGCAGGAAGTAATGAGAAATATTTGCTAAAAATACTCAAATAGCTAGCATAAAATACAATAAAAATGTCTCATAGTATGCCAAAAATATTCAAAATTCTTAAAACTGCTAGTTGGTAGTTTCAACGACACTCGCAAACGGAAACAAAAAAGGAAATATTAGAATAGCTAGTCCGCACTGTTATCTACTGAAAAGTAATGTTTTTAACTTTGTGTTCTACTTTTTCATCTACGTTTAGGAAAGGTTAATTTTCATGTAATTTTAGTGTAATTTCCATTAATTTACTGCTAGAATAAAATTTCAGAACTTATTGTGTATAACTTATTTATGATCACTGTATAAGTTTAGATCCTATGTGTATGGAATATGCTTACAGAATATGATCACTGTCCCTGTACCTAAGGCATTTTCATATGATAACAATAAAAGTTAATAAAGTGATTTTAGAAGTGACTGGCATCGGTTGGACTTATCTGACCTCCATATTTGGTTTTATCACTATGTCAACACTGCACATATATCACGTGTTGTGTACTATCCAATTTGAAAATGATAGAAGCCGTAAAATAGCAAGTAATGGATTACTTAGTGCCAATTTGTTTAATTTACAGTTTGTAATCTATTTTCCTAATCCGTAATGTTTGTTCCTTTTACTAGATAATATAAGTATGACTACAGGGCCATATGATCAAGATAGGATGATGTGATGCTAAAGAGTTATACAAGGAAAAATGGTGTTGGATGCTGGAAAAAGTTGCTGAAACTTGCTGGGTTAAACTAATGTGGACATAGTTGCAGATATCGATGGACTGATCATTTGCATCCTGATATCAAAAGAGGGACTTTTTCTAAGGCCTAGGAGAAGCTCTGGGTTGCAAGTGGTAGAAGCTGATTATGGACCTCCACCCAGTTCTTGGAAACAAGTAATTTTTACACATAATTTTACATGATTATGTCTTGTAAACCTTCTTCTGTTGCCAAAGATTCTGTTTTGATTATTGAAGCAGATGTTCCTTTTTAAAAAACTGATGCTCATGCTGAAAAAATCACAGTTTATCAAGTTTAAAGAAGTTTTGTTTCTATATTTTGTGAGGTGGAAAAGGTTTTACTGGTTTATATGAAGATTATTATTTCAAATTTGTCATATTCGTCATCTTGTGTATATGTGACAATATATTTAAGTTCTATTCTTCAATCAATGTTGTAAATGACAGAAATCAATGTTGTAAATGAAGGTGAAAATTTGTAAACCAAAGCAGAAATTGTAAATGATAATGAAATAATCTTTTTATTTTTATTCTTTGTGTGTTTTTTCTTTTTTTTATATATATAAAGATTATCAATATATATATATATATATAGTTTATTCGAGGACTGTAATAATGCTTTCTGAGAGATTAGTTTGCATCGGTTATTATAAAAAACCGATGCAATAGAGGGATTAGTTTGCATCGGTTTTCAACAACAACCGATGCAACAAGTTTCTTTGTTGCATCGGTTTTCATTACAACCGATGCAACATGAGGACTGTGTTCAAGCAACCAACCATGATATTTTGCATCAGTTGTTAGTAACAACCGATGCAAAAAAGAACCTTTTTGCATCGGTTTCAGAACTGATGCAAAAGTATTAAGCCTGTTGCATCGGTTGCATATGCATCGGTTGTTGAACTGATGCAAAAAGGGGGTAAACAATCGATGCAAATAGCCTGTTTTGTAGTAGTGAAATCTCAATTCCAACATCTAAATCTAAGGTGAATAATAATGAAACCATCTCACTTTTGCTTGTTTGATTTCGAATACTATGTGTCCATGATTCGTTTATGTTAACATGATTTTCCATGTTGATATTATCATTGTTTGGATAGAATAATGATTTACTGGAATTTTATGAAATTGTTTAAATGAGTATAAGGAGTAAAACCTAAGATTTGATCTCCAAACGATTTGATTTTTGAATATGTCAAGCAAAACATTATTTTTGAGACAGTTTTTTAATTTCATAATTTTTCAAATTTAAGAGAATGTTTTACGAATTTCCTAAGGAGGAAATTATGTTATTTTCTGGTATTAATTATTTAAAATAAATATAGAGTTTGGCCCTGAAATTTTTATATGAGAAGAATATAGTATTTAAATTTCTGGAATATTTTGGGATTTTTCCTAAGAGATTTCGAATAATTATGAATTTAATATGTTTGAAAAGTATTTAAATTATTAATTTATTAAGGATATTAATTAATTGAAGTTAATAAATATTTGGATCTCGAAAGTGTCATGCAACGGTGTTCTGAAAAATAAAATGTTAAAGTTTTTACATTCTCATATAAACTTGACGGGAATAATGATTTGGTGAAAAATAATTTCTTTTAATAAAAATAAATCAGTTTTCTTGATAAGCATGGTAATGTCGTGTCACTTTTATCCTCTCCGCACTTGTAGAAGCGTTGTTTAAGAATGTCAAAGTCCGAGTGGAAGGAAACATAGGGTAGTTACTTTGGTATATATGTAATGTTTCCAAGTAGGCCGAAGTCGACCTCGTCGACAATATAGCATCGGAGATAATGCCACTTCTTAACTCATATGAATGATTAAAAAGCTCAATGTCGACGTCAACGACATTGCATGTCTTCATCGCTGTTTTTAATGATGCCACACTTAATCACTTTGATTATTTTCAAGACTATGGCAGTGATGCCGCTTTTTATGACTTTGATCTTATAAAGATAACGAGCGGTATATTATCCCACGTGAGTCAAATTTAAAAATTTTGTTATGACATCGAGAATCTTGGGATTGATGCGCATCAAGGTCGGTGATTTATATTTTAGAGTTGATGCCTCACGTCCACGATGTCGCACTTCATATTTTAAGGCCAAAGAGGTTTGTTTTTATGTCAACTAAAACTGTTTTTAAAAGGGGAAAAGAAGGCTGATGTTTTAGAGGTCGATGATCATACATCATTGGCAGTTTGTCATATAATTTATAAAGGTTTAAATTATTTGTCTTCGACCTTGGATAAAGGTTGACGAAAGATATTCACATCGCATGTTTGAAGATTTTTAATAAAGGCGGAGTTTCTTAAGTTTCTTAGTCGACACTATATAGTCGTCGACACTGATCTAAATTGACTTATTTAAAGCTGTAACCTTATACCTTTTTTTCAAATATAAACATGGTGGTACATAAAGTGATTTATAAATGGCATAAGACTTTGGTAACTTAAAGAGCTATATATTTCCTTGTATTAAATATGGATTAAGGAGATTAATCATATATCATTATGAAAATGTTTTCAAGGAATTTAATAATGGAAAAAGCCCAAGTTTAGAGTTAAATTTACCAAAGGGAATATTACTTAAGATTAATTAATTATGAGACATGAAAGATTATTCATTGAACATAATTGAATGATGGATGTTGTATATTCTTGTATATATTTGATTAGTTATTATGCATGTTATTATTATCATACTCACACCATTTATGACCCATAACTGCATTCTGAGGTGTTAAGGGGCAAAAGAACCAACTAGATTGACCCGGTAGTGAGTATAAACAGAATCAACTCCCGAGTGAGTAGAACTGCATCTAGGAGATCAAGTAGATCTAAGTATATGATGCCCAAACTGATCAAAAGATTATTGATTTATATAGTTTATTGGAAGGGACTAATAGGGTCATAGTCATCCTATAAAATCTATGTCATGAGAAATGTTTATTGGAAGGGTCCGATAGGTTCCTAATGACCCCATGAAAACTATGTCTGCATGATGTTAATGATAGAAATCAATAGATTCATAGTGAACCCATGAAAACTATAATTTGAGAGATTTTATTAGAGAATCAAATAGGTTCATAGTATGCCCATGAAAACTGGATTGGAAGGTTACTGGTAGAAACCAATAGGTTTTTAGTAATCCCATAAAAACTATGAAGTTAGACAGATTGTCCCAGAGAATTGAAACAGGTTTGGTCAGCCCATGAAAACTAATAGTTCATGGTGACCTTAGAAAAACTTTAGATTTGGACAGATAGTAAGATAAATTAGGAGGGAAAATCAAGGGTATATTACATTCTTGCATATAATCGTATATTGTTATGTTTTAACCATTGTGGATGTAGGAGCATAACACATGGTTAATGTATTTTGGTTAAGATACTAGTGAGGAAAAAACTCGTTCCGCTTAGTGACAGTCCCACTAGATATCTACCTGGTTCGAGATGGTAGGTTATTATTCGCACCCGACTTTTTGTCTAATGTGAATTTTTTTTCTTTCCCCTTAAACTCTAGGGTGCTCATTTGAGTGTATTGTGGTAAGGGTTTTCAGGTTTCCTGGTAGGAAGAATAAGCTTCTGAAGACGTGCAGGAGACAATCTATCTATGTAGGAGTTGTATTCTAATCCATTGTGTTGTTTAAATTTATTTGTATGGATGTAATGATAAGTTGTATAGTTGCCAAATATGTGACTCTAGTCAACCAATGCGCATCTTCATATGTCATCCTTAGAGTATTTTATAATAATTATACTTTCACTAAATATGGAATTACAAATGGGTTTGTATAATGAATATGAAATCATATTTTAAAACGGAATGGAAAAGATATTTCTAAATTTTGTTTGAATTTTTTTATATTCATGTGCTTGTGGAAATTGATACGATTAACATAATTGCATTTTGTCATCGGAAATTAATAACTATGGATGACTTCAGCATCTGTAGTAGATAGTTTCAGGTCTCAAAATGGCGGATGTTACACTTATCACCATTAGTGCTTCATTCCGATTATGGGTGAATCTTTTACTAGGACCAAACCAAAAGGCGCTATGTTTCTCGAGCCAACCAATTTTTTCAAATCATCAGCATCTTGAATTTTCTCCCGTGGGGTGTGCTTAACCACATAGCATTCTTGAGCATCAAGCAAACCCATCGCCCTTTTTCTTTCTTTTGAGTAGTATGCCAACCATTCTCCTTTAAATAAGAACACCCCAAAAATTTTGGTTCATAGCCATTTATTGGTCGATATGGAAACATATTGTCTAGATTCCTAGTTCTTTTGCTATTTCCAATTTTGATATTAGTGTATTTTACTCCATCATTCAGTCTAGCCTACAAGGTAAGGGGTCTATCAGACTCATAGGAGTCAAGAAAATCCATTCTTGCTTGATCATTAGTATTTCCCTCTCATTACTCCCTTCATAGACCCGACTGCTTCCATGTGATGAATGTAGTGCCTCAAATGTGTTCAACGGTTGTCCAACGTACGGCTCCATGGACCTTATCTTAAAATATAGGGGTTGACTTCCTCTCAGATGTTTGGAGTGAAAGCACTTTGGTTCATCTTGTCAACCTTCAATTTCTCACTCTGCTCACCTAACAATGATGCATTAACCCGACACTCGCTTCTCTGCTACTAGAATGCCTCCTTAGGTTGCTTGGTAAGCCACATCATGCCCCTATGTGGATCAACTACCTATGTACCAATCGGTTTGATCTCCGGTCATCCCATTTTGACAGCCAGGTATGTTGTTTTAGCATCATCATTGACATCCTTTCTCGGTCCTACATAGGTTGTACCATTGGTCTAATACCGATCAGTTCTGCATGGAGCTGATTTAGTTTGATGGTTGGTTCAGTTTGTGGAAGTCCAGATTTCAATGGCTCCTTCCCGCCTTACCCGTTCCCTTGCATTCGGTCTTGATGGGTTACAGACAGAACTATAGACTTGGTTTCTCTAGACCTACATTGGTGCTGCTTACTCCATAAGTCTAAGGACCCTCCATTATTTACAAATACATGGCTTGGAAAGAGGCTATCATATTTTCCGTCATCATTTGCGGTCACTGCTAAACTCTTCTCTAGTAGCTATACCGAGCTGTCTTTTTTATGCAACACATTCCAACCTCATATACTTTTCCACCTCATAGATGAACTCCTCTAATGCAGCTGGTTTCTTCTTTGTCAATATCCTAGCAAACTTCATTCTAGAGTGCATTCCACTATATAAGTCATCAAGGTGAAACTTTCATCCATGTCCTGAATTCCAGCTGTTGTGGCATTAAACTGGGATAGGTACTATCGTGTCAACTCATCTTCATTTTGCTTCACATTAGATACGGAGTATTCATCTTCCAATTGATTAATATGTACCTGGAATTGATTAATAAACTTTTGCTTCAACATCAAATAAGAATGAATTCATCCTAAGGGTAAATCACAAACACACATGGTGGCTTAGTCTGGTAAGAATAGAGGAAATAACTTGAACAAAGCTTCCTCTATAGCACCGGTCATCGGGTGCTGGGTATACCATTGAAATCTCTAGGGTTCCTTGTAGTCCTATCTCTGAGAAAGATGTACTGCTAAACTAAGCTCCAATTCTTCAGTCCATTTGTTCACGTTGAACACATTGTCTAATTATTTAAGTCATCCTATCCTTCGATTCAGATGACTGGTAATGGTAGCTCGACGTTTCCATTAGAAGGGAATAATTTCTTTCATCCTTGCTATGATGTCTTGATAGTTAGATACGGGCATGTTTATAACTCCAAGGTCAGTGTAATGATAATTCTATCCTCCATTAACCACAATTTCATTGAGGGAATGAGATGTGTGTACTACAGCTATCCTCGGTCGGCCATCATCCCTGTCTTGGTCGGCACCGAACCGCATCCTAGGTCTTGCTTCGGTCTGAACTCTTGCTAATTTCATCCCTTCAGCATTCCATCTTCTAGATTTTGGACTTTATTGATCGGATTTTTTGCAAAGGTGACCCCTTCAACTTTCAAATCCCTTAGGCTAGGATCACCCTTGTGTTCAAGTGTTGCAACCAATAGTTTGCGGCTTCTCTAAGCATGTCATAAGTTTGCCCACCGTTGCTTGCCGTGAGGTAGCGAAACATTTATTTAGCATAGCCATAACTCTATCAAATTTGCCCTTTGGTAATTATGCATCTACAAGCACTAGACTTATGATGACCTACAAATACGTACCATTCGAATCGATAATAAACCACACATGTCCAACCCAAAAAGTACAGACTGACGAAAAGTCATGAGAAAGAAAAGAAGAGAGAAGAAGAGAAGAGAAGAAGAGAAAAAAAACAGAACAGTACGGAATCTCACACTGCAATGAAAAACATATAATATCATATTAATGATCTTTACAAAATAGAAACTGTAAATACAGACAACAATCAGAGTTCAACAATCAATCACTAATCATCGGCCTGGAAAGTTATAATAACCTGTCCTTACAATTGCCGACAATATAGAACAACTAAGCAGCGGATAATAAATAGATACGTGTATATGAATATGAAGATCTCCTGCTCTCCTACTGAAGTTCCAATAGCACCAAATCTGAACCTATAATATACTCGGTCTGACCCGAGCATTGAAAGGGAAGAATGCCCGGATCAGTCTGGTAAACCAGCGCGAGAAACACAGTCAACTGAATTTATTAAATTACCAAACTTTTCCTTTCAAAACAAAAGTATCTTTTAAGACACGCCCACACATAAACATTTACATGTATTTACCTTACAATAACTAAAACATTTCATATCCAATCCACTTATATTATAATAATGTTTATTTCACAAATAATGTTAATCATAGCCGAAATCGTTACATTGATTAAATTCTAGCATATAGCCCAAAATGGGTAATAAAATCAAAATGGCAAGCACGTAGTGGAGTTTGCATTTCCATACAAATGTCCAGGTGAAGGGACTACCTTTCGGTAGTACATCTCTAGAGGAATGTACCAAGGACCATCACAGAGGATCCTCTACCAACACAAGACCGACCTATCTCTGTAACTAGATAGTACCAAATATATCATCCTCCTGTCGTTACCGACCTTTACCGAGGGCCCTTATAGCATACAAATCACAATAATCAGATACATAACGTCATAGCGTGTAAAGATATATCTAGAAGAGGATGATCATATCCTACTTGGGAGCGACCCACTTACCATTGCTTCATCTAACCATGTTTCGGTCATTTCCGGTTGATGAGGTCTGAGATAACGATTACCTTTCACATATCACAAATCACATCACTTTGAATGCCACATGGCTATTTCCATTGACTACTAATTGCCTTCCACAAAAATACAATTGTTGAGTTCGTATGTCTCAAGGATGTGTTAAGCTAAGAGAAGTTGCATTCTTTGCCACCATTGATGTATGTTTGTAAAAACCAATGTACGTAATCTTCAAAAATGCAATGTCAGACAAACATCCATACAAGTTGTTAAGGAACAGGATAAACCGAAGGTACTTTCCTACCACACCCTGTCGGAAAAACCCTAGGATTAGCGGCGAATGGTCCTTGCACTGGATATTTCATAATGAAGAGACTACTGCCACTGGATGTATATTGGGATTTTAACCCCAAACGATCAACAAGCAATCCTCCACTATGAAAATCCTAAGCATCAATATCATCGGCCAACCTACACAATCGTCGTATAAATGTTGGTCCAAAGTGGTTTTCAAATAAATCCGATCCCAGTGTCTTCGCACAAACAATGCAAAAGTGTTTCTCAACCTCGCACAGAAACTAAGTTTCATAAACTTATCGCATCTCCAACTTTCAACTTGCTATCCTTCGGCCAAGAAGGAAGCTCGATAGATTGGGGTAATACTACGCACTACACGAATCAACATCCTCAACACAAATGATAATCAAGCCTACACAGAAGGCTACGTACTAAGTGTACGACTAAATAGATCCCACATCAAGTCGAGGAACTAAAATGGTCAAATTTGATAGTCGGTTATTTAACTATCAAAGCAAACAAACAAATATTTAGCACCACAAGCAATCACTAGGCCCTTTTAATTAATCTTTCATTAATTAAATCACTTGCCAAATATTCACTTCAAATTATCTTTAAAAGGATATATTCTCAAAAAATTTCAACTTCTATATTGGAAAACATTTCCAAATACTTATTTAATAATAAGTAATTCACAATTCAACTTATTTTCAACACTTAGAAAATATTCCATATACATAAATCAGGATTAAGTATATATTTTATTCTTTTAAGGAAAACATTCTCTTGAACATATTAATTTGGGTCAAAATGAATGTTGCATAAAACATTGTTAAGACAACCCAAAATCATAGTATAGGGATTCAAAATAATATAGATATATAAATCCCATACATTATACAAAACATCTCCTTTTGAAAATCATTTACTATAACAACAGTGTTTATAGTCCATCATTTCCTTACTTCTCGAAAACGTGTATTTCAACAATGAATGTTGAAATCTATGCATTCGATACTTAACACTATTTAAAATATCTTCAAAAATTTTTAACTTCATTTAAAATATCACTTCCAAAACATTCATTTAATTTAAAAGATTATTCACTGTCCAAAATCGTGAATGTAATTCTCTAACCAAATTCCTTATTATAGTAACATTTAATTTAAAGGATAATTCACTGTCCAAAATCATGAATATATCTCCTTTGCCAAATTCATTACTTCTATCTATTTATTAAAGGATTATCCACTGTCCAAAATCGTGGATATAATACCTTTAATAAACTTCTATATTTAACTTATCAAAATAAGTTGATTTCATATTTATAAATAATGTTTATAAATTCCATTTATATATTATAAAACTTCCGTACACAAAATTCCTTTATTAACCAATCTTATTTATATACCGAAATACAAATTATAAGTTAATTACTTATAATTCTCCTTATTTACAAAATTCATTCTTTTATAACATCATCAATTCATAAATCTATAAATCTTATTTACTTATAAGATTCAATTATAACTTCATTTTAACATTTACAAAACTCCTTTATAATTCCATCATTTCGATTTACAAAAATCAATTTTATGAATCTTATATACATACCATTTATAATAAATTCAAAAAAATCTCAATTTTAATTATTTTACAAAAAAGTTAACTCCATATTTCAAAAATCACATTCTGATTATATTTCCCAAAAATCATAATTTTTATAACATAAAAATCATAATATTTATTAATTTAAAATAAATCCATTCCTTTAATAATTCAAAATTAACAAAACGTACAAATTCAAAATCACTTTTAAAACCCTTTTTAAATTGAAATCATCACTTTAACATGTTTAAAACTCCAAAATAGGCCCAATGCTGCAACAACACTAAATATATCAATCACGACATCCAAATCATCATATATCACATGATAACAGCATATATCACAATATCCATAAATAAACTAATACTGGTGAGGAATCAAGTTGGATCCCTCCAACCTGTCATCCGCAACAAATATACATATTAGAATACATGTACAATGTCAGCTTTGAGGCAAATGCGCATACAAAAGGTCATCCGCTCATATACGGGAACGTATAGGGTCTCATCTGCTCCAGCAGGCATGAATATATCCAAATACCAATCAATATATGGATAATTTATCATATATAATCCAAACAATCATCAATCATCATAAATAAAATTTAGTCTCACGTATATACAAATATCAATGAGTCAGAAAGAGTGAGTTGTACTCACTTTAGTTCCAATAGCGCTTGCGGTGTTTTATTCCAAATAAAATTAAATAGCCGTTTAATTTTACCCAAAATTTTGACAAGCTCCAATCAACTCCAAACTAGCTTTAAAATATAGTGCTCATCAAACGAACCCAACGCAACTTGTTTCGTCAAAAACGGACCTTGTATGAAGAAGTTATGATGTTTAGAAGTTTATATGAATTTATATATAATAATTTACACATTTTTTTATTTAATAAACCTTTTAATCAAAATATGCCGCACGATTAAATGAAATAGATCTAGGCCGCGCCGTCTTTTTTCTCTTCTTCCTCACGAAAACTTACCATTACCGTTCGAACCCAAACACCACGTCGCATCTCTTGATGGCCGCACCTCCACGTCGCACTTGACGACGATCCAAGACCACCGTTTGAACTGGCGTCACTAGATCCACTCTCAGCCATGACATTGAAGAGCTCATTTGTACATTTGCCTCGAAAAATGTGCTCAAAGGTCATAAGAACGCGAGCATTTTGCCGTTGATTCGCTTTGTAGTTTTCGTTCATCACCGTTGATCTCGAAGATCTTGATGTGCTCTTTATTTTCGTAGTTAGACATTTTTGCAAAAGTTAATGGATTTGGAGTGATTGAAGGGGGAAGAATCGAAATTCTTGGCTATTGAAAAGATAATGGCAGCTAGGTTTTTTGATTAGGGTTTGATGAAAAATGAAAATTACAACGTCATTTTATAGAAAATTTCATGCACTATTCATCCGAAATTTTTTCGAATTCCAAACGAACCATGCCGCTAGGCGTTTATAATGTTTTACCACTATTCCGAACACAATGGAATGTATATCGAGAGCCAATTCAATCGTATTTGGAAGATAGGTTTTCGATTCGACTTATTTAAATTAAAATTTACTTAAACAAATTTCTACACGTTTTAGCTTGCCACGACTAAACCGTAAATCTAATTGACACAAAATTTAAAATCCTACAATAATATAATATTACGGATCCGATAAAACTAGTTTTGCGAAAATCCGAGACCGTCTGAAAAATGACTATTTTTACACGTCAATTAAATATTAAAATACTCAATTTCTGTAAATTAACTTTTAATTCAATTTGAAAAGTTCTCTAACTTCATTTTAATTCAAATAGAATTTAATTCATCTTTATAAATCTTTTTTCATTCAATTTAAATTCAAATTTTAATTATTTCAGCAACTTCAAATAATAAATTAACAATTTAATTATCCAGTTAAATCGCTATATTTGAAATATAAGTTATCAACTTATAAAATAAACACTTGAATATTTAAACTTAATTAAATATCCGAATTTCAAATGACTAAAATTCTGGATCGTTACATTCTCCCCTACTTAAAAGAATTTCATCCTCGAAGTTACCGAGTAATAAAAAGTACCAAAATCCATTAACTTTTCAAAATAGTTCGTTCAAATTAGATTTCCAAATTCATTTAAACTTTTAAATTTTACAAAACTCCATTCGTTAAACTTCTTCTAAAACATTTTCTAAATTTTCAAATCCATTCTTAGTTATCTTTTCAAAACCAATTAATATCGTTTAATTTTTAACTCAAAAACCAAATTTTAGTTATCAAAATTTTTTCAATTTTCTCGAAAATTTTCTAACACCTTAAATTTACAAAAAAATTCACCGGCGTCTCCTCTGCACGGTTCGATTGTAGTAGGATCATAACATAAATATATCACAAATATACATCTCATCTTCGAGGATAAGGCATCTCGTAGAGAAAAATATATAAAAGCACGATATGTAATTCGAGATACGTACCTTATATATTATTTGCGAGCATATATGGCTAATATAGCATGAAAGCGAGCTCCAAATGCGAAGCATACGCCATCCGCACCTAAACACTCAACAACAAATGAGAATTAGTATATAGAAAATAATATCGATATACAACATATACCAATACAACAACTATATATGCCAATATAACAAATGCAATCAGAAGCAACAAATCCAACCATCATACAAGTATCATCCAACTAACATCCAACAAACCAACATCTATCTAATAAATCCATAACCAAACCAATATACATTCACTTCTTATTAATATCCATTGAATTGGTTTTCAATTTAAATCACATTTGATTCATTTATATTGGATTTCACTAACATTCATTTATTCAAATTCAATTTGGCACACTTTTGATTCAAATCAAATTTAATTCTATTTAGATTTATTTCACTTCCAATTTGAATTCAATTATTTATAGCTTTCAATTTTATTAGTTCAATTTCATTAACATTTAATGAATCTCTATATAATCAACTAACATCCATCTAACAACCAATGTATAACCAACATTACCAAATTAACTTACTTCGCTCACATTCAATTTGGTTCAACACATTTGGTTTCAATTGGTTTAATATCTAATGGACTTTCATCCAATTATTCAATTTCAAATTTCATTAGCTTTTGATTAATTAACACTTACATCCATTAATTCCATATCAATTCGTTTACAATCGATTGATTAACATTCAATCCATATTTAATTCACTAATTTATTTCATTGGTCCAATTCAATTCATTTTGCACTTCAAGTTGAATTTCATTTAATCATTCAAGTTTATAATCATAATCTTCACTTCACTTTATTAATTCATTTTGATATCAAATTCAATTTCATTCAACATCATTTAAGTTACGTTTCATTTCATTTTCGCTTGCATTTACTTTCACCATACAACTTAAGTTCACTACTAATTTAGTTCCAATTTTATTTTACTTAACTTTTACTTAACTCAAATTTCATCACTTATTCAAATTCAGATTTTTTTTGCTTAACAAAATTGTTTAACCATTTTAACAATTGGTTTTGCTTTCATTTTCTCACTTTATAAGTTATACAACATATTTATCTAAACTTTCTAACACATATTATATAATCACTTACCACTTAAGTTTATTTTCCATTTCAATAACTTATCTAATCCGATTTAAATCCAATTCCATTCATTTTAACTTTCCTTTAGTTAAATTTCAAATCATACATTATATTATGCTAACTCAAATTTATTATTTCATTTTATAAGTCCAAAACACATTTCACTTATATTTATCAATTCCAAACTTGGATTTTAAATTCGAATTTGTTTATCACATCAAAATTTCAATTTTCAACTTATTATTGGTAGCAAATCCATCACATAGAAGCTCGAAAACGATACTGATGATGCTGCAGTCATCACCTTTATTATTTCCCAGCAACAGGAGTGAATTCAGTGCTTTAAATTCTTTTAAAAATTTCATTTTTATTATTTATAAATCACATTTACAAATCTTTTAATTATATAATTTCACTATTTACTTTGCTTATAAAAGATCATTCCAAATTCATTTATCTTATTTAGATTTATAACAATATAACCTCTTTTATCTTTGAAAAATAACTTTCAAAATCAACAGGATTCAAATTTTCAAATTCTTAGTTTAAATCCATTTTTATTTATAACTCTTATTTATAAATATAGTCATATAGTTTCACTTCTAATATATTAGATTATTTCACAATTGTAAATCATATTAATTATAATTCATTGCTTATATAATTTATTCTGTTACAAATTGTTGTCTTTATTTAGATTATTCAAACAGCTTTTATTAACTTATATATATTTACATTTTCAAACAACCAAACAACCAATTTATGTACACTTTCATAATTCTGAAAAATTATTTCCTTTTTATATAAAATATAATCGAGGTAAAATTATTTCATTTACCCAATTTAAAAATAATACTATGTCGACTTGCCTCGTTTGACTGTTTAGAAAATCCCTATCGATAACATGGCATCCCACATACCAACTAGAATTCACAAACAGCTCAATGGATAAGCAAACACAATATAAAACATTTTATAATCACTAACAAATATGCCCTCATATCTATAATACACTCAAACTCAATCTAGGGTGCTACTGTCCCTATCTATACCGAGTACACATCAAAGCTTAGGAACATACAAAAGCTCTGATACCATGTGTGACGACCAGCAAATTTGTACCCTTTGAATCGACAATAAACCGCACATGTTCGACCCAAAAAGCACAAATCGACGAAAAGTCATGAGAAAGAAAAGAAGAGAAAAGAAGAGAAGAGAAGAAAGAGAGAGTGAGAACAAACAGAACAATACAGAATCTCACTTCGCAACGGAAAACATATAATATCATATCAATGATCTTTACAAAATATAAACCGTATATATACATACATCGATCAGAGTTCAACAATCAATCACTAATCATTAGCCTGGACAGTTATAATAACTTGTCCTTACAATTGCCGACAATATACAACAACTAAGCAGCGGATAATAAACAAATACGTGTATACGAATATGAATATCTTCGGCTCTCCTATTGAAGCTCCAATAGCACTAAATCTGAACCTGTAATATACTTGTTCTGACCCGAGCATTGAAAGGGAAGAACGCCCGGATAAGTCTAGTAAACCATCGTGAGAAACACAATCAACTGAATTTATTAAATTACCAAACTTTTCCTTTCAAAACAAAAGTTTCTCATAAGACACGCCCACACATAAACATAGACATGTTTTTACCTTACGATAACTAAAACATTTCATATCCAATCCTCTTATATTATTATAGTGTCTATTGCACAAATAATATTAATCATAGCCGAAATTGTTACATTGGTTAAATTCCAGCATATAGCCCAAAATGGGTAATACAATCAAAATGGCAGGCATCTAGTGGAGTTTGGATTTCCATATAAATGACCAGGTGAAGGAACCACCCTCCGACAGTACATCTCTAGAGGAATGTACCTAAGACCATCACAAAGGATCCTCTACCAGCACAAGACCGGCCTATCTTTATAACTTGATAGTATCGAATATATCATCCTCTGGCCGTTACCGACCTTTACCGGTGGCCCTCATAGCGTACAAACCATAATAATCAGATACACGACCTCATAGCATCTAAAGAAATATCTAGAAGAGGATGATCATATCCTACTTGGGAGCGACCCACTTAGCCTTGCTACATCTAATCCTGTTTCGGTCATTTTCAATTGATGAGGCCTGAGGTAACGATTACCTTTCACATAACTCAAATCACAGCACTTTGAATGCGACACGACCATTTCCATTGACTACTAATTGCCTTTCATAAAAATACAACCCTTGAGCTCGTATGTCTCAAGAAGGGTGTTAAGCAAAGAGAAGTTGCCTTCTCCGCCACCACTGATGTACGTTTGTAAAAACCAATGTATGTAATCTTTAGAAATGCAATGTCAGACAAACATCCATGCAAGTTGTTCAGAAATAGGACAAACAAAAAGTACTTTCCTACCACATCCTATTGGAAAAACCCTAGAATTAGTAGCGAACAGTCATAGCATTGGATATATTATAATGAAGAGACTACTGCCACTGGATGTATATTGGGATTTTAACCCCGAACGATCAAATAGTAGTCCTCCACTATGAAAATCCTAAACATCAATATCATCGGCAACCTGCACAATCGCTGTATAAATGTTGGTCCGAAGTGGTTTTCAAATAAATCTGATCTCGGTCTCTTCGCACCAACAACGCAAAAGCATTTCTCAACCTCACACAGAAACTAAGTCTCGTAGACTTATCACGTCTCCAACTTTCAACTTGCTATCCTTTGGCCAAGAAGGAAGCTCGATAGATTGGAGTAATGCTCCACACTACACGAATCAACATTCTCAACACAAACGATAATCAAGCCTACATAGAAGGCTGCATACTAAGTATACAACTAAAATTTTCCCACATCAAGTCGAGAAACTAAAATGGCCAGATTTGATAGTCGGTTATTTAACTGTCAAAGCAAACAAACAAATATTAAGCACCATAAGCGATCACTAGGCCCTTTTAATTAATCTTTCATTAATTAAATCACTTGCCAAATATTCACTTCAAATTATCTTTATAAAGATATATTCTCAAAAAAAATCAGCTTCTATATTGGAAAACATTTCCATATACTTATTTAATAATAATTAATTCACAATTCAATTTATTTTCGACACTTAGAAAATATTCTATATACTTAAATCAGGAATAAGTATATATTTTATTCTTTTAAGGAAAATATTCTCTTGAACATTTTTATTTGGGTCAAAACGAATGTTGTGTAAAACATCGTTACGACAACCCAAAATCACTAGTATAGGGATTCAAAAATAATATAGATATATAAATCCCATACACTATACAAAACATCTCCTTTCAAAAATCATTTACAACAACAAAATTATTATAGTCCATCATATCCTTACTTCTCGAAAACGTCTATTTCAACAAAGAATGTTGAAATCTATGCATTTGATGCTTAACACATTTTAAAACTTCTTCAAACATTTTAACTTCATTTAAAATATCACTTCCAAAACATTCATTTAATTTAAAGATGATTCACTATACAAAATCATGAATATAATTCTCTTACCAAAATCCTTATTATTGCAATATTATATTTAAAGGATAATTCACTGTCCAAAATTGTGAATATATCTCCTTTACCAAATTCATTACTTCTACCTATTTATTAAAGGATTAGCCACTGTCCAAATCGTGGATATAGTACCTTTAATAAACTTCTATATTTAACTTATCAAAATAAGTTGATTTCATATTTATAAAACAATGTTTATAAATTCCATTTATATATTATAAAACTTCCATACACAAAATACCTTTATTTACCAATCTTATTTATATACCAAAATCCAAATTATAAGTTAATTACTTCTAATTCTCTTTATTTATAAATTTTGTCCTTTTTATGACATCATTAATTCATTAGTCTATAAATCTTATTTACTTATAAGATTCAATTATAACTTCATTTTATATAATTCCACTACTTTGATTTATAAAAATTCAATTTTATAAATCTTATATACATACCATTTATAATAAATTCGAAAATATCAATTTTAACAATTTTATAAAATAGTTAACTCCATATTTCAAAAATCACATTTTGATTATGTTTCCCAAAAATCATAATTTTTATAACAAAAAATTATAACATTTATTTATTTAAAATAAATCCATTCCTTTAACAATTCAAAATTAACAAAACGTGTAAATTCAAAATCACTTTTAAAACCCTTTTTAAATTGAAATCATCACTTTAACATGTTTAAAACTCCAAAATAGCCTAATGTTGCAACAACACTAAAAATATCAATCACGGCATCCAAATCACCATATATAACACGATAACATCATATATCACAATATCAGTAAATAAACCAATAGTGTTATGGAATCTAGTTGGATCCCTCTAACCTGTCATCCGCAACAAATATACATATTAGAAAATATGTACAACGTCCGATTCAAGGAAGACGCGCGTATAAAAGGTCATCCGCTCATACACAGGAACGTATAACATCTCATCTGCTCTAATAGGCAGGAATATATCCAAATACTAATCAATATATAGATAATATATCATGTATCATCCAAACAATCATCATAAATAAAAAAATTCACACTTATATAAAAGTATCAGTGAGTCAGAAAGAGTGAGTGTACTCACTTTGGTTCCAATAGCAGTTGCACTGTTTTATTCTGAATAATACCCAAAATTTTCACTAGCTCCAATCAACTCCAAACCATCTCTAAAATGTAGTGCTCATCAATACATACCCAACGCAACTTGTTTCGTAAAAATGGACCTTGTATGAAGAAGTTATGATGTTTAGAAGTTTATACGAATTTATATATACTTATTTACATTTTTTTATTTAATAAACGTTTTAATCAAAATCTGGCCGCAAGTTTAAATGAAATAGATACAGGCCACACCTTCTTTTTTTCTCCTTTTCCTCATGAAAACTTCCCATTTTCGTTCAAACCCAAACACCACGTCGCATCACCTGTGGCCGCACCTCCACGTCGCACTTGACGATGATCCAAGACCACCGTTTGAACACGCATCACTAGCTCCACTCTCAGCCATGACTTTGAAGAGCTTGGCTGTACATTTGCCTCAAAAATCATGCTCAAAGGTCACATGAACGCGGGCATTTTGTCGTTGATCCGCTTTGTAGTTTTCGAACATCACCATTGATCTCGAAGATCTCGATGTGCTCTTTACTTTTGTAGTTGGACATTTTTCGCAAAAGTTAACAGATTTGGAGAGATCGAAGGGGGAAGAATCGAAATTCCTGGCCATTAAGAAGATAATGGCGGCTAGGGCTTCTGATTAGGGTTTGATGAGAAATGAAAATTATAACGTCCTTTTATAGAAAATTTCGTGCACTAGTCATCCAAAAAATTTCCAAACTCCAAACGAAGCGTGCCACCAGGCGTTTATAATGTTTTACCCCTATTCCAAACACAATGGAAAATATATAAGAAGCCAATTCGATTGTATTTGGACGATAGGTTTTCGAATTGACTTATTTAAATTAAAATTACTTAAACAAATTTCAACGCGTTTTAGCTTGCCACGACTAAACCATAAATTCGATTGACACGAAATTTGAAATCCTACAATAATATAACATTACGGATCCAATAAAACTAGTTTCACCAAAATCCAAGACCGTGTGAAAAATGATTATTTTTACACGTCGAATAAATATTAAAATATTCAATTTCTGTAAATTAACATTTAAATCAATTTCAAAAGTTCTCTAATGTCATTATAATTCAAATAGAATTTAATTCATCTTTATACATCTTTTTTCATTCACATTAAATTCAAATTCCAATTATTTCAGCAATTTCAAATATTAAATTAACAATTTAATTATCCAATTAAATCACCTTATTTGAAATATAAGTTATTCAACTTATAAAATTAACTTTTGAATAATTAAAATTAATTAAATATCTGAATTTCAAATGACTAAAATTCTAGGTCGTTACATTCTCCCTTACTTCAAAGAATTTCGTCCTCGAAATTACCAAATAAGAAAAAGTCAAAAAACCTATTAACTTTTCAAAACAATTCGTTCAAATTAGATTTTCAAATTCATTTAAACTTTCAACTTCTCCAAAACTCCATTCGTTAAACTTCTTATAAAAACTTTTCTAAATTTTCAAATCCATTCTTAGTCATCTTTTCAAAAAATAATTAATATCGTTTAACTTTTTACTCAAAAACAAATTTTAGTTATCAAAATTTTTCCAATTTTCCCAAAAAAATTCTAACACCTTATATTTTCAAAAAATTTCGCCAACGTCTCCTTTGCGCAGTTCGATCGTAGTAGGATCACAACATGTATATATCAAAAATATACATCTCAACTTCGAGGATGAGGCATCCTAAAGGGAAAAAATAGTAGAAGTACGATATGTAATCTGAGATATGTACCTTATATGTAGTTAGCGAGCATATACGGCTTAAGATAGCGCAATAGCGGGCTCCAAATGCAAAGCATACGCCATCTGCACCTACTAAAGAAACATGTATATAGAAATAATATCAATATACAACTTATATCAATATAATAACTATATATGCCAATATAACAAATGCAATCAAAAGCAACAAATTCAACCATCATACAACTAAAATCCAACAAACCAACATTTATACAATATATCCATAATCAAACCAATATACATTCGCTTCTTGTTAATATTCATTGAATTGGTTTTCAATTTAAATCACATTTAATTCATTTACATTGGATTTCACTAGCATTCATTTATTCAAATTCAATTTGGCTCACCTTCAATTCAGTTCAAATAAAATTCAATTCTATTTATATTTAATGCACTTCCAATTTGAATTCAGTTATTTATAGCTTTCAATTTTATTAGTTCAATTTCATTAACACTTAATGAATCTCTATATAATCAACTAACATCCATCTAACAACCAATGTATAACCAGCATTACCAAATTAACTTACTTCGCTTACATTCAATTTGGTTCAACACATTTAGTTTCAATTGGTTTAATATCTAATGGACTTTCATCCAATTATTCAATTTCAAATTTCATTAGCTTTTGGTTAATTAACACTTACATCCATTAATTCCATATCAATTCATTTACATTCGATTGATTAACATTCAATCCATATTTCATTCACTAATTTATTTCATTATTCCAATTCAATTCATTTTGCACTTCAAGTTGAATTTCATTTAACCATTCAAGTTTATGTTCATATTCTTCACTTCACTTTATTAATTCATTTTGATATCGAATTTAACTACATTCAACATCACTTAAGTTGCGTTTCATTTCATTTTCACTTGCATTTACTTTCACTATACAACTTAAGTTCGCTACAAATTTATGTCAAATTATATTTTATTTAACTTTTACTTAAGTCAAATTTCATCACTTATTCAAATTCATATTTTGTTTTGCTTAACAAAATTGTTTAGCCATTTTAACAATTGGTTATACTTTCATTTTCTCACTTTATAAGTTATACAACCTATTTATCTAAACTTTCAAATTCATATTATATAATCACTTACCGCTTAAGTTTATTTTCCATTTCAATAACTTATCTAATCCGGTTTAAATACATTTCCATTCATTTAACTTTCCTTTAGTTAAATTTCAAATCATGCATTTTATTATGCTAACTCAAATATATTATTTCATATTATAAGTCCAAAACTCATTTCACTTATATTTATCAATTCCAAACTTGGATTTTAAATTCGAATTTGTTTATCACATTAAAATTTTAATTTTCAACTTACTATTGGTAGCAAATCCATCACATAGAAACTCGAAAATGATACTGACGATGCTGCAGTCATCACCCTTATTATTTCCCAGCAATAGTAGTGAATTCAGTGCTTTAAATTCTTTTAAAAAAATTCCTTTTTATTATTCATAAATCACATTTACAAATCTTTTACTTATATAATTTCACTATTTACTTTCCTTATGTAAGATCTTTCCAAATAAATTTGTCTTATTTAGATTTATAACAATATAATCTCTTTTATCTTTGAAAAATAACTTTCAAAATCTACAGGATTCAAATTTTCAAATTCTTAGTTTAAATCCATTTTTATTTATAACTCTTATTTATAAATATATTCATATAGTTTCACTTCTGATATATAAGATTATTTCACAATTGTAAATCATATTAATTATAATTCATTTGCTTATATAATTTATTCTTTTACAAATTGTTTTTTTTATTTAGATTATTCAAACAGCTTTTATTAACTTATATATATTTACATTTTCAAACAACCAAACAATCGATTTATATGCACTTTAATAATTCTGAAAAATTATTTCCTTTTTATATAAAATATAATCGAGGTAAAATTATTTCATTTACTCAATTTAAAAATAATACTATGTCGACTTGCCTCGTTTAAGTGTTTAGAAATCCCTATCGATAACATGGAGTCCCACATACCGACCAGAATTCACAAACAGCTCAATGGATATGCAAACACAATATAAAACATTTTATAATCACTAACAAATATGCGCTCTTATCTATAATACACTCAAACTCAATCTAGAATGCTACTATCCCTATCTATACTGAGTACACATTAAAGCTTATGAACATACAAAATCTAAGCTCTGATACCACATGTGACGACCCGTAAATCCGTACCCTTTGAATCGACAATAAACCACACATGTTCGATCCAAAAAGCATAAACTGATGAAAAGTCATGATAAAGAAAAGAATAGAGAAGAAGAGAAGAGAAGAAAGGGAGAAGAGAAAACAAACAGAAAAATATAGAATCTCACTTCGCAGCGGAAAACATATAATATCATATCAATGATCTTTACAAAATATAAACTGTATGTATACATACACCAATCAGAGTTCAACAATCAATCACTAATCATTAGCCTGGACAGTTATAATAACTTGTCCTTACAATTGCCGACAATATACAACAACTAAGCAGCGGATAATAAACAGATACGTGTATACGAATATGAATATCTTCGGCTCTCATACTGAAGCTCCAATATCACTAAATCTAAATTTTTAATATACTCGGTCGGAGCCAAGCATTGAAAGGGAAGAACGTCCGGATCAGTCTAGTAAACCAGCGTGAGAAACACACTCAATTGAATTTATTAAATTACCAAACTTTTCCTTTCAAAATAAAAGTGTCTCCAAAGGCACGTCCACACATAAACACGGACTTGTTTTTACCTTACGATAACTAAGACATTTCATATCCAATCCTCTTATATTATAATAGTGTCTATTGCATAAATAATATTAATCATAGACGAAATTGTTACATTGATTAAATTCCGGCATATAGCCCAAAATGGATAATACAATTAAAGTGGCAGGCATATAGTGGAGTTTGGATTTCCATACAAATGACCAGGTGAAGGGACTACCTTCCGGTAGTACATCTCTAGAGGAATGTACCGAGGACCATCACAAAAAATCCTCTACCAATACAAGACCGGCATATCTCTCTAACTAGATAGTACCGAATATATCATCCTCCGGTCGTTACCGACCTTTATCGAAGGCCCTCATAGCTTACAAATCACAATAATCAGATACAAAACGTCACAGCAGGTAAAGATATATCTAGAAGAGGATGATCATTTTCTACTTGGGAACGACCCACTTAGCCTTGCTGCATTAACCCTATTTCAGTCATTTTCGGTTGATGAGGCTTGAGCTAGCGATTACCTTTCACATATAACAAATCACATCACTTTGTATGCCACACAGCCATTTCCGTTGACTACTGATTGCCTTCCACAGAATTACAACCCTTGAGCTCGTACGTCTCAAGGAGGGTGTTAAGCTAACAGAAGTTGCCACCACTGATGTACGTTTGTAAAAACCAATGTAAGTAATCTTTTGAAATGCAATGTTAGACAAAAATCCATACAAGTTGTCTTGGAACAGGATAAACCGAAGGTACTTTCCTACCACATCTTGATGGGAAGACCCTAGGATTAGTAGCGAATAGTTCTTGCATTGGGTATTTCATAATGAAGAGACTACTGCTACTGGATGTAAATTTGGATTTTTACCCCAAACGATCAATAAGAAGTCCTCCATTATGAAAATCCTAGACATCAATAACATCGACCAACCTGCACAATTGCAGTATAAATGTCGGTCCGAAGTGGTTTTCAGATAAATTTGACTCATGTCTCTTCGCACCAACAACACTAAAGCGTTTCTCAACCTCACACAGAAACTATGTCTCATAGACTTATCACATCTCCAACTTTCAACTTGCTATTCCTTCAAGCTCGATGGATTGGAGTAATACTCCGCACTACATAAATCAACATCCTCAACATAAACGATAATCAAGCCTACACAGAAGGCTGCATACTAAGGTCACGACTAAATAGTTCCCACATCAAGTCGAGGAACTAAAATGACCAAATTTGATAATCAGTTACTTAGCTATCAAAGAAAAAAACAAATATTTAGCACCATAAGCAATCACTATTCTCTTTCAATCAATCTTTCATTAATTAAATAACTTGCCAAATATTCACTTTAAATTATCTTTAAAAACATATATTCTCATAAAAATTCAACTTCTATATTGGAAAACATTTCCATATACTTATTTAGTAATAAGTAATTCATAATTCAATTTGTTTTCAACACTTAAAATATTCCATATACTTAAATCAGGATTAAGTATATATTTTATTCTTTTAAGGAAAACATTCTCTTGAACATGTTTATTTGGGTCAAAACGAATGTTACGTAAAACATCGTTATGACAACCCAAAATCATAGTGTAGGGATTCGAAAATAATATAGATATATAAATCCCATATCCTGTACAAAACATCTCCTTTCGAAAATCATTTACTAAATCAACAGTGTTATAGTCCATCATTTACTTACTTCTCGAAAATGTCTATTTCAACAATGAATGTCGAAATCTATGCATTCGATACTTAACACATTTTAAAATATCTATAAAACATTTTAACTTCATTTAAAATATCACTTCCAAAACATTCATTTAATTTAAAAGATTATTCACTGTCCAAAATCGTGAATATAATTCTTTAACTAAATTCCTTATTATTGCAACATTTAATTTAAAGGATAATTCAGTGTCCAAAATCATGAATATATCTCCTTTTCCAAATTCATTACTTCTACCTATTTATTAAACGATTATCCACTGTCCAAAATCGTGGATATAATACCTTTAATAAACTTCTGTATTTGATTTATCAAAATAAGTTGATTTCATATTTATAAAATAATGTTTATAAATTCCATTTATATATTATAAAACTTCCATGCACAAAATTCCTTTATTAAGTATAAAATCCTGGTGTGCTTATTCTATATTTACTTAAATTATTATTATTTTAGTTGCATCATATATTTTGTTACATATACTTGCATATACACTACATGATCCACCCTGTAGACTTTCAATTGGTATTAGAGCAAGTTTTGATCAAAATACAGTAACACGTTTTTGAATCACTTCAATATGGAAAGTATTTTTCAAGAAGGTAAATCCACAGCATGACCCCCACTTATTAGTGGTTCTAACTATGCATATTGGTCAACACGTATGGGAATTTTTATGGAAGCTAATGGATTAGAAATTTGGTCAGCCACTCAAAATAAATATGAAGCACCTGACACTGCTATGAACACATGGAATGATGCATAAAAAACCGCAGCTTCTAATAATGCCAAAGCTATGAATGTTTTATTTTGTTCATTAGATAAGAATGAATTTTCACGTGTCATGTTACGTAACACTGCATATGATATTTGGCGTACCTTACAAGTTACACACGAAGGCACAAACAAAGTTAAACAAACTAAGATTTCAATTTTACAAAATCAATTTTATCATTTAAAACGAAACAAAATGAATCTATAATCTAGATTCCAAATCATTCAACACGATTTAATGGCACTTGGAGTCAAATTCATAAATTTTGACTTAATAAGTAGAATACTCAGTTCATTAACTCCAGAGTGAGAAAGAAAAGTATTAGCTGTCAAAGAAGCTAATGATCTCTCAACACGCTTAGTTGAAGAATTGATAGGAAATTTAATATCCTATGAACCTAATTTGCAGGAAAGAAAAGAACAAAATTTAGAGAAGAAAAACATAGCATTCCCAGCAACAAATGAAGACTCTGACTTAGATGAAGAAGAAGTCGTATTTATTGCCAAAAACCACAACAAATTCAGGAAATTTAGGAAAATGACCAGATTTCAGAAAAGAGAAAAATCAAGCTCTACAAATCAAACATCAATCAAATGTTATGAATGTGACCAATTTGGACATATGAAGAAAGATTGTCCCAAGCTCAACAATGATAAAAAAAGAACAAATTTGAAAATTTCAAAAAGAAGAAAGCTTTTAAAGTAACATGGGATGACTCAGATTCTTCATCATCATCAGACAGTGACTGCGGTAGTGACGGAGAACAAGCTAATGTATGTTTTATGGCACAAACTGATGAGGTATGTTCCGAACTTAGCTATGATGAATTATTATAACTTAGCATGGAATTGGATGATAAATTTAGACAAATTAAAAATTCAAAAAAGAACATATAGCCAAAATAAATAGATTAGAACTCGAAGTAGGAATGTTAAAAGATGAAAAAATTATTTAGAGGAAGAACTACAATTATCTCAAGAAAAAATTAATAATAGTTTGGTTGAAAATTAGACTATGGCTATTAATTTTGGAAAAACTAGACTAGAAATGGATAACTTGTCAAAAGAAAATATCAACCTGAAGAGTAATATAGAAACATTGAAAATTCAAAATTCAGAATTAAAAGAAAAATTAGATAAAATTATAAATAGTGTTTCAAAATTTAAGAAAGGAAAACAAGATTTGAAAAATATTGTCAAAACTTCAAAACCATCAGGTAATAGAAATGGAATAGGATTTAAAAATATCCCTAAACAAAAAGGGAATAATATTAAGAAATATAGGTGTATTTATCAAAAGACTAATAGATCACCTAAGTCTAATATAAATACCAAAAATATAAAAATTTAGATTCCAAAGACAAATAATACTTTGATTAGACAAAAATATATTAATAATTATTTAGATAATGTAGTTATAATAAAAATTATGTTCATAAAGGTACCAAACCTTCTTGGGTATGGCTACCTGCTCCTCCTAACATCTATGACCCTAACAAGGTATATGGGTACCAATTAAATCATCTTTTATTTTGCAGGTACCCAAAATAAAAAATCAGAAGAAATGGATACTTGATAGTGGATGTTCTAGGCATATGACCGGAAACTCAAAAATGTTATCAAATATAACATACATCGATGGTGGAAATGGTAACTTTTGGAGACAACTCAAAAGGACACGTCGTTGGCATCGGAGAAGTCATCAACTCAGGTATTTCTAACTCTCCTATTATTGCAAATTTTTTGTTAGTAGAAAATTTAAAACAAAACCGACTTAGTCAATTATGTGATAATGGTTTTCAAATCAATTTCGAAAAAGATAGATGTAATATTTTCGACAATAACAAACAACTTATTTTTGAGGGTTTTAGAAACAAAAATATTTGTGTCTTAAATATGTATATAAATCGAAATTCAAATTTATATTTAACCGCCAAACATGATGATCCATGGTTATGGCATAAACAATTTTGTCATATTAGTTTTAAAAAATATTAATAAATTAGCAAAATATGAGCTGGTTAAAGGTCTACTTAAAATAAATTACAAAGTAGGAAATTTATGTGATGATTATCAAATTGGAAAATTAAATAAAAGCTCTCTTAAATCTAAATATAGTATTTCTACAAAACAACCATTAGAATTATTACACTTAGATTTATTTGGTCCAACTCAAGTACGATCTATAAATCATGGCAAATATGTTTTCGTAATAGTTAACGATTTTTCAAGATATACATGAACTTTATTTTTAAAACATAAAAGTGACACCTTTGGATTGTCTCAAATTTTTGCTAAATGAATTAAAACTCAAATGGATTTAAAAAATAAAATATTCGAAGTGATCACAGTGGAGAATTCGAAAATGATCTTTTTACCAATTTTTGTAATAAAAAGGCATAAGTCATATTTTTTATTTTCCCCACACACCTCAACAAAATGGTGTAGTAGAAAGAAAAAATCATACATTACAAGAATGTGTACGAACACTATAAAATAGTAGTGGCTTACCAAATATTTTTGGACTGAAGCTATTGCTACGGCTTGTTATGTTGTGAATCGAGTAACCATACGACCTATGACTAAACATACTTGTTTTGAAACATTTTTTGAAAGAAAACCTAAAGTATCATACTTTAAAACTTTTGAATCAAAAAGTATTATACTAAATACAAAAGATAAATTGGGAAAATTCGACCTGAAGGCCGATGAAAGAACTTTTGTTGGATATTTGGATCGTAACAAGGCGTATAGAATTTTTAATAAACGAACTAACACAATTGAAGAAAGTTTACATGGTTTTTTTGATGAGAATTTTCTTAACCATCAAACTAAAGATGATGAAGAAATAATTCCAATAACAAATACAACAAATTCTTATAATAATGAGACAAACGCACAAAATAATACTTTTGTATCACCTTCTAGAGTTCTAAAAGATCATCCAAAAGATAACATCATTGGAGATCTTAACTTCAAAATAACAAGAAATCAACTTAACCAAATAAGTTATATAGCATTTGTGTCAAATTTTGAACCGAAAAATTATAAAGAAGCTTCAAATGATAATTTTGGGATAATAGCTATGCAAGAAGAATTAAATCAATTTGAAAGTAATAATATTTGGGAATTAGTACCAAGACCGAAAAATCAATCAGTTATTGGAACAAAAGGGGTATTTGAAAACAAAGCAGATGAAAATGGAAATATAGTTAGAAATAATGCACGTCTAGTCGCTTAAGGTTATAATTAAGAAAAAGGTATTGACTACGGCGAAACTTTTGCTCCAGTAGCAAGATTCGAGGCCATACATACATTACTCGCTTTTGCAAATCATCACAATTTTAAATTATTTCAAATGGATGTCAAAAGTGCCTTTTAAATGATTTTTTAACAGAAAACGTATATGTTGAACAACCTACATTGTTTGTTCACGAAAAATATCCCAATCGGGTTTTTAAATTTTAAAAAGCCTTATATAGTTTAAAACAAGCCCCCTGTGCCTGGTACGAACGTCTTAAAAATCATTTAAGTACATCTGGTTTCCATACAAGTAAAATCGATATGACTTTATTTATTGAACAAGAAAATAACAACATTTTAGTTGTACAAATTTACGCAGACAATATTATTTTTGGTTCAACTAATGAAAATCTTTGTAATCAATTTTCAAATATTATGAAAAATGAATTTGAAATGTCATACACAAGAGAATTAAATTTCTTTTTAGGTTTACAAATAAAACAACTTGAATATGGTATTTTTATTCGTCAAGAAAAATATTGTAACGATCTACTACGTTGTTTTGAAATGGATAAAACTTCAAGCAAACCAACACCAATGAGTACTAGTGTTCATTTTGAAAAAGATGATAACAGAAAAGATTTTGATGAAAAATTATATCGTAGTATGATTGGCTCCTTATTTTATTTGATGGCTAGTCGACTTGACATTATGATGAGTGTATGTCTTTGTGCCCAATTTCAAGCAAAACCAAAAGAATCTCATCGAAGAGCTGTTAAATGTATCTTACGATATATATCTAGTACTAGAGATTGCGGTTTGTTTTACCCTAAGGGATCATCGTTTGAACTAGTTTCGTATAGTGACGCGGATTTCGATGGATGTAAAATAGATCGTAAGAGTACAAGCGGAACGTGTCACTTTATCGGATAATCATTAGTTTCATGGTTTAGAAAAAAGAAAAATTGTGTCTCCTTATCTGCTTGCGAAGCTAAATATATTTCAGCAGCTTTAGCATGTGCACAAGTGATATACATGCAACAAACACATGGATTTTGGCAAAGTTATCAATAAATCACCAATATATTGCAATAACACGAGTGCAATAAATCTATCAAAAACCCTGTAAATCACTCGCATACTAAACATATAGATATACGACATCATTTTTTACGTGACAATGTAGAAAAAGGAATTATTACATTAGAATACGTAAATACCGAGAATCAAATAGTAGATGTTTTCATAAAACCACTAAATGAACAAACATTTGTTAAACTACAATGTGATTTAGGAATATGCTCTCTTAATGATCTTCAAAACTAATACTACATTTTCATTTATTCTATTTTTGGCTAAAAAATTTTATCCACAAATTAAAATTGTTAACTCCTTCACCTTAAATTTTTTAGGTGGCTGTTTTCTAAAATTACCTATGAATAACGTTTAAAATCATGTATAAATAACCTTTTACAAAACAAAACGTAAAGAATATATAGATTTCATATTTTTGACAATAGAAAATATAAGCATGTCTTCCGACAACTCTCATCTCTCCTTCTCGACACTAATAACGGATAGTTCAGCAGATACACCTCATCGCCTTCCTACTCTTACACAAAATCAGGAACCGACATATAGGTGGTCCTCCTACCACATGGGATTCACTTCCAATAAAAAGAAGTCCGAACGATTTTTATTTGTCTCTCCTAACACCAAGGAGAAAATCAGTGAGACACATCACTATTAAAAGCAACAAATAGATTTACAACGAGAATTATACCTTGAGCAGAAGGTCACTGCGCGACAACTAAGTTTTCTGGAGCAAGTAGCGATAAAATTTTGTAATTCATGAACCAAGGATGTACATGAACCACTTCTGATTCCTTGCAATCCTTTGGATCCCTCTGCCTCGTATCGTACACCTTTGGATCCTTCACCTAGGCGATTCTCTGGTTCCCCAAGAACCCACGAACGTGGAAATATATGGTCTCCACTCAAGCCATGGAGGGATGACAAATCCGAAGATCGCAATGATCCATCGATGTCTAAACAAATTTAATTATTCTTATTATATTTTTATTGACGTATATTTGTATTATGTTTCACAAATAATTATACTATATTTATTAAAATCAAACTCTCGAAAAATAAGCAACACCCTTTAAAATAACGCAACTTTAAGACAAATTGGTCATTTCAGACGTATGAACTTTGCCATCAGACGTTAGACACTCTGGTATCACACAAATTTTTAACCATCATGCATATATCAGACGTCTGATATAACCTTCCAGATGTCTGAAAAATATCTCTGCTTAAAAAAATAGAAACCAGTCCATTTCAGACGTCTGAACTATTGACCAAACGTCTAAACAAAGTCTCTGGCTCCATAAGATAAAAATTCAGGCCATTTTCAGACATCTGATATTATATCCAGATGTCTGAGACAACTATCTATCCTACAAAAATGACACTTCGACCTATTCCAGAATTCTAATTCTACAACCAGACTTTTGATAATTCTCTCTGCCTTTCAAAATTTACAAATTGAGCAATTCCATACGTCTGCCACAAATAACCAGACGTCTAATTTTATTTACTGTCTTCAAACTAGGTTAAATTAGACATCAGATTCACCTTCCAGACATCTGAAATTCAATCGACACTCTTAAGTACCTAGACAATGTTTATTTTTTTGGCTTTTCTCACTTAAGTTTCATTTTATTTCCACTGCAAAGTCGATTCCCTATTTCTCAAAAATACTTTCTTTTCCAAACTCGATCGGATTCAATGGCTCCTAAAACAAAAAACCCTAAGATCTCTAATCGAAAGCAAGACCAAGCAAGTTCATCCAACCTCCAAGTTTGCTCTGACAATCAAATTAAGCAATGGGTGAATCGTATGCCATGGTCAATCAAAAGATACGAGGATATTCAAAAGAAGAAACTCCATACAGTTCCATTTTCTAATTTGCTTAAGTTCCCAATGTATGATTTAGACGAAATATGAAAAAGTGCTGGATTAGAAACTTTGATATCCTTTAATCCCAATGACATCCAAATTGATCAGCTAGCCATATCTCTTTTCTATGCTAATTTAGATAGCACAGCAGTTTAGAACACTGACAACGATGATAATTTGCTATGGTCAAGTGTTTACGGCAATATAATAAGACTTGCTCCAGGGATCATAGGCCGAACTCTCGGATGTTCCGACATCAGAGAAGATTTATTTAATATTCCGGTTATGCGTCTCAAACCGAGAGATAATATAACACATCAAATGTGGGAAGATGAAATGCCTAGATTTGCATCCAAATACCTACGACCTAAGGCGAGACTTCTCATTAGAATGATTATCAATACTATCATTCCTCGCCTTGGTAGTCATGAGCAAATCACGGAGTTAGAGCACAAGGCCTTATATGCAATATTCAGTGGAACAAGGGTCAATTCGGCAAAATTTATATTTGACGAGCCCAAACATTTTTGGACTCAATCATGCCCATCCATCATCTATCCTATATACATCATGAGACTTCTAAGAGCTCACAACATCCCTTCATATTTGTCCACTTTTGAAGAAATTTCTCTGAAATATGCATCCACAAAATTTTCTCTCTAATGCACTTACCGTAAAATCCTCCGGATTTTATATCGTTTGAAGAGTGGACGCAACGTTGTCAAGATGGACATGCTAGGCCTCCACCTCAACACAACCTGAACCATCACAAGAGGTGGAGCAACATCACGAGACTACTCCTCTACCTCCTCCACTATTTGATTATACGTGTCAAGATGATATTTTGGAGACTCGCACTGAGACGAATTCAAATGAGAGTATATGCGACTTAACTCTCAAAAATCAGCTTATCTTATCTCGGAATCAAAAATTATTGGCTAATTACATTGATAGTTTTGAAACATCTTTTGCTTCCCGCCTAGCCATAGTTGAAATGTCACTTTCAACTACATTATTCATTCTAAAGGAGCTTCTTCAAAGGGTTCGTGGCCCTACACCAACTTCAGAAGATTGGCCAACTTCAGTGCCTTCTCCTCCTCCTTCGAAGCATTCCAAAAACTTTGACGAGGAGAAAGAACCGTTCGAACAAACTCCGACATCTCCTAAAAAACAAGCAAGTTCTTCCAAGAATGAAGATAAAGGAGATGATAAAGATAAAGCTTCCCCAAAAGATCTTTAGTTTTTTTAGGATTCCATCTTTTATATAAAAATGATAAAAATCTATGAATGTAATCGATTAATGTGATTAATGAAATTTCCTTTTTGATGTGAAATTTCTGTGTATATTTATGTTTTGCTTAATGGAATGACAAACGATTGGTAAATACTTAATGAGGACTTGGTGTCTACAATTAAAAGGTTATAAATCCTTTTTGATAATGCCAAAGGGGGAGAAATAATAAAGATCATAATAAATGATGGAAAGCACATATTCAGAGCGAGATTTATAAAATTATACATAAATACATTGTATAATTTTCATCATCAAAAATGGGGAGATTGTTAAGAAATCAAATCTATGGTTTCAATGACAACAACTATACAATGGAAATCGAATATGCATATATATTTATATATACAGGTACTTGCTAGAACAACATCACTAGAAAGACAAGAACAAGGCTCAACGAACACTACAAGAGACTACAAGTTGGTAGGATCAAAGAAGTACAAGAAAAGAGCATAAAAACTGATACGCACAATATCAGACGTTTGGGTGCACAAGCCAGACGTCTGAAACAGTTCTCTGGAACAACAGACAGACTGCACCAGACGTCTGGCAATTGCACTCAGACGTCTGATCTACTACTATATTCAAAAATATATATAGTATCAGACGTCTGAAACATATTCATGACGTCTGATTTCAAACTCGGATTTTAAATTTAAACTTCAACTGCCACATTTGAGTAGACATCTCCGCTTCTCTTCGCCGCAACTCTTCATCATCAACAGAAGCAATTGTATAGCACATGTTAATTGATGCAACTACTCAAGAAACCACTCTACAACTATATATGTCATCAAGAATCAAGGGGACAAAACAACTTACTTACTTACGCTTTCTAATATTCTTGATCTCTAGCAATCTATACTTGTCTTCACTCTTCCATATATTCTGTTCTTTGTAGACAATATTCAGTAGATATATATATTGGAAGAAATTGTACTAATTAGTCAACATCCATGTTATACTAGAACACACATTTGACAAGAAAAAATTATTGTAACCAAACCTATTCCTCTGGGCGAAGCGAGGGTGTTTGATGGTCTTCCGAACTGGAGCTTCAGGACTGGACGTAGGACGGGAGGTCCGAACCAGTATAAAATCCTGGTGTGCTTATTCTATATTTACTTAGATTAATATTGTTTTAGTTGCATCATATATTTTGTTACATATACTTGCATATACACTACACGATCCACCCTGTAGATTTTCATGAAATCGATCCTGGTCGCACCCTCTTTTTTCCTCTTCTTCCTCACAAAAAATTCCCATTACCGTTCGAACCCAAACATCACGTCGTATCTCTTGATAGCCGCACCTCCATGTCGCATATGACGATGATCCAAGACCACTGTTTAAATGCGCATCACTAGCTCCACTCTCAGCCATGGCCTTGAAGAGCTCGGCTGTACATTTTCCTTGAAAATCATGCTCAAAGGTCACATGAACGTGAGCATTTTTCTGTTGATCCGCTTTGTAGTTTTCTATCATCATCGTTAATCTCAAAGATCTCGATGTGCTATTTACTTTTGTAGTTGGACGCTTTTCGTAAAAGTTAACGGATTTGGATAGATCGAACGGGGAAGAATCGAAATTCTTAGCCATTGAAAAGATAATGGCGGCTAGGGTTTCTGATTAGGGTTTGACGGAAAATGAAAAATATAACGTCCTTTTATAGAAAATTTTGTGCACTATTCATCCAAAAAAATTTCGAACTCCAAATGATGTATGCCGCCAGGCATTCATAATGTTTTACCCCTATTCTTAACACAATTGAATATATATTGGGAGCCAATTCGATCGGTTTTGGAAGATAAGTTTTCGAATCGACTTATTTAAATTAAAATTTACTTAAACAAATTTCTACACGTCTTAGTTTGCCACGACCAAACCGTAAATTCGATTGACATGAAATATGAAATCCTACAATAATATAACATTACAGATCCAATGAAAATAGTTTCTTTGAAATTCAAGACCGTGTGAAAAATGACTATTTTTACATGTCAATTAAATATTAAATACGCAATTTCTATAAATTTACCTTTAATTCAGTTTCAAAAGGTCTCAAACATCATTCTAATTTAAATAGAATTTAATTCATATTTATAAATCTTTTTTCATTCACATTAAATTCAAATTCCAATTATTTCAGCAATTTCAAATATTAAATTAACAATTTAACTATCCAATTAAATCATTATATCTGAAACATAAGTTATTCAACTTATAAAATTAACTTTTGAATATTTAAAATTAATTAAATATCCGAATTTCAAATGATTAAAATTAAAAGAGTGATTGTTAAAAGATCACTCTAATTAGTAGTTGTATATTTGTGTGCATCAGTGTTCCATATATTCCCGCTAGTTGCACTAACTTTATTCTTTGATGTTGAAGGCGTATTGAGAATCAGTTCTCATTGATAGCATCAAAAATTTTTGCACAAAAATTGGACAAATAGCTCCAATCTATTTATTGTAGAGCTATGAATATGGGGTGTATGACATGGCTATTATATTATGTTACGATTGATTTTTAGAGAGCGGATCACATATGGTTACATGCGACGACCGGTATATTACACATCGGAGCATCATAAAACATTTCTATTTTATCCATATGAGATCATATGACTCTAAAATTTTGGATGGTGCTAGTTGAGGACATTTTCCATATATATGATTTTTTCCAAATTTCAATGCGACCATTTTAACTCTAAGAATCTTGTTTAGACTATAAATTTTGATAAAAGCCGAATTAGGGCCTCAAACCACTTTCATTGCGTCATGATAACAGTTTCCCATTCCATAGAGTGGCCATGATAGAAAAGCGGACATAACCTTTAAAAGTTGTATTTTTTCAAGGTTTTGACTTCTGTTGGCCAACATTAGCGGGTAATTAACCAAGCTCGTGCTTAGCCCACTAACTCATTTCGAAACTCGTGCTAAGGGGAGGTTGTAGAAAGTGACCTAAGTCATTTTCACCTTCTCCAAAATAGCTATAAACCTCCATTAACCCTGATGTAACAACCCTGTTTTAAAGCCGTAATATTAAATTAATTTAATTAAAATAGAAGTGTTTAAATTCTATTTTGATAATTATTAATTTAGAATCAAATTATTATACAATTAAATTCTATTTAATAAAAGATTTGTTTTAATAAAATTTGAATACTTAATAAATTCATTTTTAGATAAGTTATAAAAATTTAAATGAATGATTTAATAAATATAGAATAGTTTAAAGTATAAATAATTTAATATACTTGGAATAGATGAAAAGAAGTTTTATTGGTATTTAGTAAAATCATTAAACCAACAAAGATGAATCAATTTATTCTTACATCAATATAATAAATAATTAAATATAATTGAACAATACCAGAATAAATGAAATAGTGCAGTTGTTGATATGTATGTATATGTATATGTATTTCGTAAAATGAAATGTAAATCAGTTTAAAATTTCAAATTTTGAGCGTGCTTTAAATAAATGAGAATTTTGGCTTAAAAGAAAAGAAAATATATCTTTGAATTATGAAAGCCAAGCCCATCAAATAAGGCCCAAACATTTATTCAACTTCTAAATGCCTCTGCCTATTTCAATTACTTTTGCCAAACCCATTCATAATTTTCATGCCCCATTTAAACGCCGATGCCGGAGGCTGAAGGCGCGACGACATGCTAGCGACAAACTGGAGATGGCGCGTGATCATGGGGAGAGCATGTGAACTTGAAAACAGCGGCGACCTAGGCTCGAACTCGGGTTTGGCAGGGCAAAGTTGTAGGCGGTTTAGGGATGGTGAAGGCGTGTTTGGGAGATTCCGCTTGTGTACAGGAAACTTAGAGGTTGGTTAAAGTGTTTTAGTGAAGCATTGGGTTGCAATCTGTCATGGTGAGTTAAACACTCACAAATTCTATATCTATGAATAGAGATTCTTAAAATTATGTTATGGTTTGATTTTATTACTGAGTTACTTGGAAAACTGATTGTGTGTAATCGGGTTTTTGTGATAAATTGTTGCACAACAACACATTAGGCACCTGGGTATGTTTTTCTTATGTATTGATGTCTGTAGGACCCAATATCATCACTATATTGGTTTACATTGTGCCTGAACCACTAAAAATCGATCGGTGATTAAAAAAATAGACAGTTTTTCCCGGTTCCTAGTTTCAAATTTGTTTTACTATTTAATTGTTGTTTTGCTAATTGTGGAGCTTGTTTTAAACTATGCTGCTTCTTGATTATTTGTAGCAATCGATTATTAAAATTTCAAACTCTTTTAATGAATTAGTTTAAAGAAAATATGTATTTTATTATGTATGTAAAGTGTTCGTTTAAAAAAGGATTGAGAATAAAATTTAAAAGTTGACATTATTTTATGGAAATATATATATATATATATATATATATATATATTTAAAAGAAAAGTAATTGTATATTTTATATCATTTTTAAAAGAAAAATAATTAACTATATTTATATAGATTTTAAAAGAGAAGTAATTATATGTATCTATATAGATTTTGAAACAAAGAAAGTTATTGTTTATAGAAGTGTTAACTTGATCTCTAATTTTAGATAAGAAGTTCCATTCTTTTAAATTAGAAATCTTTCAACTCTTGTCTTTTAAAAATATAAATGAACAAGCTTGAATTGAATTTCTATTTGAATTTCATGATTTTCTATGAAACAAATTATTTTAATAAATAATTGAATTGTCGGATAGTATGGGACGTTCTGTACAATTCTTTCATTTATTACTATAATTTGTTAAATAGAGTTTAAGTGGAATTTACTAGCTTTTAGTATCTGATATGGGACAGTTAGTTAAATTCTTGTGATTACTAGACTGACGGTAATTAATATTTAAAGTTATATTATCTTAGGGTGTTCGGATTTCAGACCGATAGATCACTGAGAAAAGATAACTCATTTTTCATCGATCTGAGAATTGATACATTTTTAGATTTAGGTAGGAAAATCTCTTTCGGAAGATCTATTATGGTGTAAATATGGCTGTCTCTTTCGAGAGGCAGATTTTTACATGTATTGTACTCTATAGATACTATAATGTATCAGTTTATTTTGTTACGGTTAGACTCTGCTTACCTCTTTCGGAAGGAAAATTTGCATAGGTAAGATTAGGTATACGGCTGCTCTTTTCTTTGAGCGGTGTCAGTCTCTTTCGAAAGGCTTCCTTTCTATATAGCGGGTCTCTTTTGGTAGATTTCATGTCACTGTATTAAACTGATAGATGACTATCATTATTATTTCATTATTGATGGTTGTTTCTGCAGAGATTTTTAGTATGGATATTCAGTATACTTTGTGGCTCTGAGGAATTTTGAATTAGTTATCACCATATTTTGAGATGATAATCTATTTAGATTTGATATATATTTATGAAATGGTGGTTTGCTAGATTGTCCTTATTTGAGTATTTTTTGGGCATATTTTATTTATGACTTATTTGGTTATTGTTAAGTCAAAATTTATAAGATTTTTATTTATTGGTTTGATATGCCTTCTTGGATTTTTGGGTTTTAGGCATAGTTTGAAATGACCTATTTTAGAGTTAAGTCATTTATGGATTTATAAGTAGTGAATTTAATTAGTACGCCATATTATGATTATTTGTTCGGCATATTTTATATGGCTTATTATTTAAGCCATAAAGTTATGATATAAGTATCTCACCTTTTATTTAGATATAATCTAACCCGTTTATTATTTTAATACCCAAGTCAGGCCGAAACTTTATAGGTAAGGGACCCATTGATCTTTGGAATTTAGGCTAGCGTTGAAGTAGACTATTTTGATAATTTTAGTTTACTTCATACTTGTATATATTGGAAGTTAGGAATTTATGTCATCTATATTATATAGTAGTGACTTTTACCTGTTACAAGATTTTGGATATAATGTATATATTTATGTGGGTCTAGTACTCATATTTTGTAGACTCACATCCGGTTATGTATATGATGATTTATATTATTCTGCTGTGATTTGTGACTCAGATTCTGATTTATCTACAATGTATACTGTTCCGAATATTTTTAATTGGTGTGTTTGTTACTTTGTATTAATACCGCACACGTTAAATTTTCTGTTCAGATCCTCAAAAAGGTAAATAAGATATGTTAGTATAAAGATATATTCACATTCGATCGCCCTTAACAAATCGTATTCTCTGGACTGGCAGACGACATTACTTGCAATGTTCTTTGTTAAATTAGGTATAGCGGTGGGGTCATCACAACTTGGTATCAGAGCTGAATCAGAACATTATAGCAAATAAATTGCACATAGTCGAGATCTAGACCTAGACGGCCTAGAGTCCCGTCCTTTGGGTATGTAGTTGTTAGTAATTTAATTAACTATTTAGAAATAGGATATTTAGAATAATCACTGGGACGTATTTAAAAAATTTTGAATTAAACAAATTATTATAATGAAAAAGATTTTTACACTTGGAACTCACTTCTGTAAAGAGTGAGATTTTAAAGATAACATTTACCAGTCCTTAGATGGCTTAAAATTGAATTGTTGTGTTTTGATCTATTAGTGATCAGAGTTGCACAGCAGAAGCTGGAATATAGCTTTCCGATGAAGACGATTGTTTGTTTGTTTTATTGAAATATATGTTGTTTGCATTGATGTTTATTTTGTTTATGCTTAGTTTAAGTGTGGAACTGAATAAGATATTATCACTCAAAGAATTTGTAATTCTACTTGAATCTGGATGAACCCAATTATTAATAAAACTGTAACGACCCTGAATTTCCGACCCAATTTAAAATTTTAAATCCATCATTTTAATATAAAAATTTGAAATTTATATACGATCTCAATTAATGTCCAAACTTCGTTTATAAGATGCATCTAGTTAGTTATGGATATAGGAAAAGTTTCGTCGTAAAATATTGCAGTAAATTACGTTCGTGTTTTATTGTATATCGGTTCATTTTAAAGTGCGTAAAATTTATCTTCCAAATCTAAATATTTTTACACAGCAATGTTGTAAAAATTTATCTCATTTAGACGTCGCAATTCGTTTCGTCTAATTCCGTCGTCGCCTGCTTCATTTAAATTGTTTTATCAAACGAACAATTTAATCGACGTAAAATTCGAGTTTTGATAAAACTGTCGTATCGCAGTTATCTGTGTACCGTTGGAAGCACCTCGTCGCGCTGATCAAAACGGTATATTCATTTGTACAAATCGAAGTCCTACGTAAATCGTCGCATTAATTTAACCGTTCCTGGTGGACCGGTTAAACCATATTCCGCCCAAAAATTTACAGCCCGTACCCATTCAAAATTTGAAAAATAAAATTAAGGCTGAGGTGCATTCAATGCGGTAGTTAGCTGATAAGGGTTAGCTTGGAAAAAGGTGAGGCGGTTCATATTTCAAAACAAAAATTACTGTGTAGATACGTTTCTCAAAATTTTATAAAATATAAACACAATTTTTACTCTACTCTGTACCCATTCACGAATTGCTACAGGTAAATCTCTCCTCTTCACTTCACATTTACTCCTTCTTCTTCTTTTCTATTTTTCCTCCACTGTTAAAAAATTTGCAAAAGAAAAAAATGTGAACCAGACCGTGCACAGCCTCACCTCCGCCCAGTCGCGCGCCATCTCCCTCAGCCGCATCGCAGCCACATGTGCACGTCCCTTCCCCATGTCCTCCTCCGCGCGTCACTTCACTCCGGCCACAACCAAACTCCAGCAACAAAATCTCCACTCGCCGACCCGCCTTCGTACGCCGCATTCCCTTCTTCCCACCTGCACACCACCTCCAACGCCCCTCCTCTCACCGACATGCGCGCGTCGTTCGTCACCTCCTAGACCCGAAGCCTCCAGCCACCACTGCCAGTCGCGCATCGCCATTCACCGTCCACCTGAACATAGCCTCCACCGTTCCTCGCCTCCAGACACATGCGCAATGACCGCGCCACCACCCAGTCCCCTGACCTCGCCGTGTGAATTGAAATGGAATCGGGTTGAAATGATGAATACCCAAATAAAAGTTTGACTTAGGATAGAGAATTAAACAAAAATCCGATTGGTCAATAATTTGATTTAAAAATAAAAATAAAGATTTTATTTGAATAAATAATAAGGTTTTTTAAATGAAGTTGGAATTTGAATTCTAGTGAAATGTAAATGTTAATATTTAATAATCTGAAACAAAATATTAATAAAGTAGTTGATGAAAGAACATTGTTTAAATTTAAGTAAATGATTGAATTAAGTTTTGAAATTATTTAATAATTAAATTTTGAAATTATTTAATAATTAAATAAGACTGAATTATTTAATAATTAAATAAAATTGAATTTCTTAATAAGTGAAATTGAACTTCTTTAATAAGTGAAATTGAGTTTCTGTAATAATTAAGTTTTGAAAATTTGTTTAAATTAAATAAGTAAATATGTGAAATTGAATTTCTTTAATAAGAAATAAAATGTGATTTATTGGAATTAATATAAGACTTTTATTTTAAAGAATTTAATTCGACGAATTTAATTTAGTTAAATTTATAGGTTTTGATATAATATAGGTAAACGTAAATTGATTTAATGAATTGGAAATTAAATTGAAATTGTTTGAATGTTAAGTTAACTTAATTTTAATGATTATTGAATTAAATCCATCAATGAATTTAAATTGATTTGAATGTTAAATTAACTTAATTTAAATGATTATGGAATGAAACCTACATATGAATTTAAATCAATATTTGAATTTGTTTTAAATTAAAATTGAAATTAAATTATAGAGTTTTGAAATGGTAATTTTGAAAGCTTTGAAACGTAAATTATAGAAATTGATATAGAAATTGATATAGAAAGACATATAAAATGTTGGTTTTCAAATTCTAAGTGAAATTGAAATTGATTTTGTCTTGAAATTTATTAAACGACCAATCGGTGTGATAATTACGAAAGTTATTAAAGAAACCGGAATCGGTTAGGGACATACTCACCGTCTAAACCGAATACCACTTTAATAACTATACGTGGAGTGTAATCCAGAATGAAGTGGTTGGAATGATGTACGTTGATGACTGAAGAAAGAGAACGATGATGGATGACCTTGACACTTGTGTCAAATTGGAAATGACTAAAATAGGAGCCGTGCCAGGCCAAATGGGGTTAGCTACCTCGAGTGAACACACTTCTTCGTAAACTACTCATTACTTGTTATTGATTGGTGTGCACCCTTGAATTTGGAGTGTTGTTCGCGGTGTTGCGATCGCTGTGGCGATGCGTTCTCACCAGTCGGGATCAGGCAAACGGTAGTTTCACTCCCTTGGGTATCGCCTCATGTGCCTTGTCATACTTGTATCCCTATACGCGACCACTACGATTTGTTTTGCATTATACCTATGGAGTACTCCCTAATATCCCACTAGTTTACGGTGGAGTTTACAGTATTGTATAGACTATAATGCTATATAAATGTTTTAAGGGGAACAATGGTAATGCCTTAACACTATTTTGATATTTTATTTTACTGTTAGGCATTATCTACTTATCGTACACTACTATGTATAGATAGTTTAACGGATCCTAAAAGATGTTTATTCCATTCATCTTTGAGTTATTGTTATTTCAAATTTGAACCATATTATCTGTATAAGAATATATGTCCTGACTCGAGTGTTTGTTTGTGCTTATGCTCGGGTCAGCCTGAGGATTTCTGTTGTTTTGCTGCTTGGAAGCTGAAGAATTGAAAACTATCATTTATCTTTATCTTTATCAGTATTGCTCCATTCTACTTTGATTATTATCGGACATTTATGTATTTCTATTTCACTATTTGCTTGAGACATTGTTGTATTTACTTAGTAGCTTCATGAACTACTATTATGACATTGTTGTAATTCCGCTGCACTATTCTGTTATGTTGTATCTTCTGTGATTCTGTGATGATTCTCATTTATATACGTATACTCCATTAATGATTCATTTTTTGTACTATTTAAGTTGACATGTGTGGATTATTTTCAATTTAAACGGTACAAATATACGGGTTTTAAAGTTGGTATCAGAGCTTTGGTCCCCGAAAACCTTAGCCTATGGAGTTTTAAGCTCATTAGAGATAGGGTAACCATACCCTAGAATGAGGAGAATCATTTCAGAATCTATATTCTTTGATTTCATCCTTCTTATTGAATTCGTTGATTAGAATTTTCTTAAGTTCTATAAAATTTCTATATTTGATTCTAAGATCGCTTTTGGTATTCCAGGATGAGTACCAGAAGGAATGCTAGAGGTGAAGGTAGAGGAAATGCTCTCGAACCACATGCCCCAGCTCCTACAGTCAAATTTTCTACTCTAAGCAAGGAATACACCTAGCTTGGCGTCAAATTCTCTGGATCCGTGAGCATCATTGGAGCGCAACAATGGCTGAAGAGCTTGGAAAGGATCTTCACTGGCTTTGAGATTACTGACGCGCAGAAGCGTAAATTGGCCGCTTGGCAGCTTTAGGATGCGGCACAGGATTGGTGGGAGTCAGTAACTTCCCGTACTGACGAAGATACTATCACCTGGGCTCATTTTAGATAGAAATCTAACTGAAATTGCATCCAAATAAATTTCTTCCATCTCGTCAAATTTTGACTCATCTTTATATTGCTTGTAAATAGGGATTCCTTTACGGCTCAATGGATGCCAGCAGCCGGAAAGGCTCAGCTTTATCAATCATTATGGACCTCAAGCAGGGCAACATGACTTTCTCCGAGTATGAAAGAAAGTTTAACAAACTCTCCAAGTTCGGACCTGGCTTGATTGATACACCACTGCTGAAGAATGAGAAATTCATCTGTGGAGCACATCCAGAGTATTACGAACTCCTCACAGCTCATGTCCATGGCACTTTCACCGAGTTGATGGATTATGCTTAGGTATGAGGGAAAGCCGAAGGGAATATCAGTCACCAAGGCTCCAGATACTCAGCCATCCTCTAGTCAGACTGGAAAGAGAAAGCCAAATTTTGAGCAACTAAAGAAGAACTGGCAGAAGAAATCCGGGCTTGGCTATTCTTAGAAGAAGCTCATTGATATATCCTCTACCACCTGCTTCAACTGCAACTAGAAAGGTCATTATGCCATAGTTTCCCATCCCCAAAGGGAGCAGCTATTCCGCCACCGGCTCAGATGGCCAAGAGAGATGTATGTCACATTTTCTTACAGCTAGGACATTTTAAGAAGGACTGCCCTACCTAGAAGAGAGGCACTCCATCTGGAGTTTTTGCTATCACCACACCTACCCCAGAAGTTCATGATGATCAAGGTACATTACAGAGTACTGTTATGTTGCATACTTTACCTGTTAGAGTTCTATTTGACACCGGAGTAACACATAGTTTCATATCTATTGATTTATGTAATAAACTTGGATTGGAACCTATCCTTACATCTACCTTCTTATGTGTATCAAACCCTATTGGAGGACCCCTAACCTCAAAAGGGTATGCAAATATGTCACGCTTATGTATGGCATGCACCGTTTCACTTGGGATTTCTGTGTACTTGGATTCGAGGCATTTGATATCCTATTAGGTGTTGATTGGTTACGAAAGTTCGAAGCCATTATCTCTTGCAAAGGTCGAACCGTCTCTCTAATTGACGACAAGAGTATACCTTTAGTTATCAAAGGTAAATCGCCTCAAGAATGTGCTGGGAGTTTTATATTCTCTCTTGACTCCCATCTGAATGATCTAAGCTCTACTCCGATTCTTCAACTCTTTTCTGATGTGTTGGGAGAAGTCAATTCTCTACCACCTCCATGGGAAATCGAATTCCGAATTGATCTTATTCTTGGTTCTTGACCAGTAGTTCTCCCTCCCAATAGAATGGGTCCTAAAGAGAAGGCAGAATTAAATGTTCAGATTGAAGATTCATTTGCTAAAAGCTTGATTCGGCGAAGTTATTTAGGATGGGGTGCTGCAGTTGTATTCGTCACAAAGTCTTATGGTTCTCCCAGAATGTGTGTGGACTAAAGAGAGCTAAACTAGCTCACACACAAAAACAAATATCCAATGCCCCGCATTAATGATCTATTCGACCAGCTCCATGGAGCTAAAGTTTTCTCTCAAATCGATCTGGCTACCGGCTTTCACTAACTCAGAATCGCTGAGGAGAGTATTCCTAAAACAACATTCCGCACTGAAAATGGTTTCTTTGAATGGATGGTTATGTCGTTCAGCCTTATTAATGCTCCAGCTTATTTCGTCGATTTGATGAATAGAGTTTTCCGTGATGTTCTTAACAAGTTTGTTCTTGTTTGCATTGATAATGTTCTCGTCTTCTCTAAAGATGAGAAAGAGCATAGGTCATATTTGGCTTTTGTTCTTGAAACTCTTCGTTGTCATCAGCTTAAAGTCAACTTTTCGAAATGCCACTTTTAGAGAGATGAAGTTCGATTTCTTGGCCATATTGTCTCAGAGAATGGGATTTCGGTCGATCCAGCTAAGATCGCCGTAATCAATGTAAGTTCTATCCATACTTGTCATTTCTATCCGAACGTCTTATCTCTATCTAAATTCGAATCCTTTGAATTTGCAGGATTGGGAGACTCCCAAAACTCCTACAGATATTCGTAGCTTCTTGGGCTTGGCCGGCTATTATCGCAGATTTATAGAAAATTTTGCTCGTATTGCCGCACCGCTCACGGCATTGACCAGAAAGAATGTCAAATTTAATTGGAGTGAAAAGTATGAAGCAGCTTTCAATGATATGAAGCGAAGGTTGACCTATGCCCCAGTTCTTACAATTATTGACGGACGCGAAGGATTGACCGTCTATACCGATGCCTGCCGTGATGGATTATGAGCAGTTTTAATGCAGAAAGGAAAGGTCATTGCCTATGCGGGTCGCCAGTTAAAGACCCATGAAGCAAATTATGTAACTCGCGATTTAGAACTTCTTGCGGTTGTATTTGCTCTAAAGCTATGGAGGCACTATCTATTGGGAACCAAATTCAAACTATTCACTGACCATAAGTCATTGAGATATATTTTCTCACAAAAAGATTTGAACCAGAGACAAGTCTAATAGCTCGAATTCTTAGCTGCATATGATCTTGATATTAATTACACCCTAGGGAAAGCAAACGCCGTAGCCGATGCTTTGAGCAAAAATCTAGCAATGGCATGTTGTAATCTTGTTGAAGGAATGTTATTCCAACTCGTCGTCTCCCCAGCCCTTATGGATCGCATTATAGCTAAGCAATATGAAGACACCTTGCTCTATCGTATCAAACAAATAGTTCACGGTAGAGTCGGAAATGCTAACAGTAAAATGGGTGCACAAGTCGATAGTAATGGAGTCTTGAGAATTGACAATCGTATTTGTGTTCCCAATGTTGATGGTCTAAGACAGGAAGTGCTGAGAGAAAACCATCAATCTTCACTTTCATTCCATCCAGGAGTCACAAAGATGTATCAAAATATGAAGAAGTTATATTGGTGGAGTGGGATGAAGCGTGATATTTCTACCTATGTTAGTAGATGCACAACTTGTCAACAAGTTAAAGCTGATAACAGAAAGACGGCATGTTTGCTTCAACCTCTGGAGATTCCAGGTTGGAAGTGGGAGTAGATTTCTATGGACTTTATTGATGGGCTACCAAGGACCAGAAAGGGTAACGAAAGCATTTGGGTAATTGTCGATAGACTGACGAAATCCGCTCATTTTATTCCAGTCAAGACCACTGTACTGTTTCGAGTTTAGCCGAGATATACATGAGAGAAGTTGTTAAACTTCATGGTGTACTATCTAGTATCGTATGCGATAGAGATCACATTTTCACTAGTAAATTCTGGAAAGCATTTCAGGATACTTTGGGCACTAAACTGAATCTGAGCACAGCATATCATCCTCAGACAGATGGCCAAACTGAGAGGGTGAATCAGATTTCGGAAGATCTTCTCCGAGCTTGTATTATAGACTTTGGTGGATCCTGGGAAGACCACCTCCATTTGCTTGAATTCACTTATAATAATAGTTATCAGGTAAAGGAATCGAAATTTCAAATTTGAATAAGTATATTCGAATTGAAATTAATTATCTTTAATAAAATCAAGCAAGCATTGGTATAGCACCGTTCGAAGCCTTATATGGACGGCCGTGCAAATCGCCAGCTTGTTGGATTGAGTCTGGAGATCGATTAGTGCTTGGTCCAGAAATAATTATGGAAGCTTCCGAGAAAGTTGAGGAAATCAGGAAGAAGATAAAGACGGCACAAGATAGACAGAATTGCTACGCTGAAAAAGAAGGAGAGATCTCGAATTCAATGTAGGAGACGAAGTATTTCTGAAAGTGTCGCCTTTGAAGAATGTTATTCGATTTGGAAGGAAAGGGAAGCTTGCTTCCAGATTTGTTGGTTCGTTTGAGATAACGGAAAGGGCTGGAACCTTGGCCTATAGAATCGCATTGCCGGAAAAGTTCACCGATGTGCACAATGTGTTCCACATCTCACATCTCCGCAAAGTTGTGCGCGGTCCATCTATGATCATTCCCACTGCTCAGTTGGAAGAGATAGTTATCGAGCCTGACTTGACCATTGAGCAGAAGTCGCTTCGGATAGTGGATCGTGGGACGAAGCAACTTAGAAGGAAGTCAGTCAATCTCGCCAAAGTTCAGTGGAGTGCAGACGACTGAGATTGCACATGGGAAATAGAGGATTGTATTCGGGATTCAAACACCGAATTACTAGTTTCAGGTATAATTCAAATTTTCTTATATCTATCTTGACTTTCCTGCTTCTCCCGTCTCATTCCTTTTCGAGGACGAAAAGTTTTGAGTGGGGGAGATTGTAACAACCCTGAATTTGTGACCCAATTTAAAATTTTAAATCCATCATTTTAATGCAAAATTTTGAAATTTATATACGATCTCAATTAATGTCCAAACTTCGTTTATAAGATGCGTCTAGATAGTTATGGATATAGAAAAAGTTTCGTCGTAAAATATTGCAGTAAATTTCATTCGCGTTTTATTGTATATCAGTTCATTTTAAAGTGCGTAAATTTTATCTTTCGAATCCAAATATCTTTACACAGCAACGTTGTAAAAATTTATCTCATTTAGACGTCGCAATTCGATTCGTTTAATTCGGTCGTCGCCTGCTTCGTTTAAATTGTTTTGTCAAACGAACAATTTAATCGGCATAAAATTCGAGTTTTGATAAAACTGTCATATCGCAATTATCTGTGTACCGTTGGAAGTGCTTCGTCATGCTGATCAAAACGGTATATTCATTTGTGCAAATCAGAGTCCGATGTAAATCGTCGCGTTAATTTAATCGTTCCTGGTGGACCGGTTAAACCATATTCGGCCCAAAAATTTGCAGCCCGTACACATTCAAAATTTGAAAAATAAAATTAAGGCTTAGGTGCTTTCAATACGTTAGTTGGCTGATAGGGGTTAGCTTGGAAAATAGGTGAGGCGGTTCATATTTCAAAACAAAAATTACTGTGCAAATACGTTTCTCAAAATTTTATAAAATATAAACGCAAACTTTACTCTACTCTGTACCCATTCACGAATTGCTACAGGTAAACCTCTCCTCATCTCTTCACCTTTACTTCTTCTTCTTCTTTTCTATTTTTCCTCCACTGTGAAAAAATTTGCAAAAGAAAAATATATGAACCAGACCGTGCACTGCCTCACCTCCGCCCAGTCACATGCCATCTCCCTCAGCCGCGTCGCAGCTACATGCGCACGCCCCTTCCCTATGTCCTCCTTCACGCACCACTTCACTCCGGCCACAACCAAACTCCAGCGACGAAAACTCCTCTCGCCGACCAGCCTTCGTATGCCGCATCCCCTTCTTTCCACCTGCGCACCACCTCCAATGCCCCTCTTCTCACCGGCGTGCGTGCACCGTTCATCACCTCCCAGACCCGAAGCCTCCAGCCACCACTGCCAGTCGTACGACCCCATTCACCGTCCACCTGAACATAGCTTCCACCGTCCCTCGTCTCTAGACGCACGCGAAATGACCTCGCCACCACCCAGTCCCCTGACCTCGTCATGTGCATGCATATGTGTGGAGCCGAGTAAGTGCTGTGTGTACAAAACATGTGCATGCATATGTATGCAAGTGTGCTCGTGTCCAGTGAAGAAAAATGAAGCAATAGTAACGGTTTTGTTTAAAAAAAGGGGGAAGCAGACTTTGTTTATAAAAATAAAATAAAAAATGAAAGTAAACCATGTTGATTTATGAAATGGTGGCAGTGCACTGTCACTTTCAAAGTGTTGCAAAAGAATATATATACATAGTGTATATATTTTGTTTACTGAATAATAGTAATTGCTTCTTTTACTATTGTGTACAGCAGCGACCGGTTGAGTTCCATTTGCAACAGCATCAAATTTCTCAGCTTTCGTTCTTTCTTCATCGTTGGTAAGCGCATATATATAATTTTATAAAATATATATGAACATTCATTTGAATTAATATCATCTTTCTTTTGTCGATGGTTGCAGTTCCATTGTTCGTGTTTGAGCTGTGTTGTACCAATTCTATTCGTGCTTCTTCGTGCTTCGCCATCAATTTCTCAAACCATGAAAGGTGAATTAAATTTCATGACTTATACTCTTATACAAGTTTGGTTGATAAATGATTGATTGTTTGATACTGATATTGGACGTTAAAATGTTAATGTAAAATAGTATACAATTGAATTTGACGTATGATAGTTAACAATTTGAAATGGATATATGTGTTTAATTTGATTAGATAAAATTCTGTATAATATGACCCCTTTAAATGTCTAATAAATTGACACGTAGGAATATAGTTAATTACACCTTGAACCAATTAAATTTATGTTATATAAATTAATGTAGTATGAAATTGAATAATAGATATCAAGTGTAGACCGCATAAAATAATAGTGTAATAATCTTTATTCTACATGAAATGAAGTGTAGATTCTAGAAATAATTATATTAATTTGCATAAACAACAATGTTAATTAATACGATTATTTCGGGATTATTTGAATTAATTATTGGATTGTTATTGATTGTTGTTATTGCTTGTTTATTTACTTTGACACCATTCCAGTTATCACACTGCAAGTTCCCTTTGCTATGCTTTAATTTTTGAATTGAAATGGAATCGAGTTGAAATGATAAATACCCAAATAAAACTTTAACTTAGGATAGAGAATTAAATAAAAACCCAATTGGTCAATAATTTGATTTAATAATAAAAATAAAGATTTTATTTGAATAAATAATAAGGTTTTTTAAATGAAGTTGGAATTTGAATTCTAGTGAAATGTAAATATTAATATTTAATAATCTGAAACAAAATATTAACAAAGTAGTTGATGAAAGAGCGTTATTTAAATTTAAGTAAATGATTGAATTAAGTTTTGAAATTATTTAATAATTAATTTTGAAATTATTTAATAAGTAAGTTTTGAAATTATTTAATAATTAAGTTTTGAAATTATTTAATAATTAAATAAGATTGAATTATTTAATAATTAAATAAAATTGAAATTCTTAATAAGTGAAATTGAACTTCTTTAATAAGTGAAATTGAGTTTTTGTAATAATTAAGTTTTGGAAATTTGTTTAAATTAAAGAAGTAAATAAGTGAAATTGAATTTCTTTAACAAGAAATAAAATGTGATTTATTGGAATTAATATAAGTCTTGTAATTTAAAGAATTTTATTTGACGAATTTAATTTGATTAAATTTGTAGGTTTTGATATAATATAGGTAAACGTAGACTGATTTAATGAATTGGAAATTAAATTGAAATTATTTGAATGTTAAGTTAACTTAATTTTAATGATTATTGAACTAAATCCATCAATGAATTTAAATTGATTGGAATGCTAAATTAACTTAATTTAAATGATTATGGAATAAAACCTACATATGAATTTAAATCAATATTTAAATTTGTTTTAAATTAAAATTTAAATTGAATTATAGAGTTTTGAAATGGTAAATTTGGAAGCTTTGAAACGTAAATTATAGAAATTGATATAGAAAGACAAATGAAATGTCGGTTTTCAAATTCTAAGTGAAATTGAAATTGATTTGGTTTTGAAATTTATTAAACGACCAATCGGTGTAATAATTACGAAAGTTATTAAAGAAACCAGAATCGGTTAGGGACATACTCACTGTCTAAACCGAATACCACTTTAATAACTATACGTGGAGTGTGATCTAGAATGAAGTGGTTGGAATGATGTACGTTGATGATCGAAGAAAGAGAACGATGATGGATGACCTTGTCACTTGTGTCAAATTGGAAATGACTAAAACAGGAGCCGTGCCGGGCCAAATGGGGTTAGCTACCTCGAGGGAACACACTTCTTCGTAAAATACTGATTACTTGTTATTGATTGGTGCGCACCCTTGAATTTGGAGTGTTGTTCGCAGTGTTGCGATCGTGGCGATGCGTTCTCACCAGTCCGGATCAGGAAAACGGTAGTTTCACTACCTTGGGTATTGCCTCATGTGCCTTTTCATACTTGTATCCCTATATGCGACCACTACGATTTGTTTTGCATTATACCTATGGAGTACTCCCGGATATCCCACTAGTTTACGGTAGAGTTACAGTGATGTATAGACTGTAATGCTATATAAATGTGTTAAGGGAACAATGGTAACGCCGTAACACTATTTTGATATTTTATTTTACTGTTAGGCATTATCTACTTATCTTACACTACTATATATAGATAGTTTAACGGATCCTGAAAGATGTTTATTCCATTCATCTTTGAGTTATTATTATTTCAAATTTGAACCATATTATCTGTATAAGAATATATGTCCTGACTCGAGTGTTTGTTTGTGCTTATGCTCGGTCAGCCTGAGGATTTCTATTGCTGTGCTGCTTGGAAGCTGAAGACTTGAAGACTATTATTTATCTTTATCTTTATCAGTATTGCTTTATTCTAATTTGATTATTATCGGACATCTATGTATTTCTATTTAACTATTTTCTTGAGACATTGTTGTATTTACTTAGTAGCTTCATGAACTACTATTATGACATTGTTGTAATTCCGCTGCACTATTCTGTTATGTTGTATCTTATGTGATTCTGCGATGATTCTCATTTATACACATATACTCCATTATTCATTCGTGTTTTGTACTATTTAAGTTGACATGTGTGGATAATTGTCAATTTAAATGGTACAAATATACGGGTTGTTACAAAAATCAGCGGTTTCTACAAAATAGAATTGCTTAGGAATAATAAAAATGGCTAAGCAATTGATAGTAATAAAATATAGAATGATAAATAATTTGTATCTAATTAAATTTGTAATTGAAAATTTTAATAAATAAAATTAGATATAATAAAAATTTATTGGTTGATGGATGCTTGTTTGTTTTAAAATTTCAAATGATTTTGCAAAATTAATATTGAGTAGGAATTACTATTGAGAGTTAAAAACTGCTCAATGATAATAATAAGAACTTGTGGTGTCTTCAGTAGTGTGGTTACTGCAAGAAATATTGAAAATTTAAATTTATATAAAACGAAATGTTAACTCATATGTGTGATTAATCAAATATTAAAATGAATTTAATTTTTGATGTTTTTTTGAAGTATTTATGGATGAATGAGTGTTACGGAATTTTTATCTATAAGTCATTCTTATATGTAGATATTAATATTAATTGAAAGAATTTTAATACATGCAAACATCTATTTGAATTAAAATCTTTTGATATTAGATATACATATATATATATATATATATATATATATATATATAGAATTTGATTATTTTTATTATAGACAAGAATATTTTGTGAAGGTACAAAGTTTTAAGAGATATATGTATATCATATAGAAATATATTATTGTGTTAAGTTGCCCGTTGAGTGCTTTAAGAATTCTGATCGATGCGCCTGATCAACATTATCGATATGGATTCCTAAACGCCAGAACGAGACATTTAGACATGGTGTTCTTGACAATAAAATGTTTTCAGTAATAATATTTTGTAAGCAATATTTTATAGAAAGAGATGCATTGAGGTATTTTAATAAATAAAATAAAGAATTTAAATTAAGAGTGTGCATTATTTGGGAACTAAAGTACTACTATAAAAAAGGGTTTGATATTAATTTTTTTGACATTCAGTTATAGTTTTAAAGCTCCAATATGAGTTTGCTTGGCAAATAGTAGAAAATATATTGTTCATCGGGAAAATAAATAAACAAAGAATCAAATAATAATGATGCAATGAAGAGATTAAAGATTATGGTTATCGTTATGGTTCAGTCGTTTGATCTATGTCCACTTTAGAAAATTCTTTATTTTACTGCTATTTAGTAGATACAATGGCAAAATATTCATAGCTAATGAAATTCTAATTTTTGAAAGTATACAGGTGTACACTATGTGTATTGGGAGATATTACAATTCACGTAAGATAAATATGGTTGGTGTTTTCTTTTATTGTTGTTTGGAGCCATGTTCAAATGCATGAACTACAGCTTAAGTAATTTTTTATATCTGAACTGTATAAAATATAAATAGGAATATTGGAAGCCGTTTACATAATTATGTCAAAGTGTGAATGTGAACCTTTACATTAACTACTTTGAAGTGCAAATGTTTGCAATCAATAATTTTAGTTTACTATCTATTAGAAAGTGTTAGTATATTGACTTGAAAGAGCTATACGGTATATACTACATATTTTCAAAGTGCAATTATTTGCATTAAACAATTGTAATTTGCACTGTTTAGTGGAAAGTACATATATTGCATAAATAATGTTTTGCTCCATATGTATCCCAAGTGCAAGTATGTGCTCTAAAATAGAAACAACAGAGTGCAATTATCTATACTGAATGCAAGAAATTTTGCATATTCTTATTTAAAATGCAAGAAGTTCGTATTGACAAATGTTATTAAATGATTTTTATCTTCTCAGTTTTAATTTATTATGTCAAAGTCTCCATATTTTTCATCTATACTCCCTCCCTTCAATGGTTTTTCATGTTAAAAAGTGTCATATCGAAACTAAATAATTTAATTTTTCACTGGCTATTCTCACGGTACAAGTATTTACATTAAGCAATTGTCATTTATTATTTGCAAGCAAATGCATTTTTTCTGCATAAATACCATTTGCTGTCTATTTTGGATCTGAAGTTTCTAGAAAAAGAGAGATCATTTTAGTTGTACCTGAAATTATTTGATGTCCGTATTCAATGAAATAGTGGCAACATGAATTATGCACGCTGACTTGAATTGTAGAATTAGGGAACTAGTTTTGGATAAAGTAATGTTACATAATATTATGTCCAAAGGCTGCTCAAAATCTACTGGTGGCTTGTGAATTATGTTTTGTCTCATAACTTGAGTTATTAGCTAATTTGAATGTAGTTAACTTGCATATGTATATTGCTATTAAACATTATTATATTATATATATATGTGTATATATTTTTTCTTCATCATTGCAAGCTTGGTCTGCCTCTTAACAATTTACTTAAACCCTTCTAAATCGAAGACATGTTGTATGGTTCGGACTATGTCTTGTAATATTCACATTTAATGGTACTCAGTGGTTCGGACTATGTCTTGTAGTATGAAACTTATTTTTGGAAGCCAACCCTCTATGCAGCTAATTTACTTTGAAACCATAACCTAATTATATGGTTTTGTACCATTAAAACTTTGTCGAAAGTAGGCTAAATATGAACATTGTATTTCTCCTATGTTAAGTAATGTATACTTACTAAAACCTTCTTAGATAAAACGAATACTTTGTGTTAACTTGAGAGCAGGTGCTCTAGAAAGCCTAACGTGATTATGTGGAGACTTTGGCTCGTAAATAGATTATATAACTTGCTTTTAATGCTAAATTAAAGGTACTTTTCAGGTTAAATATAGAAAGGTTAAAAATATTGATATATATTGTGCTTCTGACCGTGTGGTCCATGTATATCATATATATTATAAATGTGAAATTGCAAATGTCTCTCTGTACAACGGAGATTCCGCCGAAATTTTCCAAAAATTTTAACACTTAGAAAATATTCAATAAATTTTCTATGCGAAGAAACGGAAATTAATAAATGGATCTATTTAAATTTATAAAATACGATAAGTTTGGTTCTAATGTTAACTAATTAAGTTTTAATTGAGTTTCAAATTAATAGTAAAATTCGAAGAGAGTTAATGTTTACATGTGTTTTCGACTTCTTCCTATAAGAAATTACGATGATGCAATTTTCATAAAGGAGGAGGTCTGCAACAACCACTTTTTAAAAACTATAATATTAAGTTAATTTAATTAAAATAGAAGTGTTTGAATTCGATTTTGATAATTATTAATTTGGAATCAAATTATTATACAATTAAAGTCTATTTAATAAAAGATTTTTTTAATAAAATTTAAATACTTAATAATTCATTTTTAGATAATATATAAAATTTTAAATGAAAGATTTAATAAATATAGAATAGTTTAAAGTGTAAATTATTTTATATACTTGGAATAGATGAAAAGAAGTTTTACTGGTATTTAGTAAAATCATTAAATCGACAAAGATGAATAAATTTATTCTTGTATCAATACAGTAAATAATTAAATATAATTGAAGAACATTAGATTAAATGAAATTGTACGTGCACGCGTGTGTATGTGTGTGTGTATTTCATAAAATGAAATGTAAATCAGTTTAAAATTTCAATATTTGAATGTGCTTTAAATAAACGAGAATTTTGGCTTAAAAGAAAAGAAAACATTTCTTTAAATTATGAAAGCCAAGTCCATCAGACAAGGCCCAAACATTTATTCAACTACTAATTATCTCAGCCTATTTAAATTACTTTTTCCAAACCCATTCACAATTTTCATGCCTTAGCCTCAATTCAAAACTAGAAATTAGAATGAAAAAAAACAATAGAAAGCACACAAGCGAGCTAGAGAAGAGGCGGCACAGTTAAAAGCCGACGCCGGAGGTTGAAGGCGCGACGACATGGAAGCGGCAAAGTGGAGATGGCGTGCGATCGTGGAGAGGGCACGTGAACGTGAAAACGGCGACGACCTGGGCTCAAACTCGGGTTTGGCAGGGCGATGTTTGAAGCAGTCTTGGGATGGTAAAGACATGTTTGGGAGGCTCTGCTTGTGTACAATGAACATAGAGGCAAGTTGAAGTGTTTCAGTGAGCTTTGGGTTGCAATTAGTCAAGGTGAGTTGAACGCTCACAAATCTATATCTATGAATAGAGATTCTTTAAATTAAGTTATGGTTTGATTCTATAACGGAGTTTCTTGGAAAATTGATTGTATGTTATTGGGTTTTTGTGATAAATTATCGCACAACACATTAGGCACCTAGCTATGTTTTTCTTTTGTATTGATGTCTATAGGACCCGATATCATCTCTATATTAGTTTACATTTATCTCGATCCACTAAAAGTCGATCGGTGATTTAAAAAAATTGCACAGTTTTGCCCAGTTCCTAGTTGCAAATTTGTTTTACTATTTAATCGTTGTTTTGCTAATTGTGGAGCTTTTTTTAGACTATGCTACTTGTTCGACGACGGATTTTCTATCGGTTTAGAAAACCGTCGAACGAATTTTGAAATAAAAATAACCGCAAGCGCACGGTGTACGAATGTAGCGCGTGGCGAATACGGGTCGATCCACAGGGAATTGTTGTTTTAAATTTCCTACTCAATCAAATTAACCCAAAGTTAAGAGTGTGTTTAGCTAGAAAATGAGAAAATGAACTAACTAACAAAAAGAAAAGAAATGCAAATATGAGAGTTAAATGATAATTTAGAGAATAAATCCACCCTCTAGATCATGTAGTTCAACACATGAAATCATGATCTCTCTTTCATGGTCATTAGTGTTTTAATTGATGTGTTTATTATAAGTATGACATATTTGAGCTATTGATTAGCCAACATAAGCCATCAAACTATAACACACCCCTTAAAACACTTACTAACTTTCCTGAAAATTGATAAAGAAAATGAGAATGAAATCTATTTTAAGTATGGCCTATTAACCATTGATTAGAAACATAGACCATCAAATTTTAATTTCAAATCACTTCTTATGCCATAATCACATATTGATGAAGGGGCATTTGTGTTAGTGATCGTTTAAGCATAGTATATTTGGTGTCAACAATATAGACTATCAAATTCAAAGCAAAAACAACAAATAAAACCACTTCTATCATCATCATTAAGCACAAAAATAGATCATGAATTAACAAAATGTTGAAGCTACATTAATTAGAGAGCTTCATTACCCCTAAATTGAAGGGGTTTAGCTTCTCATATTTGTCTTTTTATTAACAAATGTAGCTAACAACATGAAAGCAAAATGAAGAGGAAAAAGAGAGCAAAATGAAAAGATAAGCTAATTAACTTGCATAAAAGAAAAGAGATCTACACTACAACATAAAAAAGAGGCATGTAAAAGGAATAAGCATGTATTAATAACATAAAAAAAAGGAAAATTATATGAAAATAAAGATGGCTAAGCAGCCATGAAAAGAGAAAGAGAGCTTTCTTTTATTTGATCTAAACTAATGAAGAGGAAGAGGAAGAGAGAAGGCCTAAGAGAGACTAAGAGAGATGGAGGCTACATGAAACATAAGGAGTTATTTATACAAACATGAAACCCTAATCCATAATATGGGGAATGACCAAACTACCATTGAGAAAGTGTGGAGGCCAAGTAATCATTAGCTTCTACTAATCATCATTTAAGTGTACATGAAACCATTAATTCCATAAACATGTGCATTAGCCTCTAATTTGTAATTAAGGTGGTGGGTAGGTGGGGTCCTCCATGATCTTCACTTTGAATTATTTCCATCTTCATTCCTTTATATTCTTTGTGCATGTACATTCCTTCATGAAACCACTCCTATTTGAGAACAAATTCCTACAAAAATATATATAAATTTCCAATTAATTTTTCTCAAAGAAATATATGCACATAAATGACCGTTTTACCCCTATATGAAGATGGATATGTGACAATTTGGAATTAATATGGATTTTGGTTAAAACAAGTTAAAATACCCAATATGATCATTTATTTAATTTAAATAGATTCAATATGGTGGTAAAAATATGCACATTTACATGCACATCAAATACCCCCACACTTATCTTTTTATTCGTTCTCGAATAAAGAAAAACTAAGATAAATCCGTTTTCGTAGGGAGCACGATTGCATTGAGCGTATGCAACAACCCGTTAAACCTCTGGGTGTCCCCAGTAGGACGAGTGTTGTCTCGTGAGGGTTTTCAGCGGATACTACCTACAAAATCCAAATGCAGGATGAAAATATTTACAAAATGTAAGATTTATTTACAAAGAGATGAATGCAAATTTTTAAAAAATATTTACAAATGAAGGATTTATTTTTAAATTGACAAGAATAAGTTAAATATAGGTTTTGGTTATTATCTTGAAAATTTATGTCATTTGCTCGTCAAAATTTCTAACAAAATTCAAGTTATCATAACAAATGGACTACAGTTTAACTTGTTTCGGTTGATAACAAAGTGTAATTATAAAATGGATCCTTAGTTGATTATCAAAGTTTATCAAAGTGGTATTTTCATTTCTTTTCAAATAACAAATCAAATCAAATAAGTAAAAATAGTGCTAGGATTTCAATTGCTTCCTCTCTCATTATTTGCAAGAAAAATTACACACCTAGCACAGGTAAACTGAGGCCAGATATACCACCCATGCACTGCCTTTCGGGCTTATGTGAGGGGAGTACAGAGCATGGCGAGTGCACACACATTCATGCATACACTATTGACCGTAGACGGTTTTTATTAAGTCTGTTTTTTTTACATGTGTTCCATACATGCATAACCGCGAGGACTTTTAAATGAGTATGAAAGCACATAGTCAAAAATTCCAAGTAATTCACCCATGCATAACCGTGAGGACTTTTAAATGAGAGTGGATACTTGGATGTTACTACGTTTTATCTTTATATATTTTTTAAGAGAGAGAGAGCTTTGCAAAATCATCTTAGTACCATTTAACTTAGAAGACAAAAAAAATTCTATATCCTTTACTTTAAATCAACCACTTTTTAAAACAACGATTTTCAATTAGGATGTACTTCATAATTAACACACATGAATCTTCCTATATACTAGTTAAACCATTATTATTTGTAATCAAACTTCATTTTTATTTTTGTTAAGACAAATAAATTTTCAAAAATTTCAATTTAATAAACCAAAACCATATATTTATCTTATAGCGTTTCTTAGAATAAATCAAAAGAAAAATATATTTTTTGGGTTTTTTTTGAGATTTTAAAGAAAAAATAAACCATGAAAAAAAAATGAAGATGAGTCTCCCCCCACACTTGATTTTGACTGTGTCCCTACAGTCAACCCAAGTGGAAGGAGAGAAAAAAATAAATAAAAATAAAACAACAAACAAAAACCTACATTTACATGAAAACAAAAGGATTATTATTTACAAGAGTTCAGAAAGTATATCACCAAAAAGTAAATGAAACGGTTTTCCAAAGACCGGTTCATTTGTCTCGTCGAGTGTGCGAGACACAGCTTAAGCGCGAAAAACCAAACCTTTAAAGATTTTAAAGTTGAATGTTGATTTGGAAAAACGAATTTTGTTTTATCAAAAGTTGAATGAGTTTTTTTGTTTTCAATGATTTTCGGGGTTGATAAAACAATTGCTTGAAATTTATTTTCACCAAATTCAAGTTTATCATTGATTTCAAAGTCGAAATGGTGATTTGAATCGTCCCCTACAGAATTTAGCAACTCATTTTCAAAAAGTCCATAAAACTCATGTTCGTTAAATTCTACTTCCTTTGTTGGATTATCAACAACTTTATCATGTAAATCGAGTTTAAAATTCAAAGTTGTCGTATTCAAATTTTCACAGAAAGGAAGATCGAAGTTTAAATCAAGTTTCGCACCCTCAAAAGAATTGAAATCCAACTTAATTACCTTATTTTCAACAACTTGATTAAGATTGTTATTTTCAAAAACTTGTTCGTCATTATCAATTTCAAAAGTTGTTATTTGAAAATCATCGATTTGGGTAAAAGATGGATTATTGTTTGACTCGTCACTCATTGAAATTTGTTGTTGTTTCTCACGAAAATTTTCCTGTGTTTTAATCAACAAATTCGTGTGTTCATCGTAAATTTCATTCATTTTCTCAACAAAGTCAAATTTATAATTATTAACTTGAAATTTTTTGATTTGAACTTGTTGAGAACAGGAATTGTCAATTTCTATAAACGGTAGATTATTATTTGATTCTTCGCAATTTGAGATTTGACTATGATTATCACGAAAAGTTTTGTATCTTTCAAGTAATAAATCTCCGTTATCTTTTTCCATTTGGTCAACAAAATCAAATTCATGATTATTAATTTGAAAATTTTCATTTTGAATTTGTTGCTAACCAAAGTTTTCAATCGTATCGCTATTGAAACTATTCCCATTGCTAAATTCGTTTGAAAAGTTATTCCCATTTTCATGTTGAATTTGAAATTCATTTTGGAGTTCGAAATTAAATTGGCATGGGTTATAATCGTAATCGTTTGAATTTTGAATTGAATTCAAATTTTGAAATCCTTGACTCGAGTTATTACACAAATAAGAATTACATAAATCATTTATCTCTTGATTTTTTCGTGTAGAAAGTTCGAGTAAAGATGAAATCATTTCAATGCTATTTTCAAGAGTCGAAGGTTGGTCATCGTTTTGAAAATTTTGTTGTTAGAAATTTGAATTATTTACACAAAAATTGTTAAAATATCCATACGAATTTAGAGTGAACTCATATGGATTATATTGATTTTCACAGTTAAATTCAAGTGAGTAAGAAAAAGGAAACTCGGACATTTTCAAGATTTTTTTTTGGTTTTTTTATAAAGAAAATATTTACAAGTAGAATTTATTTTTCAAAATAGAAAATTGATTTTTGTTTTGTTTTTGAATTTTCAATATATTTTTTTCGCTTTTGAAAAGATTTTAAATTTTTTTTATTTTTTTTTTCTAATTTTTCTGGATTTTTGAAATTTCAAAGGAAAAGGATTTAAAATTTTCGAAGAAAAATAAAAGGAATATTTACAATTTTTTTTGAATTTTTTTTTTAAAATATGCATGAACTAATGCAACTAAATGAATGCAAGGGTTAATTACAAATGATTTATTCTAAGTTAACCCAAAATTGTATAATTACAAATTGTCTTAGATAAACAAGATAGTTCTCAGCCAGGTAATGGGAAGAATTTATTGGTGCACCACGAATCACCGTAGCAATGCAGCCGAAGCTCTAAGTACCCTCAGAGCAACAACCACTATAATGTTAACGAATCACCGTAATATTTATAAATAGTTATTGCTCTGCCGTAGCCTAGACACCAAGAATTTAAATTGTTCAAAGAAGACAAATTGTCAATATACAATTAAGTGCTATTGATGTCTAACCGTTATTATTAACAAATTCTAAGATGAAATGCAAAGCAGAAATTAAACTTGTATTAACAATGAAACTACGATGAAATGTATTATTTTTGAATTTTTTTTAAATATATAAATTCAAATGCAAGCAATCAACAATGCAAAGAAATTAAAACAAAAGATAAGGGTACAAAATTATTTTATAAGCAAGCAATTTATTTTTCTTGGCAAGCTAAGCACAACAATTATTTTTCCTTTTGGTTTGGCAAGCACTTCTTCATTTTGCGAATTTCTGCTTTGGCAATCTGCAAGTAAAACAAAGATATATATACTGTTTTAGTTTTTTTTTTAAGTAAAAAAAAAAGAGAACAAAAGGAAAAAAAATAAAAAAATGAAAACCCAGCCTAAACAAACTTTACCCGGCTCACTAAATATCATCTCTTACACTATCAATCCCAAAATAAAAAGAAATCAATTAGCCGTTTATCGCCAGAATTCCAAAATCATGTTTTCACAAAATCGATTTCCTAAAGTCAAATTCACACATCATAAACCGAACTCGCCAATTGATAAATTCTCTAACTTGGAAATTCAAAGTCGAGGTCGAAACTCCAATCGACAGCGCAAGGATCTAGGTTACTATGTCCCAAGCGCGAGTTAGTTGTAGCGCGATGGATTGTGGGAGAAAGGTGAGTTTTTGGGTGGATGCGATTTGATTCCGAGGTCGATTGGTCGAAGTTGTTCGAATTGAAGTTTTGGTTCAAAGTAGATTTGAGGTGGGAGGCAATAACGGTTGCTTTAGGACTCACGATTTCAGATGAGGTTGCTGAATGGTTTCCACGTGGTCCTGTTGTTGTGAAGATGTGGTTATGTGCGACAGTTGTGAAGTGAAGTTTGGTGATTCAGGTGGGGTGGCAGTGGATGTCTGGTCGTTGAAATTTGTTTGGTAGGAGGAGTGAAGGCAGGGGATGTATGTGATGTTTCAAGTAGTGATAGTTTGCAAGAATTGATCTGTGATGGGGTCGAAGTTGAATTGTGGTGTATGCAGAGTAGTGGTTAGGTGGTTGATGCTATCGGTGATGAAATTGGTTGCATTAGATTTGGGCAGTTCGTGGAAGTTGGTGGATTTGGGGATTATGGAGGAGTTGTAGGTGTAGCAGACAGTGGTCGAAAGGGATGGAGTAAGGCTATGCTGTGGTGATGTGAATGGATTGAGCGTGATGAAGTCAAGAGCATGTTGTGAATAGATGAGTGCCCAGAGACTGTTGTCGTAGATCAGCAGTTGTTTTGTGATGTTTGTGGAGGCAATTTGTAGGTGGCGAGTTGTATGGGATGGCACTGATGTGCACTAGCAGTTGGATGTTGTACAGGGTGGAGGCGTAACAGGAGATGTCAGAGGCAATTCAGGGGGGCGGTGTGAAGGCTGTAGTGGATGCACAGTTGTTGGTGGATGTTAGATGATGTGAATTTTGTTGAAGGCAGGAGGTGGAAGTTGAAGTGGAACTTTGTGAGCAGTTCAAAACTGAAGAGAAGTTAATGCAAGTGAGAAGTAGAATGAATAGAGAGACTTTGAAGCTACATTAATTAGAGAGCTTCATTACCCCTAAATTGAAGGGGTTTAGCTTCTCATATTTGTCATTTTATTAACAAATGTAGCTAACAACATGAAAGCAAAATGAAGAGGAAAAAGAGAGCAAAATGAAAAGATAAGCTAATTAACTTGCATAAAAGAAAAGAGATCTACACTACAACATAAAAAAGAGGCATGTAAAAGGAAAGAGCATGTATTAATAACATAAAAAAAGGAAAATTACATGAAAATAAAAATGGCTAAGTAGCCATGAAAAGAGAAAGAGAGCTTTCTTTTATTTGATCTAAACTAATGAAGAGGAAGAGGAAGAGAGGAGGCCTAAGAGAGACTAAGAGAGATGGAGGCTACATGAAACATAAGGGGTTATTTATACAAGCATGAAACCCTAATCCATAATTTGGGGAATGACCAAACTACCATTGAGAAAGTGTGGAGGCCAAGTAATCATTAGCTTCTACTAATCATCATTTAAGTGTACATGAAGCCCTTAATTCCATAAGCATGTGCATTAGCCTCTAATTTGTACATTAAGGCGGTGGGTAGGTGGGGTCCTCCATGATCTTCACTTTGAATTATTTCCATCTTCATTCCTTTATATTCTTTGTGCATGCATATTCCTTCATGAAACCACTCCTATTTGAGAACAAATTCCTACAAAAATATATATATATTTCCAATTAATTTTTCTCAAAGAAATATATGCACACAAATGACCGTTTTACCCCTATATGAAGATGGATATGTGATAATTTAGAATTAATATGGATTTTGGTTAAAACAAGTTAAAATACCCAATATGATCATTTATTTAATTTAAATAGATTCAATATGGTGGTAAAAATATACACATTTACATGCACATCACTACTTCCTAATTATTTGTTGCAATTGATTATTAAATTTCAAACTCTTTTGATGAATTAGTTTAAAGAAAATATGTATTTTATTATATATATAAAGATTTTTTTTAAAAAGGATTGAGAATAAAATTTAAAAGTTGATATTATTTTATGGATATATATATATTTAAAAGAAAAGTAATTATATATTTTATATAATTTTTAAAAGAAAAGTAATTAGATATATTTATATATATTTTAAATGAAAAGTAGTTATATGTATCATATAGATTTTAAAACAAAGAAAGTTATTATTTATAGAAGTATTAGTTTGATCTCTAATTTTAGATAAGAAGTTCCATTCTTTTAAATTAGAAATCTTTCAACTCTTATCTTTTAAAAATATAAATGAACAAGCTTGAATTGGATTTCTATTTGAATTTCATGATTTTCCATGACACAAATTTTAATAAACAATTGAATTATCGGATTGGTGTGAGACGTTCTATAAAATTCTTTTGTTTATTGTTATTGATAAATAGAGTATAAGTGGAATTTACTAGCTTTTGGTAAATACTTGGTTTTCTATTTGGTATGGGAAAGTTAGTTAAATACTTATAATTACTGGAGTGACAGTAATTAACACTTAAAGTTGTATTATCCTTGGGTGTTCGGATTTCAGATCAATAGATCCTCGAGAAAAGATAACTCATTTATCATCAATCTGAGAACCGTTACGTTTTTAGATTTGGGTAGGCAGATATCCTTCGGAAGATCTATTATGATGTAAATATGGCTGTCTCTTTCGGCAGGCGGATTTTTACATACATTGTAATCTATGGATACTACAATCTATCAGTCTATTTTGTTTTATACAATTAGACTATGTTTACCTCTTTCAGAAGGTAAATTTGCATAGGACTGATTAGGTATACGGCTTCTCTTTTCTTTGAGCGGTGTCCCTAATCTGTAGTCTCTTTCGGTAGGCTTCCTTTCTATGTAGAAGGTCTCTTTCGTTAGATTTTGTGTCACTATATTAAACTGATAGATGACTACCATTTTTATTTCGTTATTGATGGTTGTTTCTTTAGAGATTTTTAGTATGGATATTCTATATACTATATGGCTTTGAGGAATTTTGAATTGCTTATCACCATATTTTGAGATGATAGTCTACTAAGACTTGATATGTATTCATGAAATGGTGATTTGTTGGATATGCCTTATTTGAGTATTTGTTTTGGGAATATTTTATTTATGACTTATTTGGTTATTGTTAAGTCAAAATTTATGAGATCTGTATTTATTGGTCTGATATGCCTTTTCGGATTTTTAGGTTTTAGGCATAGTTTGAAATGACTTATTTTAGAGTTAAGTCGTTTTTGGATTTATAAAGTAGTGGAATTTAATTAATATGCCTTATTATGATTGTTTCTTTGGCATATTATAAATTATGATATTAGTATCCCACCTTTTATTTAGATATACTCTGACCAGTTTATTATTGTAATACTCGGGTCAGGTCGAGATTTTGCAGGTACAGGGTCCCCTTGACCTTTGGTATTTGGGCTAGAATTGAAGTAGACTATTTTGACAATTTTAGTTTACTTCATACTTGTATATATTGACAGTAAGGAATTTATGTCATCCATATTATATAGTAGTGAGTTTGTAACTGATACAAGATTTTGGATGACGTATATATTTATGTGGGTCTAGTACTCATATTTTGTAGACTCATATCATATTATGTATATGATGACGTATATTATCCCGATGTGATCTGTGACTTAAATTCTAATTTATCTATATTGTATATTGTTATGAATATTTTTAATCTGTGTGTTTATTACTTTGTATTAATACCACACACGTCAAAATTTTAGTTCAGATCCTCAAAAAGGTAAATAAGATGTGTCAGTGTTAGTACAAAGTAATATTCGCATTCGATCGCCCTTAACAAATTATATTCTTTGGATTAGCAGACGACATTACTTGTAGTGTTCTTTGCTAAACTAGGCATAGCGGTGGGGTCGTCACACCTAATTTCATCAAAATCACAATTTTTTTCTAATATTAGCCAAATCATCAATCAAAAATAATTTTGGCTAATTGGAATCCTTCTCATTTGCTGTCCACTTCAGATTTAAGAAGAAAAATTGGTATTTTGGTTATTTAGTGAGCGGGTCTTTAACTCTCACTCTATTATGCATGTTTATATGGTTAAAAATGATGTTATTGACACGTTTTCAGTCCTAAAATATTTTCTAACTTTAATCACATTGTTAGAGATATTTATGGTCGAATTTTATAGGATTCAAAGTGGGTTTTAAATGGTTTGATAACTCTTTTTTTTAATGTGCGTATGCTAGTGTAAAAGTTAGATTTATATTAGGATTTGCTTGATTATCTTATTCTTACGGATTGCATATACGAATATGTGTGTTATTTCATGTTTGTATGTGGTTCTTTGATGTGGTTTGGTAGCTTTTATATAGTTAGGAAAGAGGTAGATGAATTAGCAAATCAGAGGCAAAGATGCTCGAAATTAGAGGAAATTTAGAAGAGGGATTCTGAAGCATAGAAGGAGCTTAGGAATCAAATCGCACAAGAATTGGAGCTAGGGGAGGAATCAATACCGAGAGCTTTTGGTCAGTGCCGACTTCTTTCTATTATTGCAAAGTGATCGGTGATGGTTGGTTCTTCAAGGTAAAGCTAGAGGTGATGAGTGAAGGTCAAGTGCAAGAATTTGGCTAAGTATTGGGTTACATACCGAGAGCTTTGGAGGCCATGAAAATGAGAGCTTTTGGAGTTTGTACCGAGAGCTTTGGAGTTGATGCCGAGAGCTTTGGAGGGAAGTGGTTAGTGCCAAAGCAATTGGGAGATAGAAAACCAGAAGCAAGGAAAGAAAGGTTGCGAAAATTGGCTAAGTACGCAACTCGGTGTCGATTGCTTTTGATCGGTGCCGAGAGGTTTTCTTTGATAGATTTAGGGTCAAACTTCCAAGGAGAAAAGTGGTGGATTTGCAAGTCGTGATGAAGGTGTTTGTTTGTTCACTTGGGGTTTGATGGCGATGTAGCAACACGATGATAGCTTCGTGACTTCGATGCTGGTAGCCTGATGTTGAAAGGAGTCGTAGGAATAGTTATCCACAAAAGGTGGGTTCTAGGAAAGGTTACCCTGAAATTGAATATTTAAATAGTTCTATTGTGGAATGAAAGAATGTGGAATGACTCCTCAAATAATGAAAACTAGATGAAACAAGGAAGGGGCTTGGATACGCATGTTAAGGGATCGTTGATACTTAGAGTGTTTTCTGATGTACTCAAAGCAGGGGTATTATGAGTGCACTCATAGATATTTTGAAAGGCTACCTCGGATCATTTGAAAGGATCTGTATACCTTGGACCGATGGGATGGGTCTAGTATCAGCTTCGGGCTTGAGACACATGAGTTCAATGAAAACCGAGATTTCCATTAGTCCCTGACAAAGAAAGGTCAAATGAATTATCATATATCTAGGGCACACATGAGTGATAGTGTGGATTGTCTGATGGTTGTTATGGTTGCTTTGGTTGTTTTCTTTCATAGTCTATCACTCTTGGGATGTCATTGGAGATAGCTATTGGGGGCGGGATACCTAGACACCCATCATCATAATTGGTTTGCAATATACCTAACTATATTCATAGAGTAGCATGTTATATTTGTTATGAGCTAAATCTTTGGTTGCAGGGACATGTTAGGTATGGTTCATATACCCTTGTTCCTTACATATCGACTTGTATAGTATTTTGAAATTCATTTACCACTCACATCAGACTATTGTCTTGGGTATACTTAAATGAGTAGACTAGATAGTGGGTCTAGATGTGATATAGTAGCTGTGCAAAGGATAAGCTAAATGGAGCTACCTCGTATTACATATATGGATTTCTATGCTTATTCCACCGTGCAACACAATGGAGCTTGATAGTGCTTGCTTATTACTATTATTACTATGAGACAATCATTAGGGTTTATTTTCGGTTTTATAAACTCTATTGCTTGTTGTATAACTATATGGATCCGTACTATGATATCTGGATCACTTAGTTATTGATGTCTCTTATATTTTATATCTCTGTTGTATATTATATTTTATTCCATACTATAAGACATACAACATGTTACCTGTTGTATTATTTCATTTACAACCCTTGGCAATCGTTCTACATCAGCTGAGTACATTAAGCGTGCACTATGTAATGTATATTGGGTGCATGGTGTAAGGCGATCGTCACATTTGGTGTCAGAGCTAAGTTTCCCTGTTCAACTTGAGTTGATACTGTGGTTTGGTATGGATAGTGGAGGGGTTATCTCCCCAGACTAGATCAAAAGTGTGTGTGTGTGTGTGTGTGTGTGTATACGAGAATGTATGTGTTTGTTATATGTTTTGGTTTTCAAAACTATATAGTAGTATATATATAGTATATAAGTCGCATGCACACATGAGCACCGACAATATAGTTTTCTTTTTGGGAGACTGATTATTTTGGTTACTGATCGAGAATGGGCTAGCAAACCAGAAACACTGTGAGGAACTTCATCTCCGGAGCTGAGGACGGAGCATGTTTGGGGGCTGGTAATCCAGACTAGCAAGCTAGGTTCAATGGATGATGGCGAACCTGATTCGGAATGCCCAAGCGGTCGCTCCAAATGTTGCCATTGGTGGTGGTGCTTAGGTGTAGGCGCCAAGAGCTGAATTTTCTAAGTTATGCAATGATCACTCCACCTTAGGAGACAAACCATTCCTTGGAACAAAGTTGGCTATCAAAGTATAGGATTGGTTGGACACCTGTAACTGCATATTTGGTGACATGGAAGTAGGTGATGACATAAAGAGGAAGCTGGCCTCTAGAAAGCTTCAAGAACGGGCCACGAACTGGTGGAATGCCATTATTATTGCTAGACCCGAGGATCAGTTCACTTAGGACCCATTCATGGCTAGGTTTGAGGAGAAGTTCATTCCCGGTGCTTAGAAGTCAGTGCTATTTAAGAAAATTTCTGATTTAAAGTAGGGAGATATGTCTGCCTTCGAGTATGTTGCTGATTTTGATGCTTTGTCAAAGTATGGGATGTCTTTCATTGACACTTCATTAAGGAAGAATGAGAGTGTATTATGGGTTTAGATGATTATTTAAGAGAGAACTTAGTGATTCATATCGATGAGCCATTTAAGACACTTGTCGAGTGTTGACCTGCCTTTTGGCAAGACCGTAGACAGACGGATTTAACTATACCGGTTGCTCGATTGTCGAGATTGAAATACGATGGATTTTGTTCAATTGGATGGATAGGAAACCAATCACGGATGGTAATCATGATTATGCGGCCGGGATTCACCATAGTCAATGGACGAAGGCTATTGGATACTTTAAACTTGGGTTTTGATGAGTCGCAAGTCACCCTGGATTTGTTTCAAGTTGTATGGAGTCGAGCTTCAAATCGTATAAATGATTTCTTCGAGTCTTTTAGGAGGCTCGGCATTGGTGGCTCGGCATAAGTGGTTCAAGCTCAATGGTGGTTCGACACACGGAGGTGGCTCGGTTTTATGGTTCGGTCAGGACGATGTGGCTCGGTCTAAGTGGTTCGGCGAGGAGTGGTTCGGGATTGAAGTGGTTTGATTCGGTCAGTAGACCGATCGGCTGTGTGGATCAATCAGTATGGGTCGGTTGACAAGTGAGGCATGGTGAAGTCTGGAGTGGGTCGGCACGAAGGAGTGGGCCGGCATCGGACATCGCTCGACAACCTTGTGTCCAAGTAGTTGTTGCTTCGGGCCGACTTCGGGGGATGTGGCTCGGCGTAGTTGGGATGTGGTTCGGTCATTAGTGGGTCGGCAGATGCCACTCGGTGAAGGCTAGAAATTCATACATGGCTCAGGCATTGGTGGTGTGGATCGGCCGGCATGTTGAGGTAGGGTTCGGCAAAGGCCTTGATGGGACTGTGTCACTCAGGAAGCCCAACACCTCAGGTTTTCCTATAAATACATCAAGCAAGGCTTCAGAAAAGGGATCTTCTTTCTGCTCTCTGACTTCCTCTTCCCTAAGGCTAAGGCACTTAGCCATTATTAAACTTTGGATTATAACTGTAATCGGTTATTACAGCAATAAAACGGAAATTCCTGGAGTGGACGTAGGTCGGAGTTAGCCGAACCACTGTGAAATCTGTTGTTCTTTACTGCTTTCATTTAAATTTTTGTTATTCTTCGTATTAATATCCTCCACGTATATTCTATCTGTGAGTTGTGACCGGTATTTCATGCTTTCACTTGGATTTGGGTGTTAGTGGCCAATTTCGGTGCTAACATTTTGGCGCTTTCACCGAGAGAGCTAGCATTTAGGGATTTGGGAACTTGAATTCTAGAAAGCAATGGCTAGACCACCAACAAGAAAGTAGGCAGTGGAAAGAAGTCGACGAGAGGGAAGTCAAAAGGCTTCCTCTAGAGCTAATCAAGCCTCTGTCTACATCACTAGGGACGAGATGCAGGTCATGTTGAATTCCATGTAGAAGCAGATGATGAAACGGAAAAAGGAGATGATGCAGGCTCTTCTTAGGCAATTTGGAAAATCGAGAAATGCAGATGCTCAAGTTCTCGGTGGTGGATTAGAGGGACTCAACCAGCAGGCAGATGGAGTGACTCAGCAGGGGGCAGCTCCCAATCGACAAACAACTATTAACCTGAATGGACTAAGACTCGGGGGCACACCGCCGAATAATGCTGGACCAACCCTCGAAGGGATATCTGGTGATGCTGTGCAACCCGGCATCAACAGAAACACAGGATTACCTGACGAGGAATATGTGCCAGAATTTCCGCGTGGAGTTGAAGAGCAGCTAGGAAATATGGATAGGTGGCAACCCTTGGTCGGAAACGCTGGATTGGCTAACATTATTAGGCGAACTATTCATTGAGGTCTGGCAAATAGAGATTTGAAGGGAGTCAACAAAAGTCCGTTTACCCGAAACATCAGGATAGCTAGGAATCCACCCGACTTCAAGCTACCCACTTTGGAAGTATACAACGGTAAGACGGATCCCACTGACCACTTGATGAGGTACACAAGGCATTTGGAAGTGCTGGGAGCATCAGAGGAGGTCATGGCCCGATGTTTCTCCATGTACTTGACTGATAGCTGCTATGTGGTTCAGACAGCTGGAGGATGGATCCATCGAAACATGGACAGAACTGGTAGATAAGTTCTTAAGTCAGTTTCGAGTTCACATAAAAAGGCCAAAGAACGTGATGACGCTGACATCAGTTAAACAAGGCGTGGATGAATCGCTCAGGACATTCTTAACTTGGTTTAATGCAACGATTACGTCGATGGATCGGCCAGATCCATCAATGGTTCTAATGGCTGCGATATCGAGAGTCCGGGATAATTCGATTTCAAAGTATCGTTGGTAAGGGACCCACCAATGGAACTCAGGGAATTCTTTCATGAAGCTGAGAGATTTCTCCGACAAGAGGATGCATGCTTGGACGTGAAATCAAAGGAAGTAAACATGGTCAAGGATGGAGGACTGCCCAGTGAAAGCTCGGGTAAAGACAAGGATAAAGGGAAGAGAAAGCGCTGGGGAGAACCAGAATTCTCCACTTACACATGATTGAATGCAACATTAGAGCGGATATTCTTAGATACTCGGGATCGCCTTCCTTATCGAAGGCCGACAAGGAGGGAACCATCAAAATGCGAAAGGGCATCAGGAAGGCACTGTCTTTTTCATGACCTGGACGGGCATGATACTAACATCTGCCGACATCTGAAGGACATAATCGAGGAACACGTAAGGCATGGTTAGTTGCGGCAATATGTCGGAACTCGGAATGCGGTAGTGGAACAGGAGCAGCCACCGCCTACCTTGAACGACGAAGGCATGAGGCCCAAGAATGGTGGCCGGTTGGTCATCAACTAACCATGATGATTTGGAATAAGTAACAAACTCCGGGCAAACGGCTAAATCACTTACTCATGTACGGGGTCGAAGATAACCCTTAGGCATGCTCTAAGATGATAGCTAACTGAGATGCTTCGGTTTGAGGATTTTTTTTCCTTTTGGTTTGGACATTTGCTTTTTTCCGCTTTTGTTTTGGAGTTCGGTTTGAACTCCCGATTTTGTTGGTTTTTTGGTTTGGATGCTTGATTTTTGATATGGATTTCTGGTTTTCTTGTTTGAATCTGAATTTTGGATTTTTGGATTTTGGTTGACTTTTTATCTGGTTTTTGGTTAAAAGGTCGTCGAGTATGGACTATGCTCAGTAAGGGTCCGGAGAGACTAGGATTCGGTTTAGGACTTAGGCCGCAAATTATCTATCGGTTACTACATCAGGTCGTCGAGTATGGACTTTGCTCGGCAAGGGTCTGGAATGACCAGGATTCGCCTTAGGACTTAAGCCACGGCATTACTCAACGTTCAGGAACACTGAACCAGGAACACCACGGCATTACTTGACATTGGTCCTCAGGTGTAGGTTGCGCTTGGCAAGAACCCAGAGAGGCTACGGATTTGGATATTGTCTATAAACAGCTAAGGATTCGGGCATGGACCTGGAGCGGACTCAGATTTGGATATCGACCCGAAGAGGTCATGGGTGTGGTTATGGGTTATCGGATATGGATGGATTAGAAATCGGTTGTCGAGTTCGAATGGATGGGGGATTGGATTAAGACTTGGTTACTGGATAGGAATCGGATATCGACTCGGAACAGTCGTAGATTTGGGTAAGTGCACGACAATAGCACTTGGATAAAATGGATTGGATTGTGGCTCGGATGGCATGGCCATGGATGACGTATGGACTTTGGACGATGGATTAAAAGCTATTCAAAACACGCCTTCCTATCGCAAGGCATGTTTTAGGGGGCAAAATGTTAATGCGCCTTTTGGCAAGGCCGTAAACAGGCGGATTCAACTATACCGGTTGCTCGATTATCGAGATTGAAATACGATGGATTTTGGTCAATTGGATGTATAGGCAACCAATCATGGATGGTAATCACGATTTTGGATACTTGAAACTTGGGTTTCAATGAGTCGCAAGTCGCCCTTGATTTTCTTCAAGTCATATGGAGTCGAGCTTCGAATCATATAAATGATTTCTTCGAGTCTTTTAGGCGGCTCGGATGAGTGGCTCGGCATTGGTGGCTCGGCATAAGTGGTTCGGCCTCAATGGTGGTTCGGCACATGGAGGTGGCTCAGTGTTGTGGTTTGGTCAGGATGGTGTGGCTCAGTCTAAGTGGTTTGGCGAGGAGTGGTTCATCATTGAAGTGGTTTGGGTCAGTCGGTAGACCGATCGGCTGTGTGGATCGGTCAGTATGGGTCGGTCGGCAAGTGACGCATGTTGAAGTCTGGAGCGGGTCAGCACGAAGGAGTGGGGCGGCATAGGACATCGCTCGACAATCTCGTGTCCAAGTAGTTGTTGCTTCGGGCCGACTTCGGGGGATGTGGCTTGGCGTAGTTGGGATATGGCTCGGTCATTGGTGGGTCGGCAGATGCTGCTCGGTGAAAGTTGGAAATTCGTATATGGCTCGGTCATTGGTGGTGTGGATCGGCCATCATGTTGAGGTAGGGTTCTACAAAGGCCCTTGATGGGCCTGTATCACTCAGGAAGCCCAACATCTCAGGTTTTGCCTGTAAATACAACAGGCAAGGCTTTAGAAAAGAGATCTTCTTTCTGCTCTCTGACTTTCTCTTCTCTAAGGCTAAGGCACTCAGCCATTATTAAACTTTGGATTGTAACTGTAATTGATTATTACAGCAATAAAAACGAAATTCCTGGAGTGGATGTAGGCCGGAGTTAGCCGAACCATTATAAAATCTGTTGTTCTTTACTGCTTTCGTTTAAATTTTTGTTATTCCTCATGTTGATATCCTCCATATATATACTATCTATGAGCTGTGACCGGTATTTCGTGCTTTCGCTTGGATTTGGGTGTTAGTGGCCAATTTTGGCGCTAACATCGACAAAGCTCTTCACCAAAAAAGTTTATACCCTAAGTCCAAATCAGCTATTGTTATTAAGTAAGAGCCAAAACTGCAGCAAGACGGTGGAGGCAAGAAGAAATAGAACAGAAAAAGGAAGAGGTCATAGAGAAAGAATTCCTAGAAGAAGGCAAAATGGGATCCCGTCTATTATGGTTATGGAGATAGGTGTCATCTGATTAGAGGCTGTAAGGCTGACGGGAAGAAGAAGTGTTATAACTATGGTAAGCTTGGACATTTGCAGTCCAGCCGGTATAACGGAAATAGGTTGTGATGGCATATGCTTTGGATGCAGTTTCGACTTTGTCGAGTGCTCCCTCCACGAAAGAGAAGGGGAAGGGTATCATTATTCAAGGTATGCTTTCCATTATTGATGTTCCCATACATGTTTTATTTGATATTGGGGTTTTTACATTTCTTCGTATCTAGAGACCTAGTAGATAGATTGGAATTGAAACATGAAATAGTTGACCGACCTTTGATTGTGACGAACCCTATTGGAGCCTCCACTAACCTGTGCATGATTTTTCGTGGTTTGGTCCGCTCTTTTTGTGTGTGATTGTTTTTTTTGAATTTCTTCTTATTTTGGATTATCTTTGGAATGGATTGGACAAGGAAGTATGCAGTAGTAGTAGATTGCAAGAGGCTGTTGGTGATGATTGGGGCTGTGGAGGAGCGGGTGGTAGTGATTGGTTGCCTATTAGAGGATGGGGATATGGTTAGCTTTTTATATTCGCTCAGGTTCCACATTATGTGTTGTCATCCATGCCTTTCATTAGAGAGTATCCGAACATGTTTTAGGAGGCGACCTGATTATCGATGCATCAAGAGATTGAGTTTTCGATAGACTTAGCAAAGGATGTCAGGACGATAGTTATGCCCTTGAGGTGTATGACACCCAGAGAGCAAAAGAAGTTGGAGGTGCAAGTAAATGATCTGTTCAAGATGGGGTTCATTCGTAGGAAAATATCTAAGTGGGGTGCATGTGTAGTATTTGTTACTAAGATGGATGGCTCTCTAAGGCTTTGGGTAGATTACATGAGATGAATAAGGTGATGAAAAAGAACAAGTATCCACTCTGACGTATTGATGAGTTGTTCGATCAGCTCCTTGGTACAAAGGTGTTATCTCAATTGGATTTGGTGATGGGATTTCTCCAGTTCGGGGTAGCGAAGGAGAGTGTGTCGATCACTGCATTTCATACGTCGTTTGGTTTCTATGAGTGGTTAGTTTTGCCATTCGGGCTAACCAATGCTCCGACATACTTTGCTGATATCATGAACCGTGTCATTAGGGATCAACTAAACAAGTTTGTGCTTGTGTTCATGGATGACATTTTGATCTATTTTGAGCCGGAGGAGGAACACCAGATGCACTTGAGGATGTTTCTTGAGGTGTTGAGGAAGCATAGATTGAAAGTGAAGTTTTTGAAATGTCATTTTTGGAGAAGGAAAGTGGAATTCTTGGATCATGTCATCTCTGAGTAGGGCATCGTAGTAGTTCTTGCCAAGGTGGCAATAGTTAATGATTGGAGCTAACCTAAGAATGCTATGGGTGTGAGAAGTTTTCTAGGATTGGCGGGATATTATAGATGCTTTATCAAGGACTTCTCAAAGGTAATCGTGCCGTTAACCAATTTGATGAAGAAGAATCGGACATTTACTTGGAACGCGAGGTGCGTGCATGCCTTTGTGAGTCTGAAGGAGAGGTTGACAAGTGCACCATTATTAACCATTCCAAGTGGGAATGAGGAACTAACAATATACATAGACACACGTGGTACTGGGTTAGGTGTGGTGTTGATGCAGAAGGGGAAAGTTGTTGCCTACACTAGTCAATAGCTAAAAGTGTTAGAAGCACTATTTTATGGTTTCGAAGACAACAACTATACAATCATACACATACAATATATTCCATCTATTTGTAGGTAAATGCTTCGAGAATTCACAATATCATGACTAGAAGACGAATAGTAGAAGAAAAGATAGTATTAGAGAAGCTATTATAGTATGTTATAATCGTAGATCGATGGTTTGTAAAATCTCTTTTAGAAACTTTTTACACAAATTTTCACATCAAAGTTTTTACAAGTTTTTCAGCATTTCAAACAAAATTAATTTTAGAAGTACATAGGCATCAGACGTCTGTCCATATAAGTCAGATGTTTGACTGAGTTCTCTGGTTAAAAAATTCATAACCAGAAAGACGTCTGAATTTTATCCCAAACGTCTGATAAGTTCACTGGTTAAAAAATATATAACTAGACAGACATCTGAATTTTATCCTAGATGTCTGAATTGTGTAACGAGCTAAAACTATGAATAGAAACTTGCTTCATTCTAATGGTTGCATCCATTTCTTTTCACTGCATCTCTTCTTCCTCAAAGATTGCAACCCTTAGACTGAAGTAGAACATACTAAAGATTGTTACTTTTCAAGAAAACCCTTTAACACCTATAAATATGTAAAAAAAATTTGAGAAACAAAATCACTTGAGTTTTTTGAATCTTTTCTCCTTACTCTTTGCAATCTTTGATTTCTAAAAGCATTCAGTACATCATTATTATTTCTTCCTAAAAAAAGCCTCAAATACACATACTACTCAAAGAAGATTATACAAAGATTTGTATTGTGCGGTCAAAATTATTATTACTATGAACACATACTTGTCAAAAGACTTTTTTATCAAGCCTATTCCTTCGGGCAAAGCGAGGGTTGTTTGCTAGTTTCAAGTCTAAGGGGAGCTTTGGAACTCGACGTAGGATGGAAGATCCGAACCAGTATAAAAACTCTGGTGCGATTGTTTCTTTACTTTTATTTACTTTACTCTGGCAGTTATAAGTTAGCTTTTTATTACACTTACATATTAAAATACAAATACATGATCCATACATACTTTCATTTGGTATCAGAGCATGGTTATTTCATATTATTGTAACACATAATTGAAACACATTTAATATGGCAAGTGCATTTCAAGAAGGTTAACCCACTGCACGTCCTCCACTATTCACTGGATCTAATCATGCTTACTGGTCTACACGTATGCATATTTTTATAGAAGCTAATGGTCTAGAAATTTGGCAAGCAACACAAGCGAGATATGAAGCACCAGACACAGATATAAGCACTTGGACAGATGCTCAAAAGAACACGGCAACATACAATGCTAAACCATGAATGTTCTATTCTGTTCACTTGATAAAAATGAATTTTCATGTGTCATGTTGCGCATTACTGCATATGATATATGGCGTACACTACAAATCACTCATGAAGGCACAAACAAAGTTCAACAAACAAAGATTTCTATTTCAAAAAATCAATTTTCTTTATTTAAAATGAAAGCAAATGAATCCATTGGTGATATGTATGCTAGAATTCAAACTATTCAACATGATCTTACGACATTTGGAGTCAAATTTACAAATTTTGATTTAGTTACACGTATTTTAAATTCCTTAACTAATGAACGGGAATGAAAAGTGTTGGTCATCGAAGAGGCCAATGACCTATCTCAACTAAAAGTTAAAGAATTAATAGGAAATTTGATGCCGTATGAAGCAAATTTGCAGGCAAGAAAAGAACAAAACAATGAAAAGAAAAATATAGCTTTTTAAGCCAACGATAATGATTCAAACTTAGATGAAGATGAGATCTTATTTATTGCCAAAAACTACAACAGGTTCAAGAAATTCAAGAAGATGACAAAATCCCAAAATGGAGGAAATTCAAATTCATCCAGCCAAACTTCAATCAAATGCTTTGGATGTGACAAGTTCGTACACATGAAGAACAATGCCCAAAATCAATAATGACAAAAAGAAAAGCAAGTTTGAGAAATTAAAGGAAAGAAGATGAGCTTTTCGAGTAACTTAGGATGGCACAGACTCATCTTAATCATCAGACAATAACAGTGATAATGATCCTGGGCAAGCCAAATATGCTTCATGGAAAAAGCTGAGGAGGTATGTCCTGATCTTACTTATAATGAAATTTTAGAAATTAGCATGGAACTAGATGAAAAATATAGAGGAACTAAAAGGTTAAATAAAGAATATGTTGCTAAATTTAATTGAATAGGACTTGAAATAAGATTATTAAAAGATGATAAAACCATTCTAGAAGAAGAATTAGAAAATATACAAGAAAAATATAAGAATCTATCTAGTCAAAATGATTCTTTATTATGTGAAATAGGAGAAGTTAAACTAGAAAACGATGATATTAGAAAAGAAAACATTGTAATAAAGGATAACCTAGAAGCATCAAAATCCAAAATTTCCTATCTTAAAAGTGAGTTAGATAAGATTACAAACAAAATTTCAAAATTTAATAAAGGAAAGTAGAATTTGGACAGTTTGATCAAAAGTTCTAAACCATCTGGAAATAGGAATGGATTAGGATTCATGAAAACTTCAAAACATAGAAACTATAGCTCACCATATAAAAGGTTCAAGAAGCCACATACTAGAAAAAAGGCTTCTAACTAGAAATAATAAAAATATGGATTCCAAAATCATGTAAAAAATTAATTAGACAAAAACACATAGATAACTATTTGAAAAGTTTTGTTCGTAATAAAAATTACTCTTTTAAAAATCCCAAACCCTTCTGCGTATGGCAACCTTCACTCTCTAACACTTAGGACCTAACAAAGGAAGTGGGTACTAATTAAATTGGTTTTACCTTTCATGTACTAAAAAGAAAATCTAATAACAAGGAGAAATGGATACTTGATAGCAGATGCTCCAAACATATGTCTTGAAATGCATAAATGTTATCGAATACAACATACAGAGATGGTGATGCTATAACTTTCAGAGATAATTCAGAAGGATTTGTCACTGGAATTAGAGATGCCATTAATGTTGGATCTATCTATTCGAGAAGATGAGTAATACCATGATTGGTCACACTGGTAAAGCAGTGAATATAATGAAGATTCCTCTAATCTCTGGAGATACTTCCACTATTAGCAAGTTATCTTCTCTTTTCATAAAAGTGTATGTCTTGTGTATCTCTGTATGACTTCTTGAGAATAATTTTTTAAATGGCTATGTCTAATATTGTTTGTGACTTTGTGCAGCCTTGTGTTCTTTATGTTTCTTGCAATTCATGACTTATGTATCTTTTTTTGATAATGCCAAAGGGGAAGAGATATCATATTAAATGTATATAGGGGGAGGAATCACATTCAGGAGAGTTATATGCTTATTTGATAAGTGATTGAATAGTTGTCATCATCAAAACAGGGGAGAATGTTAGAACCTCTATTCTATGGTTTCGATGACAACAACTATACAATCATATACATATAATATATTCCATCTATTTGCAGGTAAATGCTTCGAGAATTCACAATATCACGACCTGAAGACGAATAGTAGAAGAAAAGAATCATTGGTATTATATAAGCTATTATAGTATGTTATATTCATAGATAGATGGTTTGTAAAATCTCTTTTAGTAGTTTTTTACACAAATTTGCACATCAAAGTTTTTACAAGGTTTTCACTATTTCAAACAAAATTAATTTTAGAAGTACACGGGCATCAAACGTCTGTCCATATAAGTCAGATGTATGACTGAGTTCTCTGGTTAAAAATACATAACCAGAAAGATGTTTGAATTTTATCCCTGCCGTTTGACTCAGTTTACTGTTTAAAAAATATACAACCATACAAACGTCCGAATTTATCCTAGATGTCTGAACTGGGTAACAAGCTAAAACTATGAATCGACACTTGCTTTATTCTAATGGTTGCATCCATATCTTTTCACTTCATCTCTTCTTCCTCAAAGATTGCAACCCTTAGACTGAAGTAGAACGTACTAAAGGTTGTTACTTTTCAAGAAAACCCTTTAACACCTATAAATATGTAAAGATTTTGAAAAACAAAATCATTTGAATTTTTTGAATTTTTTCTCTTTACTCTTTGCATACTTCGATTTCTAAAAGCAATCAATACATCATTCTTATTTTTTATAAAAATAAAGGCTCAAACACACATACTACTCAAAGGAGATTATAGGAATACTTTTACTGTGCAGTCAAAATCAGTGTTACTAAGAATATATACTTGTCAAAAAAAGACTTTTTGTATCAAGCCTTCCTCTGGGAAAAGCGAGGGTTGTTTGTTAGTTTGCTAAAAGGGAGCTTTGGGACTAGACGTAGGTCGGGAGGTCCGAACCAGTATAAAAACTCTGGTGTGATGTTTTCTTTACTTTTATTTACTTTACTCTGGAAGTTATAAGTTAGTTTTTCATTACACTTGCATATTAAGACATAAATACAAGATCAACATACACTTTCAAAAACCGCACAAGAGAAAGTGTCCAACTCATGATTTGCAGTTGGCAATGATACGTTTGCTTTGAAGATTTGGTGGTGATACTTACTAGGAGAAAGGATCGAGCTATTCACGGACCACAAATCATTGAAGTACCTTTTCTCCCTGAAGGATCACAACCTTCATTAGTAGTGATGGTTGGAATTTTTGGCCTCCTACAACTTTTCCATTTCCTATACGCCTGATAATAAAAATGCAGTCACTGATGCATAGAGTAAAAGATATTCCAGGTTAGAAGCGATGTTCTTGGAGTGGAAGTAATTGGAGTATATTGTCGGCTATGACTTCAGACCTCATTGCGAGCTAGAGTCAAAGATGTTGGCAAGCTTGACGATCAAACCTACTTTGATTGAGCGTATCGGTACTGCTCAGAGGCATGATGCTACACTAGCAGAGATCGTGGTGAAAATTGAAGGGGGGGTAGAGTTTGAAGACATGAAGCAACACAGGCTTGACTAAGAAGGTTGGCTCCGTAAGGATGGGAGATTGTTTGTTCCCGATTTTGATGGATTGCGAGACAAGGTGTTACGAGAGTGCCAAAATTTTAGGTTGACTATACATTGGGCGATAATAAGATGTACCATGATATGAAGCAGACCTATTACCGGGAGGGTATGAAAGAGTATGTTGGAAGGTTCATCTTGAAGTGTATGAACTACTAGTTAGTGAAGGCGGAGCAGAGAAAACCAAGTGGATTACTACAATTGCTTGAAGTTTCCAAATGGAAGTGGGACCAAATATCGATGGATTTCACTAATGGACTACCAAGGACTTGAGCAGGATAAGATAGCATTTGGGTCATAGTCGATCAATTGATGAAGAGCACTAGATTTATACTCATAAAATCAAGTAGAAGGGCATCCAAATTGGCCGAGTTGTATGTGAAATGGGTTGTATCATTTCATGCTATGCCGAAGAGTATTATGAGTGACTGAGACCCATTGTACATTAGTAGGTTCTGGAGAAGATCACAAGAGGTGTTAGAGATCGAGCTGCATCTTAGTACGACTGATCACCTTTAAACTAATGGGCGGACCGAGGGAGTGAATCGTATATTAGAGAATCTCTTATGAGATTGCATGATTTCGAAGGCTTGTGGGACGATCATTTGCACTTGGTGGAGTTTTCATACAACAATAGCTATTAGTCTAGCATCGGTATGACACCATATGAAGTATTGTATGGCCAAACGTGCGACGCCCCTTCATGTTGGTGGGAGGCGAGCGAGAAGTTAATACTTAGGTTTGATATGATTGGAGAAACCTCAAAGAAGATAGAGATCATTCGGCATGAATGAAAGCTTCTCAACATAGGCAAAAGAGCTACGATGATAGGAGCATAGAGGTTTGGAATTATCCATTGGCGATATGGTGTTTGTAAAGATTTCTCCTTTGAAGAATGTTATTTGATTTGATAGTTAGGGGAAGTTGGCATTGAGATTTGTAGGTCCTTTTTTGATAGCCGAGAGGATTGGGAACCTAGCATATAGGGTCGACTTACCCAAGCAGATGGTAGATGTGCACAACATCTTCCACGTTTCTCACCTGTAGAAGTTTAAGCATGACTCAGGCTTGACGGTTGCACCGGATCAACTAGATGATATCGAGATTGAACCAGAAGCTTCGAGACCTCATAAGTCGATTTGTATTTTCGAACGCCGTATGAAATAGCTTAGGAGGAAGACATAAAGTTATTGAAGGTTTAATGGGGCAAAAGCAAAGGCGATAGTATGTGGGAAATTAAGGAGAGAATGAGGGATACATATCCGGAGCTCTTTGCATGGTAAGGCCTGCCAATTATTGCGTTTGCTTTCACTTTTGACATCATGTAGGGTAGTTTAGTATCTCACATGTTAGGATATGTTTAACTTCACTATTTGTTGGATGGCTACTTGTTTGATATGCATGATGGTTGCATATGATTGATTGGCAAGCGACGTAGCTATGTTTGATTTATTTAGAGATTTCGGGGGCAAAATTCCTAAATAGGGAGAGTGTAACTACCCATATTTTACAGATCAAAGGATCATAAAATATTTTTATTTTATTCACATGAGGTCATATGTATCTAAAACTTTGGTACATGACTCTAAAGGACATTTCCAGATATATGATTTTTGCCAAATTTCTATATGACCATTTTGATCTTGAGAATCTTATTTAGATTATAACTTTTGATTGAGGCTGAATTATGGTTTCAAACTGTAACATTCTCGGATTTTGACTAAGAATAATTTGATAATTAATTTAATCTATGGGATTAAATTTTGAAATATTTGGTAATTTATATAAGGGTTTGAATTAAATTATGAGATTAATTGGCAAATTTATTTGAGTTTCTCCGAAAATAATTAAAATATGTGTTTTATAAATAGATTGTGAAAATAGAATTTTGGATTGGAATTCAAAAATAAGTATTTTATAAAGTTGTGTAATTATTTGAATTTTCCAAATTAATAAGATGTATGTTTATCCATTTATATAAATGGATTTTATAAAATAATTTGAATTCGATTTGAATATATGATATATATATATATATATATATATGAAAGTTATATTTTGAAATTAATGTATACAGATAGATATTTATTTAAATGTATAATAGTTTCAATTTCAATAAGATTTGATTAAAATGGGTTGTAAAGATAAATTGAAAATATAAAAAGTTTAAAATGATTTATGTAAAGATGTGTTAACTCAAGTTCAAGTTTAAAATAAGAATTGAATAAGGAGTTATATGCCTTCTTTTTAGATTTGTTTGAATCAAATTTGTATATATGTATATATAAGAATATATGAATGTAAGAAAACAAAATAGATAAATATGTTTCATAAATGAAGAAAGGGTTAACTATAGATTATAAATTTATTTGAGTAAAGGTCTTAAACATAAAATTCCTTATTTTAACAAATGTAAACTATATGACATAAAAAAAATTACAAGTGTTGAATCTATATAACTTAAAAATTAACAAGTGTAAACTTATGATACAAGTGGCAAAATTAATAGTTCTCTTGAAGTTGAAATGTATACAAAAGAATTTTGTAAACCAGAAATAAAAAATTGCAGACCTGAAACAAAACACAAGAAAAATCAAATACAACAATTCAACCTAAAACCATAGCTATAAAACAAAGAAACCAGAAAAGAAAATCAAAGGTTAATTAATAAATTAATTAAGAAGATGAAGTGTTTTTCTAATCATTAATTTAACTTAAAGATTTTAAGTGAATAGGGTAATGATGAATTTATTTTTCAAGGTTTATTAAATAAGGATTTAAAATGATAATTGAGAAATAAATTAAGATAATGATTTATCTTTGATTAATTAAGGTTAATAAATTAGTTTAAGTAATTAAGTTATAATTACTTAAATTGAAATTAATTAAGGATAATTAATCAATTAAGATTAATTAATGTAAGTAATGAAAGGTAGTTAATTACTTAAAGTAATTGCTTAATTGAAAGCGATTAATTAATGATAACAAAATTTATTAATCAAGTGAATAAGAAATAATTAATTAAAGGATAATTAAATTTATGAGGTTAACTAATTAATATAATCAATTAAAGGTTAATTAAGTAATTAATTAATATGATTAATTAAAAGTAATCAAAGGTTAATTACTTGATAATTAAAGGTTAATTAAAGATTAAAGATTAAAGATTGATTAATTAATGTGATTAATTAATTAAAGATAATTAATTAAAGGATAATTAAATAATTAAAGGTTAATTATTTAAATAATTAAAGGTGGATTGATTTATTAAGGTTGATTAATTTATAATTAAAGGTTAATTAATAAATGATTAAAGAACAATTAATCAAAATGATTTGTAATTAATTAATATTAATTAACCAGGATTAATAATTTATTCATAAGTAATTAATCTGATTTAAATTAGTCAGATAAATAATTGATCTTACTTAATGTTTGAATTCTATTGATTGTTGAATTGTTTGATGTCCCTGATATGTTATGCTTTATGCTATGAATTGTTTTGGTGTGATCTGTGATGAGTGTAATTATCTGTGATGAATGTAATTTATTTATCTATGATACATTTATTTGTGAATCTGTGAATAAAGATAAGCGTTATAGATTATATCGCTTATCTATATTGATGTGATTAATTCTATGATGATTGATGATGTTGCACTATTGTGTAAAACCCCTGGACTACACCACACACATACAAATATGGATTGCACGAGGAAATTGGTTAAGTCACAAATTTTTTTTGAAATGGTTTTAAAATCTGGGTTTTGAATCCATACGGTTTTGGAAATAGAATTGGGTTAAAAGCGAAAAGCTTTGAAAAGGAGTTTGAAGATAAAAGTTATTTTGAATAACTTGATAAAATTTTGAAATTTAAATAATTTGATTTGAATTCAAGTTTTGAAATTTAATTTGATGTTTGGAAATTATGTTTTAAAAAGATTATACAATTTATAAATGTGTTTTTAAACCATTTTAAAAGCATTGTTTGGGAATTTGAATTTAACCCTGGTTTTAGACTTAAAGGGGCTTTAACTCGTGCAAATGTAATCGGATTTTTTCAAAACGAAACTATTTGTTTTCAAATAATAATAGCTTTCACATAACGAAAGAACTTCCAGTTTGTGTTATAAAGATTTCAAATTTGAAAGTGAATTGTTTTGAAAGCTATGAATAAATCTTTGTGAAAGATGGTTGAACCTTGTTTTGAAATTGAAGAAGATTTTAAATGGTGTATCTTTTATATAAAATATTTGAAATGGAATTGTTTTGTGGAAATGATTTTGAAAGCCATAAATTGAATCTTTGGATGAGTTAATCCAATTTGAAAGGAAAATTGTTTTGAAAAGGCTATGAATGAATCTTTGTTAAAGATTGGTGAAGTTTGTTTTCAAATTGAAAAGGGATCTTAAAGGCGTATCTTTTTATAAAAGATTTGAATTAGAAAGTTATTAATGAATCTTTGTGAAAGATTGGTATATTTTTTGAAATCTTTTTGTTTAAAAGATTTGAAATGGTAATTGGTTTAAACGATTTGAAGAAAAGTTTTGGATTTTAAGTTGTGACTTAACTGAGATCCCATATCCATATGTTTTTAAAATATTGCGCTCATTATTCGGTTTAGCCGGGAGAGAACCTTGCGTCATATAACCCATTCTGAATAATGATATGGATAGAATTTGAAGACTGGTGGTGAAGACTGGATATTTCCGAAAGCGAAAGGATAACTCGTCGAATGTCTCTGCACCGGCTGATCCCCGGTGTAGAGATTTGATCACCCTCTGTGATGGGAAGTCCGGACGTGATTTGGGATTATCCGGATTTGCAAGGGCTTCTTTGAAGTGCCTTCGGTTCTGTTCGAACCCGGAACAGACTTGTATGGATGTGTGTCTGACATTACACTTTGAGATGTAAAGCTGGTTTCTATCAAATACATTTATGTTTGGTGGCGGAGATTTATTCTCTTAGCTTAACACACTTCTTTGAGATGTACGAGCTCAGAGGTTATATAGTTGATGGTTACTAATGATACATTCCCAATTTGGTAGTGTGGTCTGCTAAGTGTTGCTGTGTTTTGCAGATCATTTGTTGATCGAAGCATGGCTTCTGTGAAAAGCATAGCTTCGTGGACGAGACCTCATCGGATCTCACAACCCGAAAATGGTCGAAACAGAAAAGATGCGACAAAGTTTCAGGGGTAGCGCCCCTAGGGTATGTCCATTCCTTCTACAAAAGGGTGGTATCATGGTATAGAGCCCAGATATTTAACCTATGTGGTTACTGCAAATGCATTTCTTTTTGGTTGTTGGTGTTGAGGGCCTCGGATAAAGGTCACAAACGACCGGGGATGGCATATCTTAGGTCTTACTCCCGGGAAGGGAGTTAACTGGCCTTGTGTTGGCAGAGAGCTGGGTAAGTTCTCTTGGCGTCCCTCCAGAGGCGTTTCCATGTGGCAATAGGAAATTCTTTAGCTTGACCATTTGTTGGAAAATCCAAAGAAATAATACGCGCCCTGTACGGTTTTAGTTGTATATCCTGCCATGGAATGTGGCGGTAACCTGCTATTAAACATGGTAGCTATAGTGGACATACGACAAAATATTGTATGCTGGCTAAGATTAATATTATACTTTCGAAATGTTGTCCACTATGCACTAATACTAATATCAAAATGGTTTTCGCGTATCAAGCTTTTTTTACTGTCATAAGGAGAAATCTCCTCCAATTCTACGTTTGCATTGTATGTGTGGTGGAAGGCCTTATGGTAGTTTCATTTTCCAAAAAACGTTGCGGATGTCAATTATTTTAAAATCTTTTGTTGTTTGTTTTAAAGATAAACTATTTTTGTTTGCTCATACCAGTCCCATGACTGACCCGGAGTTTATTGTTCCCTTCCTAAACTCTGGGTGCCCATAATTTTCCGCACGGGCAGTCTAGAGTTGGGTCTTTTAGATAATCAAATAGTAGGGGTAGATTCGGTAGCTTTCAACCTTTGGGAATCTTCTTCAACCTTTGGATGACTGGCCTTGCTTAAGTCATCGATGATGGTGGTTCGAGCTTATTGGATTAGAGTCCTCGTAGCTTTTGGAATGAGCTTTTGGTTTGGAGTTGCAGATTTTGGATTCACTCTTCATCAAAGATCATATTTGAGTTATCTCTTTTGTTGCTATCATATTCCGCTGTGTATATTTTTCTCTGATATTATTGTATCATATTGTATCAGATATTGTATTCATTGTTGTATCAATGATATTATTCATTTTCTTCCGTTGTGTTGTTGAATTTAATGTGTTATAAGCTCCGGTGAGCCAGATTTGGCGTTTGAATCTGCGGCATTCGAGTACAAGTGAAGTACGGGTGCCGATTTTCAAAGGTCGAGTCAGGATCATTATAGTGGTATCAGAGCTGAAGGTTGAAACTTTAGCTCAGGAGTATAACACATTAGGTAACTCATTAGAGATAGGGTGAAGTATACCCTAGAATGGGTATATCCCTAAGATATCCGTCTGAATGCCTCAGTAAATTCTCTTACCATCCACTGATAGTGAGTATGAGTGCGAGAAGAGGATGAGATAGGGGACATGGGAGTACCACTACAAATGGTCAATACCCTGTAACAACAAGGAAAAATCTTTCTCTATCGATCTCTTTTGTTCATCATCTCTTCTCAATTCTTTGATGGTTCCTGACAGCTCTAGGAAAAAGCTTTGATATATTAGCATGGGACATAAACTTCAAATGGGTCAGAATTGTTTGTTTGGATGAATTGTTTGGTTTGGTTGCTATGGTTGATAGGTATACTTTGGTTCCTAAACTAAAAAATTTTGGGATTTTATCCATATATCTGTCTATTCTTTGGGATATCGACATATTCTACGAACGGTTAGTTATTCTTCGAACTAACCAATGCCCCTGTATACTTCGTAGATCTGGATGACCCGAGTATCTTGTGTAATATAGAATGGGTTCATTCTCATATTTATTGATATTCTGATTTGGTAAGCCAAATGCAGAATAACTATTCAGTTTGATCTGGTGAACCATTTCTCTATGTGTTCATCTATCTCTGTTATTTCCCTGGCAAATTTCGAGGACGAAATTTTCTTAAGGGGGAAAATTTGTAACATTCCCGGATTTTGGATAAGAATAATTTGATAATTAATTTAATCTTTGGGATTAAATTTTGAAATATTTGGTAATTTATATAAGGGTTTGAATTAAATTGTTAGATTAATTGGCAAATTTATTTGAGTTTCTCTGAAAACAATTAAAATATGTGTTTTATAAATAGATTATGAAAATAGAATTTTGGATTGGAATTCAAAAATAAGTATTTTATAAAGTTGTGTAATTATTTGAATTTTCCAAATTAATAAGATGTATGTTTATCCATTTATATAAATGGATTTTATAAAATAATTTGAATTTGAATTCGATTTGAATATATGTTATATATGAAAGTTATATTTTGAAATTAATGTATATAGATAGATATTTATTTAAATGTATAATAGTTTCAATTTCAATAAGATTTGATTAAAATGGGTTGTAAAGCTGAATTGAAAATATAAAAAGTTTTAAAATGATTCATGTAAAGATATTTTAACTCAAGTTCAAGTTTAAAATAAGAATTGTAAGGAGTTATATACCTTCTTTTTAAATTTGTTTGAATCAAATTGGTATATATGTATATATAAGAATATATGAATGTAAGAAAACAAAATAGATAAATATGTTTCATAAATGAAGAAAGGGTTTAAACTATAGATTATACATTTATTTAAATAAAGGTCTTAGACATAAAATTCCTTATTTTTAACAAATGTAAACAATATGACATAAAAAAAATTACAAGTGTTAAACTATATAACTTAAAAATTAACAAGTGTAAACTTATGATACAAGTGGCAAAATTAACATTACTCTTGAAGTTGAAATGTATACAAAAGAATTTTGTAAACCGGAAATAAAAAATTGCAGGCCTGAAACAAAACACAAGCAAAATCAAATACAAAAATTCAACCTAAAACCAAAGCTACAAAACAAAGAAACCAAAAAAGAAAATCAAACTTGGAATAAGATTAAAATCTGTTTCAAAGACTTCGACTTGGGAAGCCAAAATTTGAAAGCATGCAAGTTTATCTTAATCAAAGCAAATCAGAAAACCAATCAAAAACAAAAATCTGTTTCAACCTGGAAATAGTGGAAATGAAATCTGGAAAATTAAAGAAAGCAAGAAAGCAAGATAGCAAAGCAAAAAGCAGATCAAGTTCAAGATCAGATGTAGTTCCAGGCCTTGCTTTTCTGTTCAAAGTCGATTGAGCAAACTTCAGATCAACAAATTTAAATCAAAATGCAGAATCAAAGCAAGATAATTCAACAGATAAAAGATCAAACTTCAGTAGAACAAAATTTGGTTCTCTGCTTCCAAATTCAGGTGAGCAAATCTGACCCTTTTTTTCAATTTGGATCTATGAATCATCTTGATGCTTTGTGAAGTAGTGGTTGTGAAAAATGTTAAATGAATGTAAATAGTTCTGCATGTTTATGTTTGTGTGGATTGAAGTATGCATGACTATATATATTTGTATATACTCTGTTGTGCTACCAGAACTAAGAATTTACCAAAGAAAAATTTATATCTCCCTATATAATCGAATTAAAGTTATGATCATAAAAGAGAAAAGGATTATATGAACGAAATATCAATTTTGAAAATAGTTTCGAAAATTTATATTAAGAAATTAATTCAAAAATTGGAAATCACAGTGGAATTTATATTTATGGTAAAAATTTATGATTATAAAATTATGTTTCGACTTCATAATTCGATTAGTAACTAGAAATAATGATTTTAGGAATCCATTTCAAAATTTTAGTTTATTAAGTTGCGAGAAAATGATAGTTGAATGGAAACCATATTTTTGTCAAATTCTGTCGATTGGCGACGTTGTATGGGTCAAGCCTTGGGTCGAAGCTAGCTTGTGAGTAGAGTAATGAGGGAAAAATGGCCACAGGGTCGTCAGATCGTCGGAGCTGCCAGGATATGGTGGATTAGGGTTTAAAGAATTATTTTGGTCGATGGGGAAAACAAGATCGCTGCATCATTTTCATTGCATCGACTGGGACTAGAATGGATGGAACCGAGTAGTGGGTAAGTGGCGAGGCTTGGGACGCGATGGCGTATGTTCCGGTGGTCGGAATCGTGGTGGCGAATGGTTTTGGGTTGAGCAGGTCCGGTTCCAGCTAATTGCTTATCGACCTCGTTTTAGATTCTGGTGTTTGACGTGGGTTTTGTGTAGTCGTTAAGGTCGAGGTGGTCAGCGAAGGCTTGGTGGTGCCATCGTGGTTGATTGGAGTAGCTCTGATGTGGCATACATGTGCACATGTCAGTGGATATTAAAGTGACGCTGTAAGTTTGGAAAGAAATGATGCCTCGGGTTTTTGTTTGGGATTGCGTGGGTTTGACTTGAAGAAGAAGAGGGTGGAAAGTAACTCGAAGTTGGGCTCGAGTATTTGACGAATTTGCTCGGCTTTCTGTTTTCAGGTTTTAAATTGTATAAAGAAACATGACAGGTTTTCAAATGAAAGTTTAAATTTTATTTAAATAAATAAGTTTCAAAGAAATATAAATCAGGTTTTCAAATTGAAATTTTAAATAAGTTTAAAGGTTTTAAAGATTTAATTTGAAAATTGAAATGTTTTCAAAATTGTTTGATATATATATGTATAACCTTTATTTTATAAAGTTATTTTAATATACTAATTAGTTAAATAATTAAGAAGATGAAGTGTTTTCTAATCATTAATTCAACTTAAAGATTTTAAGTGAATAGGTTAATGATGAATTTATTTTTCAAGGTTTATTAAATAAGGATTTAGAATGATAATTAAGAAATAAATTAAGATAATGATTTAAAGGTTAATAAATTAGTATAAGTAATTAAGTTATAATTACTTAAATTGAAATTAATTAAGGATAATTAATCAATTAAGATTAATTAATGTAAGTAATGAAAGGTAATTAATTACTTAAAGATAACTACTTAATTGGAAGTAATTAATTAATGATAACCAAATTGATTAATCAAGTGATTAAGAAATAATTAATTAAAGGATATTTAAATTTATGAGATTAACTAATTAATGTAATTAATTAAAGGTTAATTAAGTAATTAATTAATATGATTAATTAAAAGTAATCAAAGGTTAATTACTTGATAATTAAAGGTTAATTAAAGATTAAAGATTGATTAATTAATGTGATTAATTAGTTAAAGATAATTAATTAAAGGATCATTAAATAATTAAAGGTTAATTATTTAAATAATTAAAGGTGGATTGATTTATTAAGGTTGATTAATTTACAATTAAAGGTTAATTAATAAATGATTAAAAAATAATTAATAAATGATTAAAGAATAATTAATCAAAATGATTTGTAATTAATTAATATTAATTAACCAGGATTAATAATTTATTCATAAGTAATTAATATGATTTAATTAATCAGATAATTAATTGATCTTACTTATGGATGTTTGAATTCTATTGATTGCTGAATTGTTTGATATCCCTGATATGTTATGCTTTTTGCTATGAATTGTTTTGCTGTGATCTATGATGAATGTAATTTATTTATTTGTGATGCATTTATTTGTGAATCTGTGAATAAAGATAAGCGTTATAGATTATACCGCTTATCGATATTGATGTGATTAATTCTGTGATGATTGATGATGTTGCACTATTGTGTAAAACCCCTGGACTACACCACACACACAAAAATATGGATTGCATGAAGAAATTAGTTAAGTCACAGATTTTTTTTGAAATGGTTTTAAAATTTGGATTTTGAATCCAAACGGTTTTGGAAATAGAATTGGGTTAAAGTGAAAAGCTTTGAAAAGGATTTTGAAGATAAAAGTTATTTTGAATAACTTGATAAGATTTTGAAATTTAAATAATTTGATTTGAATTTGAATTCAAGTTTTGAAATTGAATTCCATGTTTGGAAATTATGTTTTAAAAAGGTTATACAATTTATAAATGTGTTTTTAAACCATTTTAACAGCATTGTTCGGGAATTTGAATTTAACCCAGGTTTTAGACTTAAAGGGGCTTTAACTAGTGCAAATGTAATCGGATTTTTCCGAAACGAAACTATTTGTTTTCAAATAATAATAGCTTTCACATAACGAAAGAACTTCCAGTTTGTGTTATAAAGATTTCAAATTTGAAAGTGAATTGTTTTGAAAGCTGTGAATAAATCTTTGTGAAAGATGGTTGAACCTTGTTTTGAAATTGAAGAGGATTTTAAATGGTGTATCTTTTATATAAAAGATTTGAAATGGAATTGTTTTGTGGAAATGATTTTGAAAGCCATAAATTGAATCGTTGGATGAGTTAATCCAATTTGAAAGGAAAATTGTTTTGAAAAGGCTATGAATGAATCTTTGTTAAAGATTGGTGAAGTTTGTTTTCAAATTGAAAAGGGATCTTAAAGCCGTATCTTTTGTATAAAAGATTTGAATTGGAAAGATATTAATGAATCTTTGTGAAAGATTGGTAAACATTGTGAAATAAATCTTTTTGTTTGAAAGATTTGAAATGGTAATTGGTTTAAACCATTTAAAGAAAAGTTTTGGATTTTAAGTTGTGTCTTAACTGAGATCCCATATCCATATGTTTTTAAAATGTTGCACTCATTATTCGGTTTAGCCAGGAGAGGACCTTGTGTCGTATAACCCATTCCGAATAATGATATGACGATATGGATAGCATTTGAAGACCGGTGGTGAAGACCGGATATTTCCGAAAGTGAAAGCATAACTCGTCGAATGTCTCTACACCGGCTGATTCTCGGTATAGAGATTTGATCACCCTTTGTGATGGAAAGTCCGGACGTGATTAGGGATTATCCGAATTTGCAAGGGCTTCTTTGAAGTGCCTTCGGTTCTGTTCGAACCCGGAACAGACTTGTATGGATGTGTGTCTGACATTACACTTTGAGATGTAAAGCTGGTTTCTATCAAATATATTTCTGTTTGGTGGTGGAGATTTATTCTCTTAGCTTAACACCCTTCTCTGAGACGTACGAGCTTTTAGATTATGTAGTTGATGGTTACTAGTGATACATTCCCTATTTTGTAGTGTTGCATGCTAAGTGCTGTTGTGTGTTGCTGATCATTTGTTGATCGAAGCATGGCTTTTGTGAAAAGCGTAGCTTCGTGGACGAGACCTCATCGGACCTCACACCCCAGAAATGGTCAAAACAGGAAAGATGCGGCAAGGTTTTAGGGGTAGCACCCCTAGGGTATGTCCATTCCTTCTAGAAAAGGGTGGTATCATGGTATGGAGCCTAGATATTTAACCTATATGGTTACTGCAAATACATTACTTTGTGGTTGTTGGTGTTGAGGTCCCTCGGATAAAGGTCACAAACGACCGAAGATGGCATATCTTAGGTCTTACTCCTAGGAAGGGAGTAAACCGGCCATGTGTTGGCAGAGAGTTGGGTAAGTTCTCGGAGCGTCCCTCCAGAGGCGTTCCTATGTGGCAATAGGAAGTTCCTTAGCCTGACCATTTGTTAGAAAATCCAAAGAAACAATACGGGCCCTGTACGGTTTTAGTTGTATAGCCTGCCATGGAATGTGGCGGTAACCTGCTATTGAACATGGTAGCTATAGCAGGCATATGACGAAATGTTGTATGCTGGCTAAGATTAATATTATACTTTCGAAATGTTTTCCACTATGCACTAATAATAATATCAAAATGGTTTTTGCGTATCAAGCATTTTTGACTATCATAAGGAGAAATCTTCTCCAATTCTGCGTTTGCATTGTGTGTGTGGCGGGAGGCCTTATGGTGGTTTCATTTTCCAAAAGCATTGCGGATTTCAATTCTTTTAAAATCTTTTGTTGTTTGTTTTAAAGATAAACTGTTTTTGTTTGCTCATACCAGTCTCATGACTGATCCGGAGTTTATTGTTCCCTTCCTAAACTCTGGGTGCCCACAATTTTCCACACGGGCAGTCTAGAGTTGGGTTTTTCAGATAATCAAATAGTAGGGGTTGATTCGATAGCTTTCAACCTTTGGGAATCTTCTTCAACCTTTGGATGACTGACCTTGCTTAAGTCATCGATGATGGTGGTCGAGCTTATTGGATTGGAGTCCTCGTAGCTTTTGGAATGAGATTTTGGTTTGGAGTTGCAGATTTTGGATTCACTCTTCATCGAAGATCATATTTGAGTTATCTCTTCCGTTGTTATCATATTCTGCTGTGTATATTTGTCTCTGATATTGTTGTATCATATTGTATCAGATGTAGTATTCATTGTTGTATCAATGATATTATTCATTTTCATCCGCTATGTTGTTGCATATAATGTGTTATAAGCTCCGGCGAGCCAGATTCGGCATTTGAATCTGCGGCATTCGAGTACAAGTGAAGTACGGGTGTCGATTTTCAAAGGTCGAGTCAGGATCGTTACACAAACCATTTCCATTGCTTTAGGATGATGGTTTCTCATTCCGTAAAGTGGTCACAATCGAAAAATGAACATACCGTTTGAAAGTTATAGTTGTTTTAGGTTTTGAGTACCGGCTTTGATGGGTAATTAACTAAGCCTGTGCTTAGATCCACTAACCCATCTCGAAATTTATGCTAAGGGATGACTTTAGAAACTATTCTAAGTTATTTCTATCTTCTCAAAAATAGTTATAAACCTCAGTTTACCCTAATTTCATCAAAAATCACACCTTTTACTTACTAATCTTAGTCAAATCATCAATTAGTGGGGTGATTAGCATATAGAAGCTTGGGATTAACATGTTGGCTAATTGAAATCCTTCTCCTTTGTTTTCCACTTTAGATCTAAGGAGAAAGATTTATATTTTGGGTATTTAGTGAGTGGTTCTTGAACTCTCACTCTACTATGCATGTTTATATGGTTAAAAATGATGTTTTTGACAGGTTTTTGATCCTAAAATGTTATCTAACTTTGACCACATTTTTAGACATATTTATGGCCGAATTTAAAGGGTTAAAGTGGGTTTTAAATGGTTTGTTAACTCCTTTTTGTTTATGTGCATGTGCTAGTGTAAAAGTTAGATTTAGATTAGGATTTGCTTGACCACGATGTTCTTAGGGATTGCATATATGAATGGATGTATATGTGTGTTATTTCATGTTTGTATGTTATGTTTTGATGTAGTTTGTTAGTTCTTTAGATAATTAGGAAAGAGGTGGTCAAATTAGCAAATCAGAGGCAAGGATAGTCAAAATTAGAGGAAACTTAGAGGAGGGGTTCTGAAGCATAGGAGGAGCCTAGGATTCAAAACACACAAGAATTGATGCTAGGGAGAGGAATTGGTACTAAGAGCTTTTGGTCGGTACCGACTGCTTTCTATTGGTGCAAAGTGATAGGTGGGTGGTTGGTTCTTCAAGGCCAAGCTAGAGGTGATGAGCGAAGGTCAAGTGCAAGAATTTGGCTAAGTATTAGGTTACATACGTAGAGCTTTAGAGAGCATGAAAATGAGAGCTTTTGGAGTTTGTACCAAGAGCTTTGGAGTTGATGTCGAGAGCTTTGGAGGGAAGTGGTCAGTGCCAAAATAGTCGAAAGATGGAAAACTAGAAGCAAGGAAAGAACTCTTGCAAAACTCGCTAAGTACACAACTCACTACCGACTGCTTTTGATCGGTGCCGAGAGGTTTTCTTTGATAAATTTAGGGAAAAACATTCAGGAAGAGAAGTAGAGGCTCTACAAATTTCGCTGAAGGTGTTTTTTGTTTGCTTGGGGTTTGATGGTGATGTAGTGGCATGATGATAGCTTTGGGACTTTGATGATGGTAACTCGATGTTGAAAGGAGTCATGAGATAGCTATCCGCAAAGGGCAAGTACTAGAAAGGGTGACCCTTTGATAGAATGTTTGAATGGTTTTATCATGAAATGGAAGAATATGGAATGACTCCCTGAATAATTGAGACTAGATGAAGCAAGGAAGGGGTCTGAATAAGCACGCTAAGAGTTCGTTAAACCTCAGAGCAATTTTCGATGTACTCAAAGTATGGGGTATTGTGAGTGCATTCGTAGGTACTTTGAAAGGCTACTTGGATAATTTGAAAGGATTTGTATACCTGGGCCACTGGAATGGGTCTAGTATCAGCTTCGGGTTTGAGATACATGAGTATATTGAAAATTGGGATTTCCATTTGTCCCTGACAAAGGAAAGGTCATATGAGTTATCATATATCCAAGGCACATATGAGCAATAGTAAGGATTGTCTAATGGATACTATGGTTACTTTAGTTGTTTTCTTCCACAGTATATCACTCTAGGGATGTCATCGAGATAGGTACTAGGGATGAGATACCTCGACACACATTATCATGCATGCTTTGTAGTATACCTTTACTATTCGTAGAGTAGCATGTTATGTTTGTTATGTTCTAACTCTTTCGTTGTAGGGATAGGTCAAATATTGTTCGTATATCCTTATTCCTTACTATATGACTTGTATAGTATTTTGAGATTCATTTACCGCTCATATCAAATTATTGTCTGCCTGAGATTTCATGCTTTGTTTTTTTATTATCTTGAGTACTCTTAAATGAGTAGACTAGATAGCGGGCCTAGGTGTGACACAGTAGTTGTGTAGAGGATGAGCTAGATGGAGCTACCTCATATTACATATATATGGATTTATATTCTTATTCCACCATGCAACACTGTGGAGCCTTGACAGTGCTTGCTTATCACTACTATTATTATGAGACAGTCATTTGGGTTTACATCTGTTTGTATAAACTCTGTTGCTTGTTGCATAACTCTTAGGATCTTTACTATGATATCTGGATCACTTAGTTATTACTATCTCTCCTGTTTTATATTTCTATTGTATATAATATTTTATTCCATACACAACGAGATATACAACATATTCTGTGATGTATTATTTCATTTACAACCCTTGATGATTGTCCTACATCGGTCGAGCACGTCAACAGTGCACTATCTTATGTATATTGGGTGTTGGTGGTGTAAGGTAGTCGCCATCTTATATAGAAAGTAAATTGCAGTAAAGTAAAGAACACAAAGATTTATAGTGGTTTGGCCAGAAAGTGTCTACATCCACTATCCATTTTTATTATCCTACATATAGATATTTGGGACAATGCTTAGGGAATAAAATATGATGATCTATTGCTCAACAAAATATAAGATATAGACCCAAAGAAGCCCATTAGGCTAATCTTTTTCACCTATTCCTACCTGCCTATTCCAGTTTAATTATCCCTGTTAGGCAATTCTTACTAGGCAATTGTTATTTGGTTGTTCTTTCTAGGCAGTTCCAAGCTTTCTCTGACTCGTCCACAATTATTGTTATAAGCTTCACTCTCCAGAATTGTCTCCCATTGTTGTTAGAAGCTCAAGTATTTATAGGTATGAAGGTATTGGGAGGTCAGGCCAATAACATAGGTGATTTTCCTATGTTACATGCTCGTTTTGGTTATTTCTATATATAAAATATACACCCCAGAACTTCCATATATTCAAGATTGCCTTTCCATATATGCTATGTTCGGTCTGGTGGTAATTAGCTCGAGGGTAGTGGGCTTGGTGGTTATTTCATGGTTCAGCCATGCATGGGTTCATTAGTAGGCTATTAAACTAGAATCTATGTTCGGTAGGTGGTGTTTGGTGATGCTTGGTTCGGTGGAGTCTTGGTTTGGTGATGCTTTTATTCAGTAGTGCCTTGGTATGGTAGGTGGTTGGTTCAACAATAGTCATGGTTCGGTATTAATGGGATGGTTCGATGTTGGTTTCTTCGGTAGGTGGACCTTATTGCATTCCTGGATATGTGAGGGTCCTTTCCTCCTCGGTTCAGTAACTCCTTGCACCAGACTAATGTTCATATCCGGTGGTTTCACTATCGGACAAGAATTTACGTTCGGTGTTCTTACTGCCAAATAGGATTCTCTATTTGATGTATAGACTATCGGATAGGAATACCTGACTGGTAGCTTGACTACTGAACATGTGAGTTGGGGAAGTATTTCCTTACCTACTTCTTGTACTTCTACTCACACTACCCTAAGACAACTTCTTGCCTCCTTGTTTAGGGTACTTTCACCAAGTAATGATGCTTTGATCTCTGATTGCTACAACACATGTTGGATCTCTCTAGATTGGTTACAATAGTTATGGGCTGCTAGATCCATGACTGGAAAAGCCCCAATGCTACAAATCTTAGATTCGGTCTGCCACAACTTAATGTTGGAGGTAAACTAGATGATTGAAGGTGATTGGATAAGGGTAAGATGACTCCTTGCTATTTAGAAGTGCTCCAGATATTTGGTTATGAAAGATTCTACAAGGTAAGGATTTGGTTAGGCAGTCTCTAAAGCTTCAAGCTTTTCTACCATTATTGCTCATCCATCATCCTTCCTTCTAGTTATGCACATATATGAGGTATTTATAGGTGTGGGGTTGGATGGAGATTTGTTAGATAATAGACGGTTGGGTAATAAACGATTAGGTTCCTTACCAAACCATTTCTCCTGTTACAAAAAATAATACACTTGCTAGTGATTGAACTCCTGACCTTTTCGTTGGATGCTTAACGCGTAACCACTTTAGCTACACGTGAATTTTGTGTCATAACACTTTCATTTTAAGTTAGCATTTAATAAAACATAGACTGGTAGCTTCATAGCGTTCAGTAGAGTATTTCAAAGCCTCTGAATGTTCCATTTTGCTTGAAATAGGTAATAGCTCTCCAAGGTGGAGACCAAGTAGGTTAGGTGGTGGATAAATTTTAAGATGATCATATCTTATAATCCATAGCTCGACCGAGAGGCGGTTTTGACCCAAGCCCATCTCCTGACCTCAAGAACCTTCTACAAGTGTTTTGAGTATATTGTTTGACAATGCCAAATTTGCCCATAGCACTTCACCTTTCCCTTGTAATTAAATGATCGAGCCTTTTTATGCACATTTCGGCAGTTTCTATGCTCCTTGACGTCTTTTCGTCTTCACCATACTATGGACGAAAATGCCTACTCCAGGTAGTAAGAACCACCTCAAACTTAGTGTCATAAACAGTATGGCCCTTTGAATTTGAATCATTGGATACATCTTCAGCATACATAGATGTTGAGAGCAAACCAACATTCATGTCGCATTCCTTAGTCCATTCCCCTCTATAGTAGTCTGTGTAGATTGGATAAGCTTTGAATCACCTAGGCATTCCACAAAAAACTGCCTTTTAATTTAGCATAGACTTGATAGAGAGCATAGTAAGTCGTGGTATCGACCATTTTCTCTACCTAGGATAGCTTATTCCTTTTACCTTCCATGCCAACGGTTTCTCTGACTCTACAGCCTTTACTCTGCATTCGTTGCTTTCTTCTCAATCTTTATGGATGTTTTAGCCGTTGCCTCCAACCAGGCTCTGTACTTATCCTCTAGCATTATTCCCTGCATTAATATCTAAGAGGGTTGTGCTTAAGTCTACCTTCGGCTTAGAGTTCCCTTTCTGAGCTTCTCTCACAATAGATTCAACAATCTCGATGCACTTATTAAGCTCCAAGGTCGAAGCATTTTCAATAATAGAGTGGATACAACTAATATTGTACATAAAATACAAATGCTTACATTTAATGAATACCCTCAAAGACCTTCATAGTAGATAGTTGAGAGACAGCATAGTTGAATGAGCAGAATACATGGAAGTAAGATCATTAATGAGATGACTTCCCATCTGCCCTGCCAAGGAAGAATTGCACTTCTTTCCAACAAGGAGAGAGAGCAAGAAGGGGTGTAGGAAATGATAAAATAGGCAGTCAAAAGATAGTAGTTGTAGAAGAGTCAACGGTTAAAGGAGGAGGAATATTATACTTAGGTTTTTTCTTGCATTCTCCAGAGCAGTAAGATCTTTCCTCGCTTGCTTGCTTGTGGTTTGCATGATTTATTGAAAGCTTTGGCTAGAGAATAAGACACGGTGCATGTGCATCCTTAAATAATAATATAAGTATATAGTTATGGTTCAAGAACATGTATATTCATAAGATAATCAACTAATTAAAAAAATGAAACTAGTCAAACAAAGATATGCCATCTAATGCTAGGGATTAGAAACATAAATGAAGATAGAATGTGAAAAATGATAGTGTCTACGTAAGAAGTTATGCTTGGGCAATAGGTACTCAAAGAATAGCTTAGAACCTGACCTAATATCATCAACAAGATTTAAAGCAGTCTCTCAATGGGAAATAAACTTCTCATGTCCAATTTTAGTAAAACCGGGGTTGTCCACTAAAGAAGAAGGATATTTTTAAGTTAATGCAACAAGGTAAATACATATAAAAAAGAGGGAAAAAGAAGTGAAGAATTCATACTCACTTCTGGAAAAAAGGAAATAAATTCGTCTTGGTCTGACATAAAAAAGAATTGGTCAGACTATCTCTTTGTATTTTTTAAGAGGTAAGGGTAGAGAAAAGAGATTGGGTAGCATAAACATAGTAGAACCCATTATAAAAGTGAAGTTTTTGTGAATGGAATATAGAAAAGTAATCTCTTGATAGGTAGGTGGATCGAGAAGCTCGACGTAAAAAATATAAGTGTAGACCAAAAGGAAAAATGAAGCTAGTTGGATAGGTAAAACCTCTACTACATCCAACCACCCTTTGATGAGAGGATGAAGAGGCAAATACCGAGCGAAATCGAATGCGTTCAGAGGTTGGAGAAATAAATCCTTTATTGGACATATGGACGTGCTCAAAAGAAATAGGAATCCTAAATTCTTAAGCGGAAATTGTAAACGACTAAGAAATAAACTCGACCCGACTCCCCTCACAAAGGGTCGAGGTTGAGTTAATGAAAATAGAAGATACCTAACCAAAAGTATTAGGGAGATTGATAGAATCCATAGTTAACTAAAAAAAGATGGGGAGTAAAAATAATCAAAAAACAAATAAGGGAAAAATCTAGACAAAACCAAATGTAAGAGGATAATAGTTTTTTAAGTCCCATCTATCAGCTAATTTAATCGATTAACCAATCTAAGAAAGACCTTAAAAAAGGAATAGTAAAAGGATAAAAAAATCTTTTACGGGTGATGATGATTCAATAGCAAGAAAATAAAGACAAAGACTAGGGATGATGATATAGTATAAAGCAATTTTTGGCTAAAGTGAAAAAGGACAGAAAGGAGGAGTTGTAAATATATAAGTTCCTAAGAAAGATCTTAACTGTAGAATTCAAATACCATAAAAAATAATAACCATTAGATGTGTGTCATGACAAAAACAAAGCAGATTTTTTCGGCACATGAAATGATTCATCTGACAACAGTCGTAAAAAGTAACTAACTATATCGTGACATATGTAAGGAGCATTAAATTCCAAAATAACTGACTAGACCTTCCGAAAAAGTAGATGCGAAATGACTAGTATGCATTAGCATAGACTTGAAGGGCTAGTGTTACACTCATTTTTCTCCTATACATGTTTAGCGCAGGTTCAAGTGCATGAAGGAAATGGACTTTGTAGGGAAGTAAGAGGACAAAATAGGTCATATCTATATTAGAAAGAAACTATGTACATTCCTAATGCATCATACAAAACCCAACAAAAACCCTCACTAAAACTGCATAGCCTGTAGTTTATGCATAACAATTCACATAGCATCAAACTCGAAGTAAATACATAATGAAGACCAGTGTGGCCTAATGAAACAAACTACGATGTGATAGGAAATGTTGGCATGACTTAACCTACACCGGCTATATCGCAATTATGGGAAGGTAACATGGTTCAAAATATGCATAGATAATGCCACTACAGCTGTGATAAGCTGCACTGCCAATGCACTTGAGTCAAGCTGCATCGCCGCCCTTAACTATAGTTGCATTATTACAGCTAAGTCAAACTGCACCAATACCCTTGAGTCACGTTGTGCCATAGCAGTTGAGACAAACTACACCGCCACATTTGAGAAAAACTATGCTGCCATAGTTGAGACAAACTATGCCGCCACTGTTAAGATAAACTGCACCGCCATAGCCAAAGCAACAATAAGGGACAATATCCATTAGGCACACCTTTATAAGTAGAGAAAATAATATAATACCATCACACACTCATGAAAGAATCTATCTAAAATAATTACACCAATATCAACTAAGGACGAGACAACCTATATCTCAACCTTGAGCACAACGTTTCAAAATTCAAAGTTCTTGACTAAAGCCAAATTCTCTCATCAAAGTCGAAATCTCCTTTCTAAAGCAAATTCTCCCGCATGAATCCATATCAGTAATCCGCACACATTCATTCGATCAAAGGAATGAATGACACATGATAGGTCTAATGGTAGGGTGAGAGTATGAGGAAATTGTTAGTCCTTGAGTTGATGGTTTTGATGACAACAACCTTAGAATAAGATTATAAATATAAATACTAACATTATAGTTTAGATATATATGTATATGCAGGATTTAACCATGCAGGTACTAAGAATGAAGACTGTATAGTATAGAGATTGAAGATATCGAGATTGAAGACTCATGAGTATCAAGATTATCAAGATCTCAAGATTTCAATAATAGGTAATTTAATTAGGAATTTTGTTAAAACTCCTAGAAAAGCACTGGCATCTTAAAATCCAATTTATTCATGGAATGGAATCCACTTCGAGCCTGTTAAAGGGATGGAACCCTAAGTAGGATGGAACCTACGAAAAATCTAGTGGAACATTGTTTTGTATCCGCTAACTTTTATTCAAATGTTTTTACAAAATTATCTTGTTTTCAAAATGATTTTAAAACCTTCCTTTTAAAAGAATCAAAAACATCTATTCTGGTTTTTAATACTTTTAGCCCCAAAAATCTTTATTTTCAAAATCAAATTATCCTTGGTTTTAAACTATCTTTTAATAATAATATTTTTAATATTTATACTTAGATTTAAATATAAAATTATAGTAAAATTTTATATATACCAAAATATTATTCTCTATATTTACTTATGTATTTTAACTATAGTCAAGTATATTTATAAAGTTTAGAATAGTTTTAATATAAGATAGAAGTTATTTTCAAAGAAAAAAATCACCAAAATTTCCTTTGGCATGTTGACATCCTCAAGTACCCCATGTCGACATGGTAGCAGTTTATTTCAAAAATTTGAATTTCAAAGGAAGTGTCTATTCGTCATATCCTTTCACAAATGAACATGGTCGTTGTTCTTCTATAAATAGGGGTGGTTTTGAATGAATTGGTAATCATATTTTTCTAGTTTTCACTCCTCTTCTTCTTCCGCATTTCTTTATACACATTTTTACCATTACTCTGCCGAAATCAATATTGAATCTAACTAGATCATTTCTGATTGGTTCTCTATCACTATCTCAACAAGATCCCAGTGCTATTCAGAGTTATAGATTTTTTTGTAATCAATTAAGCGAGAAAAGGTGTGGTTGTAGCCTTGGAAATCAATCAAGCGAGAAAAGGTGTGATTGTAGCCTTGGAAATCAATTGGGTGAATTTGTTGCCCGTGAAATCAAGTATCTCTACCCAGAGGATTTTGAATCTAGAGAGGTGTACCTCATGGCTTGAAATCGAGGGTGTAATTGTACAATCTCTTTTGAAAGGAAATCTGTACTTGTGTGCGGGACTGGATGTAGGGTAACTCCGAACCAGTATAAAATCGGATGTGTTCTTTCCTTTATAGCTTTTACTTTATTTCTGCATCTGTGTTTGATTCCGTGATCATATCTGTATTTGAATATTGCATACATTTGTGTTCAAATTAAAAAAAACTCAAAAAGATTTAGTAATTCCTTAAAACACTATTCCCCCCTCTAGTGTTTATTCTAGCCTTAAGATCCGTAATCTGCATTTCTCAAATCTTGTATCAAAGCAACGTTTTCAAAGTTTTCATAATCAGAATTTTGAAAAAATTTCAAAATGGCTACCAACGCTGGTACTGTTAACACTACCAACACTGGTTCTATTATCCCTGTCACTAGTTCATTTGTAGAAGGACTAGACATTTGGAATGTCACTCAGACTGAATATTCTGAACCCACAACTGATTTTGCACAGTGGACTGCTAAGAAAAAGACGGTTGCACAAAATAACGCTAAAGCTATGAATATTCTGTTTTGTTCGCTTGATAGAAATGAATTTAAGAGAGTGTCAGTTTGTAAGTCTGTATATAAAATCTGAAAAACTTTGCAAGTTACTTATGAAGGAACAAGCAAAGTTAAACAAACCAAAATTTCCATGCTCACAAACCAGTTTAAATTATTTAAAATGAATTCTAATGAGTCTATTTTCGATATGTATAGTAGATTTCAGAACATTGTGCATTCTCTAATATCCTTGGGAAAGGAATTTTCGGAAGAAGATCAAGTCAGAAAAATCTTAAACTCTCTTACTCCATAATGGGATCAAAAGACACTTGCGATCGAAGAGGCAAATCACATCAGTACCTTAAAGATAAAAGAATTAATTGGAAATCTAATGTCGTTTGAAGTCCAAATGATTGAGAGAAGAGAAAGCAAAGCATCTGAAAAGAAATCAATGGCATTCAATGCATTGACCGATGGATCGGACTCAAACAGCGATAATGATGAAGAGATAGCCCTTATGACCAAGAATTTTCGAAAATTCCTGAAACACAGAAAGATGAACAATCTCAAGAGAAACAACTATAAGAACTCTGGAAATCAAAATGTAGTGCCAAACAATATCAAATGTTTCAACTGTGATGAACCAGGCCATATCAAAAGAGACTGTCCTTATCCAGATAGACAAAATCTTCCTATAAAAAATGATTTTGTAAAGAAACGAAAACATGCATTTACTGCTACTCTAGATAACTCAGACTCGTCCTCAAGCGATGATGATCAGAAGACAGATAATTCAAATATGTGATTCACGGCAGTTCACGACTCCGACGAATTCAGAGAAATTGACTCAGAAAAAGGTACACATTTACAATATAATTGGTTGAAATTGCATGCTTAGAATTGGATGCTTGATTGATTGATTTTGAATTGGTGTTTTGTTTGAATTTTAAAAATTTTATTTTTTTACTATTATTTTATTATTATTATTATTTTAATAGTATCATAATATTTTATGGAATATACTATAATTCTGGTAATATTCCAAATATATATATAGACATTAAAAATAATAAATATATATATATTAGAATACTTAAGAAAAATAATCATGAAAATTCAAAGGAACATGTCGACATGGTCCCTACCATGATGTCGACATGGTACAGAATTTGAAATTCAAAATTTGAATTCAAATGGTTGAATTTTCCTCCACCTTTTCACTTCATTCAATTATCTGAAAAACTACCTTTTGACCATAGAATATGTCCTTTGAGAATCTATTTATTCACTATCTCTTATCACATCTTTTCACTTTCATTTTCAAATTCAAACTCTTTCTTCAAAACTACAAGCTTTCTACTCTCTACTCTAATGGCTTCTTCAAGCAAACCCTCCACAATGAGAATTCCAAAAGATAAAAGAGCAACATTTCAATGATCCAGAGGCCACAAAAGCATACATCAATTATGCTAACTACGGAAAAGTCCATCCAGGAAAGTTTTCTTTATTTCAAGATTTTTCTTCTTATGAAATTCTTTTTGCAAACAATCAAGTTCTTAGTCTTATTGATGCTTCTCAAAATGATTTCGTTTGTTATCCAAATCTTGTTAAAATTTTCTATGCAAATTTAAACCGTGGATTTTATATTGAAAGATGATGAAATTTGGAGTAGTGTCAAAGTCACTAGAATCGTTTTAAATTGTGATCTTTTGGGTACCATTCTCAATTGCAAAAGCGGGAATGGATCTTTTGTAACTTACGCGATTTTTCGTTGCCGAAAAACCGAATAGTTATGGGTTTAAGAAAGAAGAAAGAAGGTAGAAAATGGAGAGAGAGAAAAGAAAATAGGGATAGGGAAAAGAAGATAGAAAATTTTAAAAATAGAAGGAAAAGAGAATAGAGGAAAAATAGAGAAAATAAAACAGAGAAGAGAAAGAAAATAGAGAATAGAACAAAATTTTAAAATAGAACGGAACAGAAAACAAGAACAACATCAGAATCTCACAATTCGCAGCGGAACAACATATAATAGACAAATGAATAATCTTTAAACAAAGAACTATATCAGTTATTACATTTTATACATTTCATTACATCATATCATCAGAGTGTACAACATCAAACAACAACAACAGTGCAGTGGAAAAAGAAATACTATATAAGTAATACGCCATGCCATCCAGCTTGCCTCCAGCAACTCCAGAATATCCAGAATATCCTGATAAACCTTAACTCTTGACTGCCCGTGTGGAAATTGGTGGGCACCCAGAGTTTAGGAAGGAAAAAAATAAACTCCAAGTCAGTCATGTGACTGGTGTGAGAACTCAAAACAGTTTATTTATCTTTAAAATCAAAATAGAGGAATATTTTTAAATCAATTCGCAATGCTTTTAAAAATGAGACTACCATAAGACCTCCTGCCACACACACAATGCAAACACAGACTTGGAGAAGATTTCTCCTTATGATAGCCAAACATGCTTGATACGCATTAAAATCAAATCAATTTGATATTATTATTAGTGCATAGTGTATAAAATTCATTTCGAAAGTAGAATATAAATCTTAGCCAGCATAGGTACCATTATATTATGCCTACTATAGCTACTTCCTGAGGAAGCAGGTTCTACAACTAAAACCGTACAAGTTTCGTATTGTTTCTTTGGATTTCCAACAAATGGTCAGGCCAAGGAACTTCCCATTGCCACATGAGAATGCCTCTGGAAAGACATCCCCGAGAACCAAACCGGAACTCTGCCAACACAAGGCCGGGTTACCCCTAACTGGGTAACTACTGACACGAGCACGCCATTCCCCGATCGTAAACGACCTTTCTCACGGGATCCCGAAAACCAACAACCACAAAGTAATAAATTCGTAGTAACCACATAGGTTAAATATCTGGGCTCCATACCATGATACCACCTCTATCCAGAAGGAAACGTACATACCCTAAAGGGTGCTACCCCTCATAACCTTGCCGCATCTTTCCTGTTTTGACCATTTCTGGGGTGTGAGGTTCGACGAAGTCACGTCCACAAAAACATACTTTATACAAAAGCCATGCTTTGGGTCAACAAATGATCAACACAATGATCACCAAGATAGACGATCAAATAAACGATCCTATCCCAATAATCAACACAATGATCATTTACAGCATCACTCAGCATGTCACATTACCAAATTGGGAATATATCGCTGATAACATTCAACTACATAACCTCTGAGCTCGTACGTCTCAGAGAAGGGTGTTAAGCTAAAAGAATAAATTCTTCGCCACCAACAGAAATATATTTGAAAGAAATCGGCTTTATATCTCAACTTGTAATGTCAGACATACAATCCATACAAGTCTGTTCCGGGCTCGAACAAAACCGAAGGCACTTACAAAGAAGTCCTTGCAATCCGGATATTCACAATCCTGATCGGATTTCCCATCACTTAGGGAGTCTCTATACCGTTGCAACTCAGTGCAGAGACAATCGACAGGTCATCCTATCGCTCTTGCAAATACCGGGTCTTCAACACCAATCTTCAATGCAATTCACAACGACGTATCACATATTCGGAATGGGTTATACGACCCCATGGTCCTTTCCCGGTTAACCCGAATAGTGAGCGCTTATTCAAAAATAAGTGTAGCATTCACATTCAATCAAATCACATCAAATACCCATTCAAAGGGAAATATTGATAGTCGGTTATTGAACTATCAATGGATATGCACACATCACCAGTTTCCAAATAATTTTCCAAATTATTTATTTTCCAAAATATCTTCACTAGATATTAAATTTCAATACTTCAAAAATAAATCAATATTTATTTTTAAACCAATTTCACTTTCTTTTATAAATTCCTTAGCGAATTTATAATTCCAAGATATCAATGAATATTCGATTTCAATTATTCATTTCAATTTTCTTTTCAATTTATCTTCAAAAAGATAAATTCTTAAAATATTCACTTTATATTGGAAAACAATTCCTTACTTATTTATTCATAAGTAATTCACAATTTTTATTTATTTTTAACACTTAGAAAATATTCAATATACCTAAATCGAAATTTAGTATATATTTTATTCTTTCAGGAAATCATTCTCTTAAACATATTTATTTGGGCCAAAACGAATGTTACGTAAAACATCGTTACGACAACCCAAAATCACTAGTATAGGGATTCGAAATTAAAATAGATATATAAATCCCAATACTATACAAAATATTTCCTTTCGGAAATCATTTACTATAACAACAGTGTTATAGTCCACCATTTCCTTTTATTTCTCGAAAACGTCTATTTCAACAATAAATGTTGAAATCTATGGTTTCGAATCTCAACACATTTTAAAACATCGTTAGATCATTTTAATTCTATTTGAAATATCACATTCAAAACAATTTCTTTAACATCTTATTCACTATTCAACAATGTGAATAAACTTCATTAAGAAATCTCATCCTTTTATTCGTTTTAATTCAAAGGATTATTCACTATTCAAAAATGTGAATATAACTCCTTTAATAGGTTCCAACAATTTTCTTATCAAAATAAGTCATTTGCGAATTTATAAAACATCGTTTATAAATTCAATTTCTATTTATTTAAAAAAAAAAAACTTCCTTTTTATGAATTCTTTTATTAACCTATTCCAGTTTATAACTCAATTATAACTCAAAGTTCATATTATAAGTTAAGTGCTTATAATCTATTTGTTTGCAAAAATCGTTCCTTTGAACTTCATAATTATAAATCTTATAACCTATAAGATTCAATTATTCACCCAAATCTATTCCTCAATTAACTTCACCAATTTATAAATCTTACTATTTATAAATTTTATTTATAACTTCACAGTTTATAATTCTATAAATTTCATTCATTTATGAAATTCATTTTCACTTCATTCAAACACTTATAAAAACTCGTTTTATAATGTCTATATTTCAATTTGTAAATATCCATTTATAAATCTCTTAATATAAATCAATTTATATTATTCTTTTAAAACGTCTTTAAATTCCTTTATAATTTCACCATTTCGATTCATAAAATAATTAAATTTTATAAATCCTATATTTAAACTTTTCACAATAAATTCTAAAATTCCGATTTAACTATTTTATAAAATGAATAGCATCGTATTCTAAAAAAATCAGTTTTTTAACTATATTTCTCAAAAATCATAATTTTTATAACATTAAAAATTATAACGTTTATTTATTTAAAATAGATCAAATTCCAAACATATAGTATATTTTCAAAAATCACTTTATAAATCATTTTAAAATTCCAAAACTTGGTCCAATGATGCTACACACCAAATAGTCAATCACGACAACAACGATATCATATATCAATATGAAAATCCATCAAATATCAAAATATCTGAAATCAAATAAAAACTGTTGAGGAATCCAGTTGGATCCCTCCAACCTGTTTTCCTGCATCCAAAAACATTAGCACAATACCAATTTCGCTCCAGTACGAAATTATCGCGGTATATGTTCTTATTAAATATTATCCGCTTAATAACGGCGCAATAGGGTCTCATCCGCTAAACAAAAAATGCGGGAAATCAACAACTGCAATATATACATATGCCAATATATATATATTGATATTATTTATAATACCAATTTCACTGTTTATGAAATATTCGCGGTATATGTTTTTAATAAATAACATCCGCTTACTAACGGCGTATAATGTCTATTTTAACAATCAATAAATATCAATCAACATTCAAACATGCATTCAAATATTTAAATCTAACTATTTAAAATAAAATCGAAACTGATTCGATTGAGTGAGAAGTTCTTACCTTGATTTTATTTCCGTTTTAGCGATTTATTTCGAATAAAATTAAACGGACGTTTAATTTTACCCAAAATTCTCACTAACTCCAAATGACTCCAAACCAACTCCATCGCGTAGTGCTCGTCCATACGATTCCAACGCAACTGGTTTCGCGCGTTTTCGACCTCGTATGAAAAAGTTATGAATATTTGAAGTTTACACAAATTTTTATATAATAATTACAACATTAACTAATAAATTTTAAACCTTAATCAAATCCTAGCCCTTCATTTCCACTGGCCTGCATCAGGGCCGCACCCTCCCCTCTTCTCCCCCACGTTCACATCTCCAGGTTCCAAAACGCAAGCTCAACCCATAGCTTTCCAAATTAGGGTTAAATAGTTCTCCACCAATACTCGACTATAACTCGATCAAGACGCGCCGTTGCGAAGCCCTCACCCATGCCCATGCTCGGCCTGAAGGCCATGCAACTCGGGCACCTGAGGCTCCTAGGAAAACGTGCGCAGGCCATGACCAACGGCCCCCCTAGCTCCTCCTCCGATGCTCCAAACACGATCTCCACCGTTCACATCGAAGCTCTCGTTGTGATCTTCATCTTTGTAGTTGAATGTTTTAGCTAAAACTTGATGGATTGAGAGATCAAAGGGGAAAAATGAGATCAATTTCTGGCCGTGCATAGATGTGGAGGCGGCTAGGGTTATAAAATAAGGTTTTTTTTTTTTTAAATTATGAAGGGGTAGGGGCTATTTATAAGAGAACGAACGACACTATTCATCCCGGAAATTCCGAACTCCGATTTACGCGCCGTAACCAGCGTTTCTAGGGTTTACCCCACGTTCCGGACACAATGGAACATGTTACGGAAGCTAATTCGGAAGTATGTGCGAGTTATGGCTATAAACGCTCAATTTGAATTAAACCGATTTAAGCGATTTTCTAGGCGTTTTAATTTGTACCGGACAAACGGTAAATCCAATTGACTTGAAATTTGAAACCTTACAATAATATCACATTACGGATCCGATGAAACTAGTTTCGTCGAAATCCGAGACTTTTTGAAAAATGGCTATTTTCACTCGCCAAATTTAAATTAAAAATAAATCGATGCGTTTCGAGCTGCCACGATCAAACGGTAACTCCGATTGACACGAAATTTGAAATCCGGTAATAACTAACTATTACGGATCCAATGGAACTGGTTTCGTTCAATTCTGAGACTGTTCAAAAATTGACTATTTTCACTAGTCGATTTAAATATTAAAATATTCAATTTTCACAAATTAACTTTTAATTCGATTTTAAAAGTTCTAAAATATCATTCTAACTTCCATATGATAAAATAAAATTTTACAAATCATTTTCAATCATATTTAACCCTATTTTCAATTATTTCCATAATTTAACGTATTAAATTATCGATTTAATAATCCAATTAAATTCAATAATTCAAATAAAAATTTATTTGACTTATAAATTCACTTATTAATATTTAAAATTAATTAAATATTCAAATTTTAATTTCTAAAAATTCTGGATCGTTACAATCTTCCCCCCTTAAAAGAATTTCGTCCTCGAAATTAACAAGTAAGAAAGTTACAGAATTTATTAATTTTCCCAAAATTCATAGTTAAACTTCTTACAATAACTTTACTAAGTTTTCAAATCATACTTAGTTATCTTTTCAAAAACAACTACTATTGTTTAACTTTCAATTCCAAAATCAAAGTTAAAGTTTTCAAAAAAATTTCAATTTTCTCAAATTTTTTCTAACGCTTTAAATTTTCGGAAAAATTCGCCATAGTCTCCTTTGCGCGGCTCGATCCGAAAAAAAATGACAGTATATATATCACAAATATACATCTCATCAAGTAATGAGGCATCCCGAAGGGAAAAAAGTGTAAAAGTACGATATTTAATCCGAGATATGTACCTTATTTTTTTATTAGCGAGCATATACGGCTAATATAGCGCAAAAGCGAGCTCCAAATGCGAAGCAAACGCGATCCGCACCTACTAATTACTCAACAAACAACATGAGAACATGCATATATGAAAATAATCTCAATATACAACATATATCTCCATAACAACTATATATGTCACATAGAAATGCAACTAAACAACAAATGAAACCATCAACCAACTAAATACTCATTCATATTCTCATTAATATACAATGAATTGGTTTTCTCAGTTTAATCACATTTGATTCATTAACAGTGGATGTTCTTACTAACATTCATTTTCAATTAGTTTATATTCACTAATTTATATTCAAGTTGGTTCACTTCCAAATCAAATTCAATTCTATTCAAATTTATTTACTTCTAATTTGAATTCAATTACATAGCTTCCAATTTTATTAAATCAATTTCATTAACACTTAATGAATTATATACAATCAACTAACAATCATATGACAATCAATGTATATTAAATACAACCAAATTCCTTTGCTTACATTCATTCTTATTCAATTTATTCAACTTCCAATAACATTAGATTTTAAATGAATTAACACTTATATTTATTATTTCATATCACTTAAGTTATATTCCATTTAACTTTAAATTCACTTTTACTTTCAACTCATATTCATAAATATATTCATATAGTTTCACTTCTTATATATATAAGTTTATTCACAATTGTAAATCACATTAATCATAATTCAATTCTTATAATTCTTTTACTTATACAATAATTCTTTTATTTAGATTATTCAAACAACCTAACAATCAACTTATATACATTTTAATAATCCTGAAAATTATTTCTTCATATACAAAATATACTCAAGGTAAAATTATTTCATTTACCCAATTTTAAAACAATATTGTGTCGAATTGTTCTATTCAAGTGTTTAGAAACCCCTTCGGCATAGTTTGACAGACCGCGCTGACGAAAGTTCATATGCCACTCAATAAACCAATCATCACAATATAAAACAATTTTATATATTCACTAACAAATACGCTCTCATAGCTATTATTACACTCAAATTCACTCTAGAGTACTGCTGACTCTATCTCTAATGAATTATACCCAACAGAACCATGGTTGTCGCTTAACCATAAGCTCTGATACCAACTGTCAGGATACGATTCTTCGTCTTCCGAAAATTCGACATCGACACTCACTTTATCGACTGCCGAGGAATCGAACGACGGAAAACCGAACACTGAGGGTTTTTAAAAAGATTTTAGGAAAAGAAAAAGTAGCAAAGAAGAGAAGAAAAGAAGATAATAGATGGAGGGAAAAGAAAACAGAAAATTAGAAAATAGAATAGAACTTTAAAATAGAAAGAAAAAGAAAATAGAGGACATAGAAAAACAGAAGAAAATAGGACGGGACAGAAGAAACAAAACAGAACAACATCAGAATCTCACAATTCGCAGCGGAACAACATATAATAGACAAATGAATAATCTTTAAACAAAGAACTATATCAGTTATTACATTTTATACATTTCATTACATCATATCATCAGAGTGTACAACATCAAACAACAACAACAGTGCAGCGGAAAAAGAAATACTATATAAGTAATACGCCATGCCATCCAGCTTGCCTCCAGCAACTCCAGAATATCCAGAGTATCCTGATAAACCTTAACTCTTGACTGCCCGTGTGGAAATTGGTGGGCACCCAGAGTTTAGGAAGGAAAACAATAAACTCCAAGTCAGTCATGTGACTGGTGTGAGAACTCAAAACAGTTTATTTATCTTTAATATCAAAATAGAGGAATATTTTTAAATCAATTCGCAATGCTTTTAAAAATGAGACTACCATAAGACCTCCTGCCACACACACAATGCAAACGCAGACTTGGAGAAGATTTCTCCTTATGATAGCCAAACATACTTGATACGCATTAAAATCAAATCAATTTGATATTATTATTAGTGCATAGTGTATAAAATTCATTTCGAAAGTAGAATATAAATCTTAGCCAGCATAGGTACCATTATATTATGCCTACTATAGCTACTTCCTGAGGAAGCAGGTTCTACAACTAAAACCGTACAAGTTTCGTATTGTTTCTTTGGATTTCCAACAAATGGTCAGGCCAAGGAACTTCCCATTGCCACATGAGAATGCCTCTGGAAAGACATCCCCGAGAACCAAACCGGAACTCTGCCAACACAAGGCCGGGTTACCCCTAACTGGGTAACTACTGACACGAGCACGCCATTCCCCGATCGTAAACGACCTTTCTCACGGGATCCCGAAAACCAACAACCACAAAGTAATAAATTCGTAGTAACCACATAGGTTAAATATTTGGCTCCATACCATGATACCACCTCTATCCAGAAGGAAACGTACATACCCTAAAGGGTGCTACCCCTCATAACCTTGCCGCATCTTTCCTGTTTTGACCATTTCCGGGGTGTGAGGTTCGACGAAGTCACGTCCACAAAAACATACTTTATACAAAAGCCATGCTTTGGGTCAACAAATGATCAACACAATGATCACCAAGATAGACGATCAAATAAACGATCCTATCCCAATAATCAACACAATGATCATTTACAACATCATTCAGCATGTCACATTACCAAATTGGGAATATATCGCTGATAACATTCAACTACATAACCTCTGAGCTCGTACGTCTCAGAGAAGGGTGTTAAGCTAAAAGAATAAATTCTTCGCCACCAACAGAAATATATTTGAAAGAAATCGGCTTTATATCTCAACTTGTAATGTCAGACATACAATCCATACAAGTCTGTTCCGGGCTCGAACAAAACCGAAGGCACTTACAAAGAAGTCCTTGCAATCCGGATATTCACAATCCTGATCGGATTTCCCATCACTTAGGGAGTCTCTATACCGTTGCAACTCAGTGCAGAGACAATCGACAGGTCATCCTATCGCTCTTGCAAATATCGGGTCTTCAACACCGATCTTCAATGCAATTCACAACGACGTATCACATATTCGGAATGGGTTATACGACCCCATGGTCCTTTCCCGGTTAACCCGAATAGTGAGCGCTTATTCAAAAATAAGTGTAGCATTCACATTCAATCAAATCACATCAAATACCCATTCAAAGGGAAATATTGATAGTCGGTTATTGAACTATCAATGGATATGCACACATCACCAGTTTCCAAATAATTTTCCAAATTATTTATTTTCCAAAATATCTTCACTAGATATTAAATTTCAATACTTCAAAAATAAATCAAAATATTTATTTTTAAACCAATTTCACTTTCTTTTATAAATTCCTTAGCGAATTTATAATTCCAAGATATCAATGAATATTCGATTTCAATTATTCATTTCAATTTTCTTTTCAATTTATCTTCAAAAAGATAAATTCTTAAAATATTCACTTTATATTGGAAAACAATTCCTTACTTATTTATTCATAAGTAATTCACAATTTTTATTTATTTTTAACACTTAGAAAATATTCAATATACCTAAATCGAAATTTAGTATATATTTTATTCTTTCAGGAAATCATTCTCTTAAACATATTTATTTGGGCCAAAACGAATGTTACGTAAAACATCGTTACGACAACCCAAAATCACTAGTATAGGGATTCGAAATTAAAATAGATATATAAATCCCAATACTATACAAAATATTTCCTTTCGGAAATCATTTACTATAACAACAGTGTTATAGTCCACCATTTCCTTTTATTTCTCGAAAACGTCTATTTCAACAATAAATGTTGAAATCTATGGTTTCGAATCTCAACACATTTTAAAACATCGTTAGATCGTTTTAATTCTATTTGAAATATCACATTCAAAACAATTTCTTTAACATCTTATTCACTATTCAACAATGTGAATAAACTTCATTAAGAAATCTCATCCTTTTATTCGTTTTAATTCAAAGGATTATTCACTATTCAAAAATGTGAATATAACTCCTTTAATAGGTTCCAACAATTTTCTTATCAAAATAAGTCATTTGCGAATTTATAAAACATCGTTTATAAATTCCATTTCTATTTATTTAAAAAAAAACTTCCTTTTTATGAATTCTTTTATTAACCTATTCCAGTTTATAACTCAATTATAACTCAAAGTTCATATTATAAGTTAAGTGCTTATAATCTATTTGTTTGCAAAAATCGTTCCTTTGAACTTCATAATTATAAATCTTATAACCTATAAGATTCAATTATTCACCCAAATCTATTCCTCAATTAACTTCACCAATTTATAAATCTTACTATTTATAAATTTTATTTATAACTTCACAGTTTATAATTCTATAAATTTCATTCATTTATGAAATTCATTTTCACTTCATTCAAACACTTATAAAAACTCGTTTTATAATGTCTATATTTCAATTTATAAATATCCATTTATAAATCTCTTAATATAAATCAATTTATATTATTCTTTTAAAGCGTCTTTAAATTCCTTTATAATTTCACCATTTCGATTCATAAAATAATTAAATTTTATAAATCCTATATTTAAACTTTTCACAATAAATTCTAAAATTCCGATTTAACTATTTTATAAAATCAATAGCATCGTATTCTAAAAAAATCAGTTTTTTAACTATATTTCTCAAAAATCATAATTTTTATAACATTAAAAATTATAACGTTTATTTATTTAAAATAGATCAAATTCCAAACATATAGTATATTTTTAAAAATCACTTTATAAATCATTTTAAAATTCCAAAACTTGGTCCAATGATGATACACACCAAATAGTCAATCACGACAACAACGATATCATATATCAATATGAAAATCCATCAAATATCAAAATATCTGAAATCAAATAAAAACTGTTGAGGAATCCAGTTGGATCCCTCCAACCTGTTTTCCTGCATCCAAAAACATTAGCACAATACCAATTTCGCTCCAGTACGAAATTATCGCGGTATATGTTCTTATTAAATATTATCCGCTTAATAACGGCGCAATAGGGTCTCATCCGCTAAACAAAAAATGCAGGAAATCAACAACTGCAATATATACATATGCCAATATATATATATTGATATTATTTATAATACCAATTTCACTGTTTATGAAATATTCGCGGTATATGTTTTTAATAAATAACATCCGCTTACTAACGGCGTATAATGTCTATTTTAACAATCAATAAATATCAATCAACATTCAAACATGCATTCAAATATTTAAATCTAACTATTTAAAATAAAATCGAAACCGATTCGATTGAGTGAGAAGTTCTCACCTTGATTTTATTTCCGTTTTAGCGATTTATTTCGAATAAAATTAAACGGACGTTTAATTTTACCCAAAATTCTCACTAACTCCAAACGACTCCAAACCAACTCCATCGCGTAGTGCTCGTCTATACGATTCCAACGCAACTGGTTTCGCGCGTTTTTGACCTCGTATGAAAAAGTTATGAATATTTGAAGTTTACACAAATTTTTATATAATAATTACAACATTAACTAATAAATTTTAAACCTTAATCAAATCCTAGCCCTTCATTTCCACTGGCCTGCATCAGGGCCGCACCCTCCCCTCTTCTCCCCCACGTTCACATCTCCAGGTTCCAAAACGCAAGCTCAACCCATAGCTTTCCAAATTAGGGTTAAATAGTTCTCCACCAATACTCGACTATAACTCGATCAAGACGCGCCGTTGTGAAGCCCTCACCCACGCCCATGCTCGGCCTGAAGGCCATGCAACTCGGCCACCTGAGGCTCCTAGGAAAACGTGCACAGGCCATGACCAACGGCCCCCCCTAGCTCCTCCTCCGATGCTCCAAGCACGATCTCCACCGTTCACATCGAAGCTCTCGTTGTGATCTTCATCTTTGTAGTTGAATGTTTTAGCTAAAACTTGATGGATTGAGAGATCAAAGGGGAAAAATGAGATCAATTTCTGGCCGTGCATAGATGTGGAGGCGGCTAGGGTTATAAAATTAGGTTTTTTTTTTTTTTTAAATTATGAAGGGGTAGGGGCTATTTATAAGAGAACGAATGACACTATTCATCCCGGAAATTCCGAACTCCGATTTACGCGCCGTAACCAGCATTTCTAGGGTTTACCCCGCGTTCCGGACACAATGGAATAGGTTTCGGAAGCTAATTCGGAAGTATGTGCGAGTTATGGCTATAAACGCTCAATTTGAATTAAACCGATTTAAGCGATTTTCTAGGCGTTTTAATTTGTACCGGACAAACGGTAAATCCAATTGACTTGAAATTTGAAACCTTACAATAATATCAGATTACGGATCCGATGAAACTGGTTTCGTCAAAATCCGAGACTTTTTGAAAAATGGCTATTTTCACTCGCCAAATTTAAATTAAAAATAAATCGATGCGTTTCGAGCTGCCACGATCAAACGGTAACTCCGATTGACACGAAATTTGAAATCCGGTAATAACTAACTATTATGGATCCAATGGAACTGGTTTCGTTCAATTCTGAGATTGTTCAAAAATTGACTATTTTCACTAGTCGATTTAAATATTAAAATATTCAATTTTCACAAATTAACTTTTAATTCGATTTTAAAAGTTCTAAAATATCATTCTAACTTCCATATGATAAAATAAAATTTTACAAATCATTTTCAATCATATTTAACCCTATTTTCAATTATTTCCATAATTTAACGTATTAAATTATCGATTTAATAATCCAATTAAATTCAATAATTCAAATAAAAATTTATTTGACTTATAAATTCACTTATTAATATTTAAAATTAATTAAATATTCAAATTTTAATTTCTAAAAATTCTGGGTCGTTACATCTTTCTAGTTTTAAAATCGATGAAAATGATCGTGAGACATTTCATCACATTTTCGAAGGAAATGATAATTTTTTTGAATTCAAAAATCGAAACTTTCGACCAAAAGCTAGAATTGTTAATCTTCTTCTACAACATACTTTGAACCCAAGATCAGGAAATTTTAACAATCCTACCTCAAAAGTTTACAAAGCACTTTTTGCTATTTTTGAAAATTATGATATTAATTGGGCGCAAGTTATTTTGGATGAATTTCATCCTAAAAATCTTGAAATGGGTGAAAACACTTTGTATCATGGAATCTATCTCACTTGGATTTTTAACTATTTTGGAGTGAATTTCAAAGGAGAAGAATTTGTTTCAAGAAAGGTTTTTAATCACTCAAACATTTCTCTTATGAAAATTCCATTTGTTTTTCAACCTTATGAGACTCTTGCCGAAAAGGAAGAGCGTTTGGCTCATGAGGAGATGGAAGAGGAAGAAGAAGAAGGGGATGAAATGGAAATAGAAGAAGAAGAAGAAGGTGAAACATCCTTGGAATGTATTGACTATCGTCCCAATCTAACCAACAAAACCCTTCTCAAAAATCAAAAGACTATTGTCGAGAATCAACAGATTCTTAAATGGTCCGTTAGTAAAAAAATTGGATAAAATTTCATCCAGGATGAACAAGTTTGTCTCCAAAGTGAGCAAGAAACTTGGATTATCTTCATCTTCATCATTCTCTAATTAGTTCTATCTTTTCATTTCATGTTGTATTAGTTTAGTTTGTTTTGATTTGAATGTTTATGTAATTCTTTATGATTAATCATTGTATCGGTCTATTATGCAATGAAATTGAATTTCTTTTCTGTTATCTAGCTTATCTTATCTCCAGAATAAATGTTAGTATATTATATAAATACACACACACACACACAATTATTCACAAAATCAAAATAAGCCATCAAAATTCACTGCACCATGTCGACATCCCCCCTTTGACCATGTCGATATGTACTGGTCGGAAATGACATTTCATTTTAAATTTGAAATTTGAATAACTGCCTTATGTCTATTCATTTCAAACGAATTTCTACACCTATAAATACCTATTTCTTCCAGAATTCATCACTCAATATTATTTCTTATCTACTTTGTCTCTCATTCTTCTCACAAACTCAAATATGGCCAATCCAATTCATAATTTAACCGAGAATCTTGAAGAAACTCTTAATACTTTCAAGAATATTCTTTCGTTCATTCTTCGTAACCAGCGACACTTAGAGTTGAGTCAAATGCAGATGATCAAGGAGTAAGAAAAGCATTTCGATGCGATACGATGGATGATTTCCTCCCTACACAAGGATGATAACGAAGCACATCCTCCAGTCTCTCTCACCAATGACAATGAAAATTGGGATGCCATTAAAGCAGACCCTATATTTGGAGAAGAAGGATGGGTGGAAGTTCCTCGTAATGTTTGATTTTATTTGATTTCTTTGTTTGATTTGAATTGTTTACTTGGATTGATTTGATTTGGTTTGATTTGGTTTGGACTGATATTTGGTGTGCAAAACATGTATAAATATGCATTGATATTTATATGATCTTTGATTAATCATGTCCATCAGTATAATTATCTCTTAATCTATCTATTATATACTCCATTGTATAGTTTATCAATGCAGGTACTTTAGTACAAGAATGAGCGGGAGTTATATAGTTTGGAGTTAGTTTTTGTTGATGATAAAGGGGGAGAAGTATAAAATAGGATAGTTAGGCATAGATTAAGGGGGAGTTATTAGTTTTAGGGGGAGTTATTAGGATAGCAGTAATATTTTATAAACAAAGGTTGTTATCATAAAAAAGGGGAAGATTGTTAGTCCTTGAGATGATGGTTTTGATGACAACAACCTTAGAATAAGATTATAAAATATAAATACTAACATTATAGTTTAGATATATATGTATATGCAGGATTTAACCATGCAGGTACCAAGAATGAAGACTGTATAGTATAGAGATTCAAGATACCAAGATTGAAGACTCATGAGTATTAAGATTATCAAGAGCTCAAGATTTCAATAATAGATAATTTAATTAGGAATTTTGTTAAAACTCCTAGAAAAGCACTGGCATCTTAAAATCCAATTTATTCGTGGAATGGAATCCACTTCGAGCATGTTAAAGGGATGAAACCCTAAGTAGGATGGAACCTATGAAACATCTGGTGGAACATTGTTTTGTATCCGCTAATTTTTTATTCAAATGTTTTTACAAAATTATCTTGTTTTCAAAATGATTTTAAAACCTTCCTTTTAAAAGAATCAAAAACATCTATTCTGGTTTTTAATACTTTTAGCCTCAAAAATCTTTATTTTCAAATCAAATTATCCTTGGTTTTAAAATCTTTTAATAATAATATTTTTAATATTTATACTTAGATTTAAATATGAAATTATAGTAAAATTTTATATATACCAAAATATTATTCTCTATATTTACTTATGTATTTTAACTATAGTTAAGTATATCTATAAAGTTTAAAATAGTTTTAATATAAGATAGAAGTTATTTTCAAAGAAAAACAAATCACCAAAATTTCATTTGGCATTTGTCGACATCCTCAAGTACCCCATGTCGACATGGTAGCAGTTTATTTCAAAATTTTGAATTTCAAAGGAAGTGTCTATTCATCGTATCCTTTCACGAATGGACACGGCTGTTGTTCTTCTATAAATAAGGGCGGTTTTGAACGAATTTGTAATAATATTTTTCTGATTTTCACTCCTCTTCTTCTTCCACATTTCTTTGTACACATTTTTACCATTACTTTGTCGAAATCAATATTGAATCTAACTAGATCATTTCTGGTTTGATTCTCTATCACTTTCTCAACAAGATCTCAGTGCTATTCAGAGTCATATACTTCTTTGTAATCAATTAAGCGAGAAAAGGTGTGATTGTAGCCTTGAAAATCAATCAAGCGAGAAAAGGTGTGATTGTAGCCTTGGAAATCAATTGGGTGAACTTGTTGCCTATGAAATCAAGTATCTCTACCTAGAGGATTGTGAATCTGGAGAGGTGTACCTCGTGACCTTGAAATCGAGGGTGTAATTGTACAATTGCTTTTGAAAGGAAATCCGTACTTGTGTGTGGGACTGGATGTAGGTTAACTCCGAACTAGTATAAAATCCGGTGTGTTCTTTCCTTTATTGCTTTTACTTTATTTCTGCATCTGTGTTTGATTCTGTGATCATATCTGTGTCTGAATATTGCATACATTTGTGTTCAAATTAACAAAACTCAAAAAGATTTAGTAATTCCTTAAAACACTATTAATCCCCCCTTTAGTGTTTATTCTAGCCTTAAGATCCGTAATCCGCATTTCTCACAAAAATGATGTCAATGATCCATATGATGTCATTTCTGTTATAAAGGGAAAAGCATCGCAGTAGAGAGAAGAGATAGAATATCTTTATTCTTTTGAATTATATGCTGTGAAATTTTACTCTCCGCCATTCAAATCTGAAACTTTTACTAGAAAAGAAATTAAAAGAAGATAGAATTGGCCAACAGACATACGATTTCTTAATATGAGAACAATATAAATCTTTGTGTCTCGGTACTTTACAACATTTATTTATTTTTTGTTTCTAGAGTTGGAAACTTTTTAGATTTGATTTAATTTAGGAAATTGTGCTTGACATTTTAACATATACTTAAGTGCTTCTTCATAATTGTTTAAGCTTAAGCGATACAATTACTTCGTTTAAGGAAATTTTAATAATATGTAAATTTGATGATTCTTAATTACGAAAGCATTCAGCACTATAATATTTTTTCTTACTTCAAAACTGAGTTGGTGTTGTGAGAACAAAAAAATCTCATTAACATTATATATTAATTAAATATCTAAGTCCATAAATTAAATTAAATTAATATATAACAATTATATATTATTTTAATTAATTTAAGGCCATAAATAATTTAAAGTCATAAAAATTAAATATAGCATTTGTATTAATTTTTGCTATTAGTTTATAAACTAATTTAAATGTGTTGAACTCAAAAGTTTCTAATGAAACAGTTGTGTTAACTCCTAGCGTGAACTTGATATTTAGTGATATTTAAACAATTCAAATATTAAAGTATGTACGAACTTTGCTAAAGTACAATATTGGGTATAAGCTTAGCTTCTTATAGATCATTTAGGTGAAATCCAATTTCTAATCTTTATTAAGCTACACTTTGTGATAATCTTTTGTGTATGTTTTCTTTGTATCGCCACTATATCATAAGATATATGAAGTTTGGTTAATGGTCTGATGGTTCGATAATATCTATAGTTAATTACGTATTGTCCGTAAAAATTTCTTGGTTCAACCCAATAACATTTATCAATTAACCAATTTAATCTACACATATATTTACTCTAAGCTAACTACCAAATACGATGATACTGCTATTCTATATCAAGGGAATTAAATCCTTTCCTAAGTAGTGTTTCACTTCAATTATTTCAATGTATGTCCAACTATGGTCATAACGTGATTGGCACGTAATATAATTGACCATAATCAAAGTACAATTTGGATACTTAAGATCAATGTACTCACAAGTTCGAAGACAACTTCACAATGTTACATGAGATCTTCTATTTCGAATTAGTTGTTTTAACATATAGAAGACTCTTATTGATTCATTTTGTGATTATTTCAAACAACCATAAGTACGTAAACCCTTTGTGTTTCAAACAATCATGAGTAATTCATTGTCCATCATATAAAAAGCATTACGTACTATAGTCTTAATGGATGTATCAATATTTGTTTCTTGATATATCTTAACTAGGAACAATTTAAAGATTAGTATTTTAGGTTACAAATATTTTCGCAATTGTAATCGATTAAACAATTTTCCTAAGGATTTCTGTTATATATGTTTGTATTTCGATCATTACTTATTTTATAATATAACAACACGTATGATAGAAAATAAACCATAAGTATACTTTATTTTCAAAAAGATTCTTATATAAGAGTTAAGTTATATAACAAAATAGATAATTTCCCCCAAGAAAAACCGTTAACTCTATCAACGTCGATTAGGATTGATCGATGTAAAGTTTAGAAAATCGATCCAAAGTGACTAAATTAAAATAGAGTGGCATAAATTATTGTGGAGCACTAACAAATGATAAATCAGTTCGAAGGCAAACATCAAATTGTCGAAATTGCTCAGTGAAGGACGAATGACCTAAAAACAGGCATCGATAAGATAAGTGTATATCAAAGTGATATTAACACAGTTGAATGCAAAAATTGATGTTGCTTGACATAACCGAGCATCTCGAGTTGACTTATAGAGGATTAGAACAATTCAGTTAAAATTTGAAACCATGGGTCGAAGGAGGCAGTGTGGAAGTTGATGGCTACTATAAAGATGAAAAAGACAAAGTCAAGATAAAAAATTCAAAGTCCCAGAATTCATAGGGAGATGGACTGCTATCGATCCACGAGAAAAAAGGGAAACTAAGGAAAGGAGGGAGAAAAAATGTATCCAACCAACTCCAATTCTTAGTAGTGGATAATGGAATTTGAAGATTTATAGACATCGACTTACCTATAAATTGATGAAATCCTTAACGGAGAAGATGAGTTTTACGATTGTAAAACTCTAGAATTTATATTTAATGAGAAAACGTGACTCAATGGCTGTATGGAAACAAAACCTGTTTGAAAGATATGTCCATCCATGGTGACGATCAGAGTAACGAAAATATGTGTTCGATTCAGGATTTGGTTAGTTTTCTCCGAACAAGGCACACTTTGTGTTCACAGAAGCGAACATTAGGAGCAAATGGTATCCGTAATTTTCCTCAAACCACGACTCAATGATGTTGGACTTCAAAGCGATGAAGGAATGGATATTACACTTAAAGTCGATCGAGCATGAAGCAACTCAATAAAAAAGTAGAAAATATTAGCTTAGTAAATCGATTGGTATCTATCCATCAAAAAACATATTCCTAGTGAATTAATGTGGGAGTTTGGTTTTGGAGCACGAAGAACGACTTCTGCATGAAGTAGTAGGGGTGAAAGGAAGAGTTGAAGAGAATATACTCATATCCTTGGATCGATACCGATCTAATGGCTTGATCAAGTTAGCCTATTGATTATCCTATTTACCTGAATTTGATTATGAGATATCTTGACTCTAAGGCTCGAATTCAACCATCTACACTGTGAAATACAAGTGCACATGCAATTGGAAAGGAACTTTGATCCAGACTCTGCTATTTTGCATTTTAGGGGAAGTACTGTTATATTTATTCTCCGTTTAGTATCGAATTCGAGTATATAATTGCATTTACTTCTGTAAATCATCGTAAAACAATAATAAAAATATGTAAATGAGAACGTAGGCAAGCAAAATCATTATAATCATGTGTTCTTGCTTTTCCTTAATTTTCTTCTTAATATAATATTATATATTGCAACTAATTTCAGTATATCTGATCTGAAATTAAACATTAGAACGGTTTATAAATATGAATTGGAGGCTAAAATCCTCATATAAACATAACGAACTTCTACATTCATGGTTATTGGTTACAATCCTCATATAACAATGACCAACAACTACATTTATGATTATTGTTTCTACGTAGTACAACTGGGGATATTAGACCAATTTTTTGATTAGCAATTTTTTATTCTTTTTTTTTTTTACTTATAAGTCGAAAGCTAATCAAATTAAAATTTTATACTTCTTAAATTACAAATTTTAATTTTTGTTTTTTGAACTAACAAAAAAAATGAAATTCAAATTTTGTAATTTTCATTTAAATTTTGTGGATCAGAATTCAAAATCAAAACTTTAAGCAACAAATTCAAATCCTTTTTTCATTACAATATATTTTCATTATGCGTTTAATATAAACTACTAAAAATAGCAGCAAATTTCTTTTTTTCAATGTATGGACAAATTATTATTTAAAAAAAAAGAATAAATGGAAAGTGGACATGTTTTTGGATCAAATTCCTCAGTAAAACCGTGAGTACACAAGGAGGAGATTATGTGGCCTCAATTCATTATGCTTTGGCGTGCCAAATCATTCAAACACAGAAATTTTTATAAAAATGTATAATTTCTCGGGAGGATTTTTGCAAAATTTTCACAAAATCAATTGAAATCAGACCGGGTGATTTGGTCCCTCGTAAGGAGGCCTATTCGGTCTCCATTAGTGGTGGAGGCTCAATTTCTGAGACAGATGCCTTGTGTTTTGTGACTCATAGTTTTCCTTTTGAAATAATTTAAGCGAGTTGAAGAGTGAAAACCCTTTTGATTTGGTGACTAGAGTATATGCGTAGAAAAAAAATTAGAAAACGTGATACAATGCATGCGTGAATGTTCCCCACTTAAAAAGTTGCGCTCTATGTGTCATATTTTTATTGTGAGGGACAAATTACTGGGGGGGACGTCTACCGTATTACTGTAGCTATTGCTCTTTTTTCCATTATTCCATCGTCAAAGCATATTGCAGTAGATGGTTGTTTGAATGTATGTTCTCTTATGATGCATTGTTTAATTTAAAAAGAACGTAGTAAGAGCAACATGGGTCTATTTTACTATTATAAAGTCGTATGAGCAAACAAGGCCGGTGCCGCCTAAAAAAGTCTACTTGCACGGGCCCAAAGTAGTTGGAATCCAACTGCTCGCTCTTACCTTGGCGATTCAAACTCTGAAGTTGAAGAAAAGAGCATACACAGAGTACAGTAATTGGAGCAACACGTATTTCCACAAGTGCTGAAGCATTTGCATGCGTAGTATAAGCTTCTTTTTCTTTCAATTATACCGAATAATTTGTACTGCATTCTCAATTGGACATATGCAAATGCTGTTTTCCTGTGCCTAAATTCTTGGGATGTATGATCCAACAAAAATCAAAATATACAATGCATCCCTTAGATTGTAAACATTTGTCATGAGTATATACCAATTTATGTTATTCTTAAACTATTCCTCCATCAAAAATGACTCAAAAGAACATTATATGTTTTAGAAGATAATCATACATAACGTTGGATATTGAGAAAATACAAGTAAAGAGATAATAACTAAAAGATGAAAATATGGTTGTCAAAATTATTTTTGATTTTTATTGTTATATCGAAAGTAGGAAAATCAGAAATTATTCAAGTACTTCAATGAAATATAAAGGGTAGTGTCACCGTCGCAATGTTTATGATATTTGAAATTGAAATTCGTCCAGGTAGTTTTTGGTTAGTGGCATGCTAGCGCCATCGTGAAGAATATATCGACTACTCGTTCGTACGGCAATTTAGTGTTGTATAATGATGTTTTAGGCGGCTCCCGTCCTTTCTCGTCCTCTTCTTAGTAAAGGTAGCGTTTGTAATGGAAAGACCATTTTGAAATGCTTTTTATCAACGCAGTACTTTTAAATGGTGAAGTTTTTTACTAATCATTTCACACCATTGTCCACTGTGAACGAAAATATTGATAATTTATATGGTACCAAATATATCAGCATGTGCATGGTAATATATATTTGATGGTTCAGTAGATAAATCTCCTTTATTAATTAGCGTGATCTTTATTGATACATGAGATTCACTGAATCAAATCAATTGATTAACATGTAAAAATGAATGGTTGACAGTGAAGAGACACATTAAGAAGGGAATTGAGGACATGAACGAGAGAGATTCAAATGGCATTGCACGCTAGTGGTTAGCATTAGAAAAGACTTAATAAGACATAGAATTTGGTTACATGAGATTATCAACAGCTTATGGGTGGGTTTGGAGATCTTTTTACTCCTTTCACGTTTATGTCCCCTTGAATGCATATGCATCAACATGTTTATGGTGGTCGATAACATTTTTTTTCCCTTTGAGACAAACATATTAAAATTAATAGTTGAGTTAAACGTGACTAAATAAGTATACTGTAAACTAACATTTTCTCTTTCCACATACCTTCATATTGTATGACCTTTCCGTAACAAAAAAAAAAAAAAAAAAAACATTAGGGCCCGTTTGTTTTCATTTTGTATTTTGAGTTTTGTGTTTTCATCTTGCATTGAGAAACATGAAGAAATAAGAGAAGAGTATGTATAATTCTTAGCCGTTGCAACGACCAACGGATGACAAAGAAGTTGGATTGTTGCCCATTCTTTTCTTATCTTTCGAAACACGAAAAACAAAATAAACTTGTTTTTTATTTTACATGTTAATTTCATTTTTCAAAATTGTTTGTTTTCCAACAATTCATACAACGGACGCGCTATTGCATAGACGAAAACACAAAACTAAAAACGATAAGTCAAACGGGGCCTTAGTTTTTGGTTTCCCATTCTAATGCTACTTCAAACGCATGAAAAAACGATATCACGTCATATATTAGTTAGTGTCGAAATGTAAAACCAAAAAATACCACGTCCTTTCCTAGATTGTCCACTAAGCTTATATATAATCAAACGTCATGTCGATATATATCCATAGGTGGAGTAATGGTTTTTCATTGAAAACATGCTCGTATTATTTCTGAACCAAAATGCGCGACAGGCAATAGCTAGCACAATTATTTATTTAACATAACATATATTGTAACTTTAAATTGCTTTATCGGACAGTAGCTAAGCATTATATATGTGGCTAAAGCAAGATGCATGATTTTAAAACGTCAACCTAAATATATATATTTCACCTTTTCTTGCCAAGAGGGGATAACGTGGTGGATTTGTATATGAAATTATTGACATGGATTTGTTATCAATGAAGAAAATTGACAACCACCAGGCCTAACATTGCCAACATTTTCTCACTCTAGTTTACATCTTAATCTCAATGCAATAAACTTAATGGAATTGACGGTGGTAGTCAACAATCAAATGACATGATCATTGAATATTGCTCTCGGTAGATGATTACTTGTTATACAGTGCACTTTCCCTCACTATTATTATAATAACTTAACAGTCTCTTAATTATCGAGCTGCATCAAAGTTAGATTAGCCTGCCATAGAAATGAAAAGGGCAATTTCCGCTCACATGACATCAATCCATTTTTCTCCGACGGTTCTTTCTCCTTCTACTTCTATAAAACGACATCTTTTTTACCACTTTTTGCACACCATTTTCACCTTTGTATCTTTTGGCCAAAACGAACATGACATTTTGCTCATGTATATTATTGTTTACTAACGGATATTACAATTGGCAATTGAGTCCAAATTCAACAGCCAACGAAATATACATATACCCACGTCTGATTAGCCCAACATAACAAATAAAAAGGGAAATTTCCACCCACATCACTATTTGCGTAAACAAATTGATAAAAATATACAGATACCTACCATTAAAAAAGCACAAATCACATCTTAATCACCGTCAAATCTAATATTTAGAATATATGGAATATTCATGTATTAAGAGTGCATTCGTAGATTTTTCTTATTCCATTCCCATTTTTGATGCATCGGACACATCAAACTCGTAAAAAAAGAAAACAAGACAAGAAGCTATTATATATATGCTCCCTTATCTATGCATTAGACGCGACCAACACATCAACCAGGATCAATCCATTTCTCTTCAATGCTTCTTTCTTCTTCTCCTCCTATAAAACCACATCTTCTTTACGACTTTTTGCACACCATTTTCACCTTCATATCCTATTACAACCTCATTTTCGATTCAAAAATGTTGAAACACAACGTAAAAAAATTGAAATTCAGCTCTGCTACAGGCATTTCACACTTCTTGTGATATGCAGCAAATGCATATGTTATCACTGAAAATAACAAAGAGTGTATAAAAACTTATCCATAGTGCTCAATCACACCTTAAAGTGGCGTCTTGGAGAACCAGAGGTGCCTAACATGCATGTTTAGCACATACCCGATGGACTTAAGAAATAACAGATGGTTAGGGAGAGTTTGTTGTAGGGAAATAAAAGACATCGTAGCGAGACCAAAGATAAGGTAAGTAATTTTATTGATGTAATATATGTGCAGCAAATGAATAAATCTTGTTCAGAAATGGAAAACCCAACAATCAATGCAAAGGGTGTAGATTCTATCTGAATATATATATCTCTTGCTAATCGTGTGATGACAATTGAATAAATTGGCGTTGGTGAAACACTAACAATTCTTATGGGAAATGAGAAAAATGAATTATTCTCTTTGCTTTGTTTATTCTTTAGTGTAGTCTTAATTTAGAAGAAAATTTTGATTTCTTATGTAAAATGAATGAAAATTCATTTTTGAATAATGACACCGTTAAATTTTGGCGACACCATTTAGAGAATTGAAGAGGTTGGAAGTAGCTTGGTAATGGAGAAAACAGTTCGCAAATCGAAGCTAAGGGGTAGAAGTTATAGCAAAAAAGGCGGAGTGGTGCTGAATGACAGCGACAGGCGTCTGAGGAAATGGTCAGACGTCTGAGGCTTCAGCAAACCTGTACCAGAGACTTAGAGCACACGCTTGAAGTTTTGGTCAGACGTCTGAGTCAGTTGTAGAATTTTTCCAAAGAGCAAAAACAGACGTCTGTCACTTTGGACAGACGTATGATGTCTCAGGGAAAAAATTTCCGGAGACCTTAGACAGAAGTCTGTCCCATTGTGATAGACGTTTGTGACGACTTCAGCCAGTTTTTTGGTCTCAGATTAACATGAAGATTTGTGATATTTGAATGGGCAGTTTTGGAACTTTTCCTAGGTTTTCTATTCTCTTATATAAGCTATTTCTTGGATCCAGATTTCTATGCGACAGAAAGCGACTGCAAGGGTTTTATCCTCCACTAATTAGAGTTAATCAAAACCTTATTTTCTTTAATTCTCCTCTCCATAAATCAATTTCTAATAGAATTTTGATCATTGTAATCAATCTCTTAAACTCTTCTCATCGATATTAATAAAAGTTCTCTCTTAAAGTTGATTTACACTAACACGATATTAGTGGAATCACTATAAATCACCATGTGATTTATTTTTCGTTATTGCTTTGATTTATATATTGCTTGTTTGAGAATTGCGATTGATTTTGGATTGGATTGCTTGGAATTGATATATTGATTGGTTGTTTTCATACTTCTTACCACGATCTCACTTTTCTGCTGCATTGGGATTTTGATTTGAGTGGTATCGAGTTAGAATTCCATCATAACATTTGATATCAGAGCTCTGGTGTTGGTAGGTGGTTGTAGAAATGCCAGAATCAGATAATACCTCAAGTAGTTCCTCTATGGGTAATCAAAGTGGTGTAGCGCCTTATATACGTGGTTCGTATGCAGCTTCTGGATCACAATTGGATATAGACAAGTGGAATGACGATAATGATTTTGAATGATTGCAATGAAAGATGAAACCGGTTCTAAGGAGGAATCGGGTGCATCGGGTAGCGTTTGACACACATTTGTTATCAGCGGACATCTCGGATGTTGAGAGAGATGAAATGGAAGAGTGGGCATTTACTACACTTCAACTTGCTATGGGAGAGAATGTTATCTTCGAAATTAGTGGTGAGACTACAGCTAAGGGTATTTGGGACAAGTTGGAGGAGTTGTATATGAAAAAGTCATTGAATAATTATTTGATCTTATTGCGAACATTCTTCACTTATAAGATGAAGGAAGGTACTTCACTAAAGGCACACTCGAACACTTTTGATGATTTGCTAATGAAGATGAAGATAGTAGATTTGAAGAATGAGGAAGAGAAAAAGACAATGATATTGTTGTGTTCGTTGCCAGACCACTATATAGTTTCTCAAATAATTTGATCTATAGTCGGAATACATTGACTCTTGATGATATCAAATCATGTCTTTTTAGTGAGAAGTTGTAGGATCGAATGAAGGAGTAGGGTGGTGGAAGTAGTGATCATGGTTTGTTTGCGGAGAAGGAGAGGTATGTGAAGAAGGAGAACCGGTGGCACTCTAAATCAAGGAACCCTGGTTGGAGAGTAAAGTCGAAGGAAAAAAAGGCAAATGTTATATTTGTAAGAATCCCGGTCATTGGAAGAATGATTGTCCGGAAAAGGAGAAGCCAAAGAAGGAAGTAGCATCTTTATCAGTAGCGATGGAGAGTGGAGTTGGTGAGGGGACATAGATATTTTATAAACGGTAGCATCAGATGTTTCGGGTAGAGAATGAGTGCTCGATTCAGGGGCGTCTTACCATATGACGCCAGATAGGAATTATTTTTCTTCTTACATCGACATCGAAGGAACTTCAATTGTTAGGGGAAATAGTGCTATTTGCAAGTCGAAAAGCATTAGTTCCATGCAAATTTGGATGTCTGACGGAATGGTTTGTACTCCCGCTAATGTGCGTTATGTTACGAGAATTAGGAAGTCTGTTATCTCTTTGGGGCGGCTGGATTCTTTAGGTTGTATGATTACTATTGAGAGTGATAGCTTGCGGGTTTCGAAGGATGCATTTGTGGCGATGAAGGGTGCTAGGACTCATGGTATTTATTTTCTTTAATGAGTCACTATAGAAGGTGAAAACTATATATAAGTTGATAGTTCTCGTGGCTTGGATACAACGAGATTGTGGCATTTGAGGTTAGGTCATATCTCGGAGAGGAGTTTGGATATTCTTCGAAAGAGGGAGATGATCGATGGAGAGTGTTTCAACAAACCAGAATTTTGCGAGGAATGTGTCATGGGAAAGCAAACCAAAGTTTCATTCGATGAGGGAAAGCATGATTCAAGAAGGGTTCTTGAGTACGTTCACATGGATGTTTGGGTACCGATGCCGGTAGCTTTTTTGGTTGGAGCTCGCTATTATTATTTTTTTGTTGATGACTTTTCTTTAAAAGTATGGGTGTATGTAATGAAGGCCAAGTCGGAGGCATTTGCAAAGTTCAAAGTATGAAAAGCTCTTGTTGAGAATGAGAGTGACAAGTCTTTGAAGGTTCTTAGGTCTGACAATGGTGGACAGTACGTTTTCGGAGAATTCTTGGAGTTTTGCAAGCATCATGGTATTCAAAGGCATTTTACTACACCGGGAGATCCACACTCGAATGGTGTCGCGAGAATATGAATCATACTTTACTTGAGAAAGCTCGATGCTTGAAATTGACATCGGGTTTGGCTAAGGGATTTTGGGCTGAAGCTTTATCAACCACAGTGCATATTATTAATCGAATTTCATGCTCAGCTATTGGTAACAAAATTCCGAAGGAAGTATGGAAGGGAAAGAGCACTGACTTAAGTTATTTTCGTGTGTTTAGTAGTCCGGTTTATATAAATGATCTGGAAAATGATAAGCTTGAACGTAGAGCTTTCAAGGGGATTTTGCTTGGTTATACGGATGGAGTAAAAGGCTGTCGGATTTGAAATCTGAAAACGAAGAAGGTAGTGAATTCTCATCATGTTACTTTTGACGAGTCAGCGTTGGTCAAGAAGAATAAAAGCTCATCGGATTTTCCGGACTTGGTTCATAGTGAATCAAAGAGAAAGAAGTTATTCCCACATTTTGTCCAAGGAGTAGAGAGAGTAGAGTGGTTGGAGATGCTTGCGAGGAGGTAGCGGTTGATGTAACATCACATAGTTCATAGGGTTCCTTTAGTAGTGTTGGTGATGTGCATGATTCTAAGGAAGATTTAGTTCAAGGTGGAGCCAAACGAGGTTTAGGCGATGACACTGCTACTCGGGTTGGTCGTCGTACTATAAGGCCACTCGAAAGATATGGTGATTGGAACTATCTTAGCTTTTGTGATAGTTTGAACTATGCTCTTCCTATAGTCTAAGATGAGCTGGTGGACCATGACGACGTCATGGAGTTGAGCGATAAGTCGAAGTGGATTTGTGCCATGGAGGAAGAAATGCAATCATTGATGAAAAATCAAAATTGGGATTTGGTTCCATTTCATAAAAGAAACTCTGCTATTGGACGGAAATGTATATACAAGGTGAAGGACGACAGAAGATAAAAAGCTAGGCTAGTGGCTAAGGGGTTTGCACAAAGGAAGGGGAAGGAGTATGATGAGATTTTCACACCGGTAGTGCGCCATACTTCTATTTGGATATTACTTGCTATAATTGCTATTCACAACTTGGAGTTAGAGCAACTTGATGTGAAAACCGCCTTCTTTCATAGTGACTTGGATGAAGACATCTACAAGGAGCAACCAGTAGGTTTTGTTATGGATAGTAAGTCAAATTTGGTTTGCAAGTTAAAGAAATCACTATATGGTTTGAAGCAATCACCTAGACAATGGTATAAGAGGTTTGATCATTTTATGCTCGAAAATGGTTTTGATAGATGCATCAAAGATGCTTGTGTATATTTCAAGAAATTGAAAAATGATTGTTGGATGTATTTACTCTTATATGTGGACGATATGCTCATTGCTTCTAAAGACAAGAATAAAATCAACAAGCTAAAACTGAGTTTGAAATCGAAGTTCGAAATGAGGGATCTTAGAGAAGCAAGGAGGATATTGGGCATGGAAATAGAAAGTGATGAAAGCGTTTTGAGTTGAAACTAACTCAAAAGGAATACATACAGAAAGTGCTTTGCCGATTTAGCATAGAGAATGCAAAGGCGTCAAATACATCTTTACATTTGTATATGAAGCTTTCGAGTAAGGGAACACCTATCTTGGAGAAAGACAAGGCTTTTGATCGGGGCATGAGGGTGGAAAGTGATATGTTGCAGTCGAGCCCCACAGACCACTTTTGGTGTCAACCTGCTATGTCAGGCCAGCTCAACACTTGCTTCAATAGTTGGTTTGTGAAAACTTTAACGGGGTGAGCTTGGAAATATACCCATAAACACCAGGCCACCATTAACAGGCAGTAGGCCAGCTTCTCCAACATGGAATAACTTGTTTATGGACTTGTTAACTTCTTGCTTACATCGTAGACAAGCCATTGGACTTTCACTTTATCATAAATCAAGGAGGTACATATTGCATGGTTATTTACTGCAAGGTATAAGTATAGGTCCTCCCCGTCAATGGTCATGGAAAGCATAGGGGGTGTGGCTAGATTTCTTTTTAAGCCCTTAAAAGCTTTGTGCATTCTTCACTCCATACAAAAAACTTACCATTCTTGATAAGGTCGAAGAAAGGTGCACAATAGTCCATGGCTTTTGATACAAAGCCACTAAGTGTCAAGGTAATTCCATTTACACTCTACACTTAATTGACCGTGCGAGGTATCTGCATTTCTTGAATTGCCTAAATTTTATTGCGATCCTCTTTAGTGCCCTTGGATCTTACCACTAAACAGAGGAACTTCCTAGACTATGCTGCAAAGGAATAATTCCTAGAGTTGAGCTTCATATTGTATCAATAGAGGATGCATAAAATCTTGGTCGGATTTCTACGTATCCCCGGCCTTTTAAGATTTAGCAAGCATATCATCCACGTAAACCTCCATTGAACAATCTGTTAGGTAAACATCCAATTGACGAGCCATTGATATGTAGCATTGCGATTTTAAAGGTCAAAATACATAGCCCGATAATAGTAGAGTTTGGGGTTGGTGATGAAGGAGGTATACTCTTGAGTTGGGCCTTGCATTGCAAATTGATTATACCTATAGTAGGCATCCATGAACATAAGTAGAATGTGACCATCAATCTCCTTTATAAGTTGGTCAATGCGGGGAAGAAGGAAACTGCCTTTAAGGTAGGCTTTGTTAAGATCTGTGAAATTGATACAAATTTTCCTAGCCCTACTAAGCTTTCGAACAAGCACTATGTTGGATATCCAGATAAGGTATGTTGCATCACAAATGAAACTTTTTCCAATAACTTCTATACTTCCTCCTTGCGTGCCTTATATTGCTAGGGATTGCGAGGCCACCTCTTTTGCCAAACCGGACAGCCTATTAGGTTAATGTTGAGGGAGTGACATATAAATGAAGGATCTATGTCGGTCATGTCGACAAGCCTTCAGGTGAATACATCTTTACTCTTCCTTAAGAAAGAAATCAGCTCTCCCATACTTCCGAACTCAAATTTGTGCCTATTTGAACGACCTTGTTGGTGTCATCGCTGTCGATTGATATTGCTTTGAGTGAATAGCTGGCCCACTGTCATGACTGGAGTCTCGTATACAGGAATTGAGTGGATCATCGTTACTATCCCCCATGCTGTATTTTAGGCAAGTTGGACTAACACTTATATCATGTGTTCAACTACATCCTCGATTGGTACAGACGTCTACGCTCAAGAAATTTGGCCATGTCTACCCCCGTCTCTCACAGATGAGTCCTCCGACGCTAAGAGGGAAGGAGTGGTAGTATCTTATGTTCCCGCATTCTAATAGGGGTGGAATTTTTCATTCCAAGTGGCTATAAGTTCCTTGGACTTTCTTGGGTTATGCAGGGAAAGATTAGTCCCATCCACCATGTTGTCTTTGCCAAGGGGACTGATCAATGTGGATGCTTCATCTTTAAGACCTTGGGTAACCCCGCCATGAGCATAAGTAATTGGTATCTCAGACATCCTCTTGGACTTGTCACCATTGAGAGTTTCTATTTCTTTTTGTATCATAAGTACTCCCTTCTATGCATGTTGTAGAGAGATGTTGTAATAATCCCTAGAGGCTTGGTGGTTGCCTTAAACGCGTCTTATTCCTCCCTTGGTTGGTAATTTAATTATTAGATGTAGATAGGCCACGATTGCATCCATGTCCACCAAGGCTAGTCTATCTGTTATAGTGTTATATGCAGATGGATGATCCATCATAAAATATTGTACTTGAACCTTAGCCACCAAAGATTTTCCGTCAAACGTGACTATGTGAGAGGAATCCCTAGGGGTACTATGCCAATGCACCAAACCTATAGATGGGTAGTGCACATGGAGTAAGGATAGAATTAGGAAGCTTCTTCTCGTCAAAAACTTCTTTAAACATCACATTAACGGAGCTGTCCTCATCAATGTAGAAATTATGGACCTTGGTGCAAGCCATACTGATCGAAATGACCATGAGATCATAATGGGGGAAACCAACTCCTCTTTTCCCTTTAATAGTATAAGTGTTATGGGCAATATTTCCCATGAGATTATAGCTTAGTTGAGGTGAGGTAGAAGGCAAGGAAGAAAGATGAGAGAAGTAAAAGCTCCCTCTCTCTTTGTTCGATGACCCAAGTACCAATTAGAGTTTTTCGTTTGGTACCTAAGCGCTAAACATGATTCTCAGTTTGGTCTTAGAGGCTTACCAAACCAAATGGCCGTAGATCCCACCGGACCAAGGGTAGAAGCACATATCAGACCGAGCCATATTCCCTAGTGACATGTCGAGCTAAGCCTATAGAAAGCCCATCGAACCAACAAGAGCCGAACCAAATTGGAAAGCATATGAACTTGGCCAATAACTTGTCCCCATCCATCCAAGCTAAACCGACATCTTCCGAACCAAGTTCCTAGCCGAACCGAGTAGTGTACATATTGAAGGAAATATGCATATATTTGGAAATAATCAAGCATGTTCCATATTCTTGGTAATATTTGTTCTGGGCATGATATATCAGGAACATCCTAATTGATGACACCACCACCTCGTCCCTACAAATACTCAAGCATTTGGCATTCAAACGACAACATTGAGGTTCAATAAGACTATAAGCTGCAGAATCAACTACATAGAGCATCCGGATCATCATTTTCTATTATAAAGCTGTGTATTCTTCATTAATTGCTTGTAATATCAAAATATAAGATAAAGGAATAAGAACAAAACAGTGGATGTAGGCTTTTTATTTCTGAACCACTATAAAACCTAGTGTCTTTTACTTGTTCTACTTTTTATTCTTTATTTAATCCACTACAACAAATGGATAGGAGGTGTTTGCCCCTATTTTTGTAAACAATTTTGTTGCTTTCACTGAATGTGTAATTTATCCTCAACATGCCTCCCAAATCTAAGATCAAAGTAGCCGCTACCAATAGGGGTGCATACCGTGACACAGTAGAACAAGATAACCATTCTTCTAGTACTCCATCTCCGAATGACATCACTAGAGGCGACTTAGACAGAGTTGTAGCGGTCCTTGATACTCATCTTGTCATCCAATAACAAGCTATTATGGATCAAATCAGCACAGCCAAGTGTAACACCACAGAATTTTGTGGTGATTTTGAATATTTAATTAATTTTATATATTTAAATAGTTGGTTTTTAAGTTTGATAACATATATTCAAATATAGTGATTATATAGATATTTGAATTGGGAATTAAAAATTAATTAAATAGATTTAATAGCCTTATTTAACTCCTTTTAATTAATAAATAATCATGGTAAACTCTTTTTATTAAATTTCTTTTTAGTAATAAATAGTTTGAAAAATAATAAGAAAATCAATTGTTAATAATAAATAGATTTTTGTTGACGTATCTTTTAATTTAATTTATTAGATTTTTTCTTACTTTTTAATTTAGAAAATATTTGAATTATCGTTTGACGTATTTTATGGCAAAAATGGTATTTTTGAAATTTCACAAATTGAAATAGTATGTGTATTTTATTATTAATTTGTGATCTTGTCGCATTTTTTAGCGTGACCGTATTTTTGTTTTGTCATTCGTGGTTCGTATGTGAACGGAATATTATGTAGCGGAATACCATAAAACCATATTTTCGAATCCTTTAAAAAGTTCAAATCAAATTCAAATTTGATGGTGATGTGATGGGTTGTTTGGAATCTTTGTCTTGCTTGAAACATTTGTTTAACATGTGGCGAAAGTAAGAAAAATGACTTTTATTTGTAAATTAGAAAAATTGACTTGAACTTTCTTTCTTCTCTCTTGTTCATTTCTATTCACTATAAATAAAAAGGAAAAGCAAGCTCTTGCTTTAAAAATCAAAACAGAGTGCTATACTCTTCTTAATATTACAAACCCTTTTCCTTTGAGTTTGCAAGGTTGAGATCTTCAAATCCATATGCGTATAGATGGGTGCGACACGATTTGGCATTGATCATTGTTTTAGGCAGGAGGGTTGGTGAACTAGGGTTTCAAATTGAGCAAGTTATAGGCGAAGATAAGCGACGAAATCGGTTCCTTTGTATTTGTTGTGTTGAGGAGTAGTTGTGGAAGGAGTTTGGTGCTGCTTTGCATCATTTTGGGTGGCACAACCTGATGGGGTTGAGAGGAATAGGTTTCAAGTTGCATTTTAAATGTATCGATCGAGCTCGTCATTGAGCCATCGCTTGTGATGTACATGCATAGTGGAGACGAATGATGAAGGTGGTTTGTCGAACGGCGACCTGGAGGTAGAGAAATCACATGCATGCATGCGTCCATGGGAAGTATCAACCGTGCATGAATTTGTTAATACTAGGAAAGAAGGGTTTAAACTAAATGTTGGTGATTAGTATTAACCAATGTAAATTGATTAATATAATTAACTCGATTTCTTATAAAATAGATATCTTGTTCACACGAGGTCGGATGTGCACATGGTCAGTTGTGTTGGACCCGTATCGATGTTATCTACACAATAGAGTTGGTTTCATTTAATTTGAAGCTAGCAGAATTTTAAGGTAAAATTGAACGTTAGATCAAACCAAAACATGAAAGCATCAGCTAGAATTTCAGTGAGTCTACTCACCTCTAAATAAACTATATGATATCTGTGTTGCTATAGCTTATTATTGATTGCTTGGGTGATAGTGATAGTTTTAAGGAAGTATAAATTAATAATAAAATTATGGTGATTTAATTATGTTGAACGTTGTTAAATTAGTTATACTTCATTTAAGATATATGTTTAGCAGAATAAAACACCATTCTGCTATAATTAAATTGAACAGATTATTTTGACCATCTATCGAGCATAATAAATCATCATTCCGTGCTTGCAAAGTAAAAAGATTATTTTTGAAGTTAATTAATATGTGAATTAATTAATAAAATATATGTTAGCTATTGGTTGCGAATTGTTGATATTAATATGTATGTTATTATTATTTGATTATTTGTGTGGATTTGTATTCCCATTTGATAGCGGATGGCATAAATAACCTTTTTGTTGCAAGGGATAAAAAGAAGAAGTCGGAATGTTTTTATAGCAAATAGGCAGCCACGGGACACTTCAAAGTACATATATTTATATAAGATTTACAGAGGACTTTTGTAGAGAGACCCTAAAGGGGTTTCTCGCTAATATTGATTTATCTGTGTTCTTATATTTCTTATATTGGTGTTTGCAATATTTGTGATATGCTAATTGAATTGTGTAAGTGTCGTTATAGCGATTTTCGCTATATAGTCATTTATGAAATATCATCTCCTTAAACCCTTGGGTGTGTTGAACTTGGGCTTATGTTTGTAAAAATAAATGTTTGGTTGCATTTTCGCACTTTAAAAGCTATTTAACTATATTTTCAAATAATTTGAGAAATTTGAAAATAAAGGATAAGTATTGATTAAAATTTGCAAAAGAAGTTATAAAGTTGATTAATTATCTTTCGGAATAATTAACGTTGTTTTAAATTTATAAAAAGATTCTAAATTTGATTTATTATCTTTCGGGATAATTAATATTATTTTAAATTTATAAATAATTTTAAATTTGATTAATTATCTTTCGGGATAATTAACGTTGTTTTAATTTATCAACGATAGTTTAAAAATGTGGAAATTTTTAAAAAGGAATGTTTAAAAACAACGCTAAATGTAAATTGTTTTGGTTTTATAGTAAATAATGTTTTTAATGACATTCGTTTCTGACCCTTCTTTTTAATATACTTAGAAATATTAACAAAATATTTTAAAAGAGTGTTTTTAAAGTGTTTTACAAATAGTTGTGATGTAAAAATCAAGCTGAGAATTAATTGTTTTAAAAGCTTGATTTATTTATTGTGGCAAGTGTATGTGATTTAATTCTAATATACAATCATTCGTTTATTTCGATAGTTGATTTCTTGACTATCGGTTCCAATATCCATCTTCGTGTTTCATCGATTTAAGATGAATTTGTTTTCTCATTTGGGACATTTAAACACTTGCTATTCTTAAAGTTAAGAATGTTGTCAAGATAGGAAGCAATACTTCCCTTGTCTGGATTTTTTTCCCCGGTGTAGTATTAGTTTGTTTTCGATAGTTGAATTCATCGACTATCGATTTTGTGTTTCGTCAATCTAAGATGATTTTTAGCTCATTTTGAGCACTGGCATCCGACACCATGGATAACTAAAATCAAAGAGCGAGTGAGAGCCAAATTGGGTCGCACCCATTGGAGTACGTTTACATTTATTTAGATATTTGTTGATATCATGCATGCGATGATGTGAAATATTCAGATGCTCATGTGAAGCAGGGTCCAGCTTGGAAGTTCCTGAGAGTGATGCGTGTTTAGCATGCACTCACAAGTATATTTTATCTAGATGTATACTTTCGATGCAGAGGGTACACATTCCTTGTCATGTTGGATAAATTCATTCTCCATGTTTGAATCGAACCATGGAGTTAATCTTTTCTTAATTGCATCGAGAAGTGCATAGAGCTCTTCTTTATGATTAATTATTTTTTTCTATTCTTTAAGTTTGTATTTTAAACTTGCATGTGTCCATCCTTTCTTGTTTTGATTGTTATTCTAATTGATTTCCTTTTTCTCCATGTATGAATGTTGCCCTTGTGAGGTAAAAACTCATTCCGTGTTTAGCGGCATGGCCTCACAGAATTATTTACATTTACCAAGTCCCTTAAATTTTCTCACGTTGGTTTATCAGACTGGTACACGGGTGTTATTTTATGATAATGCTTGGGCCAAGTCGAGTATTTTCCAGATTGGCATTGGTGTTATGGAGCTCTTAGAGAAGAGCAGGATGTTCATCTACCGAAGTATTTTGTGACGACCCGTAAAACCGTACCCTTTGAATCGGCAATAAACCATACATGTCTGACCCAAAAAGCACAGACTGACGAAAATTCATGAGAAAGAAAAGAAGATAGAAGAAAGAGAGAAGAGAGAACCAAACAGAACAATCGAGAATCTCACATCGCAGCGAAATAACATATAATATCGTATCAATGATCTTTACAAAACAGAAACTATAATATCATATACATCAATCAGATTTAAACAATCAATCACTATTCATCATTCTGGACAGTTACAATAACATGTCCTTACAATTGTCGATAATATAAAATAACAATGATGCAGCAGATAATAAACAGATACATGTATACAAAAATAAAGATCTCCAGCTCTCCTACTGAAGCTCCAAAAGCATATGAACTTGTAAATATACTCGGTCTGACCCAAGCATGAAAGTGAAGAATGCCCGGGTAAGTTTGGTAAACCAGCATAAGAAACACACTCAACTGAATTTATTAGATTACCAAAATTTTCCTTTCAAAATAAAACTATCACGTAAGACACGCACACACATAAACAGGGATATGTTTTTGCCTTACGATACCTAAAACATTTCATGTCAAATTCTCTTATATTATAATAGTGTCTATTGCACAAATAATATTAAGCATAGCCGAAATGGTTAACCACATAGCCTTTCGAGGATATTCATTACGCCAATACAAACAAAACCGCAAGCTTGTAGTCGAGTTTGAATTTCCATACAAATGACCAGGTGAAGGGACTACCTTCCGGCAATACATCTCTGGAGAAATGTACCGAGGAACATCACAAAGGAACATCTATCAACACAAGACCGACCTATCTCTGTTACTAGATAGAACTAAATATATCATCCCCTGATCGTTACCAACCTTTCCGAGGGCCCATATAGCATACAAACCACATTAATTTACATCCCAAATGTCATAGCGGGAAGAAATATTTCTAGAAGGGGATGATCATATCCTACTTGGGAATGACCCACTTAGCCTTACCACATCTAATCTTGTTTTGGTCATTTCCGATTGATGAGACTTGAGGTAGTGATTACCTTTCACATATCACATATCACATCACTTTAAATGCCACATTGCCATTTCCATTGACTACTAATTGCCTTCCATAAAAATACAACTGATGTGTACGTAAATATGCATATATTTACATCCATATTTTATCTCTTTTTATTTAAATAAATATCATATTTGGGAATTTTTAAATGTTTAAAACCAAAATTCAATTATTTCAAATCATCATATATTCATCTTCATTCAGGGGAAAAAATGGTCATTTTTATGCATATGTCAATTTGAGAATTTTTACTTGGACATTTTTCATAACTTGTATAGGAAATTTTGATGCTTGTGGAAGTGGGATTCATGATGATATATGCATGCATAAGGGAACACAAAGGAACGAAGGAGAAATAATTCAAGTTCAAGATCATAGAGGACCCCACCCACTTACCTAAATCTACAATTAGAAGCTAATGGACAATTAAGTGGATATTAAAACTTCATGCACATTAAATGATGGATTGATTAGTGGCTAATGATTACTTTGTGGTCATACTTCCTAAAGAACATTTTAGGAAGCACCCTAAAAATGGAATTAGAGTTTTATGCATGTATAAATAGTCCTCTTACGTACATGTAAATATCTTCTACTCTTTCATTTTGCTTAGGAAATTAAGAAAGAAAGTTGTAATGACAATGTTTCATGAAATAAAAATGTCTTCCAAGCCTCTTCCTCTTTTCTTTTCTACATGCTTTTCTTTGCTTTTATGTTAATGTTTATTTTTATGCTCTCTTTCTTTTAATGTTCATAGCTTAGATTTACATTAATGCAAGTAGTATAGCTTTAATTTTATGCAAGTAGCTTAATAGTTAATCTCATTTCCTCCTTTGTTTAGTTTTTATTTCTTTTGCTTTTAATGTTGAAAATTACATGTGTTGACATGATAACACAAATGAGTAGCTAAAACCCTTCAATTTAGGGGTAATGAAGCTCTCAAATATTATGTAATTTCAATATTTCTATTATTTACGATCTCTTTTGGTTTATGCTTCATGAGAGTGAATTTTCATATAAGTTTATACAAGTGGGTTTGATAGCTTATGTTGCTTTTGCAAATGAGCTATTCTTATTCAACATAAACACAATTTGCATCATCATTTTCTAATCCATTTTTTATTTTGAAAAGAAAGTAAAAACAAAATTTGATGATCTATCTTACTAATTACAATAGTAAATAGATCATACTTCAAATTGCTTTGGCTTTGGCTTCATCTTCATAAGAATTTGTAAGTGTTTAATTGTTGTATTATAGTTCGTTGGTTTGAGTTATGTTAATTAATAATAACATAAACAAATCATACTTATGATAAATGCAACAATTATTTCACTTGATTTCATAACTAGAGATCATAAATTATTTGTTTGTTGATTTACAAAAATATGAGAGTGGACTTACATTCACTATGCACTTACATTCTATGCACCTCTCTTCTGTCCAAAAACTATAGACATGTACCCTCCTCCTCGGCCATACTTCACCGAATCATCATACAACTCTCAATTCACACCATACATTTCTGCCACCATCTCCATACACCCTGCACATTATCATTTCTGCAATTTCTTCACCATATACAAACACCACTACAAACAGTCATCTACCCTTCTCACTTCAACCAAACCGTACAAACTACATAACAGCACTTCCAAACTGCTTCTCCAATCCAAGCACATCATTAACTAGTGACAACACTTCATCCCCCTCCAATACCAACATTCACTGCAATTCCTCCTTGTTTCCTGCCCCTGCCTCTCTCCTCTGCCCACATATCCAAACAACCAAGTTCATCCACTCTTATACATAGAATCTGCCGCTGTCAAAAACTTCATCGCCTCCTGTTATCTTGAAAGCAACCACATCACTCAAACTCAAACCACCATCTTCCACAGTCAATCTGAACATCCACCATACATCTCCCCTCTGATTCCTACAACATGTCTACATCATAAGAACTGCACCCTTACCGTTCAACTTCACTGACTTGATCAGCCTCATCACCAACTGCATTTTCATTTCCACCCACAACACCTGTCAGCATAAACAACATCATCATCCCTTATCCCCACATCTGCTTGCAACTGAACATCATTGACATCCTCCACCACATTATACCACTTCACCACTTCACCAATTCAAAACCACTTTGTCATCAAAAACTGCCAACAAATCCCCTGTCCACCTGAAACACGCACTGCCTTGATACTTGCCATTAAACTACCCACAAACATCCACTGACATTACCCCATTCCTCCTCCAATCCCCTGCACATAAACATAGCAGCAGCCTCAACCGTTGTAAACCACCTGAAACATCCCATACATCATTCCCCGATTACCTGAAACAAACAACTCCACCACTAGCTACCAATACTCAACAATACAATTCCACCATCACCATTACATATAATCCATAAGAGCACAGACAACCACTGCAGTGAACATAACCCATACGACTGCTCAACTTCATTCTTTTCTCCCCTACATTGTCTGAAACTTGCCACCATAAGTCTTTTACTGCCTTGCCCACATCCCTCTGCTGACCAGAGACTCACGCAACATCAAACCGCCTGGTCCTCTTCTCCATAATCCTCAACAAACTCGCTTCCAATCACTGCCTCTCGAACCCACGAACAACCAAAAGCAATCGAATTCCTCCACCTGCGACCTCAAATTGAAACGCACAGCAGACAATCGCGACCACCAACTCGAACCAAAATTCTCAAATTCAATCGTGAACCACCTTCGCATTTCCCAAATTTCTCGAATTTCCAAGCCACAACGTCCAAGTTAAAGCAGTTGAACCTAATTTCTTTCATCCCAATTTTTTTCGTTCATTTGAATTATTCATCTGAATATATTTTTTCAAAAGACAAAAGCAAGTTTGGTTTTTTTTTTTTTTTTTTTTTTTTTTGTGTTTTATAGAAGTTCGTTTTAGAGAGGGGATCAGGCATTTGGCAGTTGTGTTCAAATGGGTTGGGTCCTTCAGTTCTAAAAGAAAATAGAAAAAATTTGTGTGTTTAAAGTTATTTTTTCCTCTCTTTCTTTCTTTTAAGTTTCTTTCAAGTCTTCTAAATAAAATAAGTTTTTGATGTTTTTGAAAATCTTTTGTTTTTTTTGTTTCTTTTGATTTCAATAGTTTTTTATTTTCCTTTGTTTAGTTTCTCCTTTGATATATATACACAAAAAAACTGTGTGTGTGTGTGTATATATATATATATATATATATATCTTTGTTTTATTTTCAGGTTGTCAAAGCAAAAAATCGCAAAAAGAGAAGGCTCGCTTACTAAAAAAAATTGCTTGCTTATAAAAAAAATCGCAGCTAAAAAATAAATTGCTAATAATCTACACGCTTTGGTATCGTGCTTTCATCCTTTGTTTTATTTGAATTGCATTGTTGGCTGCTTGCATTTACATATACACATACATACATACATACATACATATATAATTTCAAAATCTAAGAGCAAAACAAGCCTCATTTTAGTTCATTGTAAATTCACGTTTAATTTTTTCTTTGCATTCATCTCATCTTATTTTTCTTTTCTAAGGGCAAAACCCAAGTTCACATAAGGTGAGAGATTTCACCACCCTTCGCTTAGCCCACAAACTCATTTCATCATAGAATTTGACTAATAATAAAGGTTAGACATTCGACTTAAGGGTGTCGTGAGCTCATCTAGGGCTTGATTGTATCTTCAAAAAAAATTTCTTAAAATATTTTTCCTCTTGGTGTCTAGGTTGTAGCAGAGTAATAACCAGTTATAAAAATTACGATCATTCTTAAATATTATACCGTCTGTTCCTCAGAAGGTACTTAAATCTTTGGTTACATTGCTATGGTGATTCATGGTGCAACAATAACTCCTGTCCGTTACCTGGCTGAGAAATATTTTCGTTGATTTTAGACAAAGTGTGATTATACAATGTTGGATTAAGAGCTACTAAGGACCGAAAACTGTAATTAAGTACTTTACATTCATCTAGTTGCATTAGTTCATGCATATTTAAAAAGAAAAAAAAGTCAAAAATCCAAAATCCCAAAAAAAATTGTAAATTTTACTTAACTTAGTTTTTTATTCAAAAAAAAAAATCTTTTTTCCTTTCCTTTGAAAATTTTCAATCAAAAACAAAAATCCAAAAATATATATATATAAAATCTTTTCAAAAAAAAAAAATTAAAAATTCAAAAAAAAAAAAAATCAAATTTCCATTTTCTAAAAACAGAAATCCTTTTGGTCAATATTTGAAAGTTTGAAAATTCAAAACAAAAAAATGAAAACAAAAACATACAAAAAAATTGAAAAACCCAAAAATAATAATCAAACCTCTCTTTTAAAAATAAATTTCACTTGGTAAATATTTTTCTTCCTTGTAAAAGAACAAACAAATTTTTTCACTTCATTTTTCTTTCATTCTCTAAACTCGATTCTTACTTCTTTCTATTCTCGACTTTCACTTGTGCATGAGCATTCGGACTCTTGACACAACAACAAATCGTTGGACTCGCGACTCAACAACTAATAGTTTAACTCAAACAGATGATACTCCCGAAATGGCTAACGAGAACGCCCTTCGAACTCTTATGGATAGAATCTTTCCCGATAGAGTTTCTATTCCATCTTGCATCACATTACCCGCCCCTATGGGTAACCATTTTGAAACTCATTCGAACCATATCGCCACACTTTCGAAATTTGGCTATTTCGAGCACGATAAACCATACATCCTTTTGCCTAATTCGAACAAGTCCGTGCAACCATAAACTCCAACAACTTTCCGATGACGGAATCAAACTTTGGTTAATCCTATCCGCTCTTACGGATTACGCTGAAAAATGGTTGTATAGCTTACAATCGAACTTGATTAAAACTCGAGAAGAATTCGTAAAAGCTTTCTTAAAAAAGTTCTACCCTTTGGAAAAAACAAGTACAATCCGAAACGAAATTGTAAATTTTCATCAATTCAAGGGAAAACCATTCAGAAAATATTTTGAAGGATTAAAGAGCTTTTGATAAAATGTCCACACCATAACTTTGAAAAATGGACTATTTGCCAAATCTTATACGATAGACTCGAAAACAGCTCACGAACTATGCTCGAATCAATGTGCAAAGGCAACTTTCTTACACAATATCACGACGATGCTTGGCAATTTTTTGAAAATCTCCCTAAAAAATCATCCTAGTGGGAACGTTCGAATGAAAATCAATTTACTCACGATCAAGTGCACATTCGATAGGATCTTCTTTTCTTTGGAAGCCAAGATCGATGCAATGATTAAAAAAAATCGATAACGTTTTCTCGTCGAATCAAATGAACAAGCTTCCCAACCGATGTGTTATAAATGCAGTGATCCTAATCATATAGCCGATCAGTGTTCCAATTCGGTCGAACAAATCAATGCTTTCAAAAAAGCCAAAAACGACCTATTTTCTCCAATGTACAACCCTGGTTGGAGAAATCATTCAAATTTTGTGTGGAACCAAAATAATCACAACACTAATACGGTTCGTCCCAATTTTCAAGCATTTTCGAATAATGCTTCGAATCCTCCCTTGCGGCCCAACCATTTTCAACTAAACTTTGCAGGTCCGTCTCCTAATCAACCGCAACAATCAAATTTTCAACCCAAATTCTGCTTATCCTCCCCAAGACGATAAATGTTTAAGTTTGCTTGACAAAACTCTTGAAAGATTGGCTAAAGAAACTACTCAAAGCCATCAATCAAACAGCAATTTGCAATATTTATTGACCTCATATATGCAAAACACAAACCAATCAATTGCAAAACTTGAAATGAAAATGAGTCAATTAACAACTTTTGTAAGTGCACGCGAACGAGGAACATTCCCAAGCCAGCCCCTTTCAAATCCCAAAAATCAAAACGCAAATTCAAATCAAGCCCATGTTGTTTAAGATAGCAACGTCACCCAATTGAATGCTATCACAACTTTACGTTGACGTAAACAAATATTCAAGTCGTTAACCCAAACGATTTACCGGAAACCTCTCTCGACACTTCTTTAACAACGAACGAATCTGAACAAAACATGGAGCTAAACGTTGAATCGAATGCCAATCAAAATTCTTCTTCTACTTGAGTAGACCTGCTTACCAAGTATTGTGTTCCATTTCCACATCGCCTTCGACCCAAGAAGCACTCGGACCAAAAGAAAATGATGTTGGAAATTTTTGAACAACTGAAAGTAAACATCCCGCTTCTTGACATCGTTCAGCAAGTCCCCACTTATGCGAAATTTCTTAAGAACTTGTGCACCCAAAAGCGACACACTCAAGTGCCCAAAAAAGTCTTCTTAGCCACCAGTTTGAGTGAAGTCTTGTCCCGATCCATGCCCGTTGAATACAAAGATCTTGGCTGCCCTACGATTTCGTGTACAATTGGAGACAAGATGATTAACAAATGTTTGATAGACTTAGGCGCGAGTGTCAACTTGATTCCATACTCCGTGTACGAACATTTAGGCTTAGGTGAGCTCAAACCCACAAAATTTATGCTTCAATTTGCCGATTGTTCCATTGAGAAGCCCGTGGGAGAAATCGAAGACATGCTCACTCAAGTAAGGCAATTCATAATCCACATTGATTTTATCGTTCTCGAAACACAACCAGTGATAAATCCCACAAGTCAAATTCCATTGATTTTAGGTCGACCATTCTTAGCCACCTCGAATGCCTTAATCAATTGTCGCAATGGATCGATGAAAATCTCTTTTGGAAAAATGACTTTGGATCTCAACATTTTCAATCTTGAAAGCCAATCAAATGAACCTCGCGACCAAACGTTGGAAGTTAGTGCCATTCGTGAAATTTGAAAACGAGACACTTGATCTTAACGATGTACGTGAGGCCAAGTATGAAAAATTGTTTCACGAAACTCCCAACGAAAGTGAAGAAACTCTTCCCTTTGAATCACTTCCAGTTGAGTCCGAATCTCAACCCAATTCTTTGATCGAAAAAAATCCCAAAGTTGGATCCCAAGCCACTTCCCGATCACCTTAAGTACACATACTTAGGTGAAAATGAAACTTGTCCTGTCATAATTTCTAACGATATTTCTCTTGACCAAAAAACTTCTCTTCTTTCTATTATTTCAAAAAACAAGGAAGCGAATGGATGGTCGATCTCCGATATAAAGGGAATTAGTCTCGCTCTTGTTCAACATTGCATCCATTAAATCGACATTGCCAAGCCTGTTCGTGATGCGCAATGAAGGCTTAATCCATAAATGAAAGATGGGGTGCGTGATGAAATTCTTAAACTTCTCAACAACAGAATCATTTACCCAATCTCTGATAGTTCATGGGTTTTCCCAATTCACGTTGTAACGAAAAAGTCTGGGCTAACCATTGTCAAGAACGATTCAAAGGAATTTATTCCAACTCGTACTCGAAATGGTTGGCGTGTTTGCATTGACTATCGAAAACTAAATGCTACAACAGGTAAAGATCACTTCCCTCTTTCTTTCATTGACCAAATGCTCGAACATTTAGCCGGCCATGAATTCTACTGCTTCCCTTATGGTTATTCCAGCTATAACCAAATTCCAATCGCATTTGAAAATCAAGAGAAAATGACGTTCACGCGTCTATTTGGTACCTTTGCTTATCGACGTATTCCATTTGGACTTTGTAACGCTCCTGCAACTTTCCAACGATGCATAGTTGGCATCTTTTCTGACATGATCGAACACTTTCTAGAAGTTTTTATGGATGATTTCTTTATCTTTAGTGATTCTTTTTCCTAATGTTTACATCATCTCGAGTTGGTTCTAAATCATAATGTAAAGAAAAACATTTGACTTTGAATTAGGAAAAATGCCACTTTATGGTCAAACAAGGCATAGTCCTTGGACATATCATCTCAAATAAAGGCATTGAGGTAGATAAAGCGAAAATCGACGTAACTGCAAACCTACCCATTCCCAAATCTGTTAAGGACATTCGATCATTTCTACGACAAGCTGGCTTTTACCGACACTTTGTTAAAGAATTTAGCAAAATCGCTCGTCCTTTTGACGATCTCCTCGAAAAATATGTTCCATTCGATTTCAACCATGAGTGTATCTCTTCTTTTGAATGCCTTAAGAACGAACTCATTTCTGCTCCAGTCATTTGCACACCCAATTGGCATCTTCCTTTCGAAATAATGTGTGACGCTTCTAACTTTATAGTTGGTGAAGTCTTAGGACAACGCATTAAAAAAATCCTTCATGTCATTTACTACGTGAATACGACTTTAAACGACGCTCAACTCAACTATACAACAACCGAAAAAGAGCTTCTAGCTGTCGTTTTTGCGCTCGAAAAGTTTCGACCTTACTTAATAGGTTCACACATTACTGTGTACATAGACCACTCCACGCTTCGAAAAAGGATGCTAAATCCCATTTGATTCGCTGGATCCTTTTACTTCAAGAATTTGACTATGCAATTAAAGACAAAGAAGGATCCGATAACGTCGTAGCCGATCACTTGTCTTATCTTTCGAACGCACCATTTTCTTCGCCAATCAATGAAAACTTCATGTTGAACAACTTCTTCCAATTTCTATCGATCAATGGTACGCTGATATAGTGAACTACTTAGTCACTAAAGAAACTCCCTCATCTTGGTCCAAGTAGGACAAATGCAAATTCATGTCCCAAGTGAAATATTTGTATTGGGACGATCCATACTTGATCAAATATTATCCCGTCCAAATCATCCGACATTGCATTCCGGATAATGAGATCAGGAGTGTTCTTTTGTTTTGCCACGATCAAGCGTGCGGTGGATATTTCGGTCCTCGAAAAATTGCGAAAAAGGTGCTTCAGTGTGATTTCTATTGGCCTTCTCTTTTCAAAGGCTCGTTTGAATTTCGTAAAAATCGCGCTCGATGACAAATGCTTGGACAAATTTCTCGATGAGATATGATGCCTCTAAACCCCATTCTTACGATCGAAATCTTTGATGTTTGGGGTATCGACTTTATGGGACCTTTTCGCAATTCCTTTGGAAACTTGTATATCCTTCTCGTTGTCGATTACGTCTCAAAATGAGTCGAAGCCGTTCCTTGCAAAACCAACGACCATAAAATTATTGTCAAATTTCTCAAAGAAAATATCTTTTCGAGGTTCGGCGCACCTCGCACAATAATCAGTGATAACGGAACCCATTTTGCAATCGATCTTTTGAAACATTGAGGAAGAAATATTTGATAACTCACATGTTATCCACTCCATATCATCCTCAAACTTGTGGGCAAGTTGAAGTTTCGAATTGTCAAATAAAACAAATCTTGGAGAAAATTGTCAACAAAAATCGAAAGGATTGGCCTCCGAAATTGACCGACGCGCTTTGGGCTTATGTACTGCTTTTAAAACTAACATTGGGATGTTCCCATTTTGTTTAGTTTACGATAAAGCTTGTCATTTACCCGTTGAAATCGAACACAAAGAGTTGTCGGCAATAAAGAACTTAAACTTTGATCTTGAAAAAGCTGGCACAAACCAAAAACTACAACTCAACGAACTAGAAGAATTTAGAAATGATGCGTATGAAGACGAGAAAATTTATAAAGAATGAACCAAAGTTTTTCTTGACAAATCAATCCTAAGGAAAATGTTTTCGTCTAACCAGAAAGTTCTTTATATGACTCAAGATTTCATTTATTCCCTGGAAAACATAAATCAAGATGGACCGGACCATTTGTGGAATGAATTGTTTTTCCACATGGTGTTATAGAAATAGAGAATCCCAGGAATGGATCGATTTTCAAAGTCAACCGTCATTGTTTGAAACCTTTCTTGGAATTGCCATTTGACCAAGAGGAGGAGCTAATGATTCTTCATGAGCCAAGCTATATCTAGTAAGAATGTTAACCCTCTTTTGTAAACATGTATATATTTTTCCCCATTACACTCATTATATCGTGCATTGACTGTGGGGACAGGTCAAAATTAAGAGTGGGAGGAGTCTCAGTTTCATTTTTTTAAAAGTTTCATGGCATTTTTGAATTTACTTAACCAAAAAAAAACCTCAAAAACATTTTGTGTTTTGATTTATTTTTGGAGAAACACTGTAGGATAAGTATAAGTTTGGTTAATAAATTAATTTTTTTGAAAATTCATTTGTCTTAACAAAAATAAAATGAAGTTTGATTACGAATGACAATGGTTTAACTAGTATATAGAAAGAATCATATATGTTAATTATGAAATATATTCTAAATGAAAATCTTTGTTTAAAAAAAGGTAGTAAATTTAAAGTAAATGATATAACATTTTTACTTTTTAGTTAAATGGTGCTAAGATGATTTTGCAAACACTCTCTTTCAAAAATATATTTATATATACGTAGATAAAAAAACAACACAAAAAAATATATTTGTATATATGTATATATTTTTAACATCGAGAATCATGTGTTCACCATCGTATGTTCACTTGCCATACTCTGTACTCTTCTCACGTAAGCCCAAAATATAGTGCATGATCGGTATATCTGGCCTCAGTTTATCCGAGTTAGGTGTATGTATATAAAAATTCTTTTTAATAAAACCTATAGTCGATAAGTGTTCACACTTGTGTGTTCGCTCGTCATGCTCTGTATTCCCCTCACATCAGTCTGCAAGGCAGTGCATGGGTAATATATCTGGCCTCGGTTTACCTGAGTTAGGCATATGTAAATATTGTTCATAAATTTTCAAATAAGAGAGAGTAAGCAACCAAGCATCATTTTAACTTGTTTGATTTGACTTGTTATTGGAAAGAAATGGAAATACCACTTTGATAAACTTTGATAATCAACTAAAAATCTATTTCATAGTTACAAATATTATCGACCGAAACAACAAGTTAAACTATTGTCTATTTGTTATGATAACTTAATATTTGTTGGAAATTTTGAAGAGTAAATGACTTAAATTTTCAAGATAATGACCAAAACTTGTATTTAACTTATTTATGTCGACTTAAAAGTGAATCCATCATTGTAAATATTTTCAAAAACTAGCATTCATCCCATTGTAAATAAATCTTGCATTTTGTAAATATTTTCACTTTCCATTTGGATTTTGTGGGTAGTATCAGCTGAAAACTCTCACGAGACAACATTCATCCTACTGGAGACACCCAAAGGTTTAATGGCTTGTTGTATACACTCAATACAATTGTGCTCCCTACAAAAATGAATTTATATTAGTTTTCCTTTATTCGAGGACGAATAAAAATATAAGTGTGGGTATTTGATGTCATATAAATGTGCATATATTTACATCCATATTTTTTCTCTTTTTATTCAAATAAATATCATATTTGGACATTTTAACATGTTTAAAACAAAAATTCAATTATTTTCAAATCATCATATATTCATCTTCATTCAGGGGCAAAATGGTCATTTGTGTACATAGTCAATTTGAGAATTTTTGCTTGGACATTTTTCATAATTTTATAGGAAATTTTGATGCATATGAAAGGGGGATCCATGATGATATATATGTGCACAAAGGAATGAAGAGGAAATAATTCGAGTTCAAGATTATAGAGGACCCCACCTACTTACCTAAATCTACAATTAGAAAATAATGGACAACTAAGTGGAGGTTAAAGCTTCGTGAACATTAAATGATGGATTAATTGTGGCTAATGGTTATTTGGTGGCGACAATTCCTAAAGAGCATTTTAGGAAGCACCCTAAAATGGAATTTGGGTTTTATGCATGTTTAAATAGCCCAGTTATGTACATGTAAATATCTTCTACTCTTTCATTTTACTTAGGAAATTAAGAAAGCAAGTTGTAATGGCAATGTTTCATGAAATAAAAATGGCTTCCAAGCCTCTTCTTCTTTTCTTTTCTATGTTCTTTTCTTTGCTTTTATGTTAATGTTTATTTTTATGCTCTCTTTATTTTAATGTTCATAGTTTAGATTTACATTAACGCAAGTAGTGTCGCTTTTATTTTTACGCAAGTGGTTTAATAATTAATCTCATTTCCTCCTTTATTTAGTTTCTATTTCTTTTGCTTTTAATGTTGAAAATTACATGTGTTGTTATGATAACATAAATGAGCAGCTAAACTCCTTCAATTTAGGGGAAATGAAGCTCTCAAATATTATGCAATTTCTACATTTATATGATTTATGATCTTTTTTGGTTTGTGCTTCAGGAGAATGATTTTCATGCAAGTTTATATAAGCGAGTTTGATAGCTTATGTTTCTTTTGCAAATGAGCTATTCTTTTCAACATAAACACAATTTGAATCATCATTTTCTAGTCCATTTTTGATTTTGAAAAGAAAGTAAAAACAAAATTTGATGATCTATCTTAATAATTACAATAGTAAATAGATCATACTTAAAATAGATTTTGCTTTGGCTTCATTTTCATGAAAATTTGTAAGTGTATAATTATTGTATTATAGTTTGATTGTTTTGAGTTATATTAATTAATAACATAAACAAACCATAATTATGATAAATGCAACAATTATTTCACTTGATTTTATAACTAGAGATCATAAATTATTTATTTGTTGATTTAAAAAAATATGAGAGTGGATTTGCCTCTAAATTGTTCTCTAGTCCAATAGTTTTTAAATCACATTTCAATTCTCGTTTTAGCTTCTTTTTTGAAGTTAACAATTTCCTCTCACTTTGGTCTAATTTGATTGAACCGAAAATTTTAAAATCTTAAAAATTCCCTGCGGATCGACCCACACTCACCATGTACTAAAATCGTATGCTATGCGCTTGTGGTTAAATTTAATTCGAATTTTTTTGACTATTTTCTAAACTGATAGAAAAATAGTCGTTAAACAACAACCCTTGAGCTCATACGTCTCAAGTAGGGTGTTAAGCTGAGAGGTTGCCTTTTCCGCCACCATGATGTATGTTTGTAGAAGTCAATGTCTGTAATATTAGAAATGCAATGTCAGACAAACATCCATATAAATTGTCTAGGAACAGGACAACCCGAAGTTACTTCCCTACCACATCCTACTGGGAAATCCCTAGATTAGTAGCGAATGGTCCTTGCATTAGATATTTCATAACAAAGAGACTACTACTGCTATATGTATATTGGGATTTTAACCCCAAATGATCAACAAGCAGTACTTCACTTTGAAAATTCTGAATATCAGTATCATCACAACCTGCATAATTGAACGCATATACGTTGGACCGAAGTGGTTTTCGGATAAACTGATCTCTTCGCACACACAACGCAAAAGCATTTCTTAACCTCACACAGAAACTAAGCCTTATAGACTTATCACATCTCCAACTTTCAACTTGCTGTCCTTCGGCCAAGAAGGAAGCTCGATGGATTAGAGTAATACTCCACACAACACGAATCAACATCCTCAACACAAACGATAATCAAACCTACGTAGATAGCTACATACTAAGTGTACGAATAAATAGTTCCCACATCAAGTCGACAAACTAAAATGCTCTAATTTGATATTCGGTTATTTAACTATCAAAGCAACAAATAATTATATAGCACATAAGCAATCACTAAGCCATTTAATTAAGCTTTCATTAATTAAATCACTTTCCAAATATTCACTTCAAATTATCTTTAAAAAGATATAATTCCAAAACCATTTCAACTTTATATATTGGAGAACATTTCCATATACTTATATCAATCATATAAGCATATTCACAAATCCCTTTAGGAAAGCTTAATATTTCTCAACATACTCTTTACTGGATCAAAACCAATGTTGCGTAAAGCATCGTTACGACAACCTAAAATCATTAGTATAGGGATTTGATAATTAGATAGATATATAAACCCCATATACTATACAAAATATCTCCTTTCAAAAATCATTTACTATAACAACAGTGTTATAGTCCATGCTTTCGTTACTTCTCGAAAACTTCTATTTCAATAATAAATGTTGAAATCTTTATATTCGATGCTCACACCTTTTAAAAAAATCTTCAAACCATTTAACTCCATTTAAAATGGACATGTTTATAGTCCATGCCAGGACTTCTTCTGATGCCCCCAGCACATCCATATGTCGTATATACCTCATCATATGCATATTTGGATCTGACTTTCTGTCATAAACTTCTAGTGTTGGTAGTTTGAATTCTCGTAGATTCCTAGCATTCCTAATATTATAAGCGAATGGCCTTCTATTTGCATCCTCTAAATCTCGGTTCACCAATCCTCCACGCATAGCTCCCTGATCATCTCTACAAACCTGTCATTGTCTTCCCGTGGTAGTCTCTTATCATCATGTCCAAGCTACCCCTGAGTCTACGAAAGAACTCTGGAACGTATTACTTCGAAAGTGCATCCAAATTCCGATTCGCACCAAGCTCGATGGGATTGATCATAGGTCCTTGTAAGATCTCCTATCTGGAGGTCCTAAGATAAGCGCTGCAGATGCTACAGTAATCCATAGTACTAACCTTCGGTGATCAAATACGGTAATCTTTTGGTATCCATAATATCATAAGCACTTGAATCTAAAATAAAATCTTCACCGATTAAAACATTTTTCTGATTAGATTTCAAAAAAAAAACTTTTTATATCCAAGTTACATAATCTCAAACATTTCCCAGGTTCAAATCAAATATGATTATTACAAATTACACCAAGAGCGACATATGAAGATGTCCCATTGGTTGACCAAAGTACTATATAGTCATAACTGACTTAATACAACACAGCAGAAATAAAAACATAACAACTCCTACATAGCTATCTCCAGCCTCTTGCTCGTCTTCGGAAGCTTTATTCATCCACCTATTAAAACTTGAAAATCCTCAACCCTTAGCCTACTCAAATCAATTTTGAGCACCTGGGAGTTTAAGGGGAAAAACATAAACTTAGAGTAAAAACTGATGTGAATAATACTATACATCTCGGTTATATGATATTAAGTGAGACCACGCCGCTTAGCAGAACTGGTTTCCCCTCATTAATATCCTTTTAAAACATATCTTTTGCAAATCTTAATCATGCAACTAAAACTGGTTAAAACAATAATATCAATATCATGAAAGATATAAATTAGGTAACAAATGGACTATCTATCCAAAAAATGTAGTTTTATTTCGCTAACTACTAACATTTGGCTGACTCAGGCCTACCAGGCAAAATAAACAAATAATCTAGCTTCCGTTAGACGCTTCTCTTCTGGACGGCCTGTCCCTAACTTAATTCTACAGGATCAACTGATCCTAGTGGTTTTGCGGACTCACCGATAACCTATTCTCTCTTTGCATATTCCTTTCTGTGTGTAACATCATTTTAGTCTTACCTGTTATAAAGTCATACACACTGGAATTCTGGACTAAATTAGCCAGGGGCTAATAGCTAATGTATAGGGCGTGACCTATACCAATCTCATCAGGTATTCTAAGTCATTTTACTTAGGGATAACTACCCATAAATTTTTCTTGAGAACCATTTCCTTTAAATTGATTTAAAGTTTTAAATCATTCTTTAAACAAGGAAAATATACTTTATGCTTTACTCAAATCACCTTGCCATGTTATGTATACTTTACACAAAACTTTGTTGACAAAAACATTTAACCTTTGAAAGTACCTCGTTTGAATCCATTGAAAGTATCCCTTTCGATATAAGTAAAACCTTAGCACGAAGGCCAAAACATATCCTTTCAAAACCCTTCATAATTACCTTTCGAAATCATTGGAAAACATCACCTTCGAAAGCTTTAAAACCTTAGACATCCTATATTTAAAACATTTAACATTATCTTTCAAGAACATTAGAAACCTTCCTTTTAAACCTTTCAAAAGCATTGGAAAACCACCCCTTTGAAACCTTCATTTAGACCTTTCGAAAGCATTAAAATTCTTTGTAAACATCAAACCTTTCGAAAGCATTTGGGTTCAAGTAAAACATGTGAAAACCTTTTGAAACCATTTAAGAACCTTAATTTTCAAAACCTTTGGGTTCTACCTTCAACAGAACAAAAGGGCTATAGAGTAACTATGTTGAAAGCACTCTTTCGAAAGCAATTCCTGAGTAGAGAAGTGATGGTGTTGAAACTAACCCTTCGTAAGCATTAAAAAAGTGGCTAGGTTTTAAAACAAAGTATCATTTCAAAACCATTTTCTTCGAAAGGAAAAAAGCGACAGAAAGGGGTTTCGGACCATTCAAAAGCATTTACTTAAAAGAAAAGGCACAACCTCATTTGAAACCATTCCTTAAATCAATTTGACCCAGTCGAAAGCCAACTAAGTCGAAAGCATTCCTTTTGAAAGCAAAGCGGGCGCATTTCCATTTGAAAGCAAAATAACGCTTCGACCTCATCAGAACCCCTGGTTTCGACCCAACACCTTCCGCCTATATCCAGTTCACTATGTACCAAATCATTGATAATATGTGCATTGGTTTCGATGGTGATGGAGGCGGAAGCACGCAATCGGAACCAAGGTGCCGAAAGTGGCGAAATATGTAAAAAGCATGTAAAATCTAGTTTTTAGCTTTTTAAAGTAATCTTTTCAACTAATCTGCCTTGTTTGTCAAAATATTATTGATTACTAATTTTCTTTTCTAACAGCGCTGCCAACTTTTTAGAAATAAAAAAAATTATTTACAAAATATCCCTTCTCCTTTTGTAAATATATAAAACATTTAAGTCTCATACCTTAAATAATTTTATATATTCATTAAAACACTTAGGGAAATTCTATAATCATTTTTAATATGTTTTCTAACATATTTAATTTCAGACCCAAAACATACATAATTTAGCCGTAAGTTATTTTAAAACCAAATAGCCATTTTCCTCACTAGAAAATTAATATAAAATCCACATTAGTTCAGAAAATTATGAAAATTGAAAATCATCTCTAAAATATCATTTCTGATCTAAATCTAAAAATGCAAGGCATTTAGATTTCATTTAATAGGGTCTTCACATTAAAACATATCATAAAATCAATATGAAATATCATATATCATCAACAAGCATATATATTTATTTCTAACAATCAAATAATGGAAAAACCTTGCAAAATAATTCGAATTTAACCTAAAACTGGAAACAATTTGAAAACATGAGATGTTGTCATTATTCACCTTAGCTTTGTGATTAAGGAGTTAAGATTTGAGAATGGATTAATCTTGATTTAGCTTCATCCTTTAGCTTATCTTCGTTTTGTTCTTGCTTAACGATGGCCGATCTCTTATTTCAATTTTGATAATGAATGTGTAGAATGAACACAGCTTAAGGGTTTAGGGTATAAGAATATACGTATTCATGTATTGCCCTTGTCTACTTAACCCAACTTGATTCATTTTAATTCCCTTAGTTTATTTGTTTAATGACATGGCTACCTTTCTGTTAACCACAAATCTCAATCACCTAATCATTATATTATATTATTTGAATTAACTAATTAAGTATCCTAAATAACGTTATTCGAAATTAGGGTCATTACAGACTCCCCTCCTTAAAGAATTTCATCCTCGAAATTATGATAAGGCACTCAATAAATCAATCAAAAATGTAAAACATACCATTAAACAAATCAGGATAAGCGTCTCTAATCTTGCTTTCGGTCTCCCAAGTACAGTCTCTCTCATCGTTGTTCCACTAGACTTTAACTAATTTGATTGTCTTGTTCCTTAGCATCTTCTTATCTCTCGCGACTGTACGAACTGGCTTTTTAACTATAGACAAATTCGACTATACTACTAAGTCCTTTAACATAGTCGGTGCTATAGTAGTCTATGTGTCTCAAAACACTTTCTTAGATGAGAAATATGAAAAACATCGTGGACTCCTGCCAAATTCTTCGGTAACTCCTCTATATGTGAGTTTCTCGATTTCTCTACTATAGGAAATGGTCCTACAAATCTCGGTGACATCTTACCTGATTTTTCAAATCGAATCACACCCTTCACCAGCGACACCTTAATGAAAACATGATCTCCTATTGAAAACTCTAAGTCTTTCCATCTTCTATCCGCATAACTCTTATGCCTAGACTGAGCTTCCTTCATCCTAGCTCGAATTAACTCAATCTTCTCTGCAGCTTCTTTAATTAAATCCGGACCAAGAACCAACCTATCCTCGGTCTCTAACTAACAAATTGGAGATTTGCATGGCCTTCCACACAAAGCTTCAAAGAGTGTCTGTAACAACCCGCATATTTATCGATTTTATATTTAAATATTTTATTTAAATATTTTGTCGTTAATCGGATATTGGTCCAAAAAACTACTTTTTGCAAACGGTCAAATTAGGACTCGAGACCACTTCTATTGAGTTCGAAACATCGTTTACAGCTTTTTGAAATATAAACATTGATAGGTTTGGAGTTAGTGGAATTTCACTTACTTTTCCCGCTTTGAACTTTGGGTTAGATTAGCCATTATAACTCAAACCCACTTCTCTCCTTCTCCTCACTCTTCATAAATTCCTACCAAACACAAACTTCAACATTAATGGTGAGTGGAAAGGGAAATTAGAAACTCCAAGCCTAGGTTTCAACTCCAACTCCATCATTCAACTCCAAATTCAAGGAAAAGCATTGGATTCAAGCTTGTAGTTGCTTTTCCATTCACCTTCAAGCTTTACCTTCATAATTTGGTGAAAAGATGGGATTTTTATCTCAAATTCTTGTCTATAACTATCTTGGATTGTTGGGAATGAATTCCTATCACTTTAGCACGTACATTTGCATTTGGTTTGGATTGGATTGGTGAAAAACTCCAATTTTTGGTGTTTTAGGCAAAAAACTGCAGTTGGGTCGTTCTGGACCTTTAGGTCGTTCGCCTAGGAAAGGTCTCACCTTCATTTGGCTCGTTCTTGCCTTAGCTCGTTCGGAGTTAGGTCATTGCCTCTAGGTCGTTCGCCTATAGGTTGATCTGCTTGCATATTTGGCTCATTCGGAGTTAGGTCGTTAGGCCTTGGGATGATAGGTCGCTCGCGTGTTAAAACCGATAGGTCGCTCGCGTGTTAAAACCGATAAGTCGCTCGCGTGTTAAAATCCTTAGGTCGCTCGCGTGTTGAACCCTTAGGTCGCTCGCGTGTTAGACGTGCTAGGTCGCGGGTTAAATAGGTCGTTCGGCCTCAAATGACTAGGTCGCTCGCTTAAGTCGCTCATCCCTCTAGGTCGCATGATAATTAGGTCGCGTCCACCTAGGCCGCATGCTTACCACTTTAAGTCGCTCGACCTCACTTCCTTTAGATCGCTTGCTCCATTAGGTCGTTAGGTCGCTCGACCTTGCCTGGGTTGTTAGGTCGCTTGGCCATTTCAGTTAGGTCGCATGACCACAAGGTTGCTCCAGTTAGGTCGCATGACCCCTTAAGTCGCTCGCTTCTGTTAGGTCGCTCGCTTCTGCTAACTCGCGAACACCTCTAGTTCGCAACCACTAGGTCGCTTGACCCCTTAGACCCCTAGGTCGCAACCATTAGGTCGTTCGATCCTATCCTCCCTTAGGTCTTCACTAGGTCGTACCGTTTTGGACGGGGAGCTGCCCCCTGGACCCCCACGACCTGACTGGGCAGGTCGAACCCCGTAGCGGGGGTGTTGCCCCCGCACCCCCACCTTGGGGGGTTGCCACCCCCTGGACCCCCCATTCGTAGGGGATCTTATCTGAAAAACATTCAACAGAACTTGCTTTGTTGAGATGCTGAGTTGACCATTCTTCGAGACAAACTATCTTGGGCTTCTCGGATGATTTTATGGTATCACGGCTTTGCTAAAAAGGCGGGATAACAACTTTAGAAATATGAAGGCTTCAATACTAGTAGTAAATATCAAAACTCTTTCATCAAAACAATTTTAACTCTATTTTACTACAAAGCTCTTTCGTTAAACCGTTTTCCAATCTACTAGTATATACAAAACTTTTCATTAAAACCTTTTGTCACAATCTTCTAGTGAAGATCTACAGCTTGTTCGTAAAAATTTAAGTTAAGCAAGTGGTTATGGGACATGAAGCTAAACTCATATATTTATTGGCTTGGTGAGATTGACACTACTTGATGATCATGACGTTCATTTTTGTGTTTTAGACTAGCAACTGTGCGATGTCTCTTTGTCTGCGAGGGAGACTAGACCCTGCTCTTGTGATGTTTCGCCATCGCATTTGTGTGATGTTTCGCCATCACATATGTGGGGTAGCGCCCCACGGTCTTCGGGCCATTCGTGTGTCAAAATTAATGGCTTGCAACCATGAGATAGCGTCTCGCTTTGTGTTACACATATAGGTGAGTTTTCATTCTCCCATTTTGTGAGTTTTCATGCTCCTATATTGTAATTTCTGGATTTCTTGTGTAGTCTTCTGGAATTTGTGCTTCACCTATTTTCATGACTTTCATTGTTATGATTTTCCAGCTTTTATGTTTTGGTGAATTTGTGTGTCATCACTTTTTTTTAGGTGAATTTGGATCTTTTAGAATATTCTTTTGATATTGTTTGATCTCTTGATGATCTTCATTTACATGCTTATCATAGTATGTCTTTATGGTTACTATATGTTCTTGCCATATCTATTGTTTTACATCATGTTACCTGATATTTATAGCTAGACTGATCCGTTTATTATTTTCTTATAAATAATACTCGGGTCAGATCGAGATGTTACAGGGGCTTCTGCTTGACTTCTCCCCCAGGGATTTACTACTCTGACTTTGGCTGACCATTTAGATTAGCAGTTTTTGTCGTTTACACTTGAGATATAGACTCATAGATGTATTCTTTTGTATAGCACGTGTTGCTATTCTTTTGTGTATGTGGTCCTTTCATGACCACTACTCTGATGTACACTTTCATGTGTTAGTTATATATTCATATCTTTTTCCGCCTTTGTGATATGGATGTCTGTGACTGGTTGTGGTATGTTTATTTCTATGCTTGTTTCCGAAGATTTATTTATAGCCACCGTGTGATAGCTTTGAGTTTGTATCGGTATGTCGGACTTCCTCCTTAAATGAAATGCATGCTATACTATCTGACATATCGGTTCTCGCACAAAGAAGTTACATGGATGGTCGCTCCTCAACAGTCTTATTCTCCGCGCTAGTTGACAGCATTACTCCGTAGTGTTCTTGGCTAGCGTGGGTATTGAGGTGGGACATCACAGTGTCAACTGTTGTTATACGAATGCTCGACTAAGTGTAGATTGTCTTCCCATGATCCCCCAAAGTCTAACACAGCTCTTAACAAATCTTCCAAGACTTTGTTAACTCTTTCTGTTAGCCCATTAGTCTGTGTACGGTAAGCGGTACTCATCTTGAGCTTGGTTCCTAAAATCTCCTATAGACTCTTCCAGAACTCGCTGGTGAATAAGGAATCTCTATCGCTTATTATACTACTAGGAAGTCCACGTAATCTAACCAAATTCTTCATAAATAACTTAGCCAAAATAGATGTCATCCTCGTTGACCTAACTGGAATGAAATTGGCATTGGTTAACCTTTCCACTATGACCCATAAACTTTAATTTCCTTTATCAGATCATGGCAACCTTTTATAAAATCCATAGAAATAGAATCCCACTTCCGTACCAGAATATCTAATGGCTGAAGCAACCCACTTGGCTTTTGATATTCGACTTTTACCCGTTGATGGTTCAAATAGTGCTTCACCCATAGGCCTATGTCCCTCTTCATACCTTCCCAAAAGAAACTCATCTTCATGTCCTGTACATCTTCGTTCCTCCCAGATGAATAGTGAACTTCAAACGATGCCATTCCTCCAAAACATCCTTTCTAATGTCCCCCACGTTCGGAACACACAATCTTCCTTTCTTTCTTAACCACCCATTTTAGTCAAGAATGAGATCCTTCTAGCAAATCGCTCTCTGTTACATCCCTTTACTTTTTGATCCATTCAACTAATACTAGATCCTCCATCATTTTACAAGCAGTCCATTCAATTATCATGGGTCGAACTTCTAAACATGACAATACTACAGTCTCAGTAATAAGACTACACTTAGACCTCCAATGCACTCTTCATATAGTCAACGCTTTCAAATCTTTCCACTCAACTATTATTGCCAACACTACATTTTGATGCTTTCTGCTAAGCGCATCCGCAATCTTATTGCCTTTCCTTAGGGTGTATTCAATTCCAAAGTCATAAGCAGCTATAAACTCTAACCATCTCTGCTGTCTCATGCTCAGTTCTTTCTGAGAGAACAAATACTTCAACGACTTATGATCCGTATATAGCTCAAACCTCTCTTCCAAAAGGTAATTCCTCTACAGCTTCAATGCAAATATCACCGTAGCTAATTCCAAATCATGTATTGGATATCTAACCTCATGTGGTCTAAGCTGTCGATAAGCATAGGCAATCACTATACCTCTCTACGTTAACACAACTTCTAACCCAGTTCCACAAGCATCTATATAGACTACCAATTCCTAATTCCCTTCTGGAACAACTAGTACATATGCATAAGTCAATAAGTGTTCCAAGCTCTGGAATGCTTCCTCATACTTATCGTTCCAAACAAACTTCACATCCTTTCGTGTTAGCTTGGTCATCTGTGCTGTTATCTGCGAAAAATCAGTAACCTCCTACTATTTCCAGCCAATTCAAGAAAAATCCTTATCTCAATCACTGTCTCAGGTCTCTTCCAATTATTCACTGCTTCAATCTTAGTCGAATCTATAGACAACCCCTGCTCTGAGACTACGTGACCAAGAAACTTCACTTCCTTCTTCCAGAAATGACACTTTGAAAACTTCGCCTTCAGCTGATGTTGCCTCAGTGTCTCAAGCACCACTCTAAATGAACTTTACGATACTTTTCATCCTTAGAGTATATCAATATATCATTTATAAAAATCAACACAAACCTATCCAAGTGCTCTTAGAAAATTCGGTCTATCAAATCCACAAAGAATCTGGTGCATTAGTTAGTCCGAACGACATTGCTAACCATTTGTACGATCTATATCTAGCTTTAAACGTCGTCAAAGGAATACTATCCTTTGCTACTCTAAGATGTTGGAAACCTGTCACCAAATTCAACTAAGAAAATACCTTGGCTCCACTCTATTTATCAAACAAATCGTCAATTCTAGGCAACGGCATCCTCTCATTTAACTTATGATAATCGATACATAACCGTAACGATCCATTTAGCTTCTTGGCAAACACTATGGCAGCTCCACAAAGTGAACTACTAGGTCTAATAAAATTCTTGCCTTCCAAATCCACCAAATTCACCTTTAACTCCCTCATCTTGGTAGGCGTCATCCTGCTTGGCGGCTTACTCATTGGTTTTGCTCCAGGCACCATATCTACCTGAAACTCAATGGTTCTTTTTGGTAGTAGTCCTACTACGGGTTCAAAAAAATCTACGAATTCTCTAACCATGAATACCCAATTCAACCTGTCTTCTACCTCCACAACACCCAACAAAGCATTTTTTCACAACTAGGGCTTTCTATGGTATATACAATCTAATCACTATAGTCAGGGTGTCTAAGTGATATTTTCCTATCATGACAAAATATCCTAGCATCATACTTACTTAACCAATCCATACCCAAAATAATTCTGAATCATACAAAATCAAACACATGCAAACTGCAAACAAAGGTATGACCTAACAAACCAAACTCGAGGTGGTCACACTTCATCCCAAGCGTCACATACTCTCCTATTAGATTTGCAGCCCTTATGGAAGTAACTAAATATGAGGGTTCTAAGTTGAACTTATCTACCAACAACGAGATATAATAGAATGCGATGCACTAGTACCAAACAGAACACTAATTGACATATTATGAATCTGAAGCGTACCTCCCAACACTGCTTTTTCTTTTTTTCTCCACTGTTGGCCTCAAGGTAGCTAGATCCAATGCAAAAACCTTGCCTTCCCATACTTAGCAGGCTCCTTGCACTGGTTCTTATAATGTTCAATTTGATCGCAATTGAAACACCTCGCCTCTTTCTTCTCCGCAGCATTCTTTCATTTTCCTGCCTGGCACTCATAGGCATAGAGTCCCTTCTTGTCACACTTGTAATAGACCATTTCTGCTTTTTCCTTCTTGGCAGCTACACCTTTCTGAGCTCCTTTCTTATGGAAGAACTTTTTTTTCTGACTCCGCCCTACCTGGACTTCCTTTGCCTTATCTCTCTCCGGAAAAGTAAGCATCTCTACGGTCCTTAAAGTCATCTCTACTACAACATCACAAGGGCCCTGATATGCGATAACATTGCCATAGCAAGCTCAGGCTTCAACCCCCTGATGAACTTCTCATTTCTCATAATATTAATATCAACCATAGCATGTCCATATCTTGCTAGCTCCTCAAACCTCCTTGCATACTCAAGAACAGTCCTCTCCCCCTGCTTTAACTCAGCAAACTTCCTAAGCATAGTAGACTTAGCAATCACCGACATAAACCTTTCTCAAATCTTCTTTTGAACTTGGCACATGTCATGGTCTACTCATTAACTCCAACTACAATGTTGTTCCACAAGTACAACGCTGCTCCCTGAAGCAGTTTAGAAGCAATCCTTCTCTTTTGCTCATCATTGAGCCCTAAATCTACAAAGATTCTCTCAAAATGATGCAACCAATTTTCTACTTCAATAGCATCTTCGGTTCTGATGAATGCTTTCCTCCCAACCTAGCACGGTCTCTACTCAAAATAATATAATTATTGACTATTGGAGCTTCCTGAACTTCTCCTCCAACTACTCTAGTAGCAACACCGACCTGCATCATGTTGACAAAGAACTAATACATTGCATCCATGACAACTTATGGGACTCCAGCACCCACATTTCCAGCTTGTGCTTGACCTTGGTTCCTTCTCGCATTTGTTCTAGCATTTCCATTCACTGTGGTGCTCCCCCTCCAAGGTTAACTCTTCCACTTCTGGCATCCACATCTATATTCAAGCCTCATGAGATAAATAAGAATAGCCAAAAAGATATAGGGGACTAAAGATATAGCGTATACTTGTATATAGAAAATACAAGTACGTTACTATACGTTATCCCATACCCCGATCTCTAATTCCTTAGGATTATGTTTTCAAAAATCATTTTAGTTTAAAGTTTTTCATAAACCTATGCTCTGATACCAAGTTGTAACATCCCCTATCTGGAGGCTCGAAGCTAAGTGTAAAGATGCTGCAGTCATCTAGAGTATTGACTTCCGGTGACCAAATATGGTTATGTTAATGGTATCCATAACATCAAAAGCACTTGAATATGAAATATAATCATAACAGGTTAAAACATTTTTCTAATTACATTTCAAAACAACTTTTCATATCTAGGTTACATAATCCCAAACATTTTCCAGGTTCAGATCAAACATAATTATTACAAAATACGCCAAGAGCGACATATGAAAATGCCCCCTTAGTTGACCAGAGTACTATATCGTCATAACTGACTTAATACAACACAACTGAAATAAAAATATAACAACTCCTACATAGCTAACTTCAGCCTCCTACTCATCTTCGGAAGCTTTATTCGTCCACCTACTAAAACCTAAAAATCCTCAAACCTTAGCCTACTTAAGTCAATTTTGAGCACCCGAGAGTTAAGGGGAAATAAACTTTGAGTCGGACATAAAGCCTGGTGTGAATATTACTATTGGTTATATGATATTAAGTGAGACCATGTCACTTAGCGAAATGGGTTTCCCTTCACTAATATCCTTTTAAAACATATCTTTTGCAAATCTTAATCCTGCAACCAAAACAGGTTAAAACAATAATATCAATATCATGAAAGCATATACATCAGGTAACAAATGGACTATCTATCTGAACAATATAGTTTTGTTTCGCTAACTACTAACCTCTGGCTAACTTGGACCTACCAGACAAAAATACAAATAATCTAACTTTTGTTAAATGTTCTAGATGGTCTATCCCTAACTTAATTCTCTAGGGTCAATTGATCCTAATGGTTTAACGAGCTCACCAATAACCTATCCTCACTTTGTATATTCCTTTCTATGTGTAACATCGTTTTAGTCTTACCTGTGACAAAGCCCTACACAAATGGAATTCTGACCTAAATTAGCTAGGAGTTAATAGCTAATGTATAGGGCGCAACCTATACCGGCTTATCTGGTATTCTAACATCTGAGTGATTTTACTTAGGGTTAACTATCCATAAATTTTCCTTTAAAACCATTTCTTTAAATTTATTTAACCCTTTAAATCATTCTTTAAACAAGGAAAATATACTCCATGCTTTACTCAAATCACCTTCCATGTTCTATATACTTTACAAAAGACTTTATTGATAAAAACAAATAACCCATTGAAAGCATCCCTTTCGAATCCATTGAAAGCATCCCTTTCGATACAAGTAAAACCTTAGGCCGAATGCCAAAACATACCCTTTCGAAACCCTTCATAATAAATCTTTTGAAATCATTGGAAAACATCACCTTCGAAAGCTGTAAAACCTTAGACATCCTATCTTTAAAACACTTAACGTTGCCTTTCGAAAACATTAGAAACCTTCCTTTTAAACCTTTCGAAACAATTGGGGAACCACCCCTTCGAAGCCTTCATTTAGGCCTTTCAAAAGCATTAAAATTATCTGTAAACATCAAACCTTTTGAAAGCATTTGGGTTCAAGTAAAAATCATGGAAATCTTTCGAAACTGTTTAAAAACCTTTCCTTTCGAACCTTTTGGATTCTACCTTCAATAGAACAAAAAGGTCATAAAGTAACTAAGTCAAAAGCACTCTTTCGAAAGCAATTCCTAAGTGAAAAAGTGATTGTGCCGAAACCAACCCTTCGAAAGCATTGGAGAAGTGGTTATGCTTTAAAACAAAGTACCCTTTCGAAATCATTTTCTTCAAAAGGTGGAAAGTGGTAGCAAGGGGTTTTGGCCCTTACGAAAGCATTTACTTAAAAGAAAAGGAGCAACCTAAGTTGAAACCACTCCTTAAATCAATTTGACCCACTTGGAAACCAACCAAATCGAAAGCATTCCTTTTGAAGCATGCACATTTCCATTTGAAGGAAAAATAGCGCTTCGACCTCATCGGAACCCCTTGTTTCGATCCAATACCTTTCACCTATATCCAATTCATTATGTACCAAATAATTGATACTATGTGAATTGCTTTCAATGGTGATGGAGGCAGAAGTACCCAGTCGAAACCTAGGTTCCAAAGTGATGAAACATGTAAAAAAACGTGTAAAATCTAATTTTTAGCTTTTTAAAATAATCTTTTCAACTAACCTGCCTTGTTTGTCAAATTATTATTGATTGCTTATTTTCATTTCTAAAAGTACTACCAAAATTTCAAAAATAACTAATCAAATTATTTACAAAATACCCCTTCTCCTTTTATAAAATATATAAAACACTTAAGTCCCGTACCTTTAATAATTTTGTATATTCATTAAAACACTTAGGAAAGTTCAAAAAAATTCCAGTAAATCATTTTTAATATGTTTTCTAACATATATTAATTTCAGACCCAAAACATACATAATTTAGCCGTAAATTATTTTAAACCCGAATATCCATTTTCCTCACTAGAAAATTAATATAAAATTCACATTGATTTAGAAAATTACAAAAATTGAAACCCGTCTCTAAAATATCGTTTCTGATCTAAATCTAAAATTATAGGGAATTTGGATGTCATTTAGTAGGGTTTTCACATTAAAACATATCATAATCCATATGAAATATCATAAATAATCAACAAGCATATATACTTATTTCTAACAATCAAAACATGGTGAAACCTTGAAAAATGATTTGGATTTAACCTAAAACTAATTTTTTTTTTAAAACATGAGATGCAGTCATTTTCCACCTTAGCTTTGTGATTGAAGAGTTGAGATTAGAGAATGGATTAATGTTGATTTAGCTTCTTCCTTTAGCTTATCTTCCTCTTGTTTTTGCTTAATGGTGGCCGGCCTCTATTTTTAATTTTGATAATGAATGTGTAGAATGAACACGACTTAAGGTTTTAGGGTATAAGAATATACTTATTTCGATATCGATATTTCCCTTGTCTATTGACCCCAACTTGATTCATTTTAATTCCCTTAGTTTATTTGTTTAACGGGCACGGTTACCCTTCTATTAATCAAAAATCTCAATCTCATAATCATTACATTATTTTATTTTATTTAACTAATTAAATATCCTAAATAATATTCCTCAAAATCAGGGTCGTTACAGTCCTCCAGCATCGAGATCAACTTGACCCGGGGGCATGCCTGCCAGCCTTTGGAGATCGGATCTGATCCCTCTAAGATGGCCAAGGACTACTCCCGGCTGCTCTGTTCCATTCCTTTGTCCATTGACTCCATTTCCTTGTTCTCGATTCTGATTTCCAGTGATTTCTACTGCTTTAACTTTTTGATCAAATTGTCTTTAGCGTCAGCTTCTCTATTCCCTTGATTCTGTGTTCCAGCCTGTCCAATCTATCAGAGTAAATTCTGCATCGTCTCCTCTTATCTTTTTAGCAACTTCTCCTGCATAGCATCTACCATCATTTCCATTTCATCCCTGGTGATGTAGACATATGCTTGATTGGCTCTAGCTTTTGAGAAAGCCTCCTTACTCCCTCCACGGTGGCTCCTTTCCGATAGCACCCCCCTTATTGATTGCCTAGCCATTGCTTCCTAGATCCAAGTATCCAAGCTTCCAAATCTAAGACCCTAGCTTCCAAATTCGTGGGTTTAGGTCCTCTTAGTGAAAGCACCAGAATGTTAGCGGCAAAAATGGCCACTAACACCAAGTTGTATGAAAGCACCAATATCCGATCATAAATTTCAAATGGTATATAATGTAGAGAATTTAATATGAAGAACAAAAAAATTCAAAAGTGAAAGTAAGTAAAAAGAGACAAGGTTTATAGTGGTTCTGCTAACTCCAGCTTATGTCTACTCCAGAATAATCTTTTTTATTATATTATAGTTTGGTTACAGTTACAATCTGAAATCCAAGAATAAAATTGGCAGCTTGTAGCCTAGGTTGAAGATAAAAATAAGCAGAAAGAAGATCTTTTTTCTAATGTCATGCCTGCTATATTTATAAGGGAAGACGTGCATGGATCGGGCTTCTCCAGACCATGGCGAGGCCACCCAAGAATTTTTAGGCCCATTGGGGCCCACAACAGGGATCGGTACCGAACCCTACGTTGGTGTCCAAATGGGGTGTGATCTCTCTGGGGGTTCCCCAAGATGTTATTACTTGCCTCCAAATTTCGTGCTATTCAAACTTACAGTTTGTGAGATATCGCATTTTCTATGAAGTGACATTGCATACATTCTTATTCAGTCGTTCCCTTTAGAGGGATAAAGGTCGATCCCTCCAAACTCCTCTAAAGGACATGCGATCCCTAAAGGAGCTTCTCCATGTTGTATTATGTATAACCTCCAAGATTCATGCCAATTGGATTAGTAGAACTCGAGGTATTAATCAATCTTTGTTGAATTATGCTACGAAGGCTGATTATAGCCAATCCTTTCAACTTGCTCCAAGTAATATGTCATCCCTATAGGGTGTTCCACATGTTTTAGTTAGCTTGTACTCTAAGTTTCATGCCAATTAGATGTGTAGATGTAGAGATATTGATCGATCTTTGCAATAAAGTTGGGTTTAGCCAATCCCTAAAAGGGAATAGGGTCGATCCCTTTGGACGGATAGGGCCTGATCCCTCCAAAATCATCCAAAAGCCATGCGATTCCTAGGGTAGAGTCCTTAAGGTTCCCTCTTCCTATTTTCAATGTTTCACTTCAATCCGTCTTGTGGTTATTGAGTTATGGATGATCATCTTTGAGCTAGGTTGTGTGCATCCTGTTTAATCCAATCCCTTTATTCTGATCCCTCTTCTAGGGGAAGTATTAGTCCCATACTTAGTCATTTTTTGAGTTCCATCCACTTGAATCCATTCAACTATAGTCCATAGTTTCAAATATAATCGATCTCCAATCTTGTTAACCATCTCTTTGGGCTTTCTATCTTGATGATCATGAAGTCTGTTGGGTTAAATCCATCTATGCATTGCCTTACCAAAAAGTCTATTGTGTATGAAGGACTGGCTTTATGCCATACCTTGACCCTACTACAGCCTAACTGCTTAAATTAAGATTCAGTTGCAACCATTGTAATGAATTAGATACATATATATAGTAACTACTTCATCTCATATCAATGTGATAAGAAATATCCATATATAGTAACTACTTCATATCATATCAATCATACCAAATATTTGCTTATCACCAATCAACTATCATCGTTTCATATCAATCATTTCAATATACCTATATCGTAAATTTAATTATACAGATACACTTGTTCTCAACCGTCATAATATTTTGGTATCGTTTGATACATATTCATATGCATGCATTCACAATAATCATCATCCTTAAGTATCACTCTATGCATACACATATACATCATTCAACATTTTGCGGTTGTCGCCTGAACGAAACAAAGTGCCTTATGTCACTTATATAGGCCTCATGAGGTTTAAGTTCAAATTGCACCTGCTATAGTTTTCAAACCTTTATTTTACCCATTCAGACATTTGAACTTAACTCAGAAGTCCGAGTTTAACATTCAAATGTCTAATTACATGATGTAATTTTCCATTTTCTTTTTAAACGTCTAAATCATTGATTTGGATTTCGAATCATCATCCCAAATGTCCGAATTATATTTTCAATCATATGAAAATGAATAAACATGAATATATTTCATATAGATTTACTCCGTCAAATTTCAAACATCTTGCTGTTTATTTTAGACATTTCAAATGTTATAATCTCATATTTCACTGTTTTCTTGAGTTTTTCATAATTTATGTACATCGGGTTTCATTCGAACTTAATTATTACATATTATATGGACATATTACAATGTTTATATGGTCATATCATCAGTTTATCATATTCTAACTATGTTTAGTTCATCGTAACTTTAATCATAACCTTATATTAATTATAGTTATGGTTCTTCTTACTACATCTTTCTTCCTCATTTCATTACAGTGTTTATACACAAAAAATTATAGTATTATCATCATATTAAATATGTATAACCATATATTTCTGCATCATACGCCATTCATAATTATTTTCATATAGTAAATTAACCCATGGTTTATTTATCCATTTTTTCCAATTGATCTTCTCCTTTCTTTCCTAACCCAACGTTAAATTCCATCATTAATCGCCAAGAATCATCTCTAACCCAATCTCAATGTCTATATTATAAAGTAACATATTCTAAATATAATTCATTACTCTGACAAATAATTTAACATAGCTATAAACAGTTACTTAAAGCATACATGGGATAACATAATGCAAAAAATCCCTAATCAGCCATCCAAATTAACCCTAAATTTATTAGAGACTCCTTCACCTTCGCTGTTACGATTTTAGACTATCCTTTGAACTTAACGAATCTATTTGATTTTGTTATCTTCTTGTTCCATCTTTGTTCTGATCTCCTTAAACTCCATATTTTTTAAAATTGATGGAGAATTGGCTTTGGATTTACAAATCTTGGTTTAGGTTTTAGGTTTCTGATTCCTTTGGGAAGAAGAAGAGAAAACGAGAAATTGATTATACATATTCTTCTGTTCTGAATTAGGTGGCTAACTAATCTTCGTTCAATATTAATGAAGCTTAAGACTAACTTTGCCCATTTCATATCTAATTATATATTTAATTTTAACTCTTAGGAAACTTGACTAGGAAAATATGATCTAAGCATTGGTATCTGTTTTTCCACTTAATTCATTCATTTGTAAATAAAATCAATTCCTCTTTTAGTAAAATTACTTTTATACCCTTTATTAAATATTTATTTGATTATTCAAATTTTTGCATGGTGTTACAGATATCGTATGCTCAAATATTTCCATACTCATTAAGCATACACCTACTATTCTTTGCATTTCTTTTTTGTATCTATAATACGTTCACTTGGGTCTTAAGTAATATTTGACATGATAAGGCATAATGGAGGGCCGATGGAGTCATTTTTTATTTAACTACATCTAGATATCTATGATTTCAGTATCATCTATCTATGGTAAACGACGTGCTATGAAAATGTTATCTCAAATCGATGTAACACCTATAGTCACTGCCTAGTTTAGTTAAAATCTTTCCATTATGTTAAATATTACAATTTATTCCTTTCATTGTGAGTTATGAAAGGTGTATTTATTACTGTTTATTTCATTTCATACAACGATTTGTTGTTTACGGAGGGATTTGAGCATCTATTAGGATGTAGGATTAAAAGGTCGTACTTTGGTATTCGAGCTTAGGTTGCCCGATTCCTATATATAAAGGATGTATTGATCGAGCGTACTTGTATTCAAATTCATATATATATATATATAGTAGTTGTATATTTATACACACACACACACACACACACACATATATATATATATATACAAGTACAGTACATATGCATATACCACTTATTTTATTTCTAGTTATATCTTTTTGTAAATCTATATGAGTGGATCGTGTAGTGTATATATATGCAAGTATAGGTGAACTAACTGTATAATGTATCTAATATAAACTTGATAGATGATAATAGCAAAGTAAATGAAAATAATCACACCAGGATTTTATACTGGTTCGGACCTCCCGTTCTACGTCCAGTCCCAAACACCTCTTTGAAATTCAACTATCAAACACCCTCACTTCGCCCGGAGGAATAGGCTTGGTTACAAAAGCTTGTTCTTGTCAAGTGTGTGTTCTATAACACAAATATTGACTATTGAGTACAAATGCTTCCAATCTATATATATATATATATATATATATATATATAGATAGATAATATTGATTGAAGAGTTTTGAGTATATGAAAGACTAAAATACAGGTATTAGATTGCTAGAGATCAAGGATTAATCAGAGTATAAGAGTAAAGAGTATAAGTGAGTAAGGTCAGATCTTCTCTTGAATTCCTGCTGCTATTTATAGTGGCAGAGAGATCCTTTGTGTACTTGCATCTGTTGGTAAGTTCTCTAAGGTGGCTTCTAATGGTGATGAACAGTTGCAGGGAAGAGGAGCGAACATGTCTTTTCAAGTGCGACAGTTGTACTTTGGAAATACATGGCCGAGTTCAAAATTAGACGTCTCGAAAATGTTTCAGACGTCTGGCTCTCATATATTTTTTGTATATGATTGCTTTTCAGACATCTGAGTATATTAACCAGACGTCTGATTTTGTCTAATTTGCGAACCAGATGAATCAATCAGACGTCTAGCTAGTGCACTCAGACATCTGGATTTGTGCATGTTGCTTTTCCTATGCCTCTGTCATTCCTCTTCCGATTCTATCGACTTGTAGCCTCTTGATACTTCTTTTGAGTCTTGTTCTTGTCTCTTTGGTGATCTTTACTTTAACAATTATCTGTAAATATATATATATATATATGCATACTTTATTTCCATTGTATAGTTGTTATCATCGAAACCATAGAATTGATTTCCTAACAATCTCCCCCTTTTTATGATGACAACTATTCAATGTACTTATATATAGATTATAAATTTCCCCTTGAATATGTGCTTATTTTTAATGTTTTATGATTATACTTATATTTCTCCCCCTTTGGCATTATCAAAAAGAATTACAAAATTGAAACCAACCATCAAAAAGAAAATTTCATTAATAACCTGAAGTTTAATTATAGACATAGATTTGTACAAAAATTGATATTCCAAAAACATAAAATCTATGATTCTCAAAATCTATGATTCCTTTGGAGAAGCTTTATTCTGATCATCTTCCTTTGGTTCTTCTTTTTAGAAGTGCTAGTCTTTGTAGGAGATGTCAAAGCTTGCTTGAGAGGTTCATCCTCAGAGAGTGGAATGTTTTGCAGGAGGAGAAGGCACTTGGGTTGGCTAATCTTCAGAAGGTGGTGTTGGACCACGAACCCGTTGTAGTACTTCTTTAAGAACCGACAAGACAGTCGAAAGAGATTCTTCAACTGTGGCTAGGTGTTTAGCAAATGATGTTTCGAAGTTGTCAATTCTCTTAGCCAAAAGTTTTTGATTTTGAGATAGAATATGTTGGTTTCAAAGGGTGAGATCTCGAATACTTTCATTTGGATTTGTATCCGTTCGAGTCTCCATAATTTCATCTTGTCCCGGATAATCAAATGGTGCGGGATGAGGTGGAGTTGCTTCTCGATGTTGTTCCTCCTCTTGGGATGGTTTAATATGTTGTTGAGGAGGAGGCTCAACTCGTCTAGATTACCGATTGTGTGACCAATCTTCAAAGGACATGAATTATGGGGGAATTTCGGGTAGGTGCATCAGAGAGAAGAATTTGGTGGAAGCATATTTAGGCGAGATTTCTTCGAAGGTTGATAAGTAGGATGGAATGTTATGTGCACGAAGAAGTCTCATTATATAAGTTGGGTAAATAATTGATGGTCGTGATCGAGTCCAAAAATGCTTGAGCTCGTCGAAGATGAATTTGGACTAATTTACCCTTGTTCCACTAAATAGAGCATATAGGGCTTTGTGCTCTAATTCGGTGATTTGCTCGTGACTTCCCATTCGTGGAACAATTGTATTAATTATCATTCGTGTTAGGAGTCGAGCTTTTGGACGTAGATATTTGGAGGCAAATTTTGGCATTTCGTCCTCCCAAATTTGATGAGTAATACTGTTTCGTGGCTTGAAGCGCATATCGGGAATGTTGCATAAATCTTCCCCTGTGTCAGAGCATCCTAGGGTTCGACCTATTATGCTTGGAGTTAATCTAATTGTGCTCCCATACACGCTAGACCAGAGCCAGTTATCCTCATTTTCAGTGTTCGACACTGAAGTACTGTCTAAATTCACATAGAATAGAAATATGGCTAATTGGTCTATATGAATACCATTAGAAGTGAAAGAAATTAGGGTTTCCAACCCGGCATTTTCACAAAGTTCATCCGAATCATACATAGGAAATTTAAGGAGATTGTAGAATGGGCCTATGTGGATTTTTTTTCTTTTGGATGTCTTCATAACTTTTGATGGAATGCGATGCTTTATTCATCCACCTTTCGATCTATTCATCGGAGCATACCTAAGGATTTGAAGATGAAGTCGGTTGGTCTTTTTTTCATTTTGACATCTTGGGATTCTTAGTGCGAGGAGGCATTATGATTTGATTTGCTTAAAAGTGATGTTTTTGGAGAGAAATTCGTGTCTGAGAAAATCATAGGTTTTAATAATTTTGAGATAAAAGCAAAAAAAATGACGTTATTTGGGCAAATTTAAATGGTCGATTGGGAATCAAACATCTGGATTGGAAATCAGATGTTTGTTTTGCCCTAAATTGAGTACGGCAGATAAATTTAGACGTCTGGTTTTTGGTTTAGATGACTGGTTTGATCGAATTTGTAAAATTGGAGAGGCAGAGAGTTTTATGAGAGTTTGGGTATAAAAACCAAACGTCTGGTTTGGTTTATTTTTGAAAAACTTCATGGCAGAGAACTAAGGCAGACGTCTGGATCTTATTTCAGACGTCTGAAATTCTTTGATTTTTATTTGAAGAATGATAGAGAAAAGTTTTAGACGTCTGGGGGGTATATCAGACATCTGACATATGCACGGTGCTTATATTTTAGACGTATATCATTATGTCAGACGTCTGAAGGCCATAGTCAGACGTCTAAAATAAGCAATGTGGCTAAAAATAGCCTAAAATTTGATGTTTTTGCTTATTTCTCGAATGTTTTATAACAAATAATTTTATTATTGTGAAATAAAAGAACAGATAATCATAGATACATACAATAAATATAATTTATTTAGAAGGCGATGAAGTTTTGCGATTTCCTGACTTGTCATCCGTCCATGGTTTAAGTGGAGACCATATATTTCCACGTTCATGAGTTCTCAGGGAGCCGGAATATCGTATTGGTGAAGGGTTCGAAGGAGAACGATATGAAGACGAGGGATCCAAAGAACTACAAGGTTTTAGTAGCGGTTCATGGATATCTTTCTTCTGTGACGAACAAAACTTCATCGCTACTTGCTCCAAAAAGCTTAGCCGACGTGCTATGACTTTTTGTTCGAAATATGGTTCTCGTTGAAGATCTATCTGTTGTTTCTGATAATGATGAATTTCACCAATTTTCTCCTTTGTGTTAGGAGAGACAAACAGAGATCTTTTGGTTTTCTTGTTATGAGGAGTAAAACCCGTATGATATAAGGACCACCTATTCGTTGGCTCCTTCTTTGGTGTAGGTGTAGGAAGCCATTGTGGCATGTCAGCCGAGCTGTCCGTTGTTGGTGTTGAGATGGAGATGGATATATAAGAGTGCTCAGAAGACATAGCTATATTTTGTTTCTTTAAGGAAGATATGAATTGTGTGTATATAAAAAAATTACAGGTTCAAAAATTATTAAGTATAATTTGTGGTAGTAAAATAAACAACTAATCATAGCCTTAAAGTGAAACATTGATCAATTTTAAGGAAGAAGATCTTGAAATGAGCAAATACCTAAATTCCGTCGGAGTTTAATAAAAGTTTGTTCATTTAGTGGTTTCGTAAAGATATCTGCTACTTGATTATCGGTATTTACATATTCTAATGAAATAGTTCCTTTTTCAACACTGTCTCGTAAAAAATGATGGCGTATATCTACATGCTTAGTTCGTGAGGGATTAACAGGATTTTTTGATAAATTTATAGCACTCGTGTTATCATAATATATTGGAGATTTGTTGATATTTTTGCCGAACTCCGTCAGTGTTTGTTGCATGTATATCACTTATGCACATGCTAGAGCTGCGGAGATGTATTCGGCTTTGCAAGTAGATAAAGAAACACAATTTTTCTTTTTGCTAAACCAAGAAACTAAAGATTGTCCGATAAAATGAAAAGTTCCACTAGTACTCTTACGATCTGCTCTACATCCATCGAATTCCGCATCACTATATGAAACTAGTTCAAATGAAGATTGTTTAGGGTAAAACAAACCATAATCTCTAGTATTAGAAAGATAACATAAAATACGCTTAACAGTTCTTAGATGAGATTCTTTTGGTTTTGCTTGAAATCGAGCTCATAGACATACACTCATCATAATATCGGGTCGACTAGCCATTAAATAAAATAAAGAACCAATCATGCTCCGATATAATTTTTCATCAAAATCTTTTCCGTTATCGTCTTTTTCTAAGTGAACAGTGGTACTTATTGGTGTTGGTTTGCTTGAAGTTTTATCCATTTCAAAACGACGTAATAGATTGTTACAATATTTTTCTTGATGGATAAAAATTCCATTTTCAAGTTGTTTTATTTGTAAACCTAAGAAGAAAATTAATTCTCCCATGTGTGACATTTCAAATTCATTTTTCATAATATTTAAAAATTGATTACATAGATTTTCATTGGTTGAACCAAAAATAATATCATCAACATAAATTTGTACAACTAAAATATCATCATTTTCTCTTTTAATAAACAAAGTGGTATCTATTTTGCCTATTTGAAAACCAGATGTTATTAAGTGATTTCTAAGACGTTCGTACCATGCACGAGGGGCTTGTTTTAATCCATATAGTGCTTTGTGTAATTTAAAAACATGATCTGGATATTTTTCGTGAACAAATAGTGGAGGTTGTTCTACATATACATTTTCTTTGATAAAACCATTTAAGAAAGCACTTTTGACATCCATTTGAAATAATTTAAAATTGTGATGAGTTGCAAAAGCAAGTAATGTACAAATGGCTTCTAATCTAGCTACTGGGGCAAAGGTTTCGTCATAATCGATACCTTCTTCTTGATTATCGCCCTGAGCAACTAAACGTGCTTTATTTCTAACAATATTTCCGTTTTCGTCTGCTTTGTTTTTAAACACCCATTTTGTTCCTATAACTGATTGAACTTCAGGTCTTGGTACTAATTCCCAAACATTATTACGTTCAAATTGATTTAATTCTTCTTGCATAGCAATTATTCAAAAATTATCATTTGAAGCTTCTTTATAATTTTTTGGTTCAAAATTGGGTACAAATGCTATATGGCTTATCTGATTAAGTTGATTTCTAGTTACTGTAGAATTGAGATCTCCAATAATATTATCTTTTGGATGATTCTTAAGAATTCTAGGGGGTGGTACCAAAGTGTCATTTTGAACATTTGTTTCATATTTAATAGAATTTGTTGAATTTGTTGGTGGAATAATTTCTTCTTCATCATTAGTATGATGATTAAAAAGATTTTCCTTAAATGAAGCATGTAAACTTTCTTCAATAGTATTATTTCTTTTATTAAAAATTCTATATGCTTTACTACGATCCGAATATCCAACAAAGATACCTTCATCGGCCTTCGGGTCAAATTTACCTAACTTATATTTTGTATTTAATATAAAGCATTTTGAACCGAAAGTTTTAAAGTATGATACTTTAGGTTTTTTACCAAAAAATATTTCAAAACAAGTTTGTTTAGTCATAGGACGTATTGTTACTCAATTCAATACATAACAAGCTGTGTCAATAGCTTCAGCCCAAAAGTGTTTCGATAGACCACTACTATTTAGTAATGTTTATGCACATTCTTGTAATGTATGATTTTTTCTTTCTACAACACCATTCTGTTGAGGTGTGCGAGGAAAAGAGAAATTATGAGTTATTTCTTTCTTATAACAAAAATTAGTAAAAAGATCATTTTTGAATTCTCCTCCATGATCACTTCGAATATTTTTTATTTTTAAATCCATTTGTGTTTTAATTCTTTTAGCAAATATCTTAAACATACCAAAAGTATCGCTTTTATGTTTTAAAAACAAAGTCTATGTGTATCTTGAAAAATCATCAACTATTACAAAGACATATTTTTTATGACTTATAGATCGTATTTGTGTTGGACCAAATAAATCAAAATGTAATAATTCTAATGGTCGTTTCGTAGAAATATTATTTTTAGATTTAAAAGAGTTTTTCTTAAGTTTTCCAATTTGATAATGTCGCATAAATTTTCTATTTTGTAATTTATTTTAGGTAAACCTCTAATTAGTTCATATTTTGCCAATTTATTGATATTTTTAAAATTGATATGATAGAATCGTTTATGCCATAGCCATGGATCATCATGTTTGGCGATTAAACGTACATTCAATTTTTTATTTATATTCATGTTTAATACATAAATATTTTCGATTCTAACACCTTCAAAAATAATTTGTTTGTTATTATCTAAAATATTACATCTATTTTTTCAAAATTTATTTTAAAACCTTTATCACATAATTGACTAATACTTAGTAAGTTGTGTTTTAGATTTTCTACTACTAAAACATTTGTAATAATAGGAGAGTTAAATATACCAGAGTTGATGACTTCTCCAATGCCTACGACATATCCTTTTGAATTATCTCCAAAGGTTACTGTTCTACCATCGATGAATGTTATATTTGATAACATTTTTGAATTTCCGGTCATATGCTTGGAGCATCCGCTATCTAGTACCATTTCTCCTTATTTTTTATTTTGGGTATCTGCAAAATAAAAGATGTTTTAATTGGTACCCATATATTTTGTTAGGGTTCTAATTATATGGAGAAGGTAACCATGCCTAAGATGATTTGGTACCTTTATAAATATAATTTTTATTATAGACTACATTCTCTAAGAAATTATTAATATACTTTTATCTAATCAAATTGTTATTTGTCTTAGGAATCCAAATTTTCATATTTTTCATATTCATTTTAGACTTGGGTAGATTTTAGTTTTTATATAACTAATATTTTTAGCATCATTTCCTTTTTGTTTAGAAGGATTTTTAAATCCTATTCCATTTCTATTGCCTGATGGTTTTGAAGTTTTGATAAGATTTTCCAAATCTTGTTTTCCTTTATTAAATTTCGACACATTATTTGTAATTTTATCTAATTTTTATTTTAATTCTATATTTTCAATTTTCAATATTTCAATACTATTTTTTAAGTCAACATTTTCTTTTAACAAATTATCCTTCACTATTTTAGTGTTTTCAAAATCAATATTAATAGCCTCACTTTCTATCAAATTATTTTTGATTTTATCCTGAGATGATTCAAGTTCTTCTTCTAAGATATTTTTTCATCTTTTAACATTCCTACTTCTAGTTCTACTCTATTTATTTTGACTATATATTCTTTGTTCAATTTTTTAATTTGTCTAAATTTATCATCTAATTCCATGCTAAGTTCTAATAATTCGTCATAGCTAAGTTCAGGACATACCTCATCAGTTTGTGCCATAAAACACACATTAGCTTGTTCTCCGTCACTATCCTATCACTTTCAGATGATGAAGAGTCTGAGTTATCCCAAGTTACTTTGAGGGCTTTCTTCTTTTTGAATTTTTCAAATTTGTTCTTCTTTTTATCATTGTTGAGTTTAGGACAATCCTTCTTCATATGTCCGTATTGATCGCATTCATAACACTTGATTTGAGATAGGTTTGTTGTGTTGGACTTCCCTTCTTTTTGGAATTTGGTCATCTTTCTAAATTTCTTGAATCTATTATAATTCTTGGCAATGAAGACTATCTCTTCTTCATCTAAGTCAGAATCATCATTCTTTGTTGCTGATGCTATGTTTTTTTTCTCCGAATTCAATTCTTTTCGTGCCTGCAAATTAGCTTCATAGGACATTAAATTTTCTATCAACTCTTCAACTTTAGGAGTAGAGAGATCATTAGCTTCTTCAATAGCTAAAACCTTCCTTTCCCAATCTGATGTTAAAGAGTTGAGAATTTGAGACACTAAATCAAAATCAAAAAACTTAACTCTTAATGCCATAAGATCATGTTGGATAGTTTGAAATCTAGAATACATGTCAACAATAGTTTCATTTTGTTTCATTTTGAATGACGAAAATTAGTTTTGCAAAATTGAAATCTTAGTTTGTTTGACCTTTGTTGTACCTTCGTGTGTAATTTGTAAGGTATGCCAAATGTCAAATGCAGTTGTGCATAACATGACATGTGAAAATTCATTTTTATCTAGAGAGAAAAATAAAACATTCATAGCTTTAGAATTATTTGATGCTAAGGTTTTTTGAGCATCGGTCCATGTGTTCATAGCAGTAGTAGGTGCTTCATATTTATCTTGTGTGGCTGACCAAATTTCTAGACCATTTGCTTCCATAAAAATTCTCGTACGTGTTGACCAATATGCATAGTTAGATCCATTAAATAGTGGAGGTCATGCTGTGGATTGTCCTTCTTGAAAAATACTTGCCATATTAAAGTGATTCAAAAACGTGTTACTGTTCTTTGATCAAACTTTGGTCTGATACCAATTGTAAACGTATATGAGTGGATCGTGTAGTGTATATATATGCAAGTATAGGTGAACTAACTATATAATGTATCTAATATAAACTTGATAGATGATAATAGCAAAGTAAATGGAAATAATCACACCAGGATTTTATACTGGTTTGGACCTCCCGTCCTACGTCCAGTCCCAAAACTCCTCTTCGAAATTCAACTATCAAACACCCTCACTTCACCCGGAGGAATATGCTTGGTTACAAAAGCTTGTTCTTGTCAAGTGTGTGTTCTATAACATGAATATTGACTGTTGAGTATAAATGCTTCCAATCTATATATATATATATATATAATATTGATTGAAGAGTTTTGAGTATATGGAAGACTAAAATATTAGATTGCTAAAGATCAAGGATTAATCAGAGTACAAGAGTAAAGAGTATAAGTGAGTAAGGTCAGATCTACTCTTGAATTCCTGTTGTTATTTATAGTGATAGAGAGATCCTTTGTGTAGTTGCGTTTGTTAGTAAGTGCTCTAAGGTCGCTTCTAATGGTGGTGAAGAGTTGCAGCGAAAAGGAGCGAACGTGTCTTTTCAATTGTGATAGTTGTACTTTGAATATACGCGGCCGAGTTCAAAATCAGACGTCTGGAAAATGTTTCAAGCGTCCGTCTCTCATATATTTTTTGTACTTGGTTGTTTTTCAGACGTCTAATATATTAACTAGACGTTTGATTCTGTCTGATTTGCAAACCAGAGGAATCAATCAGACGTCTGGCTAGTGCACTCAGACGTCTAGATTTGTGCATGTTGCTTTTCCTATGCCTGTGTCATTCCTCTTCCGATTCTATTGACTTGTAGCCTCTTGATACTTCTTTTGAGTCTTGTTCTTGTCTCTTTGGTGATGTTTACTTTAACAATTACCTGTGCGTATATATATATATATATATATATATATATATGCATACTTGATTTCCATTGTATAGTTGTTATCATTGAACCATAGAATTGATTTTCTAACACTTCTAACTTATGGAGTAGCCAACGAATCTCATTTACAAATTGTTGAGATGGATAACAACAGTTTAGCTGGTATAAGAGATGCAACCTAAGAGGTCCCTAATGTGAATGTATCACTTTGGTTCCATCGGTGTCTCTAGGCTAGAGCACAGACCAATGTCAACCCTAATGCACCGAGTAGTTCCTATGAGCTCACATGTCATGGTATTTCTATGCCATGTAGAGTTTTTAGAGCACGGGTGGAAAGCTATATGTGGAGACTGAATTTTTTGTGGATACAAATGCCTTGCGCACATGTGCGAGGATATTTAAAATAGTGGAACTGAACAATCTTAGTAGGTTACAGCTTGCTCCTTAGCATTTGCAAGGAAAAAATCTATATTGGTAGGACATCATCATTACTGAAGTAAATGAAGAGGAGATAACTTAGGGTAAATTTATGAGAAGTTTTGAGGCTAATTGTATTTTTTGGGAACGATGAAGAGAGATGTTGTTGAATGTGTTAAGAAATGTTTTACTTGTCAATAAGTGAAAGACGAGCATCAAAGGCAAAGTTAATTGCTTTAACGATTGAGATAATCGATTCGAAAATGAGATTCTATTTCAATGGATTTTATCGATGGTTTGCTAAGATGGAGGATAGGAAATGATGGTATTTAAATGATAGCGGATAGAATAATGAGGAGTGTCCATTTATCTCAGTAAAGTCAGCAAGGACGATAACAAGCTTAACGAAGCTATATTACGAGATTGATAAAGTGCCAACAATTTCATAATCAAGATCCGCTCATTTCTAGTGATTTTTGGCGTAGTATATAAAGTACATTGGTTAAGGAATTGAATTTGAGCACATCCTAAAGCCCACATATGGACGGATAGACAAAAAAGGCAAACCATGTTCTTAAGGATTTGCTAAGAGCATATCTCATGGATTTTAGCGAATCTTGGAAAGATCATCTACCTCCAACTGAACTTTTTCATAACAAAAGTTGCCAAATGAACATTAATATGACACTAAGTGAACAGCTTATGGAAGGCCGGTAAGTCTTCGGTTCTGCTAGTTAGATATGGACAACGGACTCGTACTTGGACTTGACTTGCTTATAGATCTACTGAAAAGATTGAGCTTATCCGAGAAAGGATGAAAGTAGTGCAACTGAGATGAAGAGTTACGCTGATAAGAAGCTCAAAGAACTGGATTTGAAATTATTGACTATGTGTTCATAAAGGTATCACCTATGCAAGGTGTCAAGCGCTTTGTAAAGGTTAAGAAATTGACTTCTAGATAAGTCGATCAATTCTTTGTGATAGAGAGGGTCGGTAAACTCACTTATTGAGCAGAGCTACTGAGGTAGGTGTGCACAAAAGTTTTTCACATTTCAAATTATGCATGCACAGTCCTAATACATTAATGAACCGAGAGTCATCAATGATTTATTTGTCGAATCATATTTAATCAACATGTAGGGACCGAAAGGAATGGTAGGTCGCAATACAAAAAAACAGCGAAATAAAGTTATCAAACCTGTTTACGTCCGGTGGAGTGATGACCAGATGATTTACTTGGGAAGTAGATGATATGATTAGGAATTTTATATAGCTTTTTTCATGCATGAATTTATTTAGCAGCGTGCTATTTTAAATGATTATATTTACTAGTAGTGACATTGGTATGCATTTTGTTTATATAGTCGCACTAATACATTATGTGGATTTTATGATAGTAAATGGCAAGTGCATCATATGTAGTTGTGTGCATGTTTGTGCCTTGTTTAAATTTCAAGGACGAAATTCTCATAATAAGGGGAGAATGTAACATCCTGTAATAATGAAGGGAATATTATAGGAATGTTGTACTAAATTAATTAGTTTAATTTGAAAGTAAATTAATTGCACAATTAATATTCAGTTAACAAAGCAACATTTGGACTGTTAATTGAATTAATTAATGGATAATTAATAAAGATGCAATAAAATCAAAATATTGAGAATGAAAGTTAAGGTATATAATCAAAATCCAACCATGTAATACTTTTTCGTAAGTGGAATGGTGTGAGTATTAATGTGCTAAGAAATGTTAAGGGATTAACGGATTAGGAAAGGCGAAGCCCAAAGCCCATGAGATTGACCTCTATATTTCTTAAACCACGTCTATTATCTTCATTCATTTTCACTAAACAAAAATAACATAAACCTTAAAGAGGATGTCTTCATTTCTAAGGAGAATGAAGAAGAAATTAGGAGCTAATCAAAATACTAAAGGGAGAATTCATATTTACAAATAAGAAATGATATAAATCAATCTTATTCATTCGTGTGAATAATATCACAACATTTTCCATCCCTTCCTTGTTCGGTCTAAATTTGATCATTATATCATGTTTTAATGATAAGAAACAAGCTTTTTACATGCTTGAATTAATCAAAATGAGATTTAGTGGTAAACGGTTAAGTTAATGACCAAATTAAAAGAGAAACATGAGTTTATAACCTTCAAACAATTTGAAATTTTTATATGACATTAATAATGTTAAATCAAAGATATGTTTTCTGTTTCATAATTATCAAGAACATATTAATGTTTATGAATTTTCTAATGTGAAAATATGGTGGCTACGAGTGTAAAACAATGCTAACAAATATGAAAACATAAAGTTAGAACAATTTTTTTGCTGAAGGTAAAAAACATGTTTGTGATTTTCTATGCATTTTTTGGATTTTTCTATAAATTTTGTAATTTGTGAAAATTAGACAATAAAGCAATGAATTACCATAATTAAATATTAATTAATTTAATATGAGAAATAGTGGAGATAACCGCAGACCGCGATAGGCTTTAGTGTTACAATTTAAAAATAAAAAGAATACGAAAAGTATTAAATTAAGTCAAAAGAGATTACTCTGTCCGACGTTAAATCAGTTTAAAACATATTTATAGAATCGTCGCTATTCCTTATCCTTGTCTGATAGTAACACCTACCACCAACGTAATAATGACTATCTCTAGGACCAAAAGTTAGCAATTAATAAATTTAGAATGGATGCTACCATTACCAGTTTCGGTAGCTACAATAATCAGCAAAGAACGATATTAGCAAAAAATTAGGAACCCTATCACATTGCATCATCGAAAGCATAATGATCCCATCTATAAAGAACATTAGCACCCGTTGCATAAGATAACAAGTTATCATAATTAAAAATGATAAATACCCATCGCATAAGTGATGGTACCATCCCAAGTATACATTCAGTTAATGCAATGACTCCATCGCATAAGGGCGATAAGCTCCAATCAACATGATGAGTGAAGCACTCATCGCCAAAGTAGTGGTACACATTTGCCTAAAGTGATAGTGGTTATTGGGTAGATTAACATAGTACATTTATAAGAATGATAATCCTGTAGCACACAATCAACAGCAGTAATAAGCACAGTTCGACAACGTTGGATTATATGCATCTGGTAACGAGGGAGAAATAAACAAATTTTGAAAACTTGTTTTGTATTCATTATGTACAAAAAAAATTTAATGTGATATCACAAATAATATAGATTACATTAAATCACATTTAATGTTTGTTTTGATATAATGAGTATGATTTTTTAAGTTAAAACTAAGTTTGTAATCATTTAATTAAATAAAATATAACGTACATAATGAACATCGTACGTCCATTATTATATTATAATAATGTTTAGGTGGAACATATATATGTGTGTATATATGTGTGTATATATGTATGTATATATGTGTATATATATGTATGTATGTACATATCTGTATATATGTGTGTGTGTGTGTGTATGAAGCATACACTATATGTAAATATATATGGTCCACATATAAATAAATATTCGAATATGTATATACATGTATGTGTGTACACACACAGATATATACACATTAACGTACATACATATACACATACACATACACACACACACACATATATATATATATTTGGTAGAGTGTGTGTGTGTCTGAACCACATTATATCCCCGTATAATTTTCAGGGTATTAACCATAATAAAATATACTTACACACACGCGCATGCACACAAACACATAATTCATTAGTATATTTGAATAATTATATAATAACTATATAATCATGAAAAACTGAACAAAAATTACCATACTACATTGAAATGATAGTTTTATTTTTCAAATCAAAAATAAATTTTTGGAATACTTAAGTCAAATATTTATTAAATCAATTATGATAAACATCAACTAATAATTAATATAATTAAAGTATTTAAGTAATTTAATTGGCAAAATATAATTTTACATTTTTCATGTTCGAAAAATAAAAAAAATTCAATTTAGTCTATCATTTTATTAAATTATTTAAATCTTTTTTTAATATGTATCATTATTTCTGCAATGCATAGTGACTAAAATAATTATGATAAAATTCAAACATAAATATCATATTGTTCGTAATATAATATGGTAACTTTTGAAATCACCAAATAATTTTTATCTAGTATACATGTGTGTATATGTTTGTGTATCTCTACTATTAATAATATAAATTCAACCAACACATTTCCACGATGTCTTCCTGAAATACCAAAATTAACATTCTCATCTTTGCTTCATGCCTTAGCCTACAAACCATTTAAACCTATCTTCCAATAAACAAAGAAAACTCTAATACATCCTCTCGCCTTTTGATGTGCCAATAACATAACTTTGCCTTCGTCAATGGGTGTAACAACCCGCCTTTTTGTACGTTTTAAATCGACGATAAACCACACACGTCAGACTTAAACCATACAAAAAAGCGGATTGTTACATTTGGTATCAGAGCATTGGTTTAGCGATAAATCTTAGCTTTGGGGGATCTGAATCTTTATTAATAGGGAAGTAATACCCTATGATGAGTCATTGAGTGTATATATACGAGAGAGCGTATTTGGTAGTGTTATAAAAAGGTTTTGATATTGTGTTAATTTGTTCCGTTTTATATTTATAAATTTTGGTTGGTGCATAGGACGCTATGACATCAATAGGGATTTTTAAACACTTAATAGGACAGACTGATAACAATGTTAGTTTTAAAATATAGGTAAATGAAATAATTTTCCTATTTTATTTTCTGTATATAAAGTAATAAATTTTATAAAGGTTATATTTGGTTGTAATATATTGGTTGTTAGGTGGTGAACTTTATAAATATTGGTTGGAAATAAGATTTAAAATAAAATAAATGAGAATAAAGTGGAATTTAGAACTCAAGTTCCGGGGTATTTAAAAATTTCCTTCAAATGATTTTGAAATATAATAATAATGTTATTTATAATTATTTTTTGATATAAATATTTCAATATGATTTGAAAGAATTGTTTTAAAGAAACTTTGAAAATAAATAAATTATGTACTCCCCTCTCTGTCGCTGGAAAATAATTTCAGTGATGAGTGCACGCATCATCGACATTCATTTTCGAGTTTCTAAGAGGGAAGGCCACTGTAGTAGTTTTACTATAGATTTATTTTGATAAACAAATATAAATTTCAAATTGTTTTAAATATAATTGGATATTAATTTTAAGTGTATACATCTATCTATTACTTTAAAATGATTTGAAATTAAACCCGGTATTTAGTTCTTAAGTTCCGTTAACTAATAGTTTCAATTATTGTAGTGAAATGCAATGTAGCTAATTAATAATTGGAACCTCTACTTAAAATAAGAGATTAAATGCTAGGTTATAGATGAAATTACAAGAAAATTGAAATTGTAAACTATAAAACAAAGGATAGGATTATTGAACATTAATTTAGTTAAAAGAAATGAACAAAACTTGTATAACTTTCAATTACATTCTTAAAGACATATATATATCTTACCAAAAGATGTAAAAAGTTGAAATGTTAATAAGAAAATGTAAATGGATATTATATAAGTAAAACTTGAAGTAATGAAAGTATTCAATGAAATTCTTTAATAAATAAGAATTTGATGTGTAGATGAAAGGCTGCTGATTAAATATAATAGAAAGGTAAGTATTATAAATAAATGAAATGAACACTGAATGAATGAATGGAAATATGAAAATCTGAAAGAAATAAATGTAAAATTTAAAAAGATAAATCATTATATGAATGAAAAGGAAATCAAACAATAAATGTTATGAAATGAAATTAATAAGAATGAACTTGATCGATTGTTTGGAATTGTTGTTTGTTTGGCTTATGGTTGTTTGGACAAGGATACTTTAAAATTGGTGGATGTAGGAATAATCTATTTAGTTTCATCTAAGACTGTTGAGTAAATGGTGCACTTAGTAGTTTATTCTTCACTCTGTACAATTTAAAGTTTTTAAACCCGAACAACTATTTGTTTTGTTGATATGAATAGATAATTGATTTGTGTTGATCTCATATGATGGTTGTATGCGGTGATTGCAAGTGGTTATTATTGATTTGTTTGTTAGTGGTTGAAACAACTTTAAGTATTTCATTTTATATAATTACTAACGCTTTTTGGATTATATAAGTGAAATACAGGTTATGGAAGCAATTGCCACTGCTTTTGGTTTCATAATTAAGCGTTAATTACCTGACAAATAGGTACGTTCTCGGATTACGATTATAGCATTATTATATTGCTTTTCCCGTTATTGGGATATATTATATTATGATATATATTGTTATATTTGATATTATATTTTCTTTCGAGCGTCCTCGTACAAAGGAGACTCTGCCAAAAATTTCTGTAAATTTTGAAAATGTTTTCCAAACTTTATTAATTTGAGTATAAAATGATATAATGGTTATAAATTGGCATATTTTATTTAAATTAATTAATTTATTAAATTTATTTGTTTATAAAGTCAATATTTTTAAATAAGATGTATTGTTTACTCAATTCTTTCTTTTCCCTTCTTTTTTCATTTTCGGGGACGAAAAGTTTTGAGTTGGGGAGAGAGTAACGACCCATAATTTTCGATGTTTGAAATTTATTAATTTAATAAGATTTTGGTAATTAAATCTGGAATAAATAAAAATTTGGAATTTGTTAGTGAATTAATAACAGGAATGAAATGTAAGAATGTTAATGCAAGTTAATAAATAACTAATTTAGTGCAATCCCAATTAGTTGAAATAATGTAGGGTTATAATTGATTGTAAATAGTAAAATTGGAAATAAATTCAAAGTTATATTAATTGATGAAATAATATGCAATAAAATGTATTTTGATAAAATCAACGTTAGATAAGTAATTATAATATTGGTTTGGAATGATAACTTATAAAAGTATGATTAAGAGTTAGTGGAAACAATTATTATAAGTTACCAATATATTTTTAATCCATTAAATTGAATTGGAATCAATTGCAATAAATCTAAATAAAATATTACGTTAACGTTAATTTAGGTAATATTTGGAAATAATGTTAATGTTATTCATAATAGGACAATTTGTTGAATTAAAAGAATGGAAATCAAGATTTATTAATTTATTTGAACTTAAACGATAGTAATTGGATTTATTGCAAATAAACGAAATTAAATATTTAAATATTCTGATAATGGGAAATAAAGATGAAGTTTGAGAATATTAGGGTAATTAATCATGAACCAATGTTAATTTCATCTATTCGATAAATATGGATTGAATAATAGGATGAAAGGTCAATTAAATGGAATTATTGAAAATGTTTTAATTTCTGAATTTAATAGAAATTGAAATTTAACACTGAATATGATGGATTAATCAACTTTAAATTGAGATCTAAATTTGTTAAATTTTTTATGAATGATTGAGAGATCAAAGATGATAAAAGTTGTAAATTATTAAAATTTAAACTGAAGAGTGATTTAATCAATTAAATATTAATTTAGTTTAATTACCTAGAAAATAGCCATTTTGGCAAGTGACTCAGATTTCAATGAAACCAGTTTCATTGGATCCGTAACAGTGAATTATTATAGGATTTCAAGTTTCATAACGATCGGACTTGTCGTTTGATCGCATGGACTCGAAACGCTTAGAAATCATATGAATTGAAACTAATTTGAAATATGTTGATTTTAACGTAACTTCTTCATGCGATGGAATTTGGACTTGAAACATGTTCCATTGATTTTCAAATATTTAAAAACATCTATTTTGATATATGGGTTGATCTATTTTCGTTCCAGAGTCGGAACGGGCTTTTCGAGCCATTTATCACTCCAATTCAAATCAAATCCGATCCGTTTATTTCTATTTTCTGACCTATCTATATATATCCAGTTATAAACCCTAGCCACTCCTTATTCTCAATGGTGTTTATGTACATCTCAATTCCAAATCCCATTGCAATTCAAAATCAAATCAAAAATTAATTCTCCTTAAGCTATATCGAATTATATATCGATTTCAAGCTCTCGAAGAGCACAAGAAAATTCTGCTATCCTTTTTTATATTGGAGTTTCTATGTGTCCAGAAAGGGGAAAATTGTCTCGACCATTCGTATGTGAGGGTGTAGTTTCACGGTGGATCTTCGTCTCTGTGGCGGTCGAGTGGCACAGTAGCGGAGAGGGTGACGAGGGGGTTCGATCTGTATGGTTGATTTGTGTAGAAGGCGATCAGAATCGCCAAGTTTGGGCCGCGTTATATGGCAGCGACGGTCGCGACATCGTGGGCCAAAGGTGGCCGCGTGGTGGCATGGGGGTTGGCTGGATATGGGGGACGTGGGCGTGGCCTCTGATCTAGGTGATGGTCGTTGTAGGCGGTGGCGTCTTGGATCGATGGTGGCAGTTGGAATTGGAGTCGCGTACGAAATTTTCACGCGAGCTAGGGTTTCGGCCTGCCGAGATTTTCGTGAGTGGCGTGGCAGTCAAACGTGGTAAATTATAATATATTATTTAATTTAATACGATTCAAACTGTAAATGTTCTAAACTGTATAACTTTTGCATACAAGGTCAGATTCACGCATGGTTTTCTCCACTAGGATCTTATTAAAATTCCGGTCATTATGGTGCTAGTTTGGATAGATTCTGAGCTTGTTTGAATTTTAGGTTTAAATTGGATTTAAATTCAATTTAAATTCAAAAGGTGAGTGTTTTAACTCACTCACAACTTCTAAAATTTCTTATGTTTGTTAAATTGATTTATGATGTGATTAGAAATTTATTTATGACCGTTTGGCATATTTGAATCATCATCTCAGTTTGTTTGAATATATTTGAATAAAATAGTTATATAATTTATCATTGAATATAAACTGCCAGTAAAAGCCTGTTATTTATCATCTGTTCTATATTAATGTTATTTATTGAATTGGATGAAGATTGTGATTAATATGTGATGATTGATATTGGATGAATGGATGTTTTATTTTATACTGTTATAAACTGCAAGTTGTTATGGATTTTCATTTCATTTAGGATTGCGGTTTGAAATGATATATAACCGTATTTATATTTTAAATTACGAATTGAAATGATAAATATCTGTATCACTTGACTATGTGATAGAAAATTATATACAGACACCGTGGTCTATATATAAAAATATTTTGAAATGTTTTCTATGGTTTTGTAAAGCAATATATGGTTTTAGATAAATATTGATTTTAAATATTATATAAATGTTATTTTATTCTTGATTTTGAGCTATGTATAATTTGTTTTAATATAGAATAAGCTTAATAATAAGCTTGATTTTATTGAAGATAATATGGTTAAGTATTTAAGTTATATTTTAATATAGTGTTTATAATGATTTAAATAAAATTAAGGTTAGAAGTTAAATTTGAGATTTATTTGAAATTGAGTTTATTTAAGAATTAAAATCAAATAAGCTTGATGTGAAATTTATTAAATATGAAATTTTAGAAGGTATGATTTTTATAACTTGATTTTGGTTTAAGATATATTAAATGAATTTTCAAGTATAAATAAATTGAAGGAAATATCTATTTATTTGTAATTTGAGTTTTATTTAAATGATAATGGATTTATTATGTAAATATTTCAAAACTAAATAATAAAAACTGAATTGCTAAATCGTAATTATCAAACTTAGTTTTGAAATTATTGAATACTTAAAGTTTGAAATATATTGAATTCGAAATGGTTTATTCTGTGGATCAAATCTGGTTTGAAATCGATAAATTTGGGACAATTTATTTGGAAACTAAATTGAATTGAAATTAATGATTTGGGATTTGGTTAAATATAAATTTTAGAAATTCGAGTTGTGTTGGATTTGAGTTGCGAACTTGAAGAAGCTATTTTATTATATAAAGTATTTTAAATATTCAAACCATTTAAGTGGTGGAAGTTATGTTCAAATTTATGAGTTTCAAGATACTATAATTTGAAAATTTTATATCCAAGTGTTTTGATTTCGAAATGTTATAACTTTGAAAGTGTTATGATTTTAGAAAGGATATATTTGAAATGAAAATGATATCTTATTGAATTGGTTTTGAAAGGGCAATGATATTTGGTTTTAAAGGATAAACTATTTTGAAAATGACCGCGGTGTTATAATAACGTTTGGTTGTTAAAGAGACCAGGATCGGAAGTTGTTATACTCTCTGCCAACTCCGAAAACCACTTTAACAACTATGTACGTGGTGGAGATTTCAGAATGAAGTATGATGGTGGTGCTGTTCCTTTAAGGTTTATACGTGGACCCGACTCCCGTGAGTTGGCATAAGGTGGCTAAAACAGGAGCGACCTCGGGCCAAGGAGGTAGCCCCTCTTATCGAACACATTCCTTCGATGCTATATTATGATTTTGAGATTGACTTGGTGGCCACTTTTGATTTTTGATTTAGAAGTATGGCTCGAGATTGGCGGTAGTAGCTGTTACGCCGTTACCACTAGCCCATGTGCGTAATTGGTATATCTACCCTAGCATTGCCTTATGTGCCGTGCCACCTACCCTAGCGCGCTTTGACGAGTTTGGTTTTCTCCCATAGCCCGTGGAGTATTTAGGGTAGTCTTCCGATCTAAAGATGCGCTAATGCTGGATGGACTACTGGGACTATTACGTGTTAAGATGGAAAATTTAAAGCCTTAACGCTGTTTAAAAGTAAGTTTATTTTACTATCGACATTATTATAATTGCGAAATATTACTAGATAGTAAATAGTTTAACGGATCCTAAGGAGATATGAATCCCGAGCATCTCTTAAGTTACTACACTCACGTTAGATATTGGATAGAAGATGTCAAATCCCGTAAACATCTCTGACGCCATTCCACTCATATTTATTTATGTTGATTTAACTAACATAAGATCTTTTAGTTCTAACTCGAGTGTTTTTTCCTTTCAATTTGCTCGGGTCAGCCTGAGCATTTTGGGATTTGAAGGCCTTACTTCTGGAGAATGAAGACGAAGATTGTATTACTATTATTTACTATATTGTTCCGCTGCATTATTATTTATTATTTTTGGTATGTGTAACTCTGATTCTGTGTCGTATAAGTATAACCAAAAGTTTTGTAAAACAGCTTCGTGAACTGTTATTTGATTATTATATTTTGTCGTTCCTGTGAGATTCTGTTTTTTTTATTTCTTTTTTTTCTTATTCACCCCATAACAATTCGTTCTTTTGTATGGTTTAAGTGTGACGTATGTGGTTTAACGTCGATTTAAAACGTACAAAAAGGTGGGTTGTTACAATGGATTCCGTCCCTTCTTATTCTTCACTGACTACTTCTCGGTCTTTGTTCTAAAAGCCGATCTAAATCAACTTTTCCATCTCTAACCCCGAACCCGAGTCAATTTATGCTGCCTCTTTCATCAATGTTGTTGACTACTCCTACGATGACATCGAACTTATTTAAGTTGATTGCCTACAGGTGAACTTATTACTTAATTTAATTATTTTGTTCTTTTATTCGTAACCAATGTCTTCTTTAGGTTAGATTTGTTGTAAAAATTATTTGTTTACTTAGTACTGTTTTTGTAGTTAGTAGATTTGCTACTTAGGAGTTTTTTTAACAAAATTAGCTCTTATAAATGCGCATAAACTGTTAGTGTGCAAATCAAGTGTTTCTTTTAAAACATTTAACCTTTTTGTTGTTATAAATTATGTACTACGACAGTTATTTGCATTAGCCGATAGCTTAACTAATGGTTAATCTTGCTTATAAGGAGTCAGTTTTTCACTGTATTTGAAGATTGAATGATTAGCATTATAGGTTATGATATCAACCAACATACACATTCTCTACAATTGATGGTTGTTCAGTAAGCATAGTGGTATATATGAGTGAGACGAAAGATAATTTGGAGTCTATGAACTGGAACTTCACAAGATACAGTATAATTTAAGTAAACTAATGAGGTGAGACCTAAATCAATTTTGGTTAAAACAATCTACTTTAAAGAAGGTCAACAACATATATTACATATATATAAATGCTAAAAATAATGGATGATTTTCTATTTCTGTTATTTTTGCTCATAGTTTTATCATTATATGTTATTATTAAAAAGCTTTAAATTGTTAGTACTTTGAACTTCCTTACAATGCATTGTTTTCCATGTTCTTTTAAACCGAAGTTGCCAACAATGCAATTGTTAGTCACCATTAGTTGAAATAGCATTGACTTCCTTGTAATTCCATTGTTAAAGTACATGCCCAACGGTAACTATAGAAACAATTATATTTGTTTTCCATTGTATGTTATTTCGAAAAGCTTTCAATTGTTAACAATAATTATAGTTGTGCTTTAATATTTACATAATGTTGAGCAACATATATTTGTATAATTAAACTAACTTGTTTTTCGACATTTAAACCAAGTAGCTTTCAAGTGAATCTAGACGTCAGGACGAGGACAAAATGGTTCAAGGACTTGGAGGCGTGCAAGGAAGGAAAATGGAAGATGTTTCAAAGAGTTGGAGCACAGAAATAAGCAGGAAAGGGATCTGTACCGAACTCTTTTTAGATTGATGCTGACTTATTTTTTGGCACATGGGAAGGTTCTAGAGCTAAGTATAATGAGTGATTAGGTAAAGTGATCATCCTGGGGCTCATTTATGAAGGAGTAGGTGAACAACTCTGAAAAGCTCTAAGGAAAGGACAAGTACTGTAGGTGGAAATGACTTGACTTTTGAAGGAAAAGTTATCGAAACTCGACGGATCGAAGCAGGAAGACGAAGTAGAAGACGGAATAATTTATAGTTAGAAAATCATGTCAGTACCAACCTGATGTGACCGAGATGATATCGCTCGAGGACATCATCTCCTCTTCTACTTTCTCGAATCTGGAGTTTGAACTAGTTCGTGATCCAACAACCTTATTGGGTGATTCTTTTATATATATGAAGACTATAGCAACACATAGAGGACATTTGGCCATTATATTCTTCATCATGTCCCTCTATCCGAGCTTACCTCTAAGGCTACTACTTTTTACTAATATTATTTTTAACTATAAATCCCTTACACTTGCGATAATAACATTCCACAATAGGATTAAAGTGGACATATGACCAAAATTAGTAGAATAATATTTGCCTATTTTTTACCGTATAGTTGCTGTTTTTGTTAGATATATTATCTATCATTCATACTAGGGTGTGGTGCCACTTTTGGCCCAACATTTGATGCTTTCTATGGCAACCGCTCTACACTACCGGCACCCAATATACATAAGATAGTTCAGTGCTATCTGTCGATAGATATAGAGCGACCATTAAGATTTAAAAATGAAACAAAACATCACAAAAGCTGTAGTATATCTTATAGCACATGGAATAAAACATAATATTGCAGATATAAAACAGGAGAGACAGTAATGACTAAGTGACCTAAATATCAAAGTACTGATACAAAGAGTTATACATCATGAAATAGAGTTTATACAATTGAAATAAACTCATATTACTACCTCATACTACTAATAAGAAGTGAACACTGCCAAGGCTCCATAGTGGTGCATCGCAGAATAAGCATAGAAATCCATATATAATATGAGATAACTCCCTCCATCTTATCCTCTGCACAGCTACTGCGTTGCACTTAGACCTACTATCTAGTCTACTCGTTTAATAGTACCTAAGATAATAAGAAGCAAAGTATAAAACCTCGAGTCGGACAACATTCTAATGTGAGCTATAAATGAATCAAAGTACTATATATATTTCGATATAGTAAGGAGAAAGGTATATAAATCATAACTGACATGTTCCTGCAACCAAAAAGTTGGTACATAATAACATAATATGCTACTCTACATATCATAAAGGTGTAACACAACCAAGTGTGATAAAAAGTGTCTAGGTATCCCTATCTCCACTACCTATCTTCAATGACAAACCTAGAGTGACAGGTAGCTAGTGAAGCAACCATAACAGACATAGCATCCATCAAACAATACTAACTGTCACTCGGTGCACTCTAGATATATGATAAGTCATATAACCATTCTTCTGCCAGGGACTAATAGAAATCCTGGTTTTTAATTGTATTCTCTTTAGCCTAAAGCTAGTGCTAGATCCATTCTTCTAGTCCAGGGTACACGGATCCATTCTTCTAATTCGTGGTAGTCATTCTTCACTATCCATGAGCATCCTCATAATATTCAAGTTTTGAGTACAAAAGGAAACACTTCGAGTATCAACGATCCCTTAGCACGCATATCCAAGCCCTTCCTTTACTCCATTTAACTTACATTGTCTTGGAGGAACCATTCTTCATTCTTCCACTCGAAGCTCCTTTCTTCGTCGAGATGTTTATTCTTGAGGAACTGTTCTAGGTTCCCCACTCTACAACTCCTTTCTTCATCGACTCATTACATTCGAAACCTAACTCCATTTGTCATCGAGTTATTATCCAAAGACCATAACTTTCATCATGTTGTTCTACTACTATCAATCATTAAATGAACAAGCCAACACCTCTAGTACGACCTTTAAAACTTCAGAACAGTATCTAGAAATTCAGTCCCTATTAGACTAAGTGTGAAAAATTGGTACCAACTTCAAGAGCTCGACACCCACTTTTGTATTTGGCCAACTGATGGTCAATTCCCATCCTACTTCTTGCCTCCAGTTTTTCATGTCCTGATGCTTGAACCCTGACTTCTCTGCTCTTAATCAAGTCATCGTATCTTCTAAACACCTAACTTCATATCCTAGAAAACATGTCGGTGCTGCTTTTTGTGCTTAGCCAACTCTAATCCAACACCATCGGCAACCTCTACAAGCCATAATCTCCCTCCCTCCAAGTCGCTCCCGACCCAGAGCTACATGGAGAACTCAGTACCGACCTCCAATTTAGTCCAATTCCGACCAGTTTTGACCATTAGATAACGGGAGATTGCGATTTTGACCATGAGTTTTTCCCTTGCTCTAAAGTCTGCCTCTCTAATTTCATCCAATTCCGACCAGCTTTGCCTTTGATTTTCCTGATTTCTCAACCTGTCTACCTAACCCTCAAAACAATAGCAAACAACATCAAATCACAACATACAATCATGGGAAAATATGCATATACGTCCATTCATACAATCAATGCATGAAGATATGATAATAACACTAGTTTTGCCCTAAATCCAAGTTTTACACTAACATGTGCAAATGAGTCATAGGGATTACATTAGCAGGTGAATAGGTGTAATAGATTACAAAACACATTTTTGAAATCATTTGAAAATGTCATATTTCTGGTCATAAACATATATGAACAAGTGGTTAAAGTTAGGAAACCATTTAGATCTAAAAATATTTTTAAAACAATCATTCTAATTATATAAACAAGTGTAGATGAGTGAGAGGTCAAAAATCACTCACTAAATACCTAAAATACCAATTTTTATCCTCAAATATGAAGTGGACAGTGGAGGAGATAAACCAAAATCAGTAGATAAGCTTAAGTTTGCTTATGCGAATCCTCTTCTAATCAATGAGTTGGCTAAGCTTAGAAAGGAAAAGGTGCGATTTTTAATGAAATTATGGCTAATGGAGGATTAAATCTATTTAGGGGAAGATGGAAATGAACTGGGTTAGTTCCTTAGCACAAATTTTGAATTCGGTTAACGGGCCTAATTTTAAACATAGTTAATTACCCACTAAAAATGACCGGTAGCAGCCAAAACTTGGAGCCAACATAACCATCAAATGACACTTCTATTTTTCTTTTATGACCGCTCTATGGAATAGAAAACCATCATTCTAAAGCAATGGAAGTGATTTGAGACCTTAATTCTCTAAAGTTGTAGTCCAAACAAAATTTTTAAGGTCAAATGGTCACACAGAAATTTGAAAAAAAAAAAATCATATACGTGAAAAATGTCCCAAAGAGTCACTTTCCAAAATCTTAAATCGTAGGACCTCATACGAATAAAATAAAAATATTTTATGATCCTTCGATATATAAAACATGGGTCGTTACACTCTCCTTCCTTTAGGAATTTTGCCCCCAAAATCCAAAAACAAACTAAGAATATCAATCATAGTTGCCACACATGTCTAACAATCATGTACATCATCAAACATGCAACCATGTAATAGTAAAATAGGTATACCTATCCTAGAATGCGGGATACTAAACTACACTATATGATATTAAAAGTGAAAGTAAAATATGATAACCAATAGGCCTTTCCATGTGAAGAGTTTCGAATGTGTGGCCCTCATACTCTTCTTGATTTTCCATGTGCAATTGCCTGCACCTTCGCCCCGCTGAACATTCACTAACTCCATCCTCTTCCTCCTAAGCTGTTTCATATCGCGTCAGAGAATACGAACCATCCTATGAGGTCTCAAATCTTCTAGTTTAATCTCAATATCATCGAGCTGATCTGGTGCGATATTTACACTTGAGTCGTGCACAATTTTCCGCAAATGGGAGACGTGGAAGATATTGTGCACTTTCGCCATTCTTTGAGTTAAGTCAACTCTATAAGCAAGGTTCCCAATCCTCTCTAATATCGAAAAAGGACAAACAGATATTAGTGCCAACTTTCCTCTACTACCAAACCGAATAATGTTCTTCAAAGGATAAATCTTCATGAATACCATTTCTCCGATGGAGAATTTAAAATCTCTATGCCTTTTAATAGCGTAACTCTTCTGCCTATCTTGTGTAGCTTTCATTTGTTATCAAATAATCTCTATCTTTTCTGAGGTCCGTCTAACCATATCGGGTCCAAGTATTAATTTCTTGCCCATTTACCACCAATGTGATGGGGAATTACACGGTCGGCCATTTAATGCTCCATTGGCCGCATACCAATACTAGACTGATAACTGTTATTGTATGCGAACTCTACTGAATTCAAGTGATCATCCCACGAGCCCTCAAAATCAAGAATGCAAGCTCACAAGAGATCTTCTAATGTATGATTCACTCTCTTGGTTTGACCGTCGGTTTGAGGGTGACAAGCTATACTAAGATGTAGCTCTATACCTAATGCTTCCTGTAACCTTTTCAAACATCCAGTAGCGAACAATGGGTCTCAGTCGGTCACAATGCTCTTCGTCGCACCATGAAATCATACAATCCATTTCATATACAACTCGGCTAGTTTGGCTGCCGTTCTACTTGAATTTATGGGTACAAATCTAGTTCTCTTACCAACTGATCTATAATAATCCAGATGCTGTCGTACCTTGCTCAATTCTTTGGCAGCCCATCTATGCAATCCATCGATATCTGCTCCCGCTTCCACTTAGGAACTTCAAGTGGTTACAAAAGACCACTCAATTTTTTTGTTTCGCTTGTATCAATTGGCAGTTCATACACTTTGATATGAATGTCCCAATGCTCTTCTTCATCACTTCCTAACAATAATCTATCTCATATAATGGTACATATTATTACCATTGGGATGCATGGTCAACTTGGAATGGTGGCATTTGAGCATCTCATCTCTCAATCCGTCAACATAGGGAATCTCATTCTTACGAAGCCAACCGTCTCGATCGAGTCTGTACTGTCTCATGTCCTAAGAATCTATCCCCACTTCAATCTTGGAAATGATCTCGGCTAATCTGGCATCATGCCTCTAACTAGTGCTAATCTTCCCTATAAGAGTAGGCTTGATGGTCAAGCTTGCCAACATCTCTGGTTCTAACTCGCAATGAGGTCTGAAGTCATAACTAGCAAAATACTCCAACTATTTTACTCTAGGAACATTGCTCCCGAACTAGCATATCTTCTACTGAGTGCATCGATGATTGCATTCCCCTTACCAAGTGCATAGAAAATGCCAAAATCGTAGGAGGCTAAGAATTCCAACCATCACTACTATCGAAGGTTGAGATCCTTTTAAGAGAAAAAGTACTTCAAGGATTTGTGGTCCATGAATAGCTTGAATCACTCCCTAATAAGAAATGCCCCCAAATCTTCAAAGTAAATACTATCGCCGCCAACTCCAAATCATGACTTGGATACTTCCTCTCATGTAGTTTCAGCTGTCGACTAGCGTAGGCGATAACTTTTCCCATCTACATTTATACCACACCCAGTCTGGTACAATAGGCAACTATGTATACATTTAGCTCCTCAATAATACTTAGGATGGTCAACATAGGTGTGCTCATCAACCTCTCCTTCAGACTCACAATGCCTACTCACATCTCGTATCCCAAGTAGAAGTCTGATTGTTCTTTGTCAAATTGGTTAATGACGTGGCTATCTTTGAGAAGTCCTTTATATAGCATCTACAATATCCTGCTAGTCCTAAGAAACTCCTTACATCAGTAACATTCTTGGGTCGGCTCCAACCTTGAACTGCCGTAATCTTAGCAGGGTCTGCTGTGCTACCCTATTCAGAGATGATGTGACCCAAGAATCTCACTTCCCTTCTCCAGAAGTGACATTTTGAAAACTTTACTTTCAACTTATTTTTCATCAACACTTCAAGCATAATGCTCAAGTGTGCCTTATATTCTTCCTTTTTACTAGAATAGATCAGTATATTATCCATAAACACAAGTACGAACTTGTTGAGCTAATCCCTAAAGACATGGTTCATGAGATTAACAAAGTATGTCGGAGCACTGATCAGCCCGAACGAGATAATCATCCACTTATAAAAACCAGACGGTGCACAAAATGTGATGATCGGTACACTCTCCTTTGCTACTCTCAACTGGTAAAATCTCATCGCCAAATCCAATTAGGAGAACACCTTCATACCATAGAGCTGATCGAAGAAGTCATCAATACATGGGAGTGGGTACTTGTTCTTCCTCGTCACTTTATTCAGCCCACGGTAATCAACACATAATCTACGAGAGCCATCTGCCATATTGGCGAATACTATAGTTGCGTCCCACTCAAATAAACTCCTACGAATGTGCCTTTTTCTCAATAGGTCATTCACTTGCACCTCCAACTTTTTATGCTCTCTAGCTGCCATATGCCTTATTGGCATAACCGTAAGTCTAGCATCCTTCATCGAGTCTATATGAAACTCGTCTCTCTATATGATGGTTCCGGTCACCTCCCCAAATATGCCAAATACTCTATAACAATAAGCGTGGATGACAACTTATCCTATGGAATCTCAAACGAATATAGAAAGCTAGCCATAACCCCATCCTATGGAAGACAGCCAATCACTACCATCTGCCCTTCCACGGTCCCAATTGCCACCAACAACTTCTCACAATCTACTACTGCCGCATACTTTTTTAGCTAGTCCATTCCCAAGATAATCCTAAACCCAATGAATTTCAAACAAAGTATTCGCAAACAAAGAGCACCATGACTCGATAAGACCAAACCATGACAAACCATACACAGGCTAGTGGAGCCTCCCACAGGGTTTGTCACAATCAACGGTCGGTCAACTATTTCGGGTTTCAATCCTAGCCTATTTACTAATTCACCAGATATAAAGGAATGTGAATCCCCAGTATCGAATAAAACATGTATGAGAACATCATAAAGGGAAAAGCATTCCTTGAATGACAACGCCCATACCCTTCTCTTTCGCCGAGGGAGCACTCGATAAAGTCGGAAAAGCGCCTAAAGCATATGCCTTCAAAACTTATTTCTACTACAGTGGTTTCGGATAATTCTTCAATATATGCCTAGGTTTGCCATAGTTTTAACATTTCTCTTCATATCTACCTTGCAGTCTTTGATCTTGTGACTCTTTTCTCCACAGCCATAACAAATAGGATCTCATTTACCCTTCTTTTGAGCATCCTTCCCTTGAGATTTCTTCCGTTTTTCAAACCATTTCTTATTTTACCTCTACCACTTTATTGCAATTTTGAATCCTCCTTAACAAAAACAACTGATTTGGAATTAGGGAATAAACTCTTCTGGCAAAGAACTTTCTCGGCGAGTCTCTCAAATGGCTCATCAATATGACTCATCAGCTTGTCCCCTAAATAGTTGTCCAAACCCATAATGACTTTCTCATTCTTTCTTAATGGAGTATCGATAAACGACACCCCATACTTCAATAAGGCGTCGAACTCAGCAGTGTATTCAGTAACAGACATATCTCCTTGCTTTAAATTAGCGAATCTCTTGAATAGTGCTGACATCTGAGCGGTTGAAAAAAACTTCTCCTTAAACCTAGCCTTGAAACTGATTCCAAATGAACTAATCCTCGGGTCTAGCAGCAATGACATCATTCCACCCGTTCGTGGCCCATCGTTGAAGTTGTTTAGAGGCCAACCTCCTTTTCATAGCATCATCAATCTCCATATCACCAAAAATTCGCTCGTAGGGGTGCAACCAATCTTGCACTTTGATGGTGGACTTCGTTCCAAGGAATGACTTGCCTCCCAAAGTAGAATAATCTTCGCATAGATTGGCAAAGTTAGCCCTTGGCGCTTGTATTTTAGCATCACCACCAATAGCAACATTCAGAGTGGCTGCTTGGGCATTCTAAAGCATGTTCATCATCATCATGTTGAACATTGCTTACAAGTTAAGATTAGTAGCCCTCAAACGTGCTCAACTATGAGGGGAAGTTCCTAACAGTATTTCTTGTTTGCGGGCTAATTCTCGATCTGTAACAAGAATGATCGGTCTCTCAAAAATAAAATTATTTCAATGGTACTCAAGTGTGAATGGTACTTATTCTATATATACTACTATATTGTTTTGAAAATCAAAATATGTAACAAATTCGCACTCTCTAGTATATAGGTATACACTCGATCTAGTCTAAGGTGAGACCTCCTACCCTATCTATACCGGATCATGGTATCAACTCAGGTTAATGTCGTAACCTAAGTCTAGATACCAAATGTGATGACTGCCCTACACCACCGGCCCATAATATACATAAGATAGTTCGCCGATATCATGCCAATCGATGTACAGCGACCATCTAGGTTTAAAAATGAAAAAAAAATCACATAACGTATAATATATCTCACATCACGAGGAATAAAATATAATATCACAGTTATAAAATAGGAGATACAGTAATAACCAAGTGACCCAAGTATCAACGTACTAATAATGGAGCTATACATCATGAAATAGAGTTTATACAACAGAAATAAGCTCAAATAACTATCTCATACTACTAATAAAAAGTGAATACTGCCAAGGCTCCACAGTGTTGCATAACGAAATAAGCATAGAAAACCATATATAATATGATATAAATCCCTCCAACAAATCCTCAGCACAGCTACTGCGTTCGCACCTAAACCTGCTATCTAATTTACTCATTTAAGACTACCTGAGATAATAAGATGCAAAGAATGAAACCTCGAGCCAGGTAATAGTCTAGTGTGAGTGATAAATGAATCAAAGTACTATAAAAGTTAATATAGTAAGGCAAGGTATATAAATCATAACTGACATGTCCTTGCAACAAAAGAGTTAGCACATAATAACATAATATGCTACTACATATCATAAAGGTGTAACACAATTAAGTGTGATAAAAGGTGCCTAGGTATCCCTATCTCTACTACCTATCTTTGATGATAACCTTAGAGTGACAGGTGGCCAACGAATGATCCATAACATATATAGCATTCATCAAGCAATACTAACCGTTACCTTATGTATTCTGAATGTATGATAACTAGTGTGACTAATCTTCTATCAGGTACTAGTGGAAATCTTGGTTTTCAATTGTAATCTCTTTAGCCTAAAGCTGGTATTAGACCCATTCTTTTGGTTTGGGGTACATGGATCCATTCTTCTGATCTAGGGCAGCCATTCTTCACTATCCATCAGCATCCTCATGATACTCCTGCTTTAAGTACAAAATAAATCACTCTTAGTGTCACCGATCCCTTAATATGTGTATTTGAGCCCTTCCTTTGCTCCATTTAACTTCCGCCATCTTGAAGGAACCATTCTTCATTCTTTTGCTCAACGACTCCTATCTTCACCTAGACTTTATTCCTAAGGAACCATTCTACATTCCTCACTCTATGACCCCTTTCTCCATCGAGCCATTATCTTTGAAACCTAAATCCATTCATCATCGAGTTACTATCTAAAGGCTCTAACTTTCATCATGATGTTGTACTATTGCCAATCATCATATGAACATGCCAACACTCTAGCACAACCTTTAGAACTCTAGAACCGTACTCCATAAATTCGGTCCCTATTGGACTAAGGGTGAGAATTCGGTATCGACTTTAAGAGCTCGACACCGACTTCTATACTTGGCTAACTAATGATCAAATCTCTTCCCATCCTACTTCTTGCCTCTAGTACTTTACATCTTGATGCTTGATCCTCGACTTCTCTACTTTTAATCAAGTCATCGTGTCTTCCAAACACGTAACTTTGTATTCTAGAAACAAGTCGGTGCTGCCTTATGTACTTAGCCAATCTCTAATCCAACACTATAAGAAAACTCTACAAGTCATGCTCTCCCCCTCCTCCAAGTCACTGTCGACCTAGAGCTACACGGAGAACTTAGCACCGACCTATGAAGTCAACACCGACTTCTTTCCTTAGCTAATTGGAGATTACGATCTGGACCACGAATTCTTCCCATAGTCTAGAGTCTGTCTCTCTAATATCCTCCAATTCTGACAAGTTTTGCCTATGATTTCCCCGATTTCTCAACCTATCTACCTAACATCCAAAACACTAGCAAACAACATCAAATCACAACATATAATGAAGGGATAACATGCACATACATCCATTCATATAATCAATACATGAAGATTTGATAATTCAAACTAGTTTTACCCTAAATCCAAGTTTTACACTAACGTGTGCATATTAGAGGTAGAGATTACATTAGCAAGTGAATAGGTGTTAATAATTTACAAAACCCATTTCTCATATAATTTACAAATCTCATATTTCTGGTCATAAACATATATGAACAAGTGATTAAAGTTAGGAAAACATTTTAGATCCGAAAACATGTTTAAAACAATCATTATAATTATATAAATATAAGTACAGATGAGTAAGAGGTCAAGAACCAGTCACCAAATGCCTAAAATACCAATTTTTCTACTTAAATTTGTAGTAGAAAACAAAAGAGATGAACCCAAATCAACAAAATTGATAATATTAAGTTTCCTTATACTAATCCCCTTTCGAATCAATGATTTAGCTAAGAGTAGCAAGGAAAATGTGTGAATTTTGATGGAATTAGGTCTAATGGAGGTTTAGATCTATTTTGAAGAAGAAGGAAATGATTTAGGTTGGTTCCTACAGCCTCCTATTAGCACAAATTTCGTAGTGGTTAATGGGCCCAAGTTTAGACTTAGTTAATTACTCACTAAAACTTGCTAGTAACAGCCAAAACTTGAAACTGCCATAACTTTAAAAAAACATGTCTGTTTTTCTATTATAAGAACTCTACCGAATGTGAAACCATCATCTTGAAGCAATGGAAGTGGCATGAACCCTAATTCAGCTCGTATCAAAAGTTATAGTTCAAAAAATATTTTTAGGGTCAAAATGGTCATATAAAAATTCGAAAAAAATCATAGACCACGGAAAATGTCACTGAGAATCACTTTCTGAAATCTTAGAGTCATATGACCTCATACGAATAAATAAAAATATTTACAATCATTCGATACATAAAACAAGGGTCGTTAAACTTTCATTGAGAAAAGAGTTTCTCAAGAAGCAATGGCATCAAGAAGATCTGGAGTAGATGCTGGTGAAGAAGAACAAGCTTAGCACCATGACGAGATGATGAACCAATCGATAGTCGTATTGCCTGGACTATCTACCCCTCAGGAGAAGGTGACGAATGTGGAGTTTGACAAGATAATTGAGGGATTGAATCAAAGGAAGACAGATAGTCAGAATGCTCTCCTTGACAGCTGGCCCAACAGTCTTAAAGGCTAGGGGGAACATGGCAGAAGCATCTTCTTCTGGATTGAAGGAGGAAAATCCATTTGCTTTTAGTTGGAACAGAAGGGATGGAAAGAAAAAGACAAAACAATAGAAGTTGGGCCAGTAGCGAGAATGCTAGAGGAAGTGGTCGAACCCCTTCTAAGGGAATTCATATCTATACAGACCAAAATCAGGTCGGTATAAATTTGAATTTATGGAGCTTGGAGGGGCAGAGGCCAAAAGCCATTAATTTGTCAGATTTTGAGGAGTATTTGCATGACACTGGCAATCTGCTGGATAGAATGCTAGTGTATGGGAAGTTGGTGTTTAAATGACCACTATGAAGCCAACTAGAAGTCAAAAAAGGTCCGCAGGAGTGGTTCCCCTAAAGATTGGACAATCTAGATATCAGCGACCAAATCAAGATCGTTTGTGGAATCAAACGCTCAGCGGAGCTCCTAATAGTTGTTTTTAGGATCACCATGCTAGCAATGAGCATATTGCAGACATGATTAAGTGATTGCCGGGAGAAATCAAATAGAGAAAGAACCAAAATTGGGATTCTACACCTAGTATAACTACATTCACGGTGAATATATTAAAGGTAGAGTATCCCAAGAAGTTTACGATGCCTTTAATGCAAACATATAATGAGATGACTAACACTAGCCAATATTTATTCAAATATGAATGGATGGTGGTAGAGCGACAGATACAGTCCGACGTAGATGTTTCCCTATCTTTCTAGATGGAGCTGCTTGATGTGGTTCACTTGGCTCATGTCGAAATCCATCACGACTTTTGATGAGTTAACTAAGAAGTTCTTAGAGAAGTTCAGGGTCCACGCTACTCGGTCCAAGGATGTAATGTCCTTATCGAGCAATTCTTAAGGACATGAAGAGTCATTGAAGGGAATCCTGAACAAGTTTAATGTTGCATCTACTGAATTAAATAATCTGAATAAGGATATTGTGTTGCTGCCCTTAGTCCGGGGAGTACATCCAGGTACAGATTTTGGAAAGTGGTTAAGAATGAGACAACCAACTACTATGGATGGTTCCATCAAAAGGCTAACCAGTTGTTCTACTTGGAAGAGGCAAATCAAGTTATCGAAAAGATTAGTGGTAGACAGTCGGAGGAAGTTATTCCGAGTAATATATCAGTTAAACAGATCGGTGAGAATGTCAGTAATGTAGCTATGAACGTTGGAAATTCCAATAACCAAAGAAAGAGCAATCAGGGCACTGAGGCATGCAAAATGATGCCAAAAAGCGTCTAAGGAATATGAGACAAGAGGAGTACACGCCATCGAATGATCCATCCATAAACATATACATTGCTACATAAGACATGAAAAGGTATAAGAAATTTCATTGGAGAGAGGTGACTAAGGCAGAAAGGTGCTTTGAGAAGTATTGTCGCTTCCATGAAACTCATGGGCACAATACGAACAAGTGCAGACATCTTAGAGATTTTATTAAAGAGCCGATATTGAAAAAGGAATTACAGAAACATGTTAGCGTTTCGTAGGATAGAGGACATAATGTTAGACTCTAAGGGCCAAATGCTCGTAGGAACCAACCTAGACCCAATGAAGAGTGACCCAGGTGCCTAGACGGAAGGATTGTTATAAACACTATAACTGGTGAATCTCATCCAATAGAGAAAAGATGGAAAGAGATGGAGTGGTATGTGAGTTTATTGAGCACGTGCCATTAGAGAGCTGCTTCAACATTGAGGATGAAGCTCTGGCTAAGCAGCAAAGGTTAATGACTGATGAAGTCGTCTTTCAGAATAGGATTTTGATAGGGTTGAAACACCAACCTTTGAACCCACTGTGATAATGACTGTTGTATACTCAACAACTATGCACCAAGTCTTGGTGGATTATGAAAGCTCGATGAATGTTCTATTCGAAAAAAAATTTGATCAGACAAGAATAAATTAAAGACGTCAAGCCTTGTAAATTTAGGATTCTAGGATCTACGACGAGGTGAAGGAACCTAATAGGATGATTTGTCCAAGGAGTTAGGAGAAACAGACTACAAGATCGTGTGGGTTCAAAAGTTCGTGATTATTGCTGAATTTTCAGCATATAATGCCTTTTTGGACCGACCTGCCCATGCTAATTTCAGAATAGCATAATTCCTTGAGTGCTTTATGATGAAGTTCCCTGTGAAAAACAAAATTGGATCGATTCAAGGTGACCAAAGTGCTGTTTAGGGATGATACGACGTTGAGCTCGAAGAGGCAAAGCGATAAGAGAGGAGTGCGGAGAGAATTCTCAACATTAAGAAGAATGCATAGTAATTAATGCCCAAGCCTTGACTCGGAAAGCATAGCAAATTATATAAGTCTATGGATCCTAGGAAGCAATCAAAGGAAGTGCGTGCAGCACCAGCTGAGTTGATGATCGATGTTCTTATTGATATGGACGATCCTACTATGGTTATTAAGATCGAATTTCAGCTCAACCTGGATTGACGAAGAAATTGGTAGGTTTTCTCTAAGCAAATTTGGATGCATTTGCTTGGATACATTTGAATATATGTGGGATATCGTTAGAGATAGCATGAAATAGAAAAGGCATAGTCTAGATTTGGAGCGATTCGCTATGTTGAAGGAGGAAGTTAATAAGATGAAAGCAAATGGAATTATCCATGATGCTTCATACGTTGAATGGATGTCGAACCCCGTGTTGATCAATAAAGAAAATGGGAAGTGGCAGACGTGTATTGATTACTCGGACCTTAATAAAGCATGCCTGAAAGATACCTTCTCATTGCCCAGAATCAATCAGTTGGTAGACAGGACTACTAAACACAAGTTACTTTCTTTCATGGATGCTTACTCCTACTATAACTAGATACTGATGTATGTTTTGGATCAGGAGCACACATGTTTTATAATGGATCAAGGTTTTTACTGCTACCAGGTGATGCTATTTGGTTTGAAGAACACAAGAGCTACTTATAGAGATTGATAAGTTCTTTATTCAACGATAAAATAAGACAAACAATGGAGGTGTATATGGATAGCATGCTTATGAAGTAATGACTATCGATGAACCACATGGACGATTTTTCAAAAATACGTATTGCGAAGTCACGACTATCGATAAACCGAACCTTTGGACTAAGAAGATTTGTTCATCTATTTAGCGGTGTCTGCTCACACATTAAGTGCAACATTGGCACATGAGGAGGCAAGGATTCAAAAACTAGCATATTACATCTACAAGCTATTTACCAAGCTGAAAAGAACTATCTAAACTTAGAAAAGCTTGCTTACTATTTGGTGATTGCATCGAGGAAGTTACGACCATACTTTTAGGTTCATCCGATAAAGGTGCTGACGGATCGGCCCCTAAATCAAGTACTACAGCGACCCAAGAATTTAGGAAGGTTATCAAAATGGAACATCAAACTAAGTTAGTACGACATCACTTACCATCCAAGGAAGGCAGTAAAAGGACAAGTAATAGCGGATTTCATCGCTAAATTCACTATATGGATGGAGAAGAGAAGACGTTGTGGTCATACATACTTAATGGAAGTTATTTGTAGATGGTCTTAGAGCAGTAGTGATCTTGGTGACTGCAGAAGAATGGTCGAGTTCTGCTAGGTAAAGAAGGAATAAAGTGTTGATAGAAAGTAACTCATGTTTGACAATCCTGCTATAACCAGATACTGATGCATGAGGCTAAGTATGACGTGTTGATAGGAGACTCATGATAGCGTAGGAGCTGAAGGTGAAAACGATGCATATATTTAGTGACTCCCAACTGGTAGTCTACCAAGTAAAGAAGGAATTCCATGGAAAAGGGTGTGAGACTCTTCTTTTACTTGACAAAGACACTGGAACTGTTAAATGATATAGAGCATTACATGATACTGCACATCCCCAAAGAGGAAAATACAAAGGTAGATTCATTTGCCAAGTTGGAAAACTCTAGAGATGCGAAATTAATGGGATTGGTTCCAATGGAGGTTTTATCGGCTCCAAGCACTGACCAAATGAATGTCGATTAGATCTTGGAGGCCGAAGAGGATGAGTTATGGATGACTCCGATCAATGTCTATTTGCTTAAGCGAACTCTTCCGAAAGGAAAGAACGAACGATGAAAACTCCTTTAAAAAGTGTTGCGATTTATAATGCAAGGAGTGATGTATAAGAGAGGTTTCTCAACCCCCTGCTTCAATGTGTAACTCAGAATGAGGCTAGGAAAATCCTCATGGAAATCCATGAGGGTTGTTGTGATGATCATATTGAGATGCAGACATTGGCGAAGAAGATATTTCGCTATGGATACTTCTAGCCAATAATAAATTGTGATACTATTGATTACAGCAGACAGTGCGATAGATGTTAGAAGCTTGCAAAAATTCCAAAAGCCTCATCCATAGAACTGATGCAAGTGGTTAGCTGATGTCCATTTGCGGTTTGGGAAATTGATATAATCAGCGTGCTATCGATGTTCAAGGAAGGAACTAAGTACGTTATTGTTGTAGTGGATTACCTCACAAAGTGGGCTGAAATAGAACTACTTGTCAGGATCAGAATGAGGAAAATGACCAGCTTTGTGATGAAAAATATTATCTGTAGATTCGGTGTTCCTCGGAAGACTATAACTGATAATGGATTAGTTCGAGATGCCAAATTCAAGTATTTCTACAACCGAAACAAGATCGATAAAAGATTTTCGATGGTAGCACACCCGCAGGCGAATGGACAAGTGGAGAAAGTGAACCAAATCATCAAATATATTTTAAAGAAATGGTTATCTAAGGTCAATAAAAAATGGGTCGATGAGCTTACACTTGCTCTGTGAGCTTAGAGGACGACCAACAAGTCCGCGACTGGGCATAGTTCATTCACTTTGGCCAATAGAGCTAAGGCCATGATTTCTATAGAAATGGAAGTCCCTTCTCATTGGAATAAGAACTATACCCCAAGATCGATGAACTCTTGCTTGAGTCCCTCAACTTGATTGACGAAAAATGAGAAGAAGCTGATCAAGGGTAGCTGCTCCCGAGAAAAGAGTAGCACGACATTTTAACATGGAGGTTCGAAGTTGCATCTTTGAAGTGGGGGACCACATTTTGAAATGCATCCTCAGGTATAGGTGCCATGGTCTGAATTGGAAAGGTCCTTATGAGAATGTTGTAGATGGAACTTTCAACCTAGTTACTATCGATGGAATCCTAATTCTAAGGGCGTGGAAAAGCAATCTGTTGCGACACTATTTCATTTAGATTTATTTAATTTATTTTCAGTAAATAAAACACCCTAGTGGATTGGGTGTAATGTAATAAGGCAAGACTTCCCACTTTATTTGTTCATAAATAAAGTTAGCTTCTTGTACTATTGAAACCATGTTCTTGCAAGAAAAATATCGTGTTGTGTGATTAGCAGTATAATTAGGTATCTAAAGATAGGAATTGATCAACTCCTTTGATCCAGGATTGGGAAAAAGAATAATAATCAATAGGGTCGATAGGATAATTCATCCTTATCCCTCTGGTCTCAATTAATGCCCTGAGATAGGCAAAGTCAATGAGGGATGCTCTGAAGCGGGCAACTAGAGTGTCAACTTCTAAAGATACAAACTAGCGTGCAGGTGAAATTTTAATGACCATGCTTGGGGCTTGGCAGGATGTGCTAAGCCGAGGATAAGCGAGGATGTCAAAAGGATATTCTCCATCAACACCAAGAGATAGTGGGACCGAGAGAGGATGCATTGAGATAGGCATCTTAAGCACTGATTCCTGAAGATAGGAACTGGCATGTGACTAGGATTTTCAAGACCGCGCTTGCAGCCCAACTAGACATTCTCAGCCGGATAACCGATGATGATATTAATCAAGCCCGGTTATTGGCAAGGTCGAGGGTGTCATTATATACACATCCAAACTGTTGTTTCTCGAACATAGGAAATAGCATAGAAATAAATTTATTAACAACTTGATAATGGTTGAGGGAAACTCGACCAAGGGTAAACAAGAATAGTTACAAAGTTGGTGAAACATTAGTTTTATTTGGCCGAACAAAAATACTTTGGTAAAAAAAACTAATAGCATATAACTAAAGCAATTGTAGGAGTTTATTTATATGTACAGGGTTACGGTAGGTAAAAGCATTGCATAAACGCAGACATGTATAATATTGATAAATTGCATTACAAGTATTTATATTATATATGCATGAGATTATATGTTGATTGGTATGACATAAAAATGTAGAAATGCAAATGTAATAGAGATTGTAAAAGAAAAGCAAACTTTTGTTAAATCAATTTTTATATACATCAGTTGCGGGGGTCGCTTCGACACAAACGCAGCCTATGCACAACAAGGAAAAATAAAAGCTACAAAAAAAAGGGAAAAAAACTATCTTATCATCAAACGCCAAGTGGAAGGCTTATTTCTTCTGTGTCTACTTCATACCCTTGTCACCTTGCTGCCCGAACCGGTATGTGGTCTTTTGTGGCACGTGTCATCCTTGGGTTTTCCTTTAGGAGTGCTGCCTTCCAAAGGAGTGGTCTCTCCTTCGATAATGGTAATGGATGGATTTATTGGCTTGTCAACAGAGGCATCTGATGTCATTGTGGAGGCGCCAGCACTGCTTCCCTTAGGAAGCTTAATGGTAACATGAATAATTCTAAGAGTAGGATTTGACTTTTCGGCATCAGTTTCCTTTTATAGTCCAGGCTTGATCTTTATTTTTACCTTGGACATGTTAGTCTTCCACCTCTCCGCCATGAAAATAGAATCAGTTGGGCCAGTAGCGTTGGTGATGGTGACATCATCCCCTAGGGACCGCGAAGTGTCGCCAAATCCCGCCAAATTCACGATCTTCTCTGAATTAAGACTAGGGATGAAGCTGGAAAGAAGGATTGGAGCTACCAGTCCCATGATAATGGATGTTGACTCGGTAGTGATTGCAATGGGACTCAAGCATTGTGTGATTGGCGGTGGAGGAGGACGAAGCGACGAATGACTTGTAAGTTCACAAAGAGTGAAGTAAAGGTTAGTGATGGTCTCAGAGGAGAATTGAAGCTTCTCAAACACCGGAGAGACGAGATAAATACCTTCACTGATTGGAGTTTCCCTAGCAGGAGATACAAAAACTTCACCCTCTTCTATTGCCAACTAGATGGTTTTAGAAATAGAAATAGGAATATAGGGCTTATTGGTGACCATCACAATAGAAGTCGGAGTTGTAGTAAGGGAAGATTCAGAGCCGGCCCCTACAGAAGATGGAACCTCAATCACAGGCTCTTTGGATTTCAAATACGATAATTATGCTTCGCTCAACACAGTAGGACCAATAGGAGCCTCGATGAGAGCTTTGCTTGTACTCACTTCTTTGCCTTTCTCTAAGGTTGCGATGTCCTCACATCCAAGTATTTAGCCTTCAATTGTTCTTCGGAGGGGCCTTTACCGGACTTGGCCACACGACATAAGATTTCCTCCCGGGCTTCTACTAGCTTCACAGAATAGCTGCTTCTCAACCACTTCAAGTCCTCTCTCTAATAACATTTGCAAAGAACTATTGAACGGTGGCGTTCAATTCCCCCTTATCCTTTGTGGCTTAGCTTTTAAGATCATTCATTTCCACTATGACAAGACCAAGCTCGACCTAGGCTTCTACTTTTGCCTTAGCTTCCGCCCTCGGGCTAGTTTAGAGTCTCTCAACTTTGGCCTTGAGCATTTGGATTTCAATGTTTGTGGCCTTAAGTGTTTTATCTTTTTCTTTGATTATTGTATCCTTGGCCTTAACCTGGTCTGTAAGTTGGTCATTCTTGTGATGTGCAGTCTAGAGCTGATTATTCACTACAGTGAGGGCCTGAGTGTGCACGAGAGATAGTTCCTTATTTAATTTCTCATCATTATCAACTAATATGTGGGCTTCGTCTCTCTGCTTCATAAGCTCGGCCACCTCTCTCTTTTATCCAACCGTGGTATTGTCATAATCACTCTTCTCCAATTAAAAAGACTAGATGTCCACCTGATTGATTTTGTTTGCATCGAAAAGTAAAAAGCGAATTTTCTCCATTTATAGTGTTATTTAAAAAGTTCAGCTGCCCTTCTAACTCTACAATTGGCATCTTCATGGGAAATGTCCTAGATGTCATGCTCAAATTTCACCCTTGTCAGGTAGAGATAAGGAAAGGCGTTCTGCATCTTAGTCATCATGGTTGTTGACGATCTCGAAGGAGGTAGTGTCTAACTTGATGAGCAGAAGCCTCCATGGACCATTGGGAAGCAGATACAATGGTAATTAGGGGTCGGATTACTAAAACTCGTTGAGAGGAATGCATGGGCTAAGTTTGTGGTAGGGAAGAGCCATAGACAGGGCCATGATGTTCAACGAAATCGCGAAACTTCTTCCCTTGGTCATATTCATCCCTTCCTTCGTCATGTCATTTCCTTCTTTTCTTATCCTCATAGTATTATTTATCCTTCTCCTTTGCTTTCTTCTTCGATCTCTCGATGTAAGGAGGAGTGGTAAGGATAAGGCTCAAGAGTGGTTCTTAGGTGCTCACCAATATCAGAGTGTAAGTGGTGGAACCTATCACTTTTCATTCTACTTGAAATGAAACAAAGGATCATATCAATTTCAGAACACCGAAGAAAGAATAAATGTGGGATATGAGTGTTCGTGATCCTCAAAATGTGTGAAGTGTTGGTGTTGTTCTATGTACTCCGTGGACCATGTTCAGAATGTTTTAAAGATGGATTTTCGCCTCCCTCAAGTTAGAGGCCCCCAGAAAGGAAGCTAAAGCTCGAAGGATACTTCTTGAGAAAATCATCAATTAGGATGTTGTGATTTCTTGGAGTGCCGAAAATATATTCCAAAGAACCTACTAGACGAGTAGCCTCGACTATTAGCATCATGCTCTGTTCTGTGGACTGCTGGCAGTTCCCCATGACTATTCGCGATATGTTGGGGCAGAAATCTCGGTACCTTCTGGAGATACTCTCTGTGCGATTCATCTCCCCTTATCCGAAGTCCTCATCACCTTCATCTTCTTCTTCATCCTCCTCTTCATCTCTTTCTTCTCATTCTGCTTTCTTCTCATCTCCTCCTTCCCATTCTTCACCTCCCTCAGATATCGTTTCCATCTCTACTTCATCTCTCCTCTTTCTATTTTCACTTCGTCGGAATATTTGCTTCCACTGCTACATCAATAGTTTCATCATATTCACCGCACCTGATGGGCCTTTAGCGCCTCCTTGGATATCTTTGTTGGAGCTGCGAATGAAGGAAGAAGACCCAGTGGATAATCTAGACCCTCTTGGTGGAAGTTCAGATTGAACGCGATGAATCGTTTAGCATTTAGGAGGCCACATTATGAAGATTTTCGTTTGTCAAGAGGTAAGTAGTGGTGTAGAATCGAATGCTGACTCTTTTGAGGGACTGTGAAGTCTCATAGTGCACATTGCTTCTATCTCGAACAAGGATATCTATGAAGAGAGTAGATAAGATATTATATGGTTGGATGATAAGAAACCAAGTATAGAAAAAATAGAAGTTTTGACAACTTATGAAAATTAAGTCAAAAATAGGCACATCGCGTAATCGTAGTTCGCGATTCGCACCGTAAAAAGTTAAATCCATTTATACGATGTATTTAGAGTAATAATTCTTTGTAATAAGAATATTTCAAGCTCATATAATATAATTTTCGAATGAAAGAAAAAAAATTGAACTTTCGTTTAGTAGATTTTGAAAGAGGAGAAAAATAAGTTTTTAAAATAATCGCACTTTGGCAGTTCGAAAACCAAAGCGATAAAATCTTAAAAAATAATATTTCTAATTCTTTAAAGATATGAGATAAGTCATATAAACCTTTTGAAATGTTTTAAAATAATTTTGAGTTATAAAAATGGATTCCTAAATGATAGAAAAGTAGATTTGATCAAATAAGCTTAAAGCACTATTCGTAGCACTTTTTGTAGCACTTTTAATAACTTTTGAAATATGGTTTTAAACTTAAGAATTCTTTCCCAAATATTTTATAAATATTTTTAAATAAATAACTAATTATTTTAAAGATGATTTAAAGGTTTATAATTTATTTTATAAGAGTTTAGATAAATGATTTCAAGAAAAGCTGTTATAATTAAGTGATTTAATCTGGCTCTAAAAGCCGATGAGTAGATTGGATTTTTCTATTCGTGAGATCCAAATATGAGGTGCTTAAACTAAGTATATGTTTAGGAGAAACCAGTGCCCTGACTCACTTGGCTTTTTTCTTGGATGAGGAATAGATAAGGTTGAAATATCAGAAATGAGGCAAGTATAAAATATTTAATTTTTCCAAATTTAATACAACCTGGGTCATATAGAATTAATCTTTATAAATTTGATATTAAATTCTAATGAGGGACACTATCCATGTTAATTTAAAAGGGATTTCACTGTAATTCGACGGATAGTAAAGGTTGAACACTGAACTTGATGTTAAGTAAAATTAGTATAATTCATATCGACCCTTTTTAACTTAATAATGTTTTCAAATATGAATTATGAAAATGATTTGATATTTCCAAAGTTAAAGAGGATTAATCATTTCATACATACTAGAAAGAAATGTTTTAATGATATATATTTCTAGAAGATATTTTTTATAAAGAGAAAAGTAATTAATCAAATAATAAACACCTATTTACTTAAACATCTTTTTATCGATGATTGGTTCGAAGGAACCGGGGTCAGATTTGAGCGATTCTTATCTGAAAACCACTTTGAAACAATTTACGAGTTTGAAAATGAAGGCATGTTAAAGACAGTGAAGCTGAAGGTGGAGGGCCTTATAATGGAATGTCTGCTTGTTGATAATTTCAAAGTAGCTCTTGAGATAAATAAACAGCAGTTGTCCCTTTGTTTTGGGATCTTCGTATGCAAGGACTACTCGCTACTAATCCTAGCGGTAATGCCCGATAGGATGTGGTAAGAGAGTGCCTTCGGTTTGTCCTGTTCTTGGACAATTTATATGGATGAATATCTGACATTGCATTTCTAAGATCATAGTGTATTGATCTCTACAATTGTATATCCGTTTGGTGGTGTAGGAGGTAACCCCTCTTATACTTAACACCCTTCTTTAGGACATACGAGCTCATAGGTTGTACTTTTGTGAAAATCAATAATGTGTTGTTGGAAATGGTAATGTGGCATTTTAAGTGAAAATTTTCTAAAAAAGTAAATGTTACCTTGAGCCTCACACCCGGGAAATTGTGAAACATGGGTTGCTTAGGGCTAAGTGGTTCGTTACCATTATGGCATAATATCGCATTTCTAGATTTATTTATTTCAACCTGCTATGGCGTCAGGTTTAAATTATAATGTATGCATTAGGATCCCGAATAGGTTAGTAACGGCCGGGGTGATATCATATTTGGCCATGTTCGCCACCAAATGGGTCTGCGAGTAGGCAGGGTATTGATTCGCAGAGGTTTTGAAGACGTCGATCCTCGATGCATCCCTCTAGAGATGCATTGTATAGGAGATAGTCATTTACCTCTCTTTCTATTGGAAACCCAACTCTCCAGTAAGTGCATTTGGATTTAGTTGTAAACCTATTATGTTGGAATTTAATAATGTAATGATTTCGACTATTTGAATATGTTTATTTGAAAGGTTTTCAAAAGAATGTCATAAAAAATAAAATCATTGAATTTTACATAGAAATGATTTGGTTAACATAAGGTAAAAATATGTTCCGTGTTTATGTGCGGCGTGGTCTCATGAGATACCCTTTTGTTTTCCAAATACTCATATTGGAGTTTCTCACATCGGTTCCATGACTGATCCGGAGTTTATTTTCCTTTTCCCTTAAAATCCAGGTACCCTTTTGTCTCAGATAGCCAAATAGTCAGGTAACTTGGAGCATTTTGAAAGAAGTATGGAGCACGAAGACTGGAGGATCCTTTTCTTTATAGTGATCTATTTCAAATTTGTGTTGTATCATGTAGTACGTATTTAGTATCTACCGGCCACTGTAAGGATAGGCAGTTATAACTATACCTAGCTGGGTTAATACTTATCGTAAATTTGGTGAATCATTTGGAGTGATTGTACGTACTTTCCATATGTATAATTAATGCGAGTGTGATATTCTGTTGTTATTATATCTTCTATCTTTACTTTACTTAAAAATCCTTGTTATTTGCCTCTTCGGCACTTGAATTTGCGGCACGTGAGTACTAAGGATGTATTAGAGTAGATTTTCGAGGGTCAAAAAGGTGGGTCATCACAGTTTTAGTTGTAAAATCTTCATGGAGAATAAAATATATAAAATAATGGAATAAGTAGTGTTTTCTTTATTTAATAACTAATGAAGAAGACGGAAAGTGTATTGTTACAATGGAAAATTAATGCATTGGAATTTCTAATATGGTCTACATATTGTCAGTTACCGTATACAAAAACCAAATATTCAGAATGAAGATATTTATTTGTAAATATTTTTTATAACACATACAATAATGAACGATATTGTTAAAATATTTCAGGTATTTTAAACTATATATCGAATCGATAATCAAAAAATACATGACGATATTTTGGTAATGATATTTTAAAAAAATATCGGCTTAAGAGCGATATGAGATATATCGGTGGTATATCTACGATAGTATCTGATATCAACTACAAAGGGCCCAACGTAACTAAAATTAAATTTATAGTAAAATGTGCATGCAAATATACATGCCCGCATTAAAAATGTAGATTTTTATAGCACTACATGTAAATTGTAGTTTCTGCTCATGTTCTATGTGATCCTAAGCTAGGACATGCTTGATTAGTATACATATATGTTTATGCATAACAGAATTGCAATAAAAAATATTATTATTAGTAGTTTTTCATCCATATCACGAGTAGATATGTTTTGGCCTTAAATGCTACCATGTAGTTAACTAGTGACTACAAATGTCATGTTCTTTGTCTAAAGGAATGAGTTAATTACGTTAGTTTAGAAACTAAAACGGAGCTTATGACATAGTTTCGTAGTCTGACATAATGAGCTTTCGTAGTCTGACATAATGAGCTGTTATTTATGTTAGATGTCAAGCACTTATATGATCTCCAAATAATTATATAAAGTTTAAGTATCATTCCTTAAGGCAAGTATTGCCATTTCCTCTTACCAAAATGTGTAAGATAGAGGACAACATTTCATAACGATATATAACAACACCATTATTTTGTTGGTCAATTCTCTTCATCATAAAAATATTGTAGTTGATATTTTTCCAACTTAATTAAAAAATTATCCCCCTAACGTGTAAAAACAAAAAGTGAATTGAATATCCCAAACTAAATATTTTTCCTGTAGGTTCGCACATTTATGTGTGCATTTATAAACTATAGTTGTTCTTCTTCTCCAATGGATTTAAGTTGACATTTTCCTTACCCAATAGTCTGCACATGTTAGCACAAACATGTTTAGGACTTGAATTTGACATTGGTTTCAAGGAAGCTTGGCACTTGTGCTTTAAGGGACATCTAATTTTGAAAAATAATATTGCTTCTCTTAAATAAAGGTATAAAAGCTTCAATATTGATTTATATTGTTCATATATCTTATATATCTTATATACATTTAATATCAATTTGTATCGTTTTTATTAGTATAGATTGGACCAAGATAGGAACTACCGATTCCCGATGAAGAATCCAAGCTTAATGGCTCAGTTATGAAGTCACTTCACAAAAAAATATGCATCACTCACTACAAAGATATTCTTTTTACCATTTGCTTCATTGACTACACATTATATGTGAAGAGTATCCAAGGATTGTTGACGCCACAGATGGGTCAACACCTAAAGATTCCTTTTGCACAATAATTCCTATCTACGGGAACCAGTGACTTCCTTACTTGATTCCAAGCGTTGTATGTTCGATGCCACCAATCTCCAGGCTGCAACTAAATTTCTCCAAGTTGACATCCTCAGTTAATGTCATTCTAGAGGTATGTGTTATAAAGATGCATCGTCGTCATCTTTCGTCATAAAAAATTCTTCCAAGTTCAATTTGGGAATAGCTTCGCCTTCCTATAGTCGCCTGTCTCCAGGAAACAGTAGATTCTTGAGGGTTGTAGATTTTAATTAGGAAATAGCTTCCATCTTTGGAAGTTTATGCATTCATATGTTGGGGAAACCTGTGATAGATCTATCAAATGGTAATAAAATAGCAGAAAAATAACAGTGAGACACAAGATTTTTATAATGGTTCGGCAACCTCTTATCTACGTCCACTTTATAGTTTTATTGGTCGTTGGTTATAAAGAATTAGAGAACACAAGTTACTAGTATATGGGTTTGAAATGTTCTATAGCTTCGAACTGCAAACAGCAACTGCCTAAGTGACTGTTGTAAGGAAGCTTGGAGATGAAGAAGAGAAGCAGAGTGAAGATCCTTCTTTGGTTGCAATAGGGTTGGCATTTATAAGAAAAGTTGTGTAGGCTCAAAAGTCCACTGAGTGGAAGTCTAGGAGAATTTCCAAGTACGTACACATGCACATGTAGGCCTACCTACCGAAAAGACCTCTCAGTACTGAAAGCGTTTTCTTGGTGATAGGTCAACTTTTACACTTGCATCATACTTCTATCTCCTTTCTGATGTGTTTCAAGCTCTTTTCCATAGATTTTGAGTTGATTCTAATGCTCCTTCTGATAACTCTTAAATTATCCAGTTTTCCCTGCCTTTTTCTCATCAACCTTAGAATAGTTAATCTATACTCTAAGAAAAGCACTTGACCACGGTAGGTTATGGCAGAGTATGAAGTGTGTGAATTTCATGTGCCAAGAATAGTTGAAAAGACCTCTTGGTACCGAGAGAAACCTCTCAATACCAAGTGGTTGACTTAGCATCATAAACTATTGGAACTTCTTGTATTCCATCCTTTTGTCCTTCGGGTTGTGTTTTCAAGTTCTCAAGTCATTTCTCCTTCATCTTGATCTTCTACTTCTAGCTAAATTCTATTTGGTTAAAACCTAGTTAACATTTGTCCTTCCCCCCCAAAGTATGCTTTCGTTGAAAACAAAGTGTGATTTGGATCGAAACAAGGACTTGACTGGTATTTCTTGAATTCAAGTCGATGACTCAAGTTTTGCTTTGAAACATTGCTTCCATTTGGAGGATATTCCTTTAACTGTTTTGCATTATTAAAACTCCATTCTTCATGCTATGGACCAGATCTACACCTTGGAGATCAGAACTATGCTCTAGACGAGTAAGCTTTGTTTTTGCCGTGAATTCAACTTTATTCTGGGTGACAAAACCTCTTGATACCGAGAGCTTTATCTCAGTACTAAGATAATTGGTCTTCTTGAATTCTCTACTTAAGAAATTTTGGGACATAGAATTTTTTCGTGCTTTCATTTTCCATTTATTTGCATGGAACTGAGATAAATTGATTTGCACCAATTCCTTTAAGACTTCTTCAATTCATCTTGCCACCTACTCCCCAGATCTACCACCGACCATCCTTCAACGCTAGTCACCAGCCACCGTCATCGCCTCGTGCACACCGCTAACACGTCAACGCTTCTAGTCGTCCAAGCGAAGCTCTCGGCCACAAGTTGAAGCCTTAAGCTTCTATCCACCAACCATAATTCCTAAATATCCTAAGGTCAGGGTTTGGTGAAGGAGGTGGCGATGGTGATAGCAAGGTCGTTTGTAATTGGAACAATATGGTCGGAATTTCGGCCACGCTCGGTCCATGGTGAACTAGGGTTTTGCCCTGGTCGTGTGCACGCCGATTCGAAGACAACTCTGGATCTTTGTATTTGGCCAACTCTTATCAATGCATGGCTACGCTCTTATCATCGCTCGAATTCCAACAAGACGATACTTGTCTGAGAACAGTTGCGTTGAATGATTCTAAAGAACTGTTTTTCATTATTTCTGCACTTCCCCTGTTCCTAGAAAGAAAAGCTTCCACGTCGCTCAAAACAACGGCTCCATTATCAACTATTTATCGCTAATGGGTAAGCTTCGATATGTAATTTGATTGGATGACACGACTCATTTTTCTAGCACGAACGAGCTATCTGCATAGAATGGTCCTTTTGTCATGTAAAGGATATAGGACTCACACTGCATACTCGGCCAATGCTTAGAATCTGATTGGTCAACACACAACAACAACCTTTGGATTCCGAGCATTAGTCACAAATGCTTATTATTCAAAATAAAGCATAACTAATCATTGTGAATGCTATGTTTTATTGTCTAGAATGACCCATCAACCTTCTCGATTGCAATCTGGTGAAGGCACGTCTACTCCTCCGGAAGCAAGATTGTCTACAGCTCAGGCTTCACCGACCATCCTTGCATGGCTAAATCATCCTGTTACTTCAAAATTAGAAGGCTAAATGGTCCCAATTGTGCCAGTAGCAAATCAGCCTCCTCATCAAAATAAGCTCTTGGGTCTAAGAATACTGAGTGGTCCACCGAAACAAGTGCCCATGATCTTGATGGCTAGGATGCTCCAAAATATGTGTCATTAGTACATAATTCACAAAGGTGATATTCTTCTTCTTATGAGGGTCGAGTCTGCACACCACCCTTCGCCGAGATACACAATATGCAACTGATACATGTGCTTAGGCGGCTCCATCCTGCCTTTTAATCCTTTCCTTTTAATGGTTCTCCAGGAATTTGGAATGGCCCCATTCCGAAATTCATCCGAACGGAAATGATCTCTAAGCTCTCTCCACGTCCTCTTTCATGAATCGGTTTAATTAAGCTTCCATCTTCAACGAACTTACCTACTTGCTCCACTTCAAGAAAAGATGTGGTTCTCCTTTTTTTCATGATCATTGAAGCCTGATGTCGGTGCAAGATCATCGAAAAGCTTCATAACAAGCGCTCGTACTTCAAGAACGGGTATTTCTGCGTACCATATATGTACGGCTTCAATCGACACTAGCTTTTTGGAAGTAAATTTCCTTTCATTTGTTTCTTTCATACTTGAATTTCTTTAACTCAAGTTATCAACCTAATGCCTACTTCTTTATAGGTATCCTAGTTCGAGATGACTACGAGCAGCATGAGACTACGATAATAGGACTTCAAGAAGTTAGGTTCCAATAATGTACTGTCACATTCCTTCTAACAATAGAAACTTATGGTGGTGTGGCTTGCTGAGCTCAGGTAGATTTGTTGTCGCGAAGTCGCTGGAACCCAGTGGCTCCAAAGTTTGTACATTCTCTTCCAACCCCACTTGTAGCTCCAGCAAGAGTCTTCCTGGAGATGTTGCTGGTCTAACCGATGTGGTGTACTCAAATGAGCCCGGTAGAAGAGAGTCCGAAGAGCATGTTGATTTTGATATCTCGAGTAATAGGAATGAAGATGTTAGGATGCTCCAAATTCTTAAAGAAGATGAGGGGGCAAAAGGGGAGAGGGAAAGGATCCTATGGTTAAAGAGGAAGGAGAGGGAGCTGGTGATAGCGATTGGGTCGACTTTCACCACCGACCCATTAGTTTGGACCTTCCCAATGTCCCATATCATCAGGCAACACTGGTTCGCAAAAGGTAGTGGGTCGATTTTTCCCGTCGACCTGGCGTCTTTTGACCTTTCCAGCGTCGCCTATCTATGGGCAACACCGGTACTCAGAAGGTTGTGGGTTGATTTTCACCATTGACCTGGTGGTTTTGACCTTCCTGGTGTCGCCTACCTTCGAGCAACACTGGTTCTCAGAAGGTAAAGGGTCAATTTTACCCTTCGACCTTTCTAGTATCACTTATTTTCGAGCAACATCGATTCTCAAAAGGTTAGCGTTACTAGTTACGTGAAATAGCAGTATTGCTTACAAGAACACGGTTCCATTGGTTCAAGAAGCTAACTTTATTGACAAATAGAAGAAACGACTAGTCTTTCTTATTTTTAGTGCCTCTAGAATCTTCGGATGGCTTATTTGCTAGAAACAAAATAGGGAAAGGTGGATGTAATAGTGTCGTAGCCAGTCACTAGTCCATGCACATGAGAGTAGGACTCCGTCGATGGTTGCTAGCTTGAAAGTACCATCTCCAAGTTTCTAATCAATTGCATAGGGTCCTTCCTAATTCAGACCAAACACCTTTCGTACTAGGGAAAACCCAATTCAGGACGAGATCTCTTATCTTAAAATTACAGTTGCGGACCTTGATGTTGAAGTTTCATGCCACCCTTTTCTACTAAGCAGCTACCCTTAGCACAACTTCTTTCCCCTTCTCATCGACCAAGTTAAGGGACTCGAGCGGTAGTTCCTTGTTTTCTCTTTGGTTAAAATGTCCTCTACGATGAGATGGAACCTCTAGTTCCATTGGGATCATAGCTTATTAACCATAGACCAAAGCGAACAACAAGTGTCCTGTAGCTGACTTATATGTTGTTTTGTAAGCCCACAGTGCTAGCGGAAGCTCACCAACCCAATTTACTTTAGCTCTAGTCAGCCGCTTCTTTAGGGTGGATTCGATGATTTTGTTCACTACTTCCACTTGTCCGTTCGCTTGAGAATGCGCCATTGCAGAAAAGCTCTTTCTGATTCAGTATCATTTGCAAAATATTTTGAACTTAATACTTTCGAACCGAGTTCCATTATCCATGATAATCTTTTAAGGTACTTCGAACCTGCAAATAATATTCTCCGTTACAAAATTGAAAACCTTTTTAGTCGTAATTGTGGTAAGCGGTTCCACTTCAGCTCCCTTCGTAAAGTAATCAATCACAATGATAACATATTTGGTTCCTCATTTCGCTATAGGTAGCACACCATGAAGTCAATTCCCAGACCGCAAATGGCCACAGGCTGACCATCTGGGTAAGCTTTGAAGATGGGGCTCTTAAAATCTTTGCAAATCTCTAACATCGGTCGCACAATTTGGTGTGGTCTGTAGCATCTCGGTTTACTATCGATCAGAAATATCCATATCGGAGCATTTTCTTTGCCAGAGTTTGTCCCAATGTGATCACCACAGCTGCCTTCACGGACTTCTATGGGGATCTTCCTAGCTTCATCCTTGGTTACACACCAGTGCAAGAGCGTAGAGAAACATATCATGTACAGTATTCCATCTTGAATCTCAAATCGCGGTGCTTTTCGAAGGAATTTCTTCTGCTCATTCCTGTCTCTAGGGAGTACTCCCCTGAGCAAATAATCCTTGATAAAAGTCATCCATGATTATGCTTCCTCCATTGTCTCCAAAGTTTAATCAACTTCCATCTGATCAAGGAGTCATCATAATCTCCATCGAAACCAGTCCCATCGGTTGCACTTCTTCAAAACTAGCTAGCTTGGCTAGTTAAGCAGCCTTCGTGTTCTCCTCTATAAGAATGTGAGTTATCGTGGAATGCTCTAGATCTTTAAGTTCAAGTGCCTTCGATGGATGGGAGGCTAGTCTCATGCATTTGGCCTGGTACTCCTTCTTGATTGGCAGAGAACTAGTTATGAGTCACTAAATATGTGCAACATCTTTATTGCTAGTTTGTTCGCTATTTTAAATCGTGCTATCAATGCCTTGTGCTCCACTTCATTGCCCGTAGGAAACATCAGTTTTATCTTGTAATAGATTGATCGTCCTTTTGTTGTTTTAAACACTATTCTGCCACCGAGCTAAATTCATTTAAAGAACCATCGACAAACAATTTCCAATGAGGAGCTACAAGTGCAACATCTCCTTCTTCGTCATCACGTGCAGTAAACTCGACTATGAAGTCTGTCAATACTTGCATATTTATCGCTCCTTTCATATGGTAAGTAATATCATACCGATTCAACTTGATATTCAATTTCAGCAACCTTCCCGATGTCTCGGATCAGTACAAAACCTCCTTCAGAGGCTAATCTATTAGTACTTTGATTAGATGAGCCTGAAAATACAATCGTAATTCCCTTTATGCAATTAGCAAGAAGTATGCAAGTTTCTCTAGCTTTGGGTAGTTCTTTTCTACTCCTATAAACCGCTTGTTGATATAGTGCACCGGTCTCTGAATCCTTGCATCCTTGTGCACTAATGTTGCACATAGTGCGTGAGCAAACACTATTAGATAGACAAATAAATCCTCCTCGTCCAACGGTTTGGACAAGACCAAGGGTATTTTCATGTGCCTTAATAACTCCTCGAAGACATTCTGATAATCCCAATTCCTTACAAAGTTCTATTTACCTTTCTTGAGGGTGTCAAAGAAAGGTATGCACTTATCCGTTGCCCTTGAGATAAATCGACTAAAAGCGACAATCTTTTCCTTTAAGCTATGAAGCTTCTTCTTTCTTGTTAGGGCTTTGACATTTTGCAAGGCTTCAATCTATTTTGGATTGGCTTCTATACCCCTTGCGTTCACAATAAAACCAAGAAACTTTCCTGAAGTGACACCAAAAGAACGTTTCAGGGGGTTTAACTTCATTTCATACTTCCATAAGATTTCAAACATCTTCGAGAGGTCGTCCAAATGATTTCGAGACACCTATGACTTCACAAGCATGTCATCTACGTATATCTTCATTGTCCGTTGGATTTGGCTCTTGAACATTCTATCTTCCAATCGTTGTTATGTAGCTCCAGCATTCTTCAGACCGAATGACATTACCCAATTCTACCTTAATCCCAAATCGATGATAAAGCTAGTGTTCTCCTAATTTGGCTCATGCATCATGATCTAATTTTATCCAGAGTAAGCATCCATAGATGAGAGAAATTCATGCCCTGCTATTCCATCAATAAGTTGGTCAATTCTGGGAAAAGGAAAGTTGTCCTTTGGGCAAGCTTTGTTTAGATCCGAGTAATCAATGCACGTTCGCCACTTCCATTTGACTTTTTAACCAGTATAGGGTTATTGATGGAACAATGCATCGTGGATAAAGCCTTTATCTAATAGCTTATCCACTTCTTCCTCCAACACAAAAAAATCATCTAGACCCAGGCTGTGCCTTTGCAGTTTTGTTGGAGTGAACTTGGATTGATATTTAGTGTGTGACACTCTATCTCTGGTGATCTCGCATATATCGGCATGCATCCAAGCAAATACGTCCAGATTTCCTTGGAGAAAATTAATCAGTTCCTTGGGTAACCCAATTCCAAGCTGAGAATCAATCTATTATACTCAAGCTGGGTCATCCATATCAATAGGGACACTCATCGTAAGCTCCACCTATGCTGCCCGTACTTCCCGTGACTTCATTTGGGGATCCATAAACTTGTCGAATCAGTTATGGTCTCCATGCCAGAGAATGTTCTGTAATTGCTATGCTTGTGGTTCTTGAGTGTGTAGAGTCTTCCCCCACATTATTTCCTTTCTCCCTACATTTAGCCTCTCATAGTTTTTCAACATAGCATTCCCTTTGTTGCACTTTGGTCCCCTCGCACCACTCCAATTCCATTCTCCATTACGAACTTCATTGTTAAGAACCGTGGAGCCAAAGCAATCTTGAAATCAGCTAGGGCCAATCGGCCCAAGAAAGCATTATATGTTGAGTACACATCGATAATAACAAATGTTTGAATGTGCACCACCCTATGCTCTTCTTCACCAAGCTCTACAGGCAACTCGATTGTCCCAATCGTCTATTTAGCTTCATCCGTAAATCCTTAAATTTTCGTCTTGTAGGTAGTTATATCTTTCATATTGATCTTCATATATTTGAAAGTCTTTCCAAACAAAATATTAATTGAGCTTTCGTTATCCTCCAAAACTCGGCCTAACAATGCGAGTCCAATTCTGACTGTTATCATTATGGGATTGAGGGTTGGTGCCTCAACCCCATCGGAGTCTCTATATCTAAACACAATATCTTCTTTCAACATATTCTATTGCTTAGCTGGAGTTCCATCTTTGATGGTGCAGCAACTTTCCCACGGTCCTTATTTCAGTAAACTAGCATATCTTTCCATCTCACCCCAGTTTCCCTCTACTGGGCAAGGTCCTCCAGTTATATATCAATCACTAGTCTTCCATCCATACTCTTAGGTTCCTCTTTATTAGAACCAGGTGGTTTTACAAAAGTTGATGGGCCTTAGGGTCTAATAACTTTGTTAGAGTTTTGTTTAATTGCTACATATACTATTAGAACCTATTATTCATATCAGTTCCTCAATCAAGTCCTTCAAGTGACTGCATTTATTGGTGTTATGCCCATGAATTTCGTGGAAATGACGGTACTTCCCAAATCTCTTTTGTTGCTCCATCTCTTCCCCTTAATCGGTTTCTTATATTGGTTGATTCCCTGAGTAGCAAGATAAATATTCTTCAGTGTGTCATTCAAAGGCGTATAATCTTATGGTCGCATATTCCTAGGACACTTTCTGTTCTCATTACGCTTTCCATCAGCGTTTTGGTTTCTCTTTCTCTATTTCCTAGAGTTTCTAGAATTTCCTGCAATTCCATCGAAATGTTATCCATCATGTTTAACCCCCACATTGCTATGACTTACCTCTTTCGATTGTCCGTTACTGACCTTTCCTTCAACCAAGCTTGCTTCTTCTAATCGTAGAAACTAGTTTGCCTTTCAATGGAATTCTTCCATAGTATTTGGTTGTTTCATATTCAGCCACCTACCAAAATCTATGTCCAGGTGAATGCTCTAGACTAGTGCTATGAATAGAAGATCTTTATTCAATTATTAACCTACATAACAACGATGTTGAATTGATTCAAGAAGGCCTTTAGTTACTCCTTATGTCCTTGTGATAAGGCAGATAGGAACATCACGACCTTCGATCGCACAGCATGGAGCCTAAACTACTCTAAAACTTTTAGCCAATTCATCAAAAGTAGATACGGACTTTGACATGAGCCTAGTGAACCACATAGAAGCGACTCCTTTAAAGAAGATAAACAAACATTTACAATAAACAGCATATGTAGCTCCAGCTTCATCCATATACCATTCTTACCAGATTAAGTATTGTCTAGGGTCAGCAGTTCTATTGTATGATGGCATCATTGGCATAGTGAACTTTCTAGAGTATTCTTTTCTCAAGATATTTTCAATGAATGGAATTCGGCTTAGTGCGAAACCCCAATCCTCGTTCTTCCTACCTTACTTTCTTCCACCAATCGTTTGATCATATTAGCGATGTACTTCTCGTTGGCATGGTAATCCAAAGGTCAATTATCAAGGGCTGCACCGAGTGTTTGACTCTACAAACGGTCTCGATTTGTCGGTTGACGTTTAGGTCCTCATGTCTTTGGGAGAACCACTCCTTCGGTATTTCATGGACGTATGACTAGATGCGCTGCAGTTTATAGAACTCTATCTCTATTAGCATCATCATCTAGCTCAAAATGATCATCATTAAGTTGTACATCCTCTTCATCATCAGAAACCACCATAGCATCCACTTCTTGTGCATCAACCATCCTTAAATTCCTATCGGTACCAAGAGTATTACTCTCAGTACCGGTCAATATTCTTGTAGGGGAAAGACTTCTACTTCCTCCTGCAATAATTCTTACGACTCCAACAGCTGCTTCCTTCTGTTTTGCTTTCCATCCCATCCGTTTTGGCCATTAACTAAAGAGTTCTCTTGTTCTATTACATGTGAAGTTTTCCTTCTACCTCTCCTTGTCCTTGGCTGTTACAGAAGAAGTTTCCCTTTTAATCCTCCTTCTCCTTGGAGGCAGCAAGATTAGCAAAGCATCCATCTTATCCATCAGAGCTTTCTAGCTATCCGCCATCTTTCGAATAAGCTCTTGCATCATTTTATCAAGCTCTCCTCTGTTAACTGCTTCATTTTGAGAAGAAGAGCCTAACTATATGTTCATTATTAACTTACGTTTGGCGAGTGTTTGCTTCATCACCAACAGCTACCACTCCTACAGATCTTTCAGATGCATATTTTCCTTTTCAGGGCCATAGATATCTAATAGCAAACCCTTAATTTCTTCAAGTAAAACTTTAGAATTTAACCACTGGATCTTTCCAAAATGCAAAATAAAAAACTAGATCTAAGCTTGAGTTTAGTTCTCTCAATGAAAGCACCAAAATTCTAATGCTAAAAATGGATCAACACCTAAAGATACATTGTAAGAAACCTGTGAGACCTGGATCTAGCGAATTGTAGTAAAATAGCAGAAAAATAACAGCCATACACAAGATTTTTACAGTTTTTCGACAACATCTGACCTATCTCCGCTTTATAGTTCTACTAATGATTGATTACATAGAGCTAGAGAATACAAGTCACTAGTATAAGGGTTTAACATGTTATATAGCTTAGAACTGCCAATGGTAACTGCCCAGGTGAATATTATTGTAAGGGAGGTAGGAGATGAAGAAGAGAAACAGTGTGAAGATCCTTCTTTGGTTGTAGCAGGGTTAGTATTTATAGAGAAAAAGTTGCATAGGGTCCAAAGTCCACTTGAGTCGAAGTCCAGGAGAAAGCCTAAGAACGTACACGCGAGCATGCAGGCCCACTTGCCGAAAAGAAATCTCGGTACCGAAAGGTTCATCTCGATACCGAGAGCTTTTTCTCGGTAACGGGTCAACTTTCCCACTTTCATTATACTTATATCTCCTTCCTGAAGTGTTTCAAGCTCTTCTCCACATATTTTGAGCTGATTAAGTTCCTTCTGATAACTCTTGAACTATCTGGTTTTCCCTGCTTTCTTCTCATCAATATTAGAGGTGATGATCTATACTCTGAGAAAAGTACCTGACCATGAGAGGTTATGGTAGAGTATGGAGTATGTGAAGTTCATGTTCCAGAATAGTTGGAAAAGACCTCTTGGTGCAGAGAGAACCCTCTCAGTGCCAAGTGGTTGGCTTAGCTTCATAAACTAGTGGAACTTCTATTGTTCCATTCTTTTGTCCTTTTAGTTGTGTTTCTACGCTCTTGAGTCATTTCGTCTTCATCTTGACCTTCTACTTTGGGCTGAATTTTGCTTGGTGAAAAACCCGGTTAACAAGGAGAATCCGTAGAGATTAATGGATTCTAATCTTCTCATTAATTTAGCTAATTTATGACCATAAAGGTCAATATTTATGAAGTAGATGGGTGAAAAAGCCCATTGTCTAATCAAACCTATATGTTCGTATCCTATATTTATGAGAACTTACGTGGATTTTATTTGCTTTGTGCTTCTGAATCCAACGATGTTTTATTAATTTTTCTCTTTCGAATTATTTGATCATAATTTTTGTTGTAGTACATTTTTAAAATATATCTTTATTTAGACTAATCAAATGCAACATAGTTATGATTTAGAACTAGGATAAGAATAGCTCATGGATGCAATTTAGAAAATCAACTAAAGTGGGACTTATATCCATTGTCGATACACTTTATTGATTTTTATTTTACCAAAATGAACAAAATTTATGGAATCCATCGTCATATTTTATAAATAAATAGAGCAAAGATTACTCGTCTTCTTAATTACCAAGAATCTCATTTATCCGCACAGACAAAAAATCCTCTTTCTATTTCTTATTGCTGAATACAATAGAGAATGGGTAAGCTAGAAGATAAGAAAAACATAGGAATATGATAGGTGAAGTGGAAGGGCTAGTGAAGGGTGTCCACAAGCAAGAAATGTAATATTTCATATTGGAACATATACTGGCAGGTTTTGAAGGATTTTTTTTCAAGATGTACTCTACTTGGTAATTTCTTTGTCCTTAAATTTGATTGCATTTGTTTATACTTTATAACGATGTATATAACCACGATGAAGGGGGGGCATGTGTGTCTCTCTCTGTGTATATGTATGTGTGTGTATGTGTCATAAGTTTCTCGTTGTTGCAGTAGGAAGTATGCGGAGCTTCCTATAGATTAATTGTAGTGCTTAACAATATCATTAAGAAATTTAAGATGTTTCCCATTAAAAATTAATGATTGTGTATATGGTATGTTTGGATAGTATGGCTACACTTAAGTATTTCACTGTTAGTTAATAACGTATTTCTTATTGATTCTGGTGTCTTTAGTTAAAGCTGTTTATGCGAGTCTTCATTTTTTAAGCTTGGAAGAGAATTTCATTATTTAAGTGTTGTGAGCTATGTGTGAGGAATGATTTTAGTTGGAATTAGATGTTCACTTTGGATATAGGATAGTGATCTGGTTAGAAATTAACCATGCTTGCATTTGACATCTACACATGATACTTATTTTATTGATGAGTGTGCATAATATTCTACATAATGTGCTCTATGGATTCAATAACTTTTATGATATTTCAAGCCTTTCACTTAAAGCGTATAATGCTTTCAAGATATATGATGTTAAGGGGATGATTCAGTATTGTGTGTTTGATATAAGAATTGATTCATTATTATGTGTCTAATATACTAATAACACACAAATTGATCTAACAATTCTATATTTTACACACAAAATCCATTCGTTCATCAATAAAAATATCTACAAAATACCATTAACCAATCAACACTTATCATCAACTTTCAAATTCATGTTATCCGTGAGCTTTCTCCTGTTCTAACACTACAAAGGCTAACATATGCACATATTGATCATGCATATATGCTACTCAATGTATGTGTATTGCAATACTTAATTAAATTTATATATAATTATTAAAATCTGAACTTAACATACATAAATCAAAAATTATTTTTTCCAAAAATAAATTTTAATTCAAGATTAAAAAATTGATTTTTATATTATAGTTCTCTTGTTATAATATGATATACACATATGCATTAATTGGATAATTTTTTATGTTTATTTTTGTATGTGTGTGTGTATGTGATTATGTCAAAGACCTCTAGCTTAAGTGGTAGATGTATGATGCTTTAGACAAAGGTTATAGAGGTAATAGTGTAGCGACCTGCTTTCTATCACCAGAAAGACACATCATTATTTAAGAAAGAAAGGGATAGAAGAAGAAAAGAAAGAGAAGAAAGAACAACAACACATCAGAATCTCACAGCGGAACGAATGAAATAACATATATATCATATACATCAGAGTACACAACTAATACATCTCAATTTAGACAGTTATAACATTCTGTCTAATGTACAATACAAGAACATCCATTACAGAATAACACCACAGCGGAAACTCTATCTATATATCTACACGCTGAAGCCTCCTGCTCCAAAGCTCCTCCAGAATTCGTCAAAGATAACCTGAATACTTGACTACTCATACATAATATGAGTACCCAAGAGTTTAATAAAACAGAAAATAAACACTCGGGTCAGACAGGGGTCTGGTGTGAGTAAACGGTTTAAAATTGCTTAACTTTAGAAACTTTGAAAAGAAAGGTATCACGTAAGACTTCCCACACATAAACATGGAAAAGTTTTTACCTTACGCTAACCAAAACATTTGATAGGAATCCAGTGATATTATAATAGTGTCTAGGGTTTTCAAGTAAATAAAAAATAGCCAAAATTGTTACATTCATTAAATTCCAGCTACTAGCCACAAAAATGGGTAATACAAACAAAACCGTAGGGTCTCGTAGGAAGAATAGGTTTCCAACAATGGCAGGGCTACTGGGGTACCGCCCGTCACAGTACATGGCCTAGATCACCGTACCAAGGAGCCGCCCTAACTCCCCTGCAACACAAGGCCGGAACCATTCCTTACTGAATAGTCCCGAACAAGACAACCCCGCAGTTGGCTGTAGATCCAACTGCCCACACAGCCGAAATAAAAAGGGACATCTAGACAGGGGTAAATCTCGTCCTACTTGGGCAAGACCCACTTAACCTTGCTGCACCTCCCCTGTTTTAGCCATTCCCAGTTGATGAGGCTTGAGGCTGCGATTACATTTATAGGACACATTTATCTTAGAATTCTCATCGTCCACCTGACGATGTGCTGAGAGCATTCAATCCATACAAGTCTGTTCCGGGTTCGAACGAAACTGAAGGCACCATCTCGTTACACTCATTTTGTAATCACCCTTAGAGATAACGACAATAGCCCTTGCACTCTGAATCTTCATCTCTAATCTGAAAGTACTATCTTCGTTAAACTCATTCTGGAATCACCCTCGGAGTTATAATGATATATAGTTCTTACACTTTGGGTCTTCACTTCACTTCACTTGGATTTACGACCTAACGTTAATTTGAATTGATGTGGTTTTCAGATATAAAACCCGATCCCGGTCTCATCGAATCCAAAACACCATTTTAATGTCCAAGTTGTACTTAAGGGTTTAAACAGTAGATATTCAGAATATCACTTATATAAATGGATGATCCATAACACACAGATAGATAATTCACTATTATCAAATTCAATCACACATATCACAAAGCAATATATATATATATATATATATATATATATCACATCTCATATATATCACATTCGAATCACAACATATCAACTAATGACATCCAATATCATCCAATATCATTAACTCATCCAATGATATTTATCATCCAATCATTAATCATTCCTAAACAAGTTTTGACCATTCTTAATAATTTAATTAATTCTTAATTAAATTAATTCCTTACTTAATCACTTGGAGTATCATTAATCCAACTTACTTATTCATTAATTAATTACAAATTAATTGACTAAACATCACTTAATTATCCACTTTAATTAATCTCCCTTGATTAATTATTTCTTAATTACTTTAAGTAATTATTCATTAATTACAATTTTAATTAATCATCTTGATTAATTACTTCTTAATTATACCAAGTAATTATCTCCTAATTACCCTTTTAAATTAATCACACTTGATTAATTATTCTTTAGTTACCCTGATAATTATCTCTTAATTATCTTTTTAATTAATCACACCTGATTAAACACTTTTTAATTATTCACACTTGATTAATTACTTTTAATTAAACACACTTGGTTAACTACTTTTAATTAATCATACTTGATTAATTATTTTTAATTAATCACATTTGATTAATTACTTTTAATTAATCACATTTGATTAATTACCTTTAGTTACATTTGGTAATCAAAACTAAATTATAGATTAATTATCCTTTAATTATTAATCAACAATTAATTATTTAATTAATTATTACTTTCATTAATCAAAGCCTTCCTAATTAATTATTTAACAAGTAATTAATCACTTTATTAATTACTCTTAATCCTTTCATTAATTAATTAATCTTCAATTGATAAATAAATTAAACCTTTAATTAATTATATTAATTAATTCTTTAATTAATAACACAAGTGATTAACCCTTAATCACTTCCTCCTAATTATTTTCATAAAGTAATTAACCCTCTAATTACTTTGTTAAATAATTTCCTCTTTACTTAATTACCTCCAGTGATTAATCACTTAATTACTTCACCCAGTAATTACACTTAATTAACTCCAAAGTGATTATCTTTAATTAATCACTAATTAATTACCTAGTTAATTATATAATTAATCTTTTAAAATTAATTAAATAATTTCTTACCTTTTTTATTTTAAAAGACCCTTCATTAAGAAAATCACTATCTTAATTAAATCATTTATATTAACCAATAATAATTTAATTATAAATAATAATTGAATTATCTTAATTATTTTCACAAATTTATTTATCTTCAATTAATCAAAACTCTTAATTTCTTAAGATAAATCTTCATTATAATTGATTACTAAACCTTAATCATTAAACCTTATTTAAAATAAAATATGTTAAAAATCAATTATAATTAGAACATTTTAAACATTCAGATTGAACTTTTAAATCTTTAAAACTTCCCAAAGTTATTTAACAAAATTTAATACAAACCTTATTATTGAAAATCTACTTATTTATTTTTTAAAAACTTTATATTTTAATATATATAAACTTGTTTAAAACTTAACTTTTGAAACAAATTAATTTTATAAGTAAAAACTTGTTTTAGCCTTGGTTTTAAAACTTGAATTATTTATAAAATCAAACTTCTTTGTTTCAAAACTTATAAAAACTTCCTGTACCAAAACTAAAACCTGCTCAACGTAAAAACCCGAGCAATCCACTACCAATTCCCGATGCTAACATGAGACCCTCCCACCTTCTTCTGCTTCGAGTAAAACTCGAATTTCCCGAAGCAAAAATGACCCATACCCAAAACCAAACTGCAGATACACGCAACCGTACACGTTCACATGCATGACGCCCCTGACCGTCGACGATCTCCACTCCGGTCTCCGACACGTCATACGCGATCAAGGCAACAACACTCAAAACCCAGAAACACATGATACAAACTAGAATCAAATTCGACCCCCATACCCAACTGCCTAAACCAAAAACCATCAAGAAATAGATCATCGCCGACAATCCATCGCTCGAGACACCACGCCAATCTTACCCAAGCTTCGTCACGAACTCCAGAACCCACGGCAATAAAAGCGATCGCCTCCGGTTGCTCCTCGTCACCGCGAAACCAATATGAAATAGGACGTCAAAACACAGGGCGTTAAACCCTACTTCATCAATTATCGGCCACCTCAATCATTAATAAATTTCCAAAGTATTTTTCTGATGATCAATGTCTTCTCTCTGACCTTCAAGCTCGACCTCGTTGTTCATTTCGTCGTTGATCAATGGAATTCGACCAAAACAGTCGTTCTATACAACTCAAGAAACCTGAAAAATTATTCAACTAAAAAATGAAATAGTCACTAAAATTCATGATTTCCTATTACTATTTCAATCATGCAATCAAAACTAAAAATTGAATTCATAAATTTTGACCCAATTTGATTTTTACTGTAATTTTGAAAATTTCGAGCCAATTTTTCATTATAAATACCTGTAGTTATTTTTAAAAGTGATGTTACATGATTTCAAACAACTTTTATTTACAAACCAAAAACTAATGATGATTCAATACTGAGATATTGAATTTTTTAAGAAATCAAGCCTGTAAAAAAAACACAGCAGAATCTATATTATATTCATACAGTCATTCATCACTTACACACATACATACACTCATTTAAATCCAAGAATTCAAGAAAACATATGATTTTTATACATATGGCAGAGAGGAAATCAAGGTTCAAAAACTGTTTTTAAAATCTTAGTTTACTCATCTCAAAGAACAGAGAGTGGATGTTTGTTTTCCTGGCTCCTGAATTTTACCTTGCATGTTGAATTTAATCTTGTTGCTAAATTTTCTGTTTTGTTTATTGAAGTTTTTACACCTTGCTGTTGATTAAACTTGCTTGCCTTTGATTGTACTTGAAAATCTTCCATTGATATTGAACTTGCTTTTTAACTTCTTGGATTTTCTTGTCTCCGGTTTTTCTTCTTCCTTCTTATTTTCAGATTTTACAGTTTTTTTTCTTTCATTTGTATTCATTTGGTTGAAGAAAAGTAAGAATTTTAGTTGAAGATAAATCTCTTCTTTTTATTTTATAATTTAATTTTAAATTAAGTTATCAAGAGGATTGACACTTGTCCCTTACATGATTTAATTTTCTTACACCTAAGCCTATATGTTTACAAGTGTTTTTAAAGCTTTATTAATGATTTACACATGTTACTTTTCTCATTTATAATTTATTTATGCCATATATATATTTATGAAATATTTACATGTATATAAAATGTTTTTATCTTATATAAATAAGCTTTTAGATTTTAATAAATATTCAAAAGTGAATTCATGTAAACATTTATTTATAAATAATTTATGCTTTTGATCCAATAAATATAACATATGTTAAAATGCTTGAGAATTTTAATTTAACTCTATATTTATTTTCACAAACCAATTTTGCCTTATGTTTGAATTTTAAAATGAAAGAATATTGAAAACAAAAGAAAATGAACTTCTAATTAAATTCTTATTTAAAACTCAAGCTAAAATATATGTTTATAATAAATAAGAAATTATTCTTGTTATTAAAATTTTAAATCTCAAATATCCTTTGGAGAAACATTATTTTAAATATAATTTCCAAATTACAAACTATATATATATATATTAAAGTTTGAAAACACGTTATTAAATTCAAAATGATAATTTTTTCCCATTTCTAATATATATGCAAATATATATACATTTCAAATGGAAAACATTTTTAAATCATTAGTTTTGGTAATTACTGTATTAAATTTTTGAAACACAAATCCAAACCACAATATATATATATTCATATATATTATATATATTCATATATATTACAATTTGAATATATATCTTTTATTACATTAAAGACTTCCTATATATAATATATATCTATATATATACATTATAAAGAGAAGATATTTTGATTAGATTTTGAAAAATAATACTAATTTTAAATTGCTAAAATAAATATTTCCAAATTAAATTTTTTTTTTTCAAAAGAATTATACTTGCCAATTTTATGTTGTTAAGAAAAATGTTAACAGATGTTGTCAAATTATTATTATTAACCTTTAAAAGAATTTTAACTTGTCAATTTATAATGTAAAATGATCAAATCAATTTAATTATTAACAAAGATTATTAAATTGATATTGCTCAAAATTCTGGATCGTCGCATTCCTCTCCCCTTAAAAGAATTTCGTCCCTGAAATTTAAAAGCAAAGATAATTTAATAACCCAACAAAAGTTTTAATTTCAAACAAAAATCACACAACTAAATCATACACTATCAATCATAGCAACCATAGCAACCAATTCAAACAAATAATTTAATTATCCAGACAAAATTCTGGATAGAACTTTGTAATATTATCTAAAGTTTCCCAGGTACCTATACTGGAATACTCGCTCTACAGAATCTTAAGTAACTATACTACTACAGCCCAGAACTCCCACTCATCTGGACCTACAAATCTGATCAAGATATCATACTAAACTCAAGATCAGCCCAACTACCAGATCCTTTTGAACTGCTGATTCTATCACTCGATGAATCATACACATATTCCTCGGAGATATGTGAAATAACAATGAATTCCAGCTATCCGAACTTGGCAATTCAATCCTGTAGATCAAAATCTAATCTCCAGAGAACACAGGAAAATCTCAAATACTTCCGGAGCTAGCTCTCCAGTTTTACCCAATCTTATCTCCTTTGATCGGATAAATCTAAAACAATATCCAAATTCCAACTTCACATTTCAAATTTCCTCAATTCTTAACTGCATAACTCTTCTGATGTTCCTAAGTCACCTCCATCTTTCCTGAACAGTTTAACCCTTGCTGATTGCTTCATGAACAAACCAATTTCCAGATTCCACTCAAAAAAATGGTTCTCCAAAAATTTGCCGAAATCCAAAACACAATTCTGTTTCACAAGTATTAGTGGACTTCGAACCTACTTCTCTTATCTGGAATAGCCAAACAGTTGCACTAGATAACCTTGTTTTCAAATCCTGAAAATTCCTTCATACTTGAATTCCCGGTAGAAATCCTCTAATCTAAGAAAACTGCAACACCCGGTTGCTCCCATCCTAGAATAACTGCTATCTCGCTTCCGCTGCACAACTCTGATCTGGAGTAGATGAGAATGCTATCAAAGAACTCGAGCGCAAACTTTCTCCATACACTGTCTATCTGACCCATAAAATCTTAGTGACCCATTCCACTTGGTCAAAACATATAGTAGAATCTTAACTAGAATTAGATGTGATCAATCCCTCTTCAAAAATCCTAAGTTGCTTTAACAAACTCTTCTCGCTCTAAGAGTCATCCCTCTACATGGTTGAACCATCAGTATTGCTCCTGGAATCCAAGTTGATAAGGAACTCAAACTCTGATGCGGGTAGACCTCTGATTTCCTCTGAAACATTTGGAAAATCTCTGACTACCTTAATATCTTTCACCTCCACTTGAGATGCCTCAATTCCCAAACCAAAGAATACTCCATGGATTCCCAATAAATCGCAAGTCACTTTTGCGATCTTTCTCAGTACAGATTCCAAAGAACTATCTTTACCAACTAGAACAGCTTTCCTAATCAAGATCAATCTTTCCAGAATGGCTTATCTACCAGAAAAACTGATAGATCACTTCCAACAAATATCCTGCTCTGCTGAGCCTCCCGAAGAAATGGATAAGCCTTCACTATCTGCCTGGCCTGCCGATAGTAGAATCCCAAAGTTTTCTGAATTATCGAGGAAACGGGTCCACGCTGCTGCTTCCAAACTTTACTTCAATGATACTGCTATGCCCAAAAAATCTTCCTTAACCAAAAGCTTCTTGAAACACAAAACTATCCCCCAATTCCACTAAAAGATCCTTGAGACGGGTAGACATCTTCTCAAGAAACTTGGCTCCAAACCAAACACCAACCACTTGTCTTCTTAATGAAAACAATGAGACCATGTCCGAAATGAGATAACTCATCGACCCTAGTCTCATATTTCAATATAGATAAGACACCCTTACTTGAGATCCACAAGATCCCTAAACATCCGAATCTTCCCTGCAGTAGGCATCAACTGTTCCTCCAATACCATCTAAATCTTTCTCCAAAAGAACATCTTCAGAACCATCTATGGATACTGCATCCCATCACACAGCTATTCCTTCTTGAAGTCACCAAGATACCATCACCTTCTTCTGCTCAACTGACAGATTCAACTATGGGAAATCCCGCTCACTCGAGAGCAAATCAACCTCACACCTCAATAATATACTCCAATCCTTGAAAAGACTTTCTCTGGGATCAATGAAATCCTTTCACCAATCTATAAAGCTTATTCGAGACGATATTAGATCTACAATCTCGACAGATACACCTCCAACCACAACATATGAGCCTCTTACATTAGTGGTAGTCGTGTTACACACATTCCTACCTTATCTACCTTTATAACCTATGTTGGAAAATCCGAACAGATAACCCAACAGATTAGGTAGATATATAAATATATCTATAAATAAAAATTACAAGTATGCTCTCTCAAGAAAGAAGTCACTCCAAAGCCTAGGTATTCACTCAACCTAGCGCTCTGATACCAATTGTAGCGACCCACCTTTCTATCACCAGAAAGACACATCACTATTTAAGAAAGAAAGGGATAGAAGAAGAAAAGAAAGAGAAGAAAGAACAACAACACATCAGAATTTCACAGTGGAACGAATGAAATATAATATATATATATATATATATATATATATATAGTATCATATACATCAGAGTACACAACTAGTACATCTTAATTTAGACAGTTATAACATTTATGTCTAATGTACAATACAAGAACATACATTACAGAATAACACCACAGCGGAAACTCTATCTATATATCTACATGTTGAAGCCTCCTGCTCCAAAGCTCCACCAAAATTCATCAAGGATAACCTGAATCAATTGACTACTCATACGTAATATGAGTACCCAAAAGTTTAATAAAACAGAAAATAAACACTCAGGTCAGACAGGGGTCTGGTGTGAGTAAACGCTTTAAAATTGCTTAACTTTAGAAAATCCTTTGAAAAGAAAGGTATCACGTAAGACTTCCCACACATAAACATGGAAAAAAATTTACCTTACGCTAACCAAAACATTTGATAGGAAATCCAGTGATATTATAATAGTGTCTAGGGTTTTCAAGTAAATAAGAAATAGCCAAAATTGTTACATTCATTAAATTCCAGCTTCTAGCCACAAAAGTGGGTAATACAAACAAAACTGTAGGATCTCGTAGGAAGAATGGGTTTCCAACAATGGCAGGGCTACTGGGGTACTGCACGTCACAGTACGTGGCCTAGATCACCGTATCGAGGAGCCACCCTAACTCCCCTACAACACAAGGCCGGAACCATTCCTTACTGAATAGTCCCGAACAAGACAACCCCGCAGTTGGCTGCAGATCCAACTGCCCACATAGCCGAAATAAAAAGGGACATCTAGACAGGGGTAAATCTTGTCCTACTTGGGCATGACCCACTTAACCTTGCTGCACCTTCCCTGTTTTTCTATTCTCGGTTGATGAGGCTTGAGACTGCAATTACCTTTATAGGATACATTTATTTAGAATGCTCGCCGTCCACCTGACGATGTGCTGAAAGCATTCAATCCATACAGGTCCATTTCGGGTTCGAACGGAACCAAAGGCACCATCTCGTTACACTCATTTTGGAATCACTCTCAGGTTAAGGACAATAGCCCTTGCACTCTGAATCTTCATCTCGAATCTTGAAAGTACTATTTTCGTTAAACTCATTCTGGAATCACCCTCGGAGTTATAACGATATATAGTTCTTACATTTCGAGTCTTCACTTCACTTCACTTGGATTTACAACCTAACGTTAATTTGGATTGATGTGGTTTTCGAATATAAAACCCGATCCCGGTCTCATCGAATCCAAAACGCTATTTTAATGTCCAAGTTGTACTTAAGGGTTTAAACAGTAGATATTCAGAATATCACTTATATAAATGAATGATTGATAACACACAGATAGATAATTCACTATTATCAAATTCAATCACACATATCACAAAGCAACATATATATCACATCTCAGATATATCACATTCAAATCATCCAATGATATTTATCATCCAATCATTAATCATTCCTAAACAAGTTTTGACCATTCTAAATAATTTTATTAATTCTTAATTAAATTAATTCCTTACTTAATCACTTGGATTATCATTAAACCAACTTACTTATTCATTAATGAATTACAAATTAATTAACTAAACATCACTTAATTAACCACTTTAATTAATCTCCCTTGATTAATTATTTCTTAATTACTTTAAGTAATTATTCCTTAATTATAATTTTAATTAATCATCTTGATTAATTACTTCTTAATTATACCAAGTAATTATCTCCTAATTACCCTTTTAAATTAATCACACTTGATTAATTATTCTTTAATTACCCTGATAATTATCCTTTTAATTAATCGCACCTGATTATTTTATTAATCACACTTGATTAATTACTTTTAATTAAACACCCTTGATTAACTAATTTTAATTAATCATACTTGATTAATTACTTTTTAATTAATCATATTTGATTAATTACTTTTAATTAATCACATTTGATTAATTACCTTTAATTACATTTGGTAATCAAAACTAAATTATAGATTAATTATCCATTAATTATTAATAAACAATTAATTATTTAATTAATTATTACTTTCATTAATCAAAGCCTTCCTAATTAATTATTTAACAAGTAATTAATCACTTTATTAATTACTCTTATTCCTTTCATTAATTAATTAATCTTTAATTAATAAATAAATTTAAACCTTTAATTAATTATATTAATTAATTCTTTAATTAATAACACAAGTGATTAACCCTTAATCACTTTCTCCTAATTATTTTCATAAAGTAATTAACCCTCTAATTACTTTGTTAAATAATTTCCTCTTTACTTAGTTACCTCTAGTAATTAATCACTTAATTACTTCACCCAGTAATTACACTTAATTATCTCCAAAGTGATTATCTTTAATTAATCACTAATTAGTTGCCTAGTTAATTATATAATTAATCTTTTAAAATTAATTAAATAATTTCTTAACTTTTATATTTTAAAAGACCCTTCATTAAGAAAATCACTATCTTAATTAAATCATTTATATTAACCAATAATAATTGAATTATCTTAATTATTTTCACAAATTTATTTATCTTCAATTAATCAAAACTCTTAATTTCTTAAGATAAATCTTCATTATAATTGATTACTAAACCTTAATCATTAAACCTTATTTAAAATAAAATATGTTAAAAATCAATTATAATTAAAACATTTTAAACATTCAAATTGAACTTTTAAATCTTTAAAACTTCCCAAATTTATTTAACAAAATTTAATACAAACCTTATTATTGAAAATCTACTTATTTATTTTTTAAAAACTTTATATTACAATATATATATATATATATATAAACTTGTTTAAAACTTACCTTTTGAAACAAATTAATTTTATACGTAAAAACTTGTTTTACCCTTGGTTTTAAAACTTGAATTATTTATAAAATCAAATTTCTTTGTTTCAAAACTTATAAAAACTTCCTGTACCAAAACTAAAACCTGCTCAACATAAAAACCCGAGCAATCCACTACCAATTCCTGATGCTAACACGAGACCCTCCCACCTTCTTCTGCTTCGAGTAAAACTCGAATTTCCCCAAGCAAAAACGACCCATACCTAAAACCAAACTGCAGATACACGCAACCGTACACGTTCACGTGCACGACGCACAGGCCGCCGATGATCTCCACTCCGGTCTCTGACACATCGCAATCGATCGAGGCAACAACACTTAAAACCCAGAAACCCATGATACAAACTAGAATCAAATTCGACCCCCATACCCAACTGCCTGAACCAAAAACCATCAGGAAATAGATCACCGCCGACAATCCATCACTCGAGACACCACGCCAATCTTACCCAAGCTTCATCATGAACTCCAGATCCCACGGCAACAAACGCGATCGCCTCCAGTTGCTCCTCGTCACCGCGAAACCAATATGAACTACGACGTCAAAACACAGGGCGTTAAACCCTACATCAATTATCAACCACCTCAATCATTAATAAATTTCCAAAGTATTTTTCTGATGATCAATGTCTTCTCTCTGACCTTCAAGCTCAACCTCGTTATTCAGTTCGTCGTTGATCAATGGAATTCGACCAAAACAGTCGATCCATACAACTCAAGAAACCCGATAAATTATCCAACTAAAAAATGAAATAGTCACACTAAAATTCATGATTTCCTATCACTATTTCAATCATGCAATCAAACTAAAAATTGAATTCATAAATTTTTGACCCAATTTGATTTTTACTGTAAATTTGAAAATTTCGAGCCAATTTTTCATTTTAAATACCTATAATTATTTTTAAAGTGATGTTACATGATTTCAGACAACTTTTATTTACAAACCAAAAACTAATGATGATTCAATACTGAGATATTGAATTTTTTAAGAAATCAAGCCTGTAAAAAAAACATAGCAGAATCTATATTATGTTCATACAATCATTCATCACTTACATACATACATACACTCATTTGAATCCAAGAATTCAAGAAAACATATAATTTTTATACATATGACAGAGAGGAAATCAAGGTTTAAAAACTGTTTTTAAAATCTTAGTTTAATCACCTCAAAGAACAGAGAGCAGATGTTTGTTTTCGTGGCTCCTGAATTTTACTTTGCATGTTGAATTTAATCTTGTTGCTGAATTTTCTGTTTTGCTTGTTGAAGTTATTACACCTTGCTTAAACTTGCTTGCCTCTGATTGTACTTGAAAATCTTCCATTGATATTGAACTTGCTTTTTAGCTTCTTGGATTTTCTTGTTTTCGGTTTTTCTTTTTCCTTCTTATTTTCAGATTTTATAGTTTTTTTTTCTCTTTGATTTGTATTCATTTTGGTTGAAGAAAAGTAAGAATTTTAGCTGAAGATAAATCTCTTCGTTTTATTTTATAATTTAATTTTAAATTAAGTTATCAAGAGGATTGACACTTGTCCCTTATATGATTTATTTTTCTTACACCTAATCCTATATGTTTACAAGTGTTTTTATTGCTTTATTAATTATTTACAAATGTTACTTTTCTCATTTATAATTTATTTAGGCCATATATATGTATTTATGAAATATTTACATGTATATAAAATGTTTTTATCTTATATAAATAAGCTTTTAGATTTTAATAGATATTCAAAAGTGAATTCATGTAAACATTTATTTATAAATAATTTATGCTTTTGATCCAATAAATATAACATATGTTTAAATGCTTGAGAATTTTAATTTAATTCTATATTTATTTTCACAAACCAGTTTTGCCTCATGTTTGAATTTTAAAATGAAAGAATATTGAAAACAAAAGAAAATGAACTTCTAATTAAATTCTTACTTAAAACTCAAGCTAAAATATATGTTTATAATAAATAAGTAATTATTCTTGTTATTAAAATTTTAAATCTCAAATATCCTTTGGAAAAACATTATTTTAAATATAATTTCCAAATTATAAACTATATATATTAAAGTTTGAAAACACTTTATTAAATTCAAAACAATAATTTTTCCCATTTCTAATATATATACAAATATATATACATTTCAAATGGAAAACATTTTTAAATCATTAGTTTTGATAATTACTATATTAAATTTTTGAAACACAAATCCAAACCACAATATATCTATATTCATATATATTACAATTTGAATATATATCTTTTATTACATTAAAGACTTCCTATATACAATATATATCTATATATATACATTATTAATAGAAGATATTTTTATTAGCTTTTGAAAAATAAATCTAACTAATTTTAAATTGCTAAAATAAATATTTCCAAATTAAAATATTATTAGTTTTCAAAAGAATTAAACTTGCCAATTTTATATTGTTAAGAAAAATGTTAATAGATATTGTCAAATTGTTATTATTAACCTTTAAAAGAATTTTAACTTGTAATTTATAATGTAAAATGATCAAATCAATTTAATTATTAATAAAGATTATTAAATTGATATTGCTCAAAATTCCGGGTTGTCACAAATAGGTTCAAGTCTGAGACATCAAAATGAGTGCTTTACTTAGATAAAGTGTCACTCTTATTATCAGTGTGTGCATATATATATATATATATGTGTGTGTGTGTGTGTGTGTGTGTGTGTGTGTATGTATGTATGTATATGTATGTATGTATGTATGTATGTATGTATGTATGTATGTATGTATGTGTGTGTATGTTTGTATGTTTGTATGTATGTATATGTATGTATGTATGTATGTGTGCATAGTATGTATGTATATGTACATATATATGTACACATATATATACACACACATAATTGTTTTACTCTAAAACAATAATTTGGTTAAATGTATGTATATTGATAATAAATTATAATATTAAATTTATTCTTTGAAATAATTTACTTTAAATGAAATTACCGGTCAATTACACATCATAAGACGAGTAATTTCCTTAGAGAACTCTATGCAAGACTAGTTATTGGATTCAAGTTACTTTAATGAAATCTAGGGTTTTTGGTTTTATAATGTTTTAAGGAAGGAGAGAGCAAGGGATCACTTGTTGTCTCTCTCAATTCTATAAGATATATAGGTATTTCCCCTTATTTCTCTCCTACATTGTACATGGTAAACACTTGACCATATATTAATTCAAAACACAATTAGTTATCCAAAAATACCTAAATACCTAGAATGGTTGACCATAATTATTTAATTAATTAAATAATTTTCAACCCATATTTAATACATTTACTAAATATTTAAATATTATTTACCCCAATTAATCTATTAAATTAATATATACTTTTTATATATTATTTTAGTTAGTTTAAGGTCTCCAATAAATAAATAAAATCCTAAAAAAATAATATAAGCCACGGTACACATCGCGTGACCTGATAAATTAAGTCTATAAATCCTATTTACCGAAGAGGACAACGGTCGATGCACCCATCGTAAAGTTAGTAGGATAAGCCGATAATACCTATTGGAATTTTGAGTAGCTTATAAAGATGGTCCCTTACCATGTATAGTTGAAGAAGACATTGTTAATGCGACCATACATTTTACGCATCGATGACATCTATAGACCGAAGCGATAGTTAGCCGATGTTGTTATGGCCGAAGTGATGAGCACAACCTAAAGAGACTATTGTGGGTCTAGATATTTACCATCAATAGTATAATAAAGCTATGCCTAAAACTACTAGTTGGAGAAACTGATGTTGATAAGGTTTAGGCGTAAAGGAAAGGGTAGTAACTAAAGGGAGATGGCTCGAAAATGATAAGTTGGTGTCCATGCGACCTGGCATTGATAAGACCGACGAGGTCTATTTATTCTAGCATGATAATAACTCTATTATAAAGAGAAGTGATCACACAAATTTTATGATAGTTAAGGATCATTAGCTCAAGTGGAAGATCTCTAGATTTTCAACCTGGTAGTCTTTGGTTCGATTTTTCGAGACACCAAAATGAGTGTTTCAGCTTAAGTTAAGTATCACTCTTGTTATAAAAAAAATTGTAATGACATTTGAAAATTTCTCGATTAGTTTCTAAGAATATAAAAATTGTGAATTACCCAAATATAATTAATAAATTGAAGGTGAACGATGAATAAAGTATAATTCGTTGAAAATGATCTAAAATAGGAATGATGACTTTTGAAAATTTTCTAATTGATTTGTAAAAATATAAAAATGTGAATTAGCTAAATATAAGCTAATAAATTGAAGGTGAATAATGAATAAAGTATAATTCATTAAAAATGGTCTAAAATAGGAAATATCAATCTTGGGTGATTATGTGTGACCGTCATGTTGACATGCATGTCCTACTTATTATGATGTAGATAGTTTTTGGTGATGTATGACCCAATTGAACGTTTTATGCACACTTATGATTATCGCTTATGATATGTAACAAATGAATGTAAGTTACAAATATTATTAAACTGGATATAGTTGAGGTAGACTCTCGAATGAGTATAATTGCATTTGAGATATCAAAGGGATCTATTAACTCGCTTTTTAACAAAGTAGATTTCAACTAGACTTAGATGATTCAAATGAGGACGAAACGATTTGATATTTTGGAGGCATGCCTAAATAGACGAATAAAACAACTTAGAAAATTTTCAACACAAATGGATAACTATAAGAAGTCGGTGCCGACTTGAGAGGGTTGGTGGAGACATTACACACTTTCGTATTTCCCCTTCAAATTTTGAAGAGGCTCTACTTTTCTATTTCATGTGTGCCCAAGCAATATCAAAGGATTCTGAACACTTGAATACCGAGATTGTAGAGTTGGCAGTTAGAATAGAAAAACAAATCAAGTGATGAAGGAACCATCGTCAACATCAACCAGATATCCAAACAAACTACATGGAACATCTCAAAATCAAGTAGCAAGGAAAGTGCAAATGGGTTCGACCTCCCTAGAGTTAATCACAGAGCTCGGTATCGACGTGAGAGTATAGTACCGACATCTCTAGTCAATCTAGATGAGGTTACGAATTCGTACACTCTTTTGAGCCGACTTCTAGACTCTGTTAGAACACTTCATTTGGCCCAATACGACTGCTACTCCTATAAATACAAACCATAGAGCAACCAAGAAGAGGGGCTTTGCTATCAATATACAAGAAATTTAAAGCTTCTTTAACTCTTTCTTCCACGCCATAGTCACGAAGGCGGCAACTATAAGCAATTCTAGGATTTAGAACTTGTCTAACCCCTGTATTTATGACTCTCTCTCTCTCTCAAACACTTTGTCATCTTCTACAAGTAAGAACAATCAACTATAAAATGGATGTAGGCTTAGTTAACAGGTGAATCACTATAAAAATATTTGTGTCTCTCTTATTTCTTTTACTTTATTGATATTTTCTATTATTTTTTCCATATTCTACCAGGGTTGATAAAGATGAAGAGGCATAATCTTAGATCTAAAATTGGAGAAAGTCAACTAGAGCCTGAGGGCAGCTAGGAAGTGTCCATAAATTCTCATCAATACAACTGTATGACTAGAGAAGAGATGGAAAGAATGATGAAGGAGATGCAGGATGAAGTGATAACTGGTCAACAAAAAATGCTTGGAGGATCCTTCCAAAAGATGGAACCACAAGGAATAGCTAGGACTATTGGAATTCAAAACCCAAGACAAGGAGATAATGCAGGAGCATTTGGAGTTGGAGCGGAGCAAATAGGAATAATGCCCTTACAACCAAATCAATTTGATACCAAGAGAACTATATTTAGGGGCAATGTTGGTGTGACTACTGGAACGCCAGGTATAGATAATGTTGGTGCTAGGAATGTAAATCGGAATGTGCATAAGCAACAACCAGAGGGATATGTGCCAAAGCTACACCATAGGAACGGAGGACGGAATGAAACTGGAAGAGTATGACATAATGCTAATGTACAGCTAGTGGAGTATGTGCCAAAGTATGTGCTATATTTCCCCGACAGAAGCAGGGAGCAGAATATCGCTTTTGGACGAAGATCTTCATTAGATGCCAAAAACCGAATTGTTGAATTGGTAAGAAGATTAATAAGATGAGGACCTCAAAATCAGGATTTGAAGGATGTGAATAGGAATCCATTTACTGCTAATATCCAAAATGCAAGAAATCCTCCCAATTTTGAGCTTCTGAGGCTGGAAATATACGACGGAAAGACCGATCCAACGATTCATCTGATGAGATACATCCGACATATGGAGGTTTGGGCACTTCTAAGGAGGTAATGGGGTAGTGCCTCCCACTATACTTAACGGATTTGACGGTGATGTGGTTCAGACAGTTGGAGAATGGGTCCGTTAGCACATGGGTCGAGCTGGTGAGCAGATTTTTAAGACAATTCAGAGTTCATGTCTCACAACCAAAGAATGTGATGACGTTGTCAAGTGTGAAACAAAGGCATGGAGGGACCTTGAGAAGCTATTTAACAAGGTTTTATGTAGGAGTAGTGGTAGTCGACAGGCCGGATCCATGGGTAATTTTGATGGTGAAAGTATCTAGAGTTGCAAGCAAGACCGACTTCAAAGCTGCATTGAAAAAGGATCCATCGATGGACCTTGCGGAATTCTACTATAAAGCTAAGAGATATTTGTGTTAGGAGGACATTGAAGCTGAGGATGCTGAAATTAACGCTGTGGATGACAGGGGACTATCCAAAGTAATAAGTGGAAAAGACAAAGGAAAAGGAGAACAGATGACAACTTTGGGGAACCAAAATGACAAAGGAGGAAGTCGAAATTCTCTTCCTACACTGATCTGACTAAGACGATGGAAAGTACATGCCCATACATTAGGGGGGAATTCCCTATCGGAAGTCTCCAAGAAGAGAAACCACTGATCGAGAGAGAGGATTTGAAAAGGTTTGCATCTTCTATGAGGTGAATGAATATGAAATGAATGAGTGTCACCACCTTCATGATGTGATAGAAGAACTGGTTTGGAACAACCAGCTGCTACAGTATGTGAGGAACATAACAGTGATGGTATAGTCGAAGCAGCCACCATCCACGGCAAATGCATCAAGGAACACCTAGGGATCTTGGCCAAGACAGATAATCCCATGATCGAGACGGGTGGGAGCCGAATCCGGTTCCCATGCTCTGCTTTTCCTTTCTTTTTCCACACTTTTCTTTTTGTATTTAGCAATAAAGACAATAATAACCACAGACTACTTAGACGTGTATAACACCTAAATTATTCCATAGTCATGCTCTAATTTAGATGTCTGAGGTGACTGCTTAGGATAATAATAATCTCGGACCACTTACATGCGTATGAGACCTAGGTTGGTCTCAAAGCATGCTCTGAGTCGGATGTCTGGGAAGAACATTTGGATTTTCTGTTTCTTTGCTTTGATTTAAATATTAGAAATTTGAAAAATCCACACTGAATATAATGACTAATATTGATCGCTTCATGTCCTGTACGAAAAGATGAGACCCGAGTGCAAGGTGCAGTTTCCCTTGTCGGAGAGTAAGCGGATGGACTTATATGATATTGATCGTGTAAGAGTCCCGATCGGAGAGACATGACCAAAGTGTGAGAAGTAAGTCCCCTCATCGGAGAGTGAGCGGAAGAGCTTGCTTGGTTATTGAGTTCCTTTTCCAAAGAGTGAATGGACTCAGCAAGGATCCAAAGAGATCGTATCCTCAACTCAAACAATAAACGATCCGAAGAGATCGTCCCCTCAATTCAAACAATAAATGATCCGAAGAGATCATTCACTTAACTTAAACATTAACGATCCAGAAAGATCGCACATTAAACTGAATATAAGGCGCTCCAGAGAGATCGAGCCTGAGAATGAAAACAGGTTTGATTTTTCTAAAAAGATTTGAACACCTTTTAATTAGAATAAAATAGATAAATCCCGAATGAACATGGGACGATTGTGGATATGTGATGTAATAAATCTTTGAACAATATCGGAATGATTATGATGTATAAATTACACTAAGTCAAAGTCTAGAGTCTTAGGCTGTAACAAGTTTGAAACGACCTTTTATTTACAAGAGAATCCGAAGAAACTGGACAATCCCCTAAGATTAAAGCGGTCGAAAATCTCAACTATCGAAGAATGATTAGTAAAACTTGTTCTTGAGCAAAGCACATCATACATTCGAAAGGCGTACTTTGAAGGGCAAGTGTTAACCTGCTTTTTAGAAAAGTAGATTTCAACTCCCCTTAAAAATTCAAATGAGGATGAAACGACTTGAGATCTTAGAAGCATACCTAAATAGACTAATAAAACAACTTGAAAAGGTTTCAGCACAAATAGACCAGCTATGAGAAGCCAGTGCCGACTTGAAGAGGTTGGTGGAGACATTATGCACTTCCATATTCCCCTTCAAATTTTGCAAAGGCTCTACTTTATCTATTTCATGTGTGCCCAAGAAATATCAATGGATTCTGAATACCAGAAACACCTGAATACCAAGACTGGAGAGTTAACAGTCAGAACAACAGAACAAATCAAGTGATGAGGGAACCATCATCAGCATCAACCAAATATCCAAACAAACTACATGGAACATCTCAAAATAAAGTAGCAAGGCAAGTGCAAAAGTGTTCGGCCTCCTTGGATTTAACCACAGAGCTTGGTACCAGCACGAGAGGTCGGTACCGACGTCTCTGGTTAATCAAGACAAGGTCGTGATTTCATATACTCTTCTGAGCTGAATTTTAAACTCTACTGCAACTCTCTGTTTGGCCTATTACAACTGCTACCCATATAAATACAAACCATAGAGCAACCAAGAAGGGAGGATTCTACTATCACTACGTAGGAACTTTAGATCTTCTTTAACTCTTTTCTTCACACCATAGTCACCAAGGGCTGCAACTACAAGCAATTCTAGGACTTAGAACTTGTCTAACCCATGTACTTGTGACTCTTTCTCCCTCAAACACTTTTTCATCTTCTGTAAGCAAGATCAATCAACTATAAAGTGGATTTATGTTTAGTAACAGCCGAACCACTACAAAAATCTCCGTCTCTCTCTCTTATTTCTTTTATTTATTATTATTTTCTATTATCTTTGCCCTATTCTATCAAGGCCGGTGCTTTCACATACTCATATAGGGCGTTGATCCTTTTTTGGGTTAATAGGATCTAAAATGGAATATAATAATAAACTATAACTAATGAGTGGTAACACAAAATCAATGGGTTTTCGAAATTAAGAAAGCTTTAGAGACTATTGCTAGAAAAGGTGGTTCTTACAAGGTAGAGAAAAGCAGTTCTTTTTCAAGGCTATGCATGACAGTACATCCAACTCCAAAGTGGGTTGGTATGACCCAAAATGGTGTAATTCCTCGAACTATGTATCAGTGAAACTAAAAGAATAATAGTAACCTGCAGATGAGACAAGTATATTGAATGAATTGATGAAACTAAATGAAATTTTATTATGATGCCTATGTGATATTAGAAAAGAGAATATACTACGGTGTATAAACTAGATTTTGGGATGAATGTTACTGTAGAACATTAGTAGTAAGTTATCTAAGTTATTATTATGATTCTTTTTAGTATGTTATGATAAATTACATACTATGATGATGATTCTTATGCGGAATAGTGAGGAGAAAATGTGTTCCATTCATAATGGACTTTGTCTAATCTGTTATTTATTATTGTTTTCACCATAAATTCATAGATGCACATTTGAGTAAGTTGAGTTTATGGTTGATAAGTTATGCAGGTTTCATCTTGAATTAGCAAATACAGATGCCCGAAGAGGAAGCTAGAGGCTTTCCGTTTATCTTTATAATTGTTTTTATTTTCATTGTGCGCTCAACAAGGCTATATAACTGGTTCGATAGTGTGTGTGAGTTCCTCATATGTCAGCATATAATGACCATCTATGTCATTATTATCTTTACCCCTACTTGGAAAACAATTCGAATTTAATCGTGTGACATGCATATTGGGAATGTAAATGATTATTTAGTAGTTTTTTTACTTATGTCATGGAAAAAATAATATTAAACTAGTTTTGTTACTTATAATTCTGTTCATGGATGTTGCATCATCGGCCTTCATTTCCAGGTTTTGGGATAAGAGATGTTACAAAACGTGTTGGCATTAATTTCGACACCAATATTTGTCTTCATAATTAGTTTCCCTTTATTTTCTTTTGTCTTCTTCTAATGCCTTAGTTTATGGTAAATTTTCAGTAAATAGCTTGACTTTCGCAATAACAATAAATGGGCATCCTTTCCATATTTGGTCTTCTTCCTTTCCTTGGAAGATTCATCTCTTCAAATGAGTTGTTATCTTCCTTTTCTTCCTTTACCTTTTCATCCCATCAAATTCATCTTCTTATATTCTCACACTAAACCACCGAACCTATTAATACAACTTCATCTTAATTTTAGATGTTCAATGCAATCGCCAAAGTTATACAACTTTCAGTTAATAAACTCATCAATATTAAGGTTTTTATATCATCATCAGCCTTGTAATTCATAACTATCAATTGATTTACAATAACCGGAAAATCATTCGGATGTTCTTTAATTGAATCATTCACCTTCTATAGGCTTTAAGTTTATGAACCTCCTTACGAGAAAAGCTTTATTTGTTCTTGAGTTCTTTGAATGAATCATCTTCAACTTTCTCCAAATCCCAAAAGTTAACATTTCCTTATCAAAAACATGAAACATCGTATTATTTAAAAAAATTATCAATAGCACATGCAATCATTCTATCTAATATTTTCCATCTTTCCTCCATTGTATTATTATTTTTCCTTTATCCTTTCTTCTCCAGTGACTGATGAAGATCATTGAATACAAGTAAATTTCTATTATCCCCTTCCAAATTTTCTAATTCCTTCCAATCAATTTTTCCATGGATATTTTCACTATACACCAAAGAACTCTCCTTCAAAAAGTTTTCTTGGTTGCTCTAATATCTATTGTTATGGTTACTAAGTCCTTACATGATTATATTTGAAAATAGAAAAGTAAAGAAAAAATATAGAACACAAATTTGTTCCTTTAAACCAATTTTTATTCAGTTCACGAAAAGCAACTATAAAACCCTAAATTAAGTATAAACACAAAGATAAAACCTGAAACAATAATGGAGAAATAAGGGTCCATCCCTTATTTTTCAAACTTCTAAAAAACATGTTTTAAATTAACCACCCCTCCCCCCGCGCGCATAAATATTTTCGATAGTTTTATGTTTTGAAAATCAAATCTGCACTTAATCAAAGGTTGTTATGACCAAAATTTAACCTTTTTCTGCAAAATTGCAAATGTTTGTTATTTATATCGCAAATATTTACAACTTTAAAAACTGCAAATATTTGCAATCTGGCTAAAAATAAAAATAGGGTGTTTATTAAAACTTATTTCTGAGAAGAAACGTTATGTATTTTGAAACTTAAAGCAAGTGTTTTACAAAAGTCCCCTATAATAATCTCTTAAAATAAAGGAAGATGTTTCATATATTTATAACAAATAATTACTCAATGCTTAAGTTGCAATGCAATGTGCATGGCAACAAATAACTTGTATCTCATTTGACAAAGTGAACTTTCTCTTTTACTATAATATGCATATCAATATATGCAACATTATTTTGGGCAAGGCCAAATACATGATTTTCTTCTTTTGTTCTTATTTCCTCCAAATGTGACTTTTTTATCACAAACCATAATAAAGAACGTTCAATAAGGAAAAAAAAAATCATAACGCTATCTTTAGATGATTAGAAAGATATTATGGATTATATTACTATGAAAATAATAAATGTTATCTTAAAGCTTCTTTCCGCGAGATTATTTGCATTATTAATTGATGAAGCCACTATATTTGGATTAAAGAGTAACGGTTAGAACTTCATTTTTTTTGGGGATGATAATAGGAGTTATCAACAAATTTGTAAGCATAGTACATGTTCTTAACACAACATCATTTTCTTGTTTTCTAGAAGGAAAACTTCATTTACATTCAAGGTATCACTTGAAGTTTTTTAGTAAGCATAAAACACATATTATGTGGTAAATGTTACAGTGGTGCAAATTAAACGTAAGGTATGTTCAGTGGCCTTAATACACTTATCAGAGCAAAATAGCAGTGCTCCAAAATTGCAAAATTGCATCTAAATGATGCTCCGCAGCGCCCCGACGGTGCTCTTGATAGTGGTGAGACTAGTATAATAAAGGATGGGATCCCTATAAGCTTAGGGTTCGATAAAGAAAATATATTCCTCTTCAGGCCAATGGCTTTCTTTTAACTTTATATTTAATTTAGGATTATTTGAGAAAGGGGTGGCAATTGTCATAAGAAAACATAAATTTGAATACCTAGCTATGTTTCACAACCTTGATGAATAATATGAAACTTTAACTAGAAATAGAGTATGCCGAAGCATTGAATTTCAAGTATCGGATTTACATACATCTTATACAATGGTAAATAAATATTGGATTAAGTACCTTAAATTTTACTAAAAATACAAAAGCTCACTAAAACGGTATGGCTTTGATTAATCTTTGATTATTCCCTGCTCCTAAACGATAAATTTATAGTTCAAACCCACTGGTAGTGTCCGCATAGCGATTATTACGGCCTTGGGATTTGACCAAAGCCGGATTTGGCCCAGCGCAACCAGGGCCTAAGCACAGGGCAGCAAACATTAGGGGACATCAATAGCACATACAGGCAGAAGTGATCGTGTTTTGGAAGAACTAGCATCGTGTATAAGAGAAAAAAATTCATCTGTGCCCAATTGTAGTTGAGGAAGAAGAATTGCTGTTGCATCAAAGGAAGAAGGAAACTTTTGTAAGAAGCCAGATGCTCTTTTAGGGCTTCAACTTTAAGTGTGAACCCTAATTCCTAAATTGTTCATTTTGTCTTCTATTAGAAATTCGAAAAAGAAGAAAGGGAGAAAAAAATTAATTTCATGTATGATACCCTAATTCCTAAATTGTTCTCTTTTATGTTAATTGAAGTAATGAATAGAAGAGGAAATTGATTTTTTTTCAATCAGTGACTTGGAGGAAATGAATTTAACTACAAAATATTAGTACTATTTCTAAATGTTAATTATGTTAAAAAAATACAATTTTTATTTATAATTTTGTTATAATTTTGACGAACGAAGTGTTTTATAAATCGTATGATTTTAACTCACTATAAATATAAAATTTGCTTTATAGGAATTGTGTTTCCAAATTAGAGAAAATAAAAGCTAGTTACAATTTTGGAATTTACTAAATATATGGTCTCTTTGGCCTTGTTATAGGATCATTTTAAATATCATAATGTTTCCAAGAAAATAATAGTAAGGAAATTCTAATAGGAAATAAAAAGGAAATGAAAAGATAACTGAATCGTAAGGGGTCTCTTAACATATATTTTTCCAGAAAAACAAATTTAGTTGGCGATTCGGATAAATCTTGTGATTTTGAACAACGAACTGGTTTTGATCATAAGGTAGAAAATGAGGTTGATGTTAATGAATAAAATAATGATATTGAAGAATATAGTGATGCTTTTTATTAGTTGGAACAAGTCTATCCTTAGTATGTAAAATTTCATTGGTATAGGACTTATAATTTGTTAGAATTATGGTATTTTAATTTTTGTCTTGTTTGTAATGTTAGTTCATAAAAATATTACATGCTTCACATCTCTACTACTAATAAGGAGAATTCAATGAACAGGTTTACCTAGTGTCTTTTTGAAATTCCAAAAATACCCTTTGCACATATATGGCAGACCTACGGTGCTCAGTTAAAGTAAAAGGGTAGCATGGCAAGCGGGCTGAAACTACTTTAATTTTTAGAAGTTCCTCAATTTGCACAAGCCATCCACGAAAGTGGCATGCCAACTTTCTCAACATCAACTAATTGTTGATTCATCTCTTATCTTATATACATCGACAATAGTTATATATTGGACAATGTAAGACTAATATTTGTTGTAGAAAACTCACTACTTAAACACACACAAATCAAAAGCCAATTAGAATTTAAATACTTGGGAACCTATAATACAATGAGTGTTGAGAAATATAATGCATGTATGAGGAATGAATAGGCAGTGTTGCTATATGAATGCAACAGTAATCATGGATAAGGCGAGAAAAGAATTTTCCAACATTATACAAAGATTGTATTCACCGGCTATTATGACATATATCACTAATTTTTTTGAACTTATTTTAGCACAATAAATCAAGCTCATTAAAGGTGGTGCGATTCATATCACAATTAACAAACGCTTTCGTTCATTCTATTTGCATTATGTATTCATTGTTTCAGACATAGTAAAACTTTAACAAATGCAACACCCATTGCATATTTGAATATACGATCCTTTATATATCTAAATACATAACTCATTACGTTATTAACCATCTAAATATTATACCTTAATCCATCAACACAGTTAATCCATACTTCCAGCTCCCTCTTTTCCTAAACCAACGCAATTCTAACCAAGCCATTCCATATCTCTATTGAACAACTCATCATTGATTCCTCCAATCATTTGAGTGAGTTCTCCATTATTCAATGCAGAATTACTAATTGTATGGATGCAGATCTATGTAAAATCAAATCAGCCAACCCATAATTTATCTTAGCCTTGATTACCTTAGATTTTGATGGACATTGGAGAGCACCCAGATCTACCTAGAACAAGACAGCGCATAGCATGAGAAATGCATTAGAGAACCACCGATGTCTGTATGTTTCGGTTCAGATTACGTGATTCCATGGTGGTATATTTTCAGTTCCTTTCCTCCATGAAATCATCCTCTGAATCACATTAACTCAAATCATTATTGTGATAGATAAACCAACAAATTACTGAAGGCCTAATATAGATAAAGGAATAATTTTGTAAGAATAAATGATTGTTATGTAAAGAGATCAAATGAGTATATATCTACAAATTGCTAAGGAATAAGAAGAGAGAGGTCACGGGTTTATTTTTGTAAGTGGGGAATAAAGAAAGTTTATACGCATAAAAGGGAAAGTGGACAAGTTATGTGTGCACGATCCTTGAACCAAGGAAGTGGTTAGTTTACGTTTGTGCTCAATATTTAATTTTAGACCGATAACACAAAGCCAACAACGACTTGGATCATTAATCCTAGCCACGAGATTCAAAAGAACAAGAAAATCTTAGTCATCAGATATTTAACAATTTAAATACTGTTTTAAACCGGAATTCGCTCTTTACACTACCTTACTACATAATGACCGATTAAAGACTTTAAATCAGTCACTACCATTAAAAACTAAAGACCGAATTTATTGGTTATTAAGCAGTTTTTAATTATAGACAGAAAATTTTCGATCTTTATGTTTATTATTCGACTAATGTTGACCTTTTTAATACAAAATATAATCTTCAAAAAACAAATTCACTACTGAATTCATGGACAATATTATTGCTAAAAATATCTTACAGTCCTAGATGAAATTTTTAGAAATTATCTTCAAAAAAATAATTCACTGTTGAATTCATGGACAATATTATTGTTAAAGGTATCTTACTTTCCAAGATGAAATTTCTAGAACTATTGATTTACCCTACTAATGGACATTTATGACACCTCTAACATATTTAAAATATCGACTGAATATCATTTGCTAAAAATTCATTTTAACCGTCGATTTAGAAATATGTTTATGAACATGTTAGAATTATTCGAACTAAATACAAGTTTAACCATATAGCAACATGCATTTTGTTTATTTTCTAATTTTGGTGCTCTAATATTCATAAATTTGTCACTGATGTATTTAGATACATTTTTGCTCACAGCCCCATTAACTAAAAAGCATATGCATGTAAAAGTACAAGTATTATTTCCATTTCCAATAGTATAAAATAAACTAAAACAAAAAAAACTAATGATAAAACCAAGAATGCTTTCAAGTTACTGGTTCCATGAATATTCTTCAATTATCTCTGTCTTTTCGAGTATTGCTTCAAGTTTAGTTTATGCTTACAACGGTATTGCCAAATCTACTTCCATGGGTACAACTATAAATGCATTACATTGTGATTAAATACAGTCCCACCTGAACGTGCATATATACTTGTGTATATAACCTATATAACAAGTATATAATAGTAATTTAAAAGGTTATACTCATTTCATTGTATTGGAATTTAAAAAAATAAATTATGATTATTTAAAAATAAGAATTTTGTCAATACCATTGAGCGACTTTTACAACAAAATGGCATCATTTTAGCAAACTACACTGGACATTGTAAACTCCAGAACCGGCACTGGATTCGACGACCAATTGGTAGACTTATTTGTTGCTTTTGATAGAGTAAAGATGGTTCTTTTATCTGTATTTCATCATGTTGATTATTTCAAAGTAGAATGAAAGATGAATGGTTGAATGATAATTGCTTTGTATATATTAAAAACAGTTTATTTAGTCAAATTAATGATGATGCATTTAGTGGTGATTGCTTTTAAAACATAAGAACCTAATGTCGATAACTTTAGATTGTTAGTCATGTCTTTGACTATTTTGATTTGAAAAGGCTAATATATGATCGTTTTTAATCATTATTATCTCATTCATTTTATATTTAGTGAGAGTACCGCTAAATGTGATGTAATATATTTCAATTTACCTAGTTTTGATAAACTGCCTATTTCCGATCATGACCTACTACTTGCGGTGATGGAGTACCGATTGAAAAGAGAAATATGAAGAAAAAAAATAGATGATATCATTTTTTTCATTGTTTTCGTGGATGATTCGACGAGCAAACTTTGTTTGCATGTGAACTTAGATCAGTAGTCTTATACCTGTCTAAAAAGTGGAAAAACTTATGTAGTATTTGGTTTAAAAAAGAATTTTGTGTTTTCGGTTTTCAATATTTATGCTAAATATGAGAAGAATGGAGGGATGACGAAGGCATGAAAGAAAGACGGATGAGAGGATGAAGGGGATAGATGGACGATGAATAAATGAATTGTTTTATGCACTTGTGTTATTTTCCAACACACGGAAAATAAAAATAAAAGTTAAAGGGAGTGTACAACTGGGGCGCGGCCCCGCTTTTTTGAGATATAATGGAGTTCTTCACGAAGTTCGAGACAAAGGAAAAAAGAAAAGTTTCTCTAGAGCCTATTCGTTTTGAGACATCATTGCTTTGGCCCTGGTAACAAAGAAGGAATCCGTAAAAACTTGGGATCCAACACCATGATAAAATACTACCCTCATGATTAGACCATGTCCCTGAGATTTGATAAAAGAAGGGTGCATTAGCGGTTAATACGTTGTAATTTGAGTTGTTATTAGGAATATGACGGAACGAAAGACTAAGGAAAGGAAGAAGAATGCACCAAAATGCAAGTGCTGCACCAAACGCTGGTGCTGGTGGTTGTTTCTTGTTGTAAGTGAATGCAATGAAAAGACCCGGAAATAACGAATAATGAGAGAATGAATTTATTGACATTTCGTGCTCATTTCAAAATTTCTGCTTTGTTATTCCCATCATCTGGTAACCACAGGATGATCTCCTCTCCTTTTAGTAATAGATCGTTTTGATATGTCCTTTGTTTAATAGTGGAAGAGAAAATGCATCGAGTCGTTTATCAAGAAAGTGGACGAGCATGGCGGTCCCTATATCTCTTCGGGTTTTTCCTAAAATTTCGTTTCTTATTATCTGACTCCCGTTTGTTTGTTTAACTCAACACCAGCACCTGGCTTTCCTTACTTGTCTGGAAGTACAAGAAGGTTGGTAGCTTTGTTAGGACTTAGGTGTTTTAAAGATGAGAAGACTGATTATTAGTTCTATATACATAACTCGAGGTAGCGAAGCTGCTCTGCTTACTTAGCCGCTCACTCGAACTGTAGTTCTCGTTTTCTTGTCATATCTTGTTAAAAGAAGCGGATCGTTACCTCTGTGAGTTCCCTCTTTCGTGGATAGATCACTGAACTATGCGCCTATCTTCGCTTTTCGATCAGCCGTAGCTCCCCGTTTTCACTTAGCCTACGAACTACAACGCGTCTTACTGGAAGAAGAACTCCAGGTTGGCTCGAAGATGCCAACAGCATTACGTTCACTTTCGCAATATTCACTCGTTTACTTGTTAGCTAGGGAAATTCCACACCTTCACTTTCCGAGTCATATAGGAAGATCTCTATCGCCACCTGCGTCCCATAACGCTCCTTGCCAATAGCTATAGCTTGTCTGTCCCATCCAAGGTGCGTAGCGGGACGCTTATTAAATCTCGAACTCTTTTCCCGCGCCTTGCCTGCTTCTAGCATCTATCATCTCTATTGTCGAAGAGTATAACAAGGTGGACGTAAAGCCTGATTGCTCAAGTAAGTGTGGATTCAATATACCCAAGCACGGACCGACGCCTCTCTCCCTTCTTACAGCCAACCGTTCACTTCCTCTAACGAGCGAGGAAACTTCGTTCAACACTTACTACGTTCTTTCAAAACCTTATCTTCCATGAAAGCAAAGGTGTGGAATTGCCCCACCCAAACAAAACAAATAAGTAGCTACTTGGAATAGTTTGGATCCCCAATTTCTAGGAGTTTCGTATCAGTAGCCCGTGGTATATTAATTAAGTAAAGGATCCGAATGAGAATAGACAGTTGGACGCAATCGCAATTTGGAACCTGTTAGGCTCGAGCTACTCTACTACATAAGAATATGGCCAAGGAAAGAAGTCGAGAAGGCCTCACTCGCTATATAAAAACTTGCTATAGAGCCGGTCTTGCTCATACGGTTTCGCCTGGTTTGACTTAACCCAAGGGGTGAAGGCGGGAAGTCAATGAAGAATACTACGGCCTAGGAATCAAAGAAGGAAGCCCATCAGTACCCCTAGTTTCTTAAGCTCCTAAGAGGAACGAGTTGGTTCGGAAGGCTAATCAGATCTACTAGGCAATCATCTACTTACATAGCCTACTTACCTTACATAGCCAGTTGCTTTCCGCCGACTACTTCTGAAGAGGTCCGGGGGACTTACTTTGAGCTCGGTTATCAACGAATGGACTTGGCTTATGACTAGGTTCCGCCCCTTCGCTACGCAGCTAGGTATTTAGGCACCTGAGGGGTACGCATGGAGGTGTGTTATACTATATTGACAGGAGATTCCGCCTGTTTTATTGGACTTAACATGAGTACCCTGCTAATGCTAAGTAGAAAGAAAGGCCACTGCAGCAAATTAGACTCCTAAAACTAGAATCGCCTCCCTCTGAATCGTACAGGTCAACGAAAGAGGCTCGAACTGCTTATGCTTACTCGAACAAGAGAGTCGACGTACGTACCTTCTTTTTGAAGCAGTGCGCCTACTGAGTGAGACCTGACCCTCGCTTCATAAGATGTGTGCTATGTCCTTCCCTCGGCCTGTGTCTTTTCAACCGCAAGCCAGCCTCCGATCGAGCATGGTATGATGGGATGCGGTTAGACGGGACTTCTCGCTGCTACAATGCTACGAATAACTATTACTTTGAGTCAAGACCTGCCTGCAGCATGGAATAATAATAGCGGTGAGGAAAACTAGAATGGGAGGGTCAAATCTCTTTCTTGAGCTATGTATGGCGGTCCTATACCATTTCTCAGTTCTCTGACTCGTGGCTACTTACTTTTTTTTTGTTGATTGGACACTCCTAGCAGTTTAGACAGATCAGCTTATAGCATTTCAAGCTTCGATCGTACGGAGTCTAATCTTCTCCTTCACGAGGCTCACAGAGCTCGCCTTCTAAAGAAGCTGAGATCTATTGTGTGCTTTGTTTCCCCTATTGCGCTAATGCAGACGACCCACGCCTTGTGGAAAGCATCAGTCAATAGCTGGTCTAATCCATACGACAAAGAAAGCCACTGAGTGAGGGCAAAGCATCAGTACAGATTGACTCTAAAGATTTCCTCTGGTGCAGGATCAAAAAATGTTGAAAGAACAAGGCGACCTCTTCCAGAGGTCCACTTCGTCCGACCATAGGGAGCATAGAAAATTCTACGGCAAGGACGTCTCGATGCGAGTCTCATATGTATATCGAATTGATAGAGAGAGTCTCACACTAACCAACCAACTAAGATGGATGAAACTAGTTGTTTAGGTGCCGAAGATATGCGAGATCGTATGTGGGATTATTCCCCTTATTGATGCATTGGCTCTACGAGCGAAGTGCCAATGAGCGAAAGCTGCAGCTTCGTATCGACCAGTCAATCGGCATGGGAGAAAGAATTGATTGAATGCGGGCAAATACGATTAAGACTTAAGTATAAGTAATAGGCATTCCTTTTTTGGAAGCCTTCATATTCGACTTCATCGGATGCTTACTACACGTAAGAATCCTATCGACACGTCCGCTGCGCCCCTTGGTCCCACCCGTCAACATGCATTCTTTTTTCATTCTATAGGCATCCTCTTGCTTGGCCTTGGCTTTCAGACTTGACACCTTTCTTGGCATCTCTCAGCCAAGACCGCTAATGCCGAATCCAAGACCTCTAGCCGATTCCAATACCTGGTTCACGCTTGACAGCTAGAGCTAGTCTTCTTCCCACTGACCACTACTAATAAGATAAGACGAACCACTACCAGTAGTCCTTTTTCCAACAGATGGGGTTCAATAGCTGCTGATTTCTGTAACAGCTTGTTCTGTCACAGCTTCTTCAACTCAACCACCCCAGGGTAGTAAGTAAGGTAGCAGGAATAGATCTACTAGGCCTTGATTCGGGTTTGAGAACTCCTCTCCCCCCTCACTACTCTCTTTGGTTCTGCCTTTAAGAGGCCTGTAGAGGGTTTCACTGAAAACTCTTCTCTCGGTCTCCCTATTAATCTACTGCTTGACTTAAACAAGTGACCTCTTTTCTTTCATCTGTGAGAGAATGTCTCTAATTCACTCTCGGATCTAACTCTCTTTCTTTTTCTTCGGGCTTAGCCTAGCCCCGTGGGAAGAGTTAGTAATTGATATCCATATTCAAAGGTTCCACAAAACAAAAGCGCTAGACCCCTGGTCCTTTACTTTAATCAACAAGGCTGCTTTCCCTGCTAACCCTTCTCGCCAAGGAAAGAAGTCCAATAGCAGCTGATCTTAAATCAATAGAATAAGCGAAAGGTTCAAGCGGCTCTCTCATTTCTCCATCTGCAGCCTTCGCTCTTTCATTCACTCCGACAAAAAGACCTTGGCATCGCACTTAGCTGCTTTAGCCGACTTAGGGCCCTTTCTTCTTCTTCATACGCCCTTTCTTCTTTCATTTCGTTTTTCGTGGTGTCTTTTGTTCCAGTGGTGGAAATGGAGCCTTTTACGCCACGGTGTGCCATATCGGGGGTCTTCTCTCGGGCAAACTTACCTGCCCACCCGCGGGACAAGACACAAGACAAGACAGAACCTGGGAGTCTGGATCACTGCTTTGGCACCCTTGATAAGTGGTGCCTTCTTCGTAGCAGTGCCTTTCATCATAGTGGTGGAATGGCTGTGTCTAAGGGGCTAGAGAAATTAAGATTTCGCCGTTGCAGGAGAAAGGCCTATTGCATATCCGATTCTCCATTTCGTGGTGAGATCACTTCCGCAGAGCTTGATCTTTCCGAGGGTACAGTGCTCCTGTCGGATAACTTGTCTAATTCCCCATTCTTGCCTGGATGGGCTACTTCTTCGTGGTGAGAACCCAGAGAATCAAAACGATCATTTATTTATTTACAAAATGGTTGTCGCGAGGTAACCCCCGCCTCTCCTATCAATCGTTCGAAAATGAGTGGATTTCGTCCTGTGCCTAAAGCGGAGGGTGCCCATTGCCGTGAAAGCTTTGATAGCGACCTACGCCCTATTTGTTCATCTATCTCATTTCGGACTGCACGAGTCTTGTCGGGAGTGGCTATCACGATTCCGACTCCTACTCCATTGTCATTGGTGGATCCGTCGACGAACAATCTGTTTGTACCGAAACTTTGAAAACGTGGAAACTGAGAGTCCTTTGGTAAATACATCTGCAACCTGATGATCAGTGGAGACAAAAAGAACCCTAAGAGTCCCACGAGCAACACATTCCGTGGCGAAGTGATAATCAATTTAAATGTGTTTGGTTCGAGCATGGAAAACAGGATTCACCGCCATGTAAGTCGCACTCACATTGTCACAAAAGAGATATATAGGTAGCGAGATAGAGATATGGAGATCACGAAGAATGGAGCAAACCCTTTAGGTACGGAATGTGACGGAACGGAATTATATCTAAGGTCGGCTGTGATAGAGGGGAGGGCTCGGTATTCCGCTTCGGCACGAGATCGACCATCATGGGCTTATAATCTGAATCACGAGTAAGATTGAGGGAGAGGTATAAATAGACATCGGATTGGCTTGCGGGGTTAGCAAATTCCTGTTGGATTATTTGCTTAAACCACCTGAGCCTACTGATGTCTCATCCTTAACTGATAGAGATCTATAGTCGGTTTGAAAGAAGGCGGTCCGAATCATTGATTTAATAGCACCCGAGTCAATTTGAATGATCAAAGCCTCCCATAGATAGTTTTCTTGCGAGCGGCCTAAGGAAACACAGTAAATCTGCCTCCAAGAGGTAAACCTGTCTACGGAATCGGACAGGAATAACGAACGCGAATGAATATGACTGGGCTTAGCTGCTTCCTATCCCGCGCCTAGGCTCAGCTACTCCTCCTTAATTTCCCGACCAGACCTAATTTCTTCCATCCGGAAAGCCAAACCAAAGAAGTAAAGTAATAAAGAATATTCCCGGGTACCTATACAACATATGCAAACCAAACGAATAAGGAAAGCAATTGGCGCGGGACTTTCGGCAGTGGGACGAGCACAGGGAATAAAATCATTCTTATTCCTGGTACCCGAAGAAACAGTAAAGCATCGATGTTCGGTTGATATTGATCAGAAAGAAATCAGCATGCGGAAAACGAATACTCAGATTAGGGAGATGTTTTTATAACATATTCGCGAAGGGATCCTGATTCATCTGTCTGGTTTAGAAATAACCGAACTAGATCAGTTCTTTCATAAGATGGCAAGCACCTTTTCCCTAATTAATATATTGGCCTTTCACTCACTTCGCTTGGACGAAAGTGGACAGGTCGCCTTGGATTCAAAATCAAGCTGTTCGCTAGTTCTCTGTCCAATCTACCTAGAAACTAGTAAGGGGCATTGGAAGGTAGTGAATTATTGGCATTGATGAATCAAGATCGGGCAAGTAAAAAGCCCATCTATTCTAGACGACCAAAGGGCGGATCAACAGTCAGTTCGCTTGGATGGTCACATACAAACAATAATAAGAAGAAATCTGCCGAAACCCGCGAATTCTTTCAAAAGAGAAATATTCAGTCAGGTGCTCTTATTGTCTGTATTGGGATCGTGTTCCATCACATAGATGACATGGGGCGAGAAATGAATGATACATTATTTCTTCCCGACTTTGGCCTACGAGTGCATGAATGGCCTCATTGGTGTATATGTACACATTTCTGCGGTAAAAGGCTACGCGGCCGGTGGAATAGGTGATTTATTTGAGTCAGCATATCCAACATAAACATATTATCTTAAATTTGGATGTGTATATTCTGATTGGTTTCGCATCAGCATGACATATCTTGTGCGAGTTCAGAGCACAATTAATATACTGCCGAACGAATTTCATTTTTTCCTATCGGTCCAACACTATAAGCATCTTTTGCTAGGCCAATTGGAATAGGTATGACCTGAGGGTTAATCATCACTAGAAATCATAACAACATAAACAACCTGAATCAAAAGAAGAAAACCTCTTTCGATCGGCTCCCTAAGCAGCTCATTAGGTAGAAACTGGTAAAGTGCACTCGCGGTGCGAACAACATGGGGTTAGGCCCAATAGCCATTTCCCTTGAGAATGTGGGGGGACGCGGGAAGAGAAGTGAAATCATCCGGCTTTTATACATGGCTGTTTCGGATACCATTCGAAGTAAGCTGAATTCGCACAAGATATGTCATGCCGATATCATACGAGAGACCTTGTTTTGTAGTGAATTCTTCGCTACGGCGGGGGAACAACGAATTCTTTGCATTCTTTTCATTGAGCTGTTGATATAACCAAAACTTTCGTGAAATGACCAGACACCCTAAGTAACCAATTCACACGTGGATGGCAAATCGATTTACGCGCGATTTCGCTAGCTCTGGAGCTGGCTTTGTGCTAGTGCTATAGCGAGAGATGCATAGATGGGCAGTAGAAAGAACAAAATCCCTTGTTTTCATTGCACTGATGAAACAATGCCAACAAACACTTGTGTGTAACCAAACATGTCCAATGAAACACTTCCCGAGAAGCCAGAGGCTGTTTATACTGGCGGTCATACGCCATGATATGCATGATTTAGACCTAATTTCGTAGAGAATTTCGTACGTAAACTAGATACATGACAGAATTTCTTCACTGGAATCAAAATAGACTTGTTTTTCACATCAGAATTCATTGAAACAGGGGACCAACAGGACGAAACAGGTGTAACATTTCATTCTCGCAATCTCAAAACATAGCTCTATATCAGCTTAGACCAGCGGTAGGGAAACAGCATAGAACCAAGCTATGATAGCTAATGTTGTGCTATGATATCCGGAATAACCAATCGATGAAACCACCCGGACACTTGACCGCAGCTGCTTCCATCGGAGTCTCTTTCCGACATCCCCAACCCCGATTTGTCAGGCTCCCGTCTCATCGTAGAAACTGTTTGCCAGAATGAGTCAAACTCAAACAGAGCTATTACTATGAAAATCGAGAGAAGTCATTCTCGAACTGACATCAACCGTTCTTGATCAGGCAACTCTACATCTCGCTGAGTCACAGGTCCATCGGAGTAAAAACACGAGACGACTGATTCGCTCGAAGAATAGACAGAGGCGACCTCGCAAGCGAGGTCCACAGTATAAACATTGGCAACCTCTTCATGAGGTCCACTTTCGTCCGAGCTCTAGTGAAGTGCCTAGTATACCAAGTCCAAACTATTCTTCTCTTCGGGAGGAGAGCTAAATTGCTCAAGCTTGATTCAAACCGTGTTTGTTGGGCCGGCCTTCCAAAATTGGCAGTTTCAAGGTAAGAGTTGATTAGAAAGCCGCTTCCCTTATAGTTGTCAGCTCGTTCTTGACAAATCCTATCGGGTCTTCATAATCTGGAGTAAAAGGATCCGAACCTTTGCATGCCGACACCAAAAACCGATGCCTTACCACTTGACTATACCCCAGGGGTTCTCTTCATGATTAGGAAGAATGAAGATATTCTGTCAGACCCCCGCAGTAATTTAGCCTGACATAGTAATTTAGCCTGACAGACTATACGCTCAGGTGCGTCTAAAGTCTTTCTTATTGACCGAATCCAAGCTCTTACTACGACTACTTTTCTAAAATAGAAGCCTATTATGGTTGTTTTCTATTTTGTATGTTAACCTCGTTTTCTAAATTAATCGTTTTTGGTAATTTACATGTGTCATGTGTATTTTTGTATTGACGAAAATCCAAAATTAAAAACAACAAACCAAACACTATCTTAACATTTCAAACGATGTGCATTTAAAATTACTCTTTAGTTGTTGTGAAGTCTTGTGTGACAATTTGAGTTGTAAAATAAAAATAAAATAAAATAAAAAAATTTATTCAGCCCCCTTGAACCTTTTCAAAACCAAGATCTGGCAAACGTATATTTTTGCAGTCCCACCGTGTATTTGGGCATGTGAATGTACAGTGCAAGTTAATGATAATCGTAATCAATTTAATTATACAAGATACATACATATACATATATACATATACATATATATCTATATATATATATATATATAATAACAGAAATCCCCGGAAAACTGTTCGCATGGAATAATAGAGATGGGATGACGTTTAAGACATCTGCATAATGATTATGGAAATGCGACATGCGTAACTACTTAAATCACTTTAGTGAGCTATTTATCTTTACACCTAAAAGGTATAAAATATATGCAAGACTTTTCGACAAAGCATAATGTGTAGGATAAGAAGACCACTGTCTACCTACACTTCAATACAAAGGCATCTAAATATTTCATCCTCCTACAGTGATTCAAACTGGAACAGAAGCCACCAAACCAAAGCACCCAGATGTTAAAACACCAGTTACCTCTCGGTCTACTGCTGTTCCATTGCACGACAGTAATATTTAAAAATTACCAACTTAAAAAGGCGGACTGGCTATTCCTTTTGGACGTAATATTAACAAAAACCAGAAGCAACATTGGCAATGACTCAAACATAGGAAGTAAATTTTTATTTTAGCCTCAGTTACACGACCTCAATGTTTTAACCACAAGGACGAACATTTTCATAAAAATTATTCATAAGTACAAACATTATTCTAAAGTTATTTATAAAGATAAACATTCTTTCAAAATGTTGCAGAACTAAAAACTGATATCTAAAAACTATTACCGATAACTATAAACTGATACTTAAAAACTGCTTTCAATAACTAAAAACTGATACTTAAAAGGAAAGATGTTTTTTATGCTAAAATACTGAAGATATATACGTGAGGTTAAACTACTGATAAATGTTGTCCGTCTCTCAGTAGTTTCCTGGCAAATAAAATAGCGTTTGTCTACCAGACCAAATGACGTACGCTAAGGAAGGAAGAAACGGGTCCTTATCACATAGCAATTAATACACAAAAGAGCCCAAATAAAAAGGAGGGATGGATAGCAACAGATCTCCCGCATGTGGGCCCTACGAAGCATGTAGATGTCATCAAAGCCACACATTTGGCAAATCTACATTTCTCAAGCACAATTTCATCTATCGTCTCAGTTGCCACTCATAACAAACAGTGCATGATAGCTCTGTCTTTTGCTACAATTACCAGGGTGCCCCCTAACAAACTCATTTATTCTAAAAGGAGATGGAATGCCCAACATGGTACCGTTTTACGCATTGTTTATTTATTTATTACGACATTTTCATATTAATATTATTATAAGTTTGGTACTGATGTAGGTAACTTATTTAGTCCTTTCTTTTTCTCGCTTGATTGATTATTGTGGATGTGACTCATGTGTAAATTCCTTGATATTTTCCACAACTGTGTACGCATCAATAATTAGTACTTCGTCAAATGTCAAGCCTAATTAACAAAAATATACAACGACTATGTATCTTAACTGATATTATTATAACTAATCCTGCAGAGCTTGTTCTAGTCATATTGGTACGTAAAGTAAAAATATAAGAAAGCTACAAGTTAAACCCATAAAATCTTTAGAAGGTTCAAATTAACCATGAAGATGGATTATAGAACAACAGTGGGAAGGGTAGACTGTCTAAGATATGGATGTCAAACCATGCACAATCAGGCCAAGAGTATCTTGAATGTTCTCATCGATCACTACTTTACTGTTTTATCACCGTTCATTATTAAAAAGATTAGTAACTTCATTTGTCCACGAAACAAAAGATCACACTTTTGTGGACCAAACCACATGTCTGTGGCTTTGGCAAAATTACATTTGTCCATTTGTCACTTTTGACATTATTGATATCTTTTCAGGCTCGCATTGTATAATGAAACGATTTCCTATTCAAGGTGACTCCTTAGCAAGAATCTACTTAGAACTACAATAAATACCATTAACAACGGAGAGAATTCAATTTGTTCAGGCTTATGTGGAATACATCTATCTTGTATTCGAATTTATTACAAATATCAAGATGGATATGTATGATAAGTATTATGATAGGGAGGCAGGAGGTATACACGTAGGACATCCTAGGGACAATTGTGTCAATAAATAGAAATTGAGTTCCCTTGTTCACACGACATATTTTAACTTGAGTGGATACTAGTCTCTTTATAAGAGTGGTGGCATTGCTTTAGCCTTCCATTGTTTCTCCAACCATTAATTTCATCACAAAATACAACCTCCTAAAAGTATTTCCTTCCTCTCTTCTCTTCGTCATTTAAACAAAGGTACGGCTTTTGCAACTATTATTGAAATCTTCGATCCTTTTTTTTCGTAAGTTGTAGCATTGCTTGTGTTCGTAAGAAAAATAGTTTGCTTTTCAATTTTGTATTGCTTAGATTATCATGCATCTACCAACAAAAACAGTTAAGTAATACAGACAAAGTTTTACCAGACTTTCATTCTATTTTTATTTTTAGCAACAGTCATTTTTTTCATCCGAAGTAGTTTGAGTGATTTGAAGAACAAACTTGCAGCACAAGCTATAACAGATAATAATGATGGCCATACCTTTATATATGTCCCTAACCTTCTGAAAAAAATGAGAAGCTAAACAACAGGGTAAGTTATTCAAACTTTGTTTCTGGCTTTTTCTTCCAGGATGGATTCACCAGCATCTGCAATAGTAAGAGCAAAATCAGAGCAATTAGATTTAGCAACAGCGGCAGCAAGAGATTCACTAATCAGAACAGCATCAGCAGAAACCTTGCCGATGAGTGCACCGATTGCAATGAGCGGAGAACTCATGAATGGCAACTCAGGTCACCATTCAAGAAAGCCGAGTTTTGGGAAGAAATTCATTGGGTCTTCCCCAGGTAGAAAAGGCGGATCAACCCACATTAGAAAGGCAAGAAGTGCACAACTTAAGCTTGATTTAGAGGATGTTACTAGTGGTGCTGCATTGAGTAGGGCATCTAGTGCCAGTTTAGGCTTTTCTTTCTCTTTTACTGGGTTTACTGCACCGCCTGAAGATATTACTGATAATCTTAAGGGCTTTAGTGATGAAGAAAATGGTATGATTTTTATAAATATTTACATTCATAACAGCACAGACTTGTCATTTTAACATGCTTAGATTATGAGCTTGTGATGCAGATTAGAGATTATTGTTGCGCAAGTGTGGAAATACTATATATGCATGAACAAAGAAAGCATTGCTGGTTTTATTGTTGTAGTCAATAATTTTTTACCAATGATAGCTGCTTCTTTATGCTATTTTAACCTTTTAATTTTTAAGTATGTTTTAGGCATAAAATAAGTTTACACAGAGAACATTAAGTGATGACAAAAAATAAATTGAAACTGATATTGCACAAAATTACACATAACGGTTTGCACTGATAATGATGTTGAAATTAGAGAATTACATGCATAAGTGTAAATACTGCAGGTTAAACTGCAAATTATACCTGTGCATAATAAGCTGCTAATCTTGCAACAGTTGATCCTGATTCTGAACGAAGCCACAAGAGAATAATTACTGAACCGACATTGCCACTTTACCTAAAGGTAACTTCATCTAAAGATATCATTTTCTTCTTTTCTTGCCTACAAATACAGACATTTTAGTCAGTACAATACAATTTAATAAACAGTAACAACCCAAATCAATACAAAAATGTACTTCAACCGCTTCCCAATATTTTTCCTCCTTTTTAATTTGCAGTTTACAGAGGTTAAATACAAGGTAATTATGAAAGGAGTAACATCAACAACTGAGAAAGATATACTTCACGGAATTACAGGTTCAGCAAGTCCTGGGGAAGTTTTAGCTTTGATGGGTCCTTCGGGGAGCGGTAAAACTAGTCTGCTTAGTCTATTAGGAGGAAGAGTTCGAGGTGGCATTGTTGAAGGATCCATTACTTACAACGATGAACCATATGCTAAGTCTTTAAAACGGAGGTAAACTTGTAATTCATATGCAAAAATTCAATTTTGGTTTATGTTGTCAATATTTACGCATTTTTCCAGTTATAATTGAGGTCGGGTAATTTTTTGGTGATGCTCTTGGTTTGACATTTAGCTATCAGTCTAGATGCAACGCTAGTATAGCTTAGTATAAGAAAAAATATTACAGCATGCATACTTGCAATCGATTGCCTGGATATTGGCTGATCATAACTATAATCGCAAAAAAAATAATTTAAATAAATAATTTCTAGCCCATGGTATAGGCAAAAGATTTTATGATGAATGATTTTTGTAAAAATAAAGCGGTATAACTTAGGAATCCTTAGCAGAAAAGAATATGTTAGGTGATTGTTAGATGGTATCAGGATGTTTGAAAGGATTATTTTTCCTCAACTAATTCGATAAACGTGGAGTTTCAACCTCTTGAAAGATTAAAGGAACGATATTCTTGCTAAAGCAGTTTCTCATCCTTCCTTATCAATCTATAAATAATAATAAGAATAATAAATAAATAAAAACACTCATTTTGTAGTTATATCATTTGGAATATATATTAGGCTTGCTGTTGTCGTTACTTTCTAGTCGATCCTTAAAGTATGCATCGAACTAGAGAGTTCCTAAGATGCCAAATGGCATTCTAGCACTTTTTACCCTGGAAGCTTATCTTATCATAAAAAGTTGATAACTTTAAAGCTAAGAATTTAAAGTCTGCTTCTGTTATAGGATATCTTAAATGTAAGTAGATGTGCCACGTTGCTGGTTTCATCCAAATATAGTAGAGTGGTGAGAATCAGATGTGTCATGCTGAAATTCTAAATTATGATCAGATGTTCAAGTGACATGTAAAATAAGAATAACTTGTAAATTATGACAATCGACAGGATAGGATTTGTTACCCAAGATGATGTTCTGTTTGCCCACCTCACAGTGCGAGAGACGTTAACTTATGCAGCTCGCCTTCGGCTTCCAAAGACTATGACAAGGAAGCAAAAGGAACAAAGAGCTTTGGATGTCATTTACGAGCTTGGGCTTGAAAGGTAATATCCTGACTGTTTACCTTTCAAAGACAGAACTATGTACCAAATACATCTTAACCTGTATCGAAACTTCCATCATCGCAAAAAAAAGAAGAAGGTCTTATTGTAGGTACCAAGTAACTAAAAAATATATAAAAAAAAAAGAAAAAGAAAAAAAGAGTAACACTGCACAAGGAGTTGTTATTTTCCGTTATAGAAAATAGAATAGTAACAAAAGGTAAAATATTTCATGAAGTGAAAATATATCAATGCACAGGTGTCAAGATACCATGATTGGTGGATCATATGTCAGAGGGGTATCAGGAGGAGAAAGGAAAAGAGTTTGCATTGGAAATGAAATTATTATTAACCCGTCGTTGTTGTTTCTTGATGAACCAACCTCAGGTCTAGATTCAACAACTGCCCTGAAAACTGTTCAAGTGCTACATGACATAGCTCAGGTCAGTAAAAAGATTATACTGAAAAACCCACAAAAGACTTGCAGTAAAAGCACATGAACATCACTAAAAAGTCTGGTATTATAAAATAGCATATACACCCAAACTGTTTACGGGAATTTAATATATATTTTGGAAAGTAAAAAATAAAACAGCAAAGTTGTATGATCATAGCAAAAAAATACATATTGTAATTTAGGTAGACGACACTGATGATAAATTTCATCATGACAGGCTGGAAAAACAGTAATAACTACAATCCATCAACCATCTAGTAGATTATTTCACAAATTTGATAAACTTATCCTTCTTGGGAAGGGAAGTTTGCTATATTTTGGGAAAGCATCAGAAGCTATGACTTACTTTTCTTCAATTGGATGTTCACCTCTAATTGCAATGAATCCAGCTGAGTTCTTACTAGATCTTGCAAATGGAAACACCAGTGATGTATCAATACCTTCAGAGTTGGATGACAGAGTACAAATGGAGAACTTGAGTAGTAACACAACACATAAACCATCCGCAGTAGATGTGCATGAGGTAACAAATTTTACCTTGAGCCATAATACAAATAGAATTTGTTCTTTGCTCTCCCAAGAAATAGAAACACGTTCTGCAATTAAACACAATGTTACCTACTATTCATCTTAACGTCAAAGTTTAGGTACAAGTAGGATGAATGTAAGGTGCTTTTTTAAAATTTATATAGGAAGTATATGGTACTTCGATATATAATCAAGAAAAACATTTAATTATTATATCCAAATCAATGGAACAGTACTTGGTGGAAGCCTATGAAACTCGAGTTGCAGATAAAGAAAGAAAGAAATTATTAAGACCTATACCTATTAGTGAAGAAGTGAAAGCAAAGGTTTCATTAGCAAAAAGAGATTGGGGTGCGAGCTGGTGGGAACAATATTCGATATTATTTTGTAGGGGTTTAAAAGAGAGACGACATGATTATTTGAGTTGGATGAGAATTACACAAGTGATTGCAACTGCCATTATTCTGGGTTTATTATGGTGGCATTCAGATAGTACCACACCAAGAGGATTGCAAGATCAGGTAAATATTAATATTACCCTGCTTATCAAAAAGAAACTGAAGTCAGGAACGCAAAATCGTTTCTGTTGTCATCAACAACAGATAGTTTACAACAAATGATAAGTTAAGCACAAAGTCGTAGATTAATTAGTACATAAATGACTGATATGCAAGAATGAGTTCTAGCAAATGTATCTTTCATAATAATTCGAACTATTGTGTTATGATTTGAATATTGCCATCCAAGAGTAAAATTTTAGACTGTATGACCTGTCGATGCATATTGTAATGACATTCTGTCACTGCATTTAATTCAATAATACAAAAGCTTTTTGTATTTTGCTAAATGATAAAAAATTAAGCACATGTTGAGCTAAAACTAATGAGCAATTATGGTGAGCTCACTGTCAACACAGGGGAAGGAAAAAGAACGAGTTATAGCTAAGCAGAAAAATGAAATGAATAAAAATATGTACATTAGAGAACAATTAGATACCTTTTAGAAGCCATATATATCAACCGAATAGTAAAAATCACTTCAATCTAAAATCTCAGCATATTGCAGGCAGGTCTGTTGTTCTTCATAGCCGTCTTCTGGGGATTCTTTCCTGTGTTCACTGCAATATTCACATTTCCTCAAGAGCGAGCAATGTTAAATAAAGAAAGAGCAGTAGATATGTACAGATTAAGTGCATATTTCTTAGCCAGAACAACAAGTGATCTCCCCTTGGATCTTTTTCTACCAGTAATATTTCTATTAATTGTATACTTCATGGCTGGACTGAGGGAAAATGCAGCACCCTTCTTTCTTAGCATGCTAACCGTTTTTCTCAGCATTGTTGCGGCTCAGGTTTGCACTTCAACATGTCAGATTAACTGTGTTCTTTTTTTTTTCAATTTTGATTCAAAGCTGATTATGGGTTTATTTGGCAGGGGCTTGGTTTGGTGATCGGAGCTTCACTTATGGACATCAAGAAGGCAACCACTTTAGCTTCAGTGACAGTGATGACCTTTATGTTGGCTGGTGGATTTTTTATTAAGGTAAGGACTCAGTACAATCAACTGTGTACAGTTATAAGAAGGGAAAACATCACACAATTTACATCAAGGAAGAAATTTTTGATAAAACATGCAATGATACCAAGTTTTGATCATGCAGAAAGTTCCAGTTTTCATCTCATGGATAAGGTATTTATCTTTCAACTACCACACTTATAGACTCCTCCTTAAGGTGCAGTACGACCATGTACCAATCTCTCTAAGACTCAGCAGCATGGATAATGGAAGCAAGGAAGTTCTCGCCATGGTCGCTATGGTTTTTGGATATAGGATATTAGCGTATATTTCTTTGCGAAGAACTGTCCAAGGTGCATAGAATATTCTAAAGTTGCGAAGAGGTGATTGGGGAAGTTTTAGAATATCCCTAGTGCCGCGGAAGTTCATCAGAAAGGCTGAGCTGTGACGCAATGAACCAGCAAGGATAATAAATAGAGAGATCGTGGGAGTAACTATTGGAAAGAAAGATAAATATAGTTAAAATACATGAAATTTGTGGATAGGTTTTCTTTATAGAGGTGTGCCGTTGTAGCATATTGTTAGATTTCGATACTAGCCTCACAGAGTTCCTGCAATGTAATATCTTATATTCTGGTATGACAGTAGATTCTCGCTAGTTGTTCCGAGTTTCATCTATATTTGTGGTTGGAAAAACATTGACAACGGTAAAAACTTAGAAAAGTAAGGGTCTGTTTGGTTTTATTTTGTATTTTAAGTTTTGTGTTTTCAACTTGCACTAAGAAATAGCAAAAAATAAGAGAAGAAAATTTGTAATTCTTAGTCATTGCGACGACCAACGGACAACGAAAGAGTTGAATTGTTCTCCGTGCTTCTGTTATCTCTCAAAACACAAAAAAAAAAATAAACTTGTTTTCTATTTTACATGTTAATTCCATTTTTTAAAATTGTTTGTTTTTTCAACAATACGTACAACGGACGCGCTTTTGTATATAAGAAAACACAACACTAAAAACGACAAGCCAAACGGGGCCTAATCTTTTGAGCACAATAAAATGAATGACACAATTGACTTATGCACCACATCATTCTAAATAATAGCTTTAATATTTTTGATATCACTCTTTTTGGCGTGAACGTAAACTATCCAGAATTCTCTTAGGACTGTCTATATATATAATGTCACAAATGTAAATCTCGATTTTGACAAAAACACCTATCAATTTTTTTATGAAGTCGCAAATTTGAATCTGATCTTAACAAAAATACCTCTTAATTTTCTATGAAGTCGTGAGTTTGAATTTTAGTTTTGACAAAAACTATTCTTTTTTCATATCCTCTCAATTTATTTTTGTACTCATATATATTCATCATATAAATTCACACTATACACACATGCACACACACGCATGCACACAAACACTTCATTGTTTTGATTTATAACAATTTATTTAATGTTATACCCATTTAACTTCTTTTTATGTTCAATAATTCCCTTATTACGAACTTGTTATGATCAACAAATCTTTTAGCTTTTAATTTTTTTTAACTGGAACAAAATTCTTATATTATTCGTACTTAATTTGTTTAGAACGAAATATTTAACAAAATGTACATACTTCCCTTTCAAAATTGTATTAATCATAAATTTAGTTGTAAAAATTCAAAAATATTAAACTTAAATAATTTCAAAGTTACTTCAAACTATATATTTCTTATCGTATTCTTTAGAAATAAAAAAAGAATCAATATTATGTAAAAAATAATTGATTTGACTATTTTCAATCAACAAGTACTCTAATATTTTCGATTTTAGTGAATAAACTATTTATGTCAAAAAAATTAATTTTTTTTTTAAAGGCATCTAACTTTTTAATATCAAAATCTTTGAAAAAAATATATTAGAAGTAAGTCAGATTGTCATCATAAAATGCATTTATGAGTCAATTCCGTTTATTATATTTCAAAATAATTTAGGTATGATTTATAAGAAGTAGAATTATAAGTTTACATAAGTAGCATGATTTATTTTCTTAGTTTTTATTTGGAAAACGATGCTTCCAAGATCAGTTTTAACTAACCGAATTGTTAACATAATGAATTTTGTCAAGTTAAATAAAGTCGATATTGTAGCAATATTAGACTTCATTCCTTAGAATAGGTCGCATGAACTCAACAACTCCATTTGAACATTTGAATTTCAAATTATAATCTTAACGGTTGTACTAATTATTTACCTTTCACAAAAGAAGCATGTTATTTGTATTAAACATTTTTCCTTTCGCACATGGCGTACATATTACTTGAATCAATTATTTTATCTTACACTCACAAAGCAAATGATTGTTGTACTTAATACAAGAGGCATTTGCTTTCTCCAGCCTTAAATGATAAAATCACCATAGTATAAGAATAATACAATTATACTCTTGAAAAGATCCAAATACATTTATTTAGTTATCTGTAAATTTCATGATATTAAGTTATTAACAGCCTATAAATGCAATACGATAATGTATTATTGTGAATTCATAGATAGTTGTACAATGTAAAATACTAACATACAGATGATAAAGATGTACTGAACAAAATGAAAGATCTGAAATTTAGAATAAACTAATTCATACCTGTTATACATTATATTTGGCTTTACAATCACCTTTTGAGGATAGTGTGTTATGTATATCACTATTATTAACCATAAATAATATATAGCTCAGCTATTTTTTTATCCTAAGGCTGAAGAATACCACCTCCTTATTTAACTATCAAGCCATGCTAATTGATACTCGATGCTATCAAATTGGGATGCATTTGACTTTTTGTCTTCTATAATCGCCCAACACCTATAAGCATCAACAGAAGTTTCAATTTAGGCTGCAACTATAAGCAAAAGATTAATAATAGTAATACTGTTATGCATAAGAAACAAACTAAACAGTAACAAATGTCCCTTTACTGCTTTACATACAGAAGCAGGAAAACTGAACTGTGTTCACGGAATTGTTTATATATAATTGCATGGTTTTAAGCAGTATACGTTATTGTGCCAATGTCCTAAACCATCCAAGGAGACGAAGGAGCCCAGCATCTAATATTTGTGATTTCTTTTCAAATCCTGAAAATATAGAACAAAATGGTCAATATATATATATATATATATATATATATATATATATATATATTCAAGTAAAAGCAAATTAACGAAACATTTATACTAGAATCGAATCGATATCATTAAATATTGACAAATCAAGATATAAGTTGAAGGTTTCAAGATCAATGATATACACAGTATGGTATAATGATAAGCTAAATGATACACACAGTATTCACAATGTTGATATACGTTTAACTTTAGGTGCATCTAACCCTCATACTGCACATTACCACACATCCTAGCTCAACTGATTCTTCTCATAAATGGGTAATGAAATAGAAGTGATATTTTGATTTCCATATATTTAGTACATAGTAATTAAGCACACAATGAGGCAGGCACAAGAAGAAAAACGGACTGATCAGAAGTTTTAGCTAGACTGCTAAACATGGAATTGGTCTTTTCAACCATTTGATCGGATATTCATTCAGCTTTCTATAGCTAAGTCAAACTAATGAAAAGTATATGACATGGTTAAATAGCATGTAAATGGATTCATATGTCATGCAATTTTAGCAAAGATGCCAAAGTAATTGATACAATAAAAATACAAGATTGAATGATTAACAAAATGATATGTTTAATTATCCAGGTTCAATAATACAAAAGATAATGGAGAGCAAGGTTTTCAAAATGGGAGTCAAATCATTAATTGTTAAGTTCAATATTTAAATCGGAACGGGATTCAAATCTTAAATCATAGATTCAAAAGACTCATATTTTCTAGTTTTGTACACATTTTAAATTGATTTTGATATTTGAACTTCTACGTCTAAACCTAAAACTCAATTTTCTCTTGTTCCACTTCTATTTGTTTAGAAAATATTAGATTTGGAATTGAATATATTAAATATATCAACATTGATTGAATCATTTTTCTGAACAGTGGTTTTAACTAAGTTTGAATCACAATGTAAATCAAATCGTTGAGGGAGATATCCGATCTGAAATCAAATTATATAATAGGAGAGTACCAAAGTAACTAAAAAGAAATTTTATCGAGCAACAATTAGACTTGTAGTATTGTACAAACTAATTGGTCTTTCAAAAAAATAGGAAAATAAATTAAATGTAACAAAAATGAGAATGCTAAAATGAACAATTAAAGTTGCAAGAAAAGTAGAGTTAAAAATGAGAGAGTTAGAGGAAAACTAAAAGTGACACATATAAATACGAAAATTAGAAAAATAGACTTAGTCGCTTACATGGTATGGACACATAGTAAAGAAAGGAGATAGTATTTACATTGAAGACAAAAAACCAAAAAAAAAATCTAAATTTGGGAAAAGAGCATTAAAAATTATCTTAAAATATTAAATTTACTTAACATATAATTCAAAATGGAAAACTACAGAAATTGGGAATTCATGTGGTGATCCCAATCATTTGAAAATAAAGCAAGGAAGATGATATTATATCTTTTCTCCAATAAATTTAACGATATAAGTGAAAAATCCCTACTTGAGTAGCTGACTTCACTACAATCTTCATTTTAAAACAAAGCATAAATATAACAAATTGATGATTCCACTTTAACTAGATAGGCATGTCATCTTATTCGAAAGAGTAAGAATTGCAATTACTTCCTTGATGACTTTTCCTTCTCTTCCCAAACTAGATCGTTCTAGAATCCATAATCATTCGATTTCTGAGAATGAAAACTACGCTTTAGTTTGGAAGAAACGTTTATTTTTATTGGGTACTTAGGTGGTAATACATAGCTATACTACAACTCTTACGTAGTATAACATACTACAAGTCAACATATATCCAGTGGTTAGAATGACTCAACGCAAGATTCAAACATGTGATCTCACGGATCAAAACTAAAACATCTAACCATTGGGACATTAATGTTGGACTAGTTTGGAAGAAATGTTGCAGATGCTTTGTTTGTCGATGGTTGGATTAGTATATTTCTTTTTCTTAGGCTTTGTTAATATTTTATTATCTTGGTTGTTCTCGCTTTTGCTAACCTTACCTTGACAATTGTAAATCTAGACATGGTGCAAAATTGAAATGAAGTGTCGAAGAATGTTCCAAAATTAAAACCATGTGGCGAAGTACTGACATGGGAGGATGTTGCAATTGCAGGAATTTCAAGGTTAGTAGGTGTCCTTGTGGGATAAGCAATATGGTGACAAGTGAATGGGCTGGTGACAATTTTGAGTCAAATCATGAGTGGGGAAAGTGGTAGCTTGGGGGTGTGGTAATGTGTGAAGAAATGCTGAAAGCATGATGCGCTGCTAGGGAATGGGTTCCAAGGTTAGAAGAAAGTTCTGGAACTAATGAATGTGGAAGAGAGATATTGTCAAGGATAATGAGACCAATGAATGGCTAGAGGTATTAAAAATGTTTGAATTAGTGACATAGCACAATGAAGGCAATCAAGTTATGACATGGTGTCATGGGTAGAATCTAACGCAACAACATCTCCAGACACCGAGGGTGAGTGTTATTACTAATCGGAGCACCAAAGGTTTCTTGTGCTGCCACTGTTGGTAAGTTTTTGGCTTGGGATATAGAGATGGTGGGAATGGAGCATGGTTAACGGGTTTAGGTTGCGCAAAGGGGTGATCAAGAGGACAGGCAAAGGAGTTTGTGTGTTGCTACAACCAACAGTATGCCTAAAAACATAAGTTATGCATATGTTCGGTTTTCAATCATATGAAATTTAAACAAAGCAATGTCAGCAAAGCAATGTCCCTGTGAAAAACATATTAGTACTTTCAACAACGGTTTAGAAGGTATCACCTCAATCAACGCCTTCATATACTCAAAACCATCCAATGGAATCATCAAAACAAATAAGTTTCCCAAGATGATAGGACAACCGGTTAATACCAACTAAAGTCCAATAAAGAAAGGGAGTTTTAGAGGATTGTATCCAAACAGAAACAGAACGCACTTGCTCCCTAACCATGTCGATATTCAGATTCCACTGAGCGATAATGAAACTTTACTCCTGATTATAATGGGGTCAGACTTAAGAATCGTTTGCTTCTCTTCCAAATTTGAGAAATTAAAGGACAAATTTATCGTATTTGACATTAACGGTTCCTTTGAGTTTCTAAATATGCTTGAGATGACAAAAGACAACAGGATAAGGGACATTAGTGTCAAAAAAGAATCTCACTAAATGATTCTTCCAAACCCAAGTGCCATCATCTATAACTTCATGAGGGGGGGATCAAGATATCATTCTTAATGTATCTGTAACGACCCGTTAAATTTGGTAATATTAAATGAATTAATATAATATGTTCTAATCTAATTTAGAATGAAATAAAGTCTTAAGATTTTATTTGAGTAAGTGTAGAAATTTGTTATAGTAATTGGAATTTAAAGTAACAATAAAATTTATGACAATAGATTTGTATAATGTAAATTGTCACATTTTGTTGAAAGTTAATTTTAAGAAACATACAAATGTTGAATCAGTGGATATTAATAAAAATATTTAATAGAATGGAATTCAATTAATATAAAATAAACAGTGGTGATTGTACATTTGGTTGTAATTATAAATAGAGACTAAGTAAAAGTGACCGTTGAATAAACCAATGCAATATGTGAAGGTAAGTAATTTTCATAAATGGTCAATAATAAACGCACTTAAAAGGGTAATAAAATTTGTTTGTTTAGGTGATTACGTATTGATAAGCTATAACTAAATCTGCAGTTTGGTAGTAAATGGGATATGAGAAGACAAAGGCATTTAGAAAGTAATAGATGGGATTCATAATAACAAGTAGTAAATTTATGCATATATTTGGGCGTTTGCCATAATTACCAAATTTTACCATTCATATAATTTATTTTATTAAAGTCTATAGCAACATTGTTGTTAATAATGTTGTTAGTGAATTTGGATATAAAAAAATGACAAGTGTAGGTTAACCATTTATTTTATTTTGTTAAGAATGGAAATAGTTTGAAATAGATCTGAATAGAATTTTTTTGGGTTGTTTATGTGCCTAGTTAATAAGGGAGAGTTTATAAAAATAAAAAGAAATGCACAAGTGAAATGTATATAAGCAAAGGTTATTTATACCCATAAATTTGTTTAATTACTGTATAGGAAGAGCCTAAATCCATAGATAAATTTATTTAGATTACATTTGTAATTCATAACATTTATGTAGATTTAATCTCAATTAATTCATTTAAATAGTGCAGTTAGCGTAGTTTCGTTGTGTAACCACAATAGTTAATTTTATAAAATGAAGCTAATGCAAAATCTATTTATAGGGTTGGACCACTTATTGATATAGATTATAGAAAGCAAGATTTATGGATTAATTTGAGTATTAAATTCAACAAATGGTATTTATTACAAATAAATTGGAATTAAACGTAAAATATTACGTTATTAAATTTAAAATGGAATCTGTGAACATTAGAGTGAAATCTTGAACTAATGTTAGTAGCATCTTTATTTTAGGTGAAAGTGAGAATATAAAGGTTAAAAATCTAAAGTATGGTTTTTTTTGAGGATATAATTTATAAAATTCTTAAATATAAGAAAGTGTAGAAATTAACATTGCAATTAATATACTTGCCAACTTTTAATTCACAGCTAAACCTGGTAAATCTTTTTCAATTGATTACGAATTATATAAGAAATAAAATTTGGCCAATTTTAGAATTTAATATAAAATTTGGATTTTTATAATTTATTTTAATTTAATTAATGAATATTAAAAATAGCCGTTTTGGTCACGGACTCGGATTCCGATGAAACCAGTTTCATCGGATCCGTATAGGTGAATTATTATAGGATTTCAAGTTTCGTATCGATCGGACCTGTCGTTTGATCGTACGGACGCGAAACGCCATGAAATCGATTTTATTAAAATCAATTTGAAATCAATTTGGAAATCTTGTTTTCAGCATAACTTCTTCATACGACCAAATTTGGAAGTGAAACTTTTTCCATCGCGTTCAGAATATTTTAAAATACCTATTTGGATATATGGGTTTAATAAATTTTGTTCCGGAGGCTAAACGGGCTTTTTGGGTCATAGTTTGTTGCGTACGTTCATCCTTCTAGTCTATACGCTCTAACCCAACCCTAACTATAAATATACAGTTATAAACCCTAACCCCATTTTATTCCCTTCTGTTGTACGCTCATTTCTTCAATCTTCTCTCTTCCTCAATGGATGCATTTCAGATCCAATCTCAAATTGCAAATCAAAGATGAAAATTCAAAGTTCTCTAAAAATTCTGGAAAAAATATATATCATAGTTCTCGATGTCCGTAATCTGCTGGTGCAATTCGTTTTCCAATTGGAGTTATCGTTTACCCAGAATAAATTCAAACAGTTCGTGACCGTTCATCAGCGTCGCATCAAAGTTCGTCTGATCGAAATTCTGTTTCTGGGTATTGTAGTATGCACGATGGGGAGTACATCAATATAATTCGTTCGTCGATTCGATGGTTGGATGGTTCGTATAATTCGAATTAGGGTTTATCAAGGGGCGGCGGCTGTTCGTTTTGGGGCCAGTTCCGGTGGTTCTGGGTAGCCGCAGGTGGGCCATAGGGGCGGCTAGGCTGGAGCTTCAGGTGGATGGTGATGTGGTCATCACAGGTGGACGGTGGCGTTCGCCAACGGAGGTCAAAGATCGGTCAGTACCTGTTCGTTCGCGTGAAAGAGACTCTGTTGTCGCGTGCGTGCAACCGTCTGCGTGAGGTGTTAGCTGACGTGGCCAGTTTTGTTTTAAGAGTGAGTTTGGTAAATATTGTTTTAAATATATTTTGTTTTCAAATCGTTTAAAACCAATAACTTTTACGTACGTGATCCATTTCAAACGAAATTTTTTTTGTTAGGTTCGTATTTAAATTCCGGATCTGATGACGCAGGTTTGTACAGATTTGGAGACCGTCAAATTTTTGGGTTTAAATCGAATTTAAATTCGATTTAAATTCAAAGGGTGAGTGTTTTAACCCACTCACAACTACTAGAATCTTTTATGTTTGTTTAAATTAATTTTAGAAATGAATAAAAATTTATTTATGAGTATTTGGCATGTTTATTTTATTCATATCTGTTGAATTGCATTTATTTAATTTAACTGTTAATTTAATTAATTTATTGCGTATAAATTTACAGTTAAAATTTATTTGTTTGTATATGAACTGCTAGTTAACAGTTATATAATTTATTACTGAATATAGACTGTAGATTAATAGCTGTTAAATTTAATTTGAATAAAATTGCCAGTATTACCTGTTATGTAGTACCAAAAATAATATTGTTATTGATTGATATTGATTGATGATTGCGATTTGGATGATGGATGATGTTGATGAATGGATGTTTATTGTATATCATTAAATTGCAAATTATCATGCATATTTCATTTCATTCGGGATTGTGGTTTGAAATGATATATAACCGCAAAATTTTATATCTTTTAAATTGCGGATTGAAATGATAAATATCCGTATCACTTGACCATAGGATAGAAAATTATATACAGGCACCGCGGTATATATATAACTATTTAAATGTGATTTCTATGGTTTGGATGGAATACGGTTTATAATAATCTTAAATTTTATATTGTATAAATATTTTCTTCCATATATATATACATATGAAGTTGAAAATTTTGAAATTAAAAGGTGTATAAAAATCTTTATTAAAAATGGAAGAAAATTAAGAAAATGGAGTTTAATAATTTATATCATATGTTTAAATGTTAAGTTTGGAAATTTTAAGATATGATATTTATAATTGGATTTTTCTCAAAATAAATTGAAATGAATATTCTAGTATAATTTGAATTGGGAAAAAATATATATATTTTATTACTAGAAATTGAAGTCTTATTATTTATGCATTTTATATGAATATTCAAGACTAATTAATAGAACAATTGATTTGTTGAAAGAATAAAATCCAACTTTAGTTTGAAATATTGATACTCAAAATGGATATACGTATATATAAATAAATTGAAGTGGTTTTGGAACTTGAGAGAGATAATATAAATTTTGGTTTAGACTTTAATAAAGAAATGTATTTGTAAAGCCATGAGAACTATTTTCTTTACAAAGTAACATTTAAGTTAAACCATTTAATTCATATACCGTTGAATGTCCAAACCATTCAAGTTTTTAGAAGTTATGGTTTTAAATTATGATTTTCAAAATATTATGCTTTGAAATATTTGATTTTCAGACGTTATGAAGTTAAAGCATTATGATTTTGGAAAAGAATTATATTTGGGATAAGTGATAAAATATGGCTTTGGGTTTGAAATGATATCGTATTCATGATTATGAAATGGAATGTTTATTCTGATTTTTAAAGTATAACCTATTTTTAAATGACCGCGGTGTTATAATAACGATGGGTTGGCAAAGAGACTGGGATCGGATATGGACATACTCTCTGTCGATACCGAAAACCACTTTGACTAACCGTGTACGCGGTGGAGATTCCAGAATGAAGTAGGTGGTGGCGACGTTTCCTGTAAAGTAAATACGTGGACCCGACTCCCGTGAGTTGGCATAAGGTGGCTAAAACAAGAGCGATTCTCAGGCCAGTGAGGTCATTCCTCTGATCGGACCCTCCTCTTCGATATTATACTTTGATTTTGGATTGATTCAGTGGCCACTTCTATATTTTGATTTTGGGGAGTTAGTCCGAGGTGGGCGGTAACTGCGGCTACGCGTTTCCACCAGCCTAGATAGCAATTGGTATATCTACCCTGGCATTGCCTAGTTGTGCCGTGTCACCTACCATACCGAGCCTTTACTACGAGTTTCTATTTGTGTCGTACCTATGGAGTATCCTCTGGTAGCCTCCCGATCAGGAGGTATTACGGTACTGTATAGACTATTGGCATTTTACGTGTTAAGGTGGAAAATGTAAAGCCTTAACGCTATTTAAAAGTAAGTTTATTTTATAAATAGACACTACTATAATAGCGCAATATACTACATAGTAAATAGTTTAACGGATCCTTAGGAGATGTAAATCCCGAGCATCTCTTGAGTTACTGTACTCATATTTTTTCTGTTAATTTAACTCACATAAGATCTTTTAGTTCTGACTCGAGTGTTTTTGTCTTTTCAAATTCGCTCGGGTCAGTCCGAGCGTTTCAGGATCGAAGATTTTAGCTTTGGAGGACGAAGACGAAGAATCCGTATTATATTATTTATAATATTGCACCACACTCTAAAATTTCCGCTGCATTGATTGTATTGGTATGTGTAACTCTGATATTCATTGTATAAGTAAAATAAATATTTTGTAAACAGTTATCATGAACTGTATATTGATTATTATATTTTATCCTTCCGCTGTGAGATTCTATTTTGTTTTATTTCTTCTCTGTTTTTCTTATTCACCCATAACAATCCGTCCTTCCGTATGGTTTGAATTGGCACGTGTGTCGGTTTAAAGTGTGCGAAAAGGCGGGATGTTACAGTTGGTATCAGAGCTTTGGTTTAGCGATAAACTTTGGCTCTGTGGGGTTCGACTCTTTGTTAATAGGGTAGTAATACCCTATGGGAGTCGCTGAGTGTATATATATATGAGAGAGCGTATTTGTTAGTATTAATAAAAAAATTTGATATTGTGTTAATCTGTTCCGCTTTGTATTTATAAATTCTGGTTGATGCATGGGACGCTATGTCATCAATAGGGATTTCTAAACACTTAATAGGACAGACCGACATAATATTTGTTTTTAATATAGGTGAATGAAATAATTTTGCCTATTATATTTTCTATATATAAAAATATTTTTATAAAGATATATTTTGGTTGCTATAGTTGGGTGTTAGGTAATAAAAATATTTGTAATGAATTAAAGCTAAGTTGAATTTTAATAAATCAAATTGGAGATTTTAGAACTTAAGTCCGGTATTTTTGAAATCTGCTTTCAAAGGATTTATGAAATATAATGATTTAGTTTATAAGTAAATTCTTATATAAATATTTAGTATAATTCGAAAGAATTGGTTTAAAGAGGATTTTGAAGAAAATAAGTTTGTACTTTCCTCTCTGTCGCTGGAAAATAATTTCGGTGATGACGGCCGCATCATCGACTTTCATTTTCGAGTTTCTAAGGGAAAGGCCACTGTAGTAAATTCTACTGCAGATTTGTTTTGAAATTATTTAAAATTTTAATTGTTTAAAGGTAATTAGAGATATAAAAGTTGTAAGAAATTAATTATCTATTATTTTAAAGTAATTTTGGAATTTGACCCGGTATTAATTCTTGAATTTCCATTAATTAGTTGTAAAAAAAAAAAATTAGGTTAGTAAAATAAAGGTTAAGTAATCAATGAATTAAAAGGGTTGAGATTAAACTTGTATAAGTTCTTTTGCTTTTTCTTTAACATAAATAACTTACCAAGTATAAAAGGTTGAAATGTAAATTAAGAGTGGAATAGAATATTATGCAAGTAGAATTTTTGGAAATAATGAAGTATTCAATAAATTACTGTTATAAATAAGAATTTAATGGTATTAACTTAAGTGATGATTGGAATTTTACTAAAAATTAAAGGTTGTATTATTAATAGGTGATATGAACTTAAGTAGATAAAATGAAATTCTTTATTAAATAAGGATTGATGTGTATGGTTATAATATTTAGTATGAGGCAAATGCTGCTAGTTGAATAAAATAAAAAATAGGTAATATAAATAATGAGTAAAATCTTTCACTTATAGGAATGCAAGTTATAAGGTTAATAAATTAAGTGTAAGTAGAGGGTTACTGTAATTAAATATAATGGAAACTTCAACATTAAATAAATGAATGAGATTAAATGTAAGTTGAAATTGTAATTTATAAAACAAATATATATTACTTAAAGGAATGGAGAAAAAACTTGTAAACTTTCACTTACATTCTTAAACATACATAACTTACCATATAATAAAAGTTGCAATGTTAGTAAGAAAATGTAAGGGAAATCTTACAAGTGAAGCTTGAGGAAATTAAAGTATTCATTAAATTTGCTGTATTAATGAGAATTAATTGTATAAACTTAAGCTAAATTGGAAATTTTACTATATAAGAAAAGGTAAGTAGTATAAATAGATGATATAAACTTTAGTCAGTAAATTGGAATACAAATATAATGAATTTTGTAATAAATGGGAAATGAAATTTGTAAGAAGTAAAGAAATTCCTCCATAAATGGAAAAAGGGGAAATCAAACCACTGAAGCATGAAATAAATGTATAATAAGTTAATTTAGTTGTTGGTTTGAATTGTTATTGTTTGATTTATGTTGTTGGGCAAAGAATTTGAAATTGTTGGATGAATAAATAATCTATCTTTGTTCCATCTAAGACGGTTGAGTAAAGGACGCACTTGATAGTTAATTTCATTTCATACAAATTTCAAATTTGAACCCAGACAACAAATTGTTTGATGGTTTAAATGGTTGCTTCACTTTGTGTATGTATGTTGTTTGTAAGATTGATGATTGTTGTATTGATTGGTTGATTAATGGTTAAAACCACCTAAACATTTCACTTTAATATAAATATTTAAACCTTTTAGATTATATAAGTGAATGCAGGTGATGGAAGCAACTGCTACTGCTTTTGGTTCCATAATAATAAGCGTATTGCCCGACAAATAGGTACGTTTCCGGATTACGTTTTGTAGCGCTATTTTATATAATTTTCCCGTGATTGGGATATAATTTTTGGATAATATATGTATATATTTGTATATTTTGATATTATATTTTTCTTCCAAACCTCTCCGTACAAAGGAGACTCTGCCAAAATTTTCCATAAATTTTGGACTTAGAATTTTATGAAAATGTTTTCCAACTTTAATAATTTAAGTACAAAAGGTTATAATGACTATAAAACGAGCATATCTCATTTAAGGAAATTAATTTAGTAAATTATTGTTATAAGTTAATATTTGAAATAAGAGGTACTGCTTTATTCTTCTTTCTCCCTTCTTTTTCCTTTTCGGGGACGAAAAGTTTTGAGTGGGGGATATTGTAACGACCCGTTAAATTTGGTAATATTAAATGAATTAATATAATATGTTCTAATCTAATTTAGAATGAAATAAAGTCTTAAGATTTTATTTGAGTAAGTGTAGAAATTTGTTATAGTAATTGGAATTTAAAGTAACAATAAAATTTATGACAATAGATTTGTATAATGTAAATTGTCACATTTTGTTGAAAGTTAATTTTAAGAAACATACAAATGTTGAATCAGTGGATATTAATAAAAATATTTACTAGAATGCAATTCAATTAATATAAAATAAACAGTGGTGATTGTACATTTGGTTGTAATTATAAATAGAGACTAAGTAAAAGTGACCGTTGAATAAACCAATGCAATATGTGAAGGTAAGTAATTTTCATAAATGGTCAATAATAAACGCACTTAAAAGGGTAATAAAATTTGTTTGTTTAGGTGATTACGTATTGATAAGCTATAACTAAATCTGCAGTTTGGTAGTAAATGGGATATGAGAAGACAAAGGCATTTAGAAAGTAATAGATGGGATTCATAATAACAAGCAGTAAATTTATGCATATATTTGGGCGTTTGCCATAATTACCAAATTTTACCATTCATATAATTTATTTTATTAAAGTCTATAGCAACATTGTTGTTAATAATGTTGTTAGTGAATTTGGATATAAAAGAATGACAAGTGTAGGTTAACCATTTATTTTATTTTGTTAAGAATGGAAATAGTTTGAAATAGATCTGAATAGATTTTTTTTTTGGGTCGTTTATGTGCCTAGTTAATAAGGGAGAGTTTATAAAAATAAAAAGAAATGCACAAGTGAAATGTATATAAGCAAAGGTTATTTATACCCACAAATTTGTTTAATTACTGTATAGGAAGAGCCTAAATCCATAGATAAATTTATTTAGATTACATTTGTAATTCATAACATTTATGTAGATTTAATCTCAATTAATTCATTTAAATAGTGCAGTTAGCGTAGTTTCGTTGTGTAACCACAATAGTTAATTTTATAAGATGAAGCTAATGCAAAATCTATTTATAGGGTTGGACCACTTATTGATATAGATTATAGAAAGCAAGATTTATGGATTAATTTGAGTATTAAATTCAACAAATGGTATTTATTACAAATAAATTGGAATTAAACGTAAAATATTACGTTATTAAATTTAAAATGGAATTTGTGAACATTAGAGTGAAATCTTGAACTAATGTTAGTAGCATCTTTATTTTAGGTGAAAGTGAGAATATAAAGGTTAAAAATCTAAAGTATGGTTTTTTTTTTAGAGGATATAATTTATAAAATTCTTAACTATAAGAAAGTGTAGAAATTAACATTGCAATTAATATACTTGCCAACTTTTAATTCACAGCTAAACCTGGTAAATCTTTTTCAATTGATTACGAATTATATAAGAAATAAAATTTGGCCAATTTTAGAATTTAATATAAAATTTGGATTTTTATAATTTATTTTAATTTAATTAATGAATATTAAAAATAGCCGTTTTGGTCACGGACTCGGATTCCGATGAAACCAGTTTCATCGGATCCGTATCGGTGAATTATTATAGGATTTCAAGTTTCGTATCGATCGGATCTGTCGTTTGATCGTACGGACGCGAAACGCCTTGAAATCGATTTTATTAAAATCAATTTGAAATCAATTTGGAAATCTTGTTTTCAGCATAACTTCTTCATACGACCAAATTTGAAAGTGAAACTTTTTCCATCGCGTTCAGAATATTTTAAAATACCTATTTGGATATATGGGTTTAATAAATTTTGTTCCGGAGGCTAAACGGGCTTTTTGGACCATAGTTTGTTGCGTACGTTCATCCTTCTAGTCTATACGCTCTAACCCAACCCTAACTATAAATATACAGTTATAAACCTAGCCCCATTTTATTCCCTTCTGCTGTACGCTCATTTCTTCAATCTTCTCTCTTCCTCAATGGATGCATTTCAGATCCAATCTCAAATTGCAAATCAAAGATGAAAATTCAAAGTTCTCTAAAAATTCTGAAAAAAATATATATCATAGTTCTCGATGTCCGTAATCTGCTGGTGCAATTCGTTTTCCAATTGGAGTTATCGTTTACCCAGAATAAACTCAAACAGTTCGTGGTCGTTCATCAGCGTCGCATCAAAGTTCGTCTGATCGAAATTCTGTTTCTGGGATTGTAGTATGCACGATGGGGAGTACATCAGTATAATTCGTTCGTCGATTCGATGGTTGGATGGTTCGTATAATTCGAATTAGGGTTTATCAAGGGGCGGCGGCTGTTCGTTTTGGGGCCAGTTCCGGTGGTTCTGGGTGGCCGCAGGTGGGCCATAGGGGCGGCTAGGCTGGAGCTTCAGGTGGATGGTGATGTGGTCATCACAGGTGGACGGTGGCGTTCGCCAACGGAGGTCAAAGATCGGTCAGTACCTGTTCGTTCGCGTGAAAGAGACTCTGTTGTCGCGTGCGTGCAACCGTCTGCGTGAGGTGTTAGCTGACGTGGCCAGTTTTGTTTTAAGAGTGAGTTTGGTAAATATTGTTTTAAATATATTTTGTTTTCAAATCGTTTAAAACCAATAACTTTTACGTACGTGATCCATTTCAAACGAAATTTTTTTTGTTAGGTTCGTATTTAAATTCCGGATCTGATGACGCAGGTTTGGACAGACTTGGAGACCGTCAAATTTTTGGGTTTAAATCGAATTTAAATTCGATTTAAATTCAAAGGGTGAGTGTTTTAACCCACTCACAACTACTAGAATCTTTTATGTTTGTTTAAATTAATTTTAGAAATGAATAGAAATTTATTTATGAGTATTTGGCATGTTTATTTTATTCATATCTGTTGAATTGCATTTATTTAATTTAACTGTTAATTTAATTAATTTATTGCGTATAAATTTACAGTTAAAATTTATTTGTTTGTATATGAACTGCTAGTTAACAGTTATATAATTTATTACTGAATATAGACTGTAAATTAATAGCTGTTAAATTTAATTTGAATAAAATTGCCAGTATTACCTGTTATGTAGTATCAAAAATAATATTGTTATTGATTGATGATTGCGATTTGGATGATGGATGATGTTGATGAATGGATGTTTATTGTATATCATTAAATTGCAAATTATCATGCATATTTCATTTCATTCGGGATTGTGGTTTGAAATGATATATAACCGCAAAATTTTATATCTTTTAAATTGCGGATTGAAATGATAAATATCCGTATCACTTGACCATAGGATAGAAAATTATATACAGGCACCGCGGTATATATATAACTATTTAAATGTGATTTCTATGGTTTGGATGGAATACGGTTTATAATAATCTTAAATTTTATATTGTATAAATATTTTCTTCCATATATATATATACATATGAAGTTGAAAATTTTGAAATTAAAAGGTGCATAAATCTTTATTAAAAATGGAAGAAAATTAAGAAAATGGAGTTTAATAATTTATATCATATGTTTAAATGTTAAGTTTGGAAATTTTAAGATATGATATTTATAATTGGATTTTTCTCAAAATAAATTGAAATGAATATTCTAGTATAATTTGAATTGGGAAAAAATATATATATTTTATTACTAGAAATTGAAGTCTTATTATTTATGCATTTTATATGAATATTCAAGACTAATTAATAGAACAATTGATTTGTTGAAAGAATAAAATCCAACTTTAGTTTGAAATATTGATACTCAAAATGGATATACGTATATATAAATAAATTGAATTGGTTTTGGAACTTGAGAGAGATAATATAAATTTTGGTTTAGACTTTAATAAAGAAATGTATTTGTAAAGTCATGAGAACTATTTTCTTTACAAAGTAACATTTAAGTTAAACCATTTAATTCATATACCGTTGAATGTCCAAACCATTCAAGTTTTTAGAAGTTATGGTTTTAAATTATGATTTTCAAAATATTATGCTTTGAAATATTTGATTTTCAGACGTTATGAAGTTAAAGCATTATGATTTTGGAAAAGAATTATATTTGGGATAAGTGATAAAATATGGCTTTGGGTTTGAAATGATATCGTATTCATGATTATGAAATGGAATGTTTATTCTGATTTTTAAAGTATAACCTATTTTTAAATGACCGCGGTGTTATAATAACGATGGGTTGGCAAAGAGACCGGGATCGGATATGGACATACTCTCTGTCGATACCGAAAACCACTTTGACTAACCGTGTACGCGGTGGAGATTCCAGAATGAAGTAGGTGGTGGCGACGTTTCCTGTAAAGTAAATACGTGGACCCGACTCCCGTGAGTTGGCATAAGGTGGCTAAAACAAGAGCGATTCTCAGGCCAGTGAGGTCATTCCTCTGATCGGACCCTCCTCTTCGATATTATACTTTGATTTTGGATTGATTCAGTGACCACTTCTATATTTTGATTTTGGGGAGTTAGTCCGAGGTGGGCGGTAACTGCGGCTACGCGTTTCCACCAGCCTGGATAGCAATTGGTATATCTACCCTGGCATTGCCTAGTTGTGCCGTGTCACCTACCATACCGAGCCTTTATTACGAGTTTCTATTTGTGTCGTACCTATGGAGTATCCTCTGGTAGCCTCCCGATCAGGAGGTATTACGGTACTGTATAGACTATTAGCATTTTACGTGTTAAAGTGGAAAATGTAAAGCCTTAACGCTATTTAAAAGTAAGTTTATTTTATAAATAGACACTACTATAATAGCACAATATACTACATAGTAAATAGTTTAACGGATCCTTAGGAGATGTAAATCCCGAGCATCTCTTGAGTTACTGTACTCGTATTTTTTCTGTTAATTTAACTCACATAAGATCTTTTAGTTCTGACTCGAGTGTTTTTGTCTTTTCAAATTCGCTCGGGTCAGTCCGAGCGTTTCAGGATCGAAGATTTTAGCTTTGAAGGACGAAGACGAAAAATCCGTATTATATTATTTATAGTATTGCACCACACTCTAAAATTTCCGCTGCATTGATTGTATTGGTATGTGTAACTCTGATATTCATTGTATAAGTAAAATAAATATTTTGTAAACAGTTATCATGAACTGTATATTGATTATTATATTTTATCATTCCGCTGTGAAATTCTATTTTGTTTTATTTCTTCTCTGTTTTTCTTATTCACCCATAACAATCCGTCCTTCCGTATGGTTTGAATTGGCACGTGTGTCGGTTTAAAGTGTGCGAAAATGCGGAATGTTACAGTATCTTCATATGTTCCTAGGTTTTCTATTTAATAAGGATGACCAACCAGAGTCAAGAATAGGAGACGCAGCAAATGTAGTTGATACCTGAGCAAGTGGATCAGAATGCAAAGCAACACCTGCGGGATTGAAGCAGCAACACCTGAAGTGTTGATTCCAGCCAAACATGGAGCATCAGGCGGAGGGACAGAGAAGTGAGCTAGAGAAGCAGCAGGTATATCCTTGGAATAAAAGCGGCACAACACTCGGTGAAAGCAGAGTCGAGGAAGACAAAAAAAGAGAAGTAGATAAGAGATTGCAGATCACCAAGAGTCATCAGAAGATAAAGCAGTGGCTAGGATTGAGAGGAGATGTAGTTGGCAACAAGAAGGATGCAAGGTGACAGTGGAGGAACCAAAGTGGAGGAGGAAGCAAAACGATCCAAGCCCTTGCTGAGAATAGCGATTTAAAAATTAGGGCAAATAATGGAGGAGCAGTGCAATTGATAGTCTGGAAGATGCAGATGAAATTGGACAGAGGAGGCACAGAAAGTGGAAGGTCGTGGGTGAGAGGTCTCATGGTGGATCGAATGTGCCTACCAGTCGCCAATACGTACCATGACGGACATTTTCCTATCACAGTTACATGTTTTCTCTATATATTACAAGTGAATAAGATTAAAAAAATTGACATCCATACACACACATGCAAGCATACCTGCGCCCTCTAGCATGCACACATTTTTAATCAAGGAATTGAAACCAGCTATATTAGTCGTGTTGTATTGAGCTCCCAATCAGGAATTAACAAGAAAACTATAAGAAACTTGAACTGGTTATACATACCAACTCTAACAAATTAAACCAAAACCGTTTGGGTTGGTCATTTATTTTGATTTTTGTGATTCATTTGCTCAGTAACATATTTACCCCATGTTTTCTTTCAAACATTTTCAGTCATCCAACCATTGATACCCAAAAAAATCCTTATGTGACAGTTATATATGACTAACATTACCAAGTACTTTTACTCCCAAAACATAGAACAAAGGTGAGTTACTTTATGTACTTTTACTTCCAAAACATAGGATAAAGGTAAATTACTTGAAAAATGTTGTTAGCGACATTAGGCAAGTTAAGAGTTGAGCCTAAGCAAGAGAAAGATCAAGAAATTAAGGTAGTGTTTGGTTTGAAAATGAGTGTTGTTTTTTACGTTTTCAAAATGTATGTCAAAGAGTGTAACGAACCATAAATTAATGGATAATTAATTAGGGAAATTAATTATAACAATAAAGATTATTTGATTTAATTAAGGTATTAAATATGAAAATGAATGAATTAAACAAGTTAAACATATGGGGAACGTTTATTTGTTCTATATATGTGAAATTGAATTGAAAGAAGAAATCATGGGATTAAAATTTTAGGTATCCAATTAAATGGGATATAATTATATTTGACCATGTGTATTAAGGGAAGATATAAACATTTGAATAACGGAGATTTTATTAAGAAGAAATTATTAATGTATAGTTAAGAGTAATTAAAAGTAATTAAATTTGATCATATGTATTAAAGGAAAATTATTAATTAATAATCAAGGTAAATGGAAATAATTAATCCAGCCATGTATGAGGTAAAATTGAAAAGAGATGATATTATAAAGAGGAACACAATTAATAAAATGGGATAAGAACGCCCAAAACCCTTACTGTATAAGTACCACTAAACATCATCCTCCTCATTTTACATCCATTCTCTACAAGTTAAAACAAAAGAAAATAGCCACCATTGTTATTGTTAAGGGGAAAAAAGAAGAAGAAATAGATAAAACTAAGGAAGACCTAAAGCTTTCAAAGATCAAAGCTAACTAAGGAAATTATGCAAGTAATACTAAATCCTTTTATCGTTTCCATTGAGTTTGATTTCGGTTTAGATTTAATATGATGGAGTTCATATGCGGTGGTGTTTAAATAAGATAAATGATATATTAATGAATGTTTTAGAGGGTATAGCTTTGCATGGAATGTTTAGTTATATTTTCCTACTCTAACAATTTCAAAATGCTATGGAAATTTAATATGATGTTTAATCATAATTCTAGAAATGGGTTTTCAAGTTGGAGAATTTTCCATGTCAAATCATTAGTTATGAATTTTTAAAGGAAAATTCCTAAGAATAAATAAGAAAAATATCCGAAAAATAAAAATGAGTTAAAAGAATTTGTCATGAATTTTCTGGAATTTTATAAGAATTTTCTAAGCTAAAATCGATCACCGTCGAAGGGAGACTACGTTGGTCGATGGTAATTGTGTAGAAACCGAGACTTATTAAATAAACTTAGAAAGATTTAAAGTTAAATGATTAGAGGACGATGTCCCATGTAGATGCAGAAAAAGATAAATAAAGCATATTGTCACTAACGAAAAGTGAAGTCCGAACGTATCAGATGACGACTCGTTTAATGGTAATAGACGCGTCGGACTTTGTCTAATACGGAGTTGGGGTGGAGGTCAAATGTTAAAAAAATAAACTGAGTATCTAGGACCAAAAGCAGTGAATTGCCATAGGAGTAATCGACCTTCGAAGAGGGGCAGGGACTGAAGCTGAAAGGTGTAGGTGGGAACTACACCAAAAGCTGAAGGGCACAGTAGGAATTGCACCGGGGACGTAGGTCGTTTGAGCTAAAAGTATAGCTAAATATACTGTGCTAAGGCCGAAAGAAGATGGGAAAGAACTGTGCCGCAATACGAGTATACTGCGCCACAATACGAATGAGGGCTGGGTTGTACTGCGTTGAAATGAAAGTACTTTATGTTATACTTTGGATAAAGGTATCATTCATACGAGACTTTATGCATCACTCGTGTTTTTATTATTGTTTTCCTCATAAACTCACGGGGATCGGTTTGAATACGTTGAGTTTATGGGTCCAGACACGTTAGCTTAAGAGCTAAAGGAAGAAGACCGAAGATGAAGCAGGAGACTCTATTGTTGATAAAGATTGTTTGTTACCGTTGTTTAAAGAGTTAACACGGCATCATCATATGTCGGCTTGACACTCTACTATGTTATTTTCAATTGTAATTTGACCCCAATGTGGACAAGACTTTGGGGTTAATTTGAAGAATGTATGTAATGAACATTAGGTTGGTTTAAATGTACTGTAAATATTTTTGTTGCATTGAGTACTTGTATTGTTTTCATTTATACTGAATTCACTTTTGTCGTTTAAAAATAATTATGGTGATGACTGAAGTATTATCGACATTCATTTTCGGATCTCAAGTTGGGATGTCACAAAGAGCATGGTAGAGAAGAGGCTGAAAATCCTAGTCATTTCAACAAAAGTGAGAAATGAAAGAGAGAAGATAATTTCTGATACTTTCCAAAAGGCAGGAAATAAGAAAAAATCATTTTCAATTTTATATGTCAAAATCATTTTCCAACTCGATCTTTTTTCACCTCTTTCTTCTCTCCCGTACATTTTAAACTCCATGTTGAAAAGACAACATAAAACTCATTTTCGAAACCAAACGCTACCTAAATTTTGCGAGATCGATTTTCCTTGTTTGGTGAGCTAAGACTAGGATCACTTGACATAGATGCACAGTGTTCTTTTATATATGTACATTAAATGATTAAACTATATCCCTATTGGCTCTATCATAAATTTGTGAAGCATTAACAAAGGCTCACATGATACCAGAAAATTTCATACCAAGGTCTGCAGCAACTCTATGTGCACACATGATACCAGAAAAAGCAACAGCTATAACTCCTTGGCCAGGAAAACAGCTATCTCCCACACAATATAGACCATCTATAGCCTACAAGTCCAATAGACATCATTATCAAATAAGTCAAGTTTACAGGCCATACATTTACACTTCTATGGCCATAAGAGAGCATCAAAAGCTTAAGCTTGTTCTCAAGGATATACTTACTGTAGTATTGAAAGGCATCCCAAGTAATCCTTTGGGTATCTTCCTGGGCATAGGACCATAAGTACCATTGTCCCTAGCAAGATATCTCCTGTGGGTTCTTGGTGTACCGACCTATAACAAACAATCATTCTGTGATAGGTACACTGCACTTTAGTTCATCCATATAAAACAGATATATCTTGGAAACTATTTCTTTGTTTGATGGCCGAGCAACAATATACCAAGCTGATGTTAAATTCTTCAGAAATCCTGATTATTCTATCAACTGTATAATATATGTGTTGTAAGAGCTAGGTTGTGATTGTGTATCCCAGATTTTTTCTTACAGCCATTATTTTGGTTTAGAAATTAATCTACTGTGAGAAGCTAGAGGTTACACAGGTTTAGATCATGTTGAGTAAACGAGGAAAGTTTAGTAGAGTATCCAATATTATAAAATGGAATACTGTATATGGTTAAGCTTTTTGCAACTCCTTAAACTGTCCCTGCTAAGATTTAAATAATGCTGAAAAATATAGGGAATAAAAAAGTTTTGGACGGACACAGATTAGAAAAGTTTGGATGATTTTCGAATGGGTTGGCCAAGGTAAGAACAATAAAAAATCATTGGACAACTAGAACGAACTTGAGTGCCAATAATTTTTCATTTCCAAATTCATGTCCATTAAGAAAATAAAATGGGCATGGACGAATACTTCTTTAAGTCATGGACTTCGGACTGTTATGTTCATTTTACAATCCTAAAACAGAAAAGTTTGTTTCATATAATGATAATTGTGATAATGGATACATGAAAGTTGTAGTTTTAGGTAAGAAAATCACAACAGCTTGAAGTATTTATGAAATATTATTGCTCCCATTCAAGCAAGTGTCAATTTGGTTTCAAAAGAAATATACATACACAAACGCACACGCGTGCGTATGTATATGTATTTTTTATGTGTGTGTACACATAAAAACCAAATACACACACAGGCGTGTATGTATGTAATTGTGTGTGTGTACATGCATGTGTGTATATATGTACCTATGTATGCTGTATATACATAGAGATAACATGCGAATTCTAATATGCATTTGCCTTGAATTACCAAAGAGTATGTGTTACCTCTTTAAAGACCACAGAGTTCTTTAAGCCAGGAAATAGCTTATTTTCTAACCTACTTATAATTTCATCAGCCACATGCTCTTTTTTGTTTTCATAATCCTTTTGGGAGAGCCCCTAATGCAATAGGAAAAGAAGATTATACTTCAGGCACACAAAAAATAACAATGCATAACCCTTTCTCTGAAAAAAAAAATACACACACACACTTATGAGGTTAGGAAGTGAATACCTTCCAATCCTCCATGCCTGATGTTGTAAATATATGAAGAATATGATTCCCTTCAGGAGCCAACGATGGATCTAGTATAGTTGGAATGCTCAAAAATATGCTCCCGTAAGGTGCCTCTAATTTACTCCACTCATCCTATATAATTAACATATTGAATAAGAAATAAAAACACACTGATTGACATAGTTTCAAAGCATACCTCGAGAATGAAATGGTGGCAATCGGTATCAGGGGGTAAAACTGATGCTTTAACTCCCATATGTATAGAAAGAAATGACGGCGCCTTGACGTATATTTTTTGGAAATTTTTCTCCTCTTCCGGAAGTTCATTGATTTTCACAAGTTTTCCTGTAGTTCAAAATTAGATATTAAAGAAAAACAAAAATGAAAACACAATAGTTTTATTTATCAATTATATGAGTAAGACACTTAAATTCAAATGTACGCAAAGTAAAATAAATCTCAGTAGCGTTCAAATATTTCCACAAACAAATTCCTAGCGGTCACTTTACCAATATTCATACTTGGAATTTGAACCAAATATCTCATCTTTACATGAAATCTAAAACTGTTATTTTAGACTGAGTATGAATGAAACCCTAATCCAAAACGATTCTTCCAATATCCTACCAAATGTATCCCATCTAGTCGCATTTGATACAACCGTTTTGGAGAAAAACTCTCTTCCATCCGCAAGTTTTACTCCTATCTGCAAAACCAATTATTACAAAAAATAACTGTAAATGTAAAGTAGTAACTGAATATTAAGGTTTTTATGACAAAGATAACAGAGCTTACAGCCTTTCCATTCTCAAGAATAATGTTTTTTACATTTGCTTTGTAAAGTATTTTGCCACCCTTGTCCTCTAAGCCCTTAGCCAATGATTTTGCAATTCCACCAACTCCGCCAATTGGATAATTAATTCCTCCATAGTGCCTATCACATAAAACCTGTACACCGAATATAATAGCTAATATAAAATGAACTAGGTGCACTGATGGTTTTGAAGGTATAACTTACCATGCTCGCATTTATCATTGGTGTTTGCAATGCATTTACTGTGCTCACAATGAAACACTGTAGAGAGGTACATTGTTATGGAGGTATGATGTTTATATACTGGATCAAATAATAGAATCCCGGCATAAATTGTGCATTTATTAGCATACCTCAGCATCTATAAAGGACAATAACTGAGGGTCTTTGATAAATTTTCGAGCTATATCTCCAGCATTCTGTGGAAGATAGTAGGCTGCAAAATAAGAACAATAGAATAAAAGGAGCTCAATGTTCCTTTAACCACCTCTGTGTTATACTCTTCACATGCATTAATATTAATATATGATTCTTTCAAGTTGATATCTTCATAATCGGATTTTGAGGAGTTTTCCTCCACTTTTAGATTGGTATAGTTAGCACAACGCGGTTTTAAGTCGCCTTGCGCCTATTTGTGGAAAGACAATACCTTTTGGCCACAGTTAGCTGGCTATAAAACCGGTTTAAAAAATTAGTTTAAGCGTCTATAATCCATTAAAATATCCCAACTAATTCATGTGTTGCTTTGTTATTTAAACCCTATTCTGACAGCATTGACATGGTAATCCAGATAATGTGACGCAATATATGATACATGTAGCACTCAGTTGATTATTGACCTATCAGTTCAACAATAATTACCTAGAGTCAGGCATTCCAGTGGCTTCTTTATGAACTGACCAAATAAATATATGGGCTCCTCCAATGACTTCAATTCTAGAGAGTTCAAAGCATTAAATATCTGTTCGTTCAAATATTTAGAAAAATTATATGCAATTCAACAAAAAAAAATGTCTTTTCAGTTGTATATATTAGAATGTACCTTCCAGCACACATTGTAGAACTTCTTGATCCCTTCTTTTTCATGAGGAAACCTATTAATAAGTTCTGATATGAAATCACTGTAATACCTATGCACACGAACAGAAAGTTTGTTTGGCAGATGGAAGTGAACAGTAGTGGGGTCAGGCACCACCTCCATTCTGCAACCAACAGCTTCCAGTGCTTGAGTAATTAAATTCAAATTACCCTGTCATTGTAAAAAATGACAGAAGAAAATTGTTGATCGGCCTTGAAACTTCAAGCTTTGTAAGTTGAGACACATTTTAGCAAAAAGTGATATTCAATAAATAAATAAACATGCATAAAATGTGATAGGAAGAATATTACACTGAAGGAGAATTTACGGTGTTAAATCGTGTCCTTTTGAGTTTTGATGAGACAACTAATCTTTACGCAATTGTACAAGTTGATCTTTACAGGATATTTCAACAATGAAGACTAAGGAAAAACGACTAGCAATTGTGCTCAAACAATGAAGACCATCAGTAGAGTCGTTGTGTTTGTAAGTCTAGAAAACTTGTACACACACACACGAACATTTTCTAACTCAATTTTACTTAGAAAAATATTTTTTAATTGAACTTTAACTGTGAAAACGATTTTGAAAAGGAAAATACAGATTTCTGATTTTGCAGACATCTAAACTATAGTGTGTTCTCTGTTTACGTAAACATTAAATTTAGACATCTAAACTTATTTTTCAGACATCTAAACACAAGCCTCAGACGTCTAAATATTCCTGAATTTTATATCTTGTTTTAACTTACTATTCAGACGTCTAAACAATTCAACCAGATGTTTGAAATTATTTTTCAGACATTTAAATGAATATTTAGACGTCTAAATAGTCTGTTTTTCAAAACAGAGAAGCGTCTCTTCATATTTGAAATGATTCAGACGTCTAAATCTAAATTCAGACATATGGTTGGCTGTTAACAGTCAAAATTCGAATGAAGAGGTGTCTTCTTCCCAAGGATTACAACTCTTTCTCATGACTATGACTTTTCCAAACATTTACAACTCTTCATTGCAACTTTTTCAACTCTATAAATAGAGTTTGCTTTTGAGATTTTAGATAGATCTTACAATTCTATTTTTTGTGCTTTCATCTCTTGTTTTTTATACAAGACCAAAAGTTTTCAAAACCAATTTCTTACTTCCTAAATTTTGCACGGTCACTTCAATATCATCAAAAGATATTATAGGAAGGATGCACTAAAAATTGACTAATCCATATTGTCAAGAACACATCAAAGTCAAAATCAGAATTTATTCTGTTTTAGTGAAGTCATGTTGGTGATCTTCAGACAAGGTGTTGAAGTTGTGTTCGGTTGTTCAGATGGTATTGTAGAAAGTTGTTCCTCCAGATGAAGAGAGTGTTGTTTAGTGAAATTCGAAAAAGAAACTGGGACTGGACATAGGATAGAAAGTTCGAACAAGTATAAAAATCACTAGTGCAAACTTTATTTACTAGCTTGATTATATTATTAGTTTAAGTTATATTTTTTATATGTATAGATTATTCTGCATTCCACATATAGGTCATATCCTGTAGCGACTTTCATTTGGTATCAGAGCAAGGCATTTCAAAAATAGTAAAATTATTTTTGAAAATAATATGTCATCAAACATCGCTACTTTTTAAAAAGGTAAATCCACTGCACGACCCCATTTTTTACTGGCACTAACTATGCTTATTGATCCACCAGGATGAGAATATATAATCAGTCTAACAGTTATGTTATTTGAAATACAACTCAAACTGATTATGAATTTCCCACCGTTGATTTTTAACACATGGACAACTCAACAAGTTACTTTAGCTGTAACAAACTCTAAAGCCGTGAATATTTTATTTTATGCATTGGATAAGAATGAATTTAATAGAGTTGGTATATGTAAGTCTGCATGTGAAATATGCAAAACTCTGCAAATTACCCATGAACGCACGAACAAAATTAAACGAGGCAAGATTTCTATGTTAAAATCTTTTTTTTAATGAAGGATGAGTCAATTTCTGATATGTATTCACGTTTACAAGAAATTACACATGCTCTTATATAATTAGAAGAAAATATATATATGAATTTGATATTGTTTCAAAAAATTAAACTCTTTAACAAATGAGCGAAAAAGGAAAGTACTAGCCATTAAATAAGTAAACGACAAACTAAAGGTTGAAGAGTTAATAGGTAATCTCATGTCTTATGAAATGAATTTGCAGATCAAGAAACAATAGGAAAAAGATAGGAGATCAATTGCATTTCAAGCCAAAGATGATTTAGATATTAACAACAATGATTTGACCTACCTTGCTAAAGGGTTTGAAAAGTACTTAAAATCCAAGATGGCATCAAGAAATTTAAAAAATAGCAACTCATCAACTCAGAAATGCTTTAAATGTGATAAGATGGGTCGTATAAAAAGGGATTGCCCAAAGTTGAAAAATGAAAACGTGTCCAAAAATCAACAAAAGGCAAAACTAAAGAAAAAGACATTTCAAGTCACTTGGGACGACTTCGATTTTTCTTCATCCGATGAGGAAAGTGACTCCAAGCAAGCAAATGTCTATTTTATGGCATTTGACGAGGAGTACGACAAACTTACTCTTATGATGATATGCTTAAAATTAATATAGGAATCTCAGAAGAAAAGAAAAATGAAAAGAAACTGAGAAAACAATCTTATGCAAAACTAGATAGAGCAGAGTTAGAAATAGAAATGTTAAAAGATGAAAAAATAATTCTTAAACAACTACACAAAGCACGAGAATTTAATGAAAATTTGACATTTCAAATCCAAGCTTTGCAAGAAGAACTAAAAAGCTATCAAGATGAGAATGTCAAACTTTCAAAAGATAATTTGATTTCTTATCATCTCTTGACATATCTAAAAATCAAGTTGTTACTTCGGAATCTAAGGTTAATGATTTATTACAAAATATTTCAAAATTTATTAAAGGCAAAGAAAATTTAACAAATTTGATAAATATTTCAAAATCTGCTTTAAATTAAAAAAAATGGTTTAGGATTTAAATCTTCTAAAATTAATAATTCTGGTTTTAGAAAGAAAACTTCACTTTTGTATATTAATTTTAGAAAATCCAAAAATACTAAAAGTCAAACAAAATTAGAATATTCCAAGACTATTAGTATATGGATTCCGAAAACCAATAATACTCATATTAGAAATAAATATGATAATAATTTTATTTTTGAAGTACATTCAAGTTCAAATTACATTTTCAGAGGTTCAACCAAACCCTCTTGGATGTTCAAAGAAAACATTACGAAAACTTTTAGTTTTTTTTCATTTGTAGTCCTATTTTCATATACATCGGAAAATTTTAGAATTCTTCTTCCCCTCAATATGTGGTGTATCTGTAAAATAAATAAAACATATGTTTTGGTACTCACTTCCTATGTTAGGTTCTAGGGTTAGATTTTTGGTAACCATAATGAAAACCATCTATCGATAGAGTTGTTGTTTTTGTATGTCTAGAAAACTTGTACAGAATCCTTTGATTTACATACATGAACATTTTCTAACTTAATTTTACTTAGAAAAATATTTTTTAATTGAACTTTTACTTTGAAAAGAAAAATATAGATTTCTGAATTTTGATGTCTAATCACATTTTTCAGACATCTAAACTATAGTATGTTCTTTGTTTATAAAAACATGAAATTCAAACGTCTAAACTTATTTCTCAGCCGTCTAAATGAATATTAAGATGTCTAAAAACAAGCCTCGAACGTCTAAATATTCCTAAATTTTATATTTTGCGTTCATTGACTATTCAGACATCTAAATAGTTCAACCAGACGTCTGAACTTATTTTTCGAACGATCGAACTTATTTTTCAGACGTCAAAATGAATATTCAAACGTCTAAATATCCAGGTTTTCAAAACACAGAAGCGTCTCCTCATATTTGAAATGATTCAGACGTCTGAATCTAAATTTAGACGTCTGATCAGCTATTAACAGTCAATATTCAAATGAAGAGTCGTCTTCTTCCCAAAGGTTACAAACTTACAACTCTTTCTAATAGCTATGACTATTGCAAACATTTACAATTCTTCATTACAATTTTTCAACTCTATGAATAGAGTTCGCTTTTGAGGTTTTAGACAAATCTTACAATTCTATTCTTTGTGCTTTCATATCTTGTTTTCTATACAAGATCAAAAGCTTTCAAAACCAATTTCTTACTTTCTAAATTTTGCACGTTCACTTCAATATCATCAAAGAATGTTATAGGAAAGATGTATTGAAAAGTGACTGATCCGTGTTGTCAAGAGCACATCACAGTCAAAAACAGAAATTATTATTTTATAGTGAAGTCCTGTTGGTGATCTTCAGGCGAAATGTTGAAGTCATGTTTGATTGTTCAGACGGTATAATAGAAACATGTTCCTCCGGATGAAATGAGGGTTGTTTAGTGAAATTCCAGAAGAAGTCTGGGACTGGACGTAGCACGAAAGTCCGAATACTATAAAAATCGCTTATGCAATCTTAATTTATTGCTTTCTTTGAGCTTGATTGTATTATTAGTTTAAGTTATATTTTGCCATATATATAGATCATTCCGCATTCTGCATATAAACCACATCATGTAGCGACTTTCATACGTAACATGACAAATCATTAATCATAATATACTAGCGCATTTTATTCTAATATATTATGTCTATGAATACCTTTAGATTCCTGACTGTTCAAAAAACTTCGGCTGTTGATACCAGGATGTCTTATGTACAACAGCAGCATTGTATAGAAACGGAAAATATGCCATAAGCCATAATGGATAATGCACTCCCTCCTTCCACTCTCAAAACTATAAAGTTTTATCGCTTTTATTTTAGTTTATAATTTACTCAAAATTATTTTCTAAACACCATACACGTTGTTAACAATTTACATCAGTCGCACTAAACTATCTGCCAAGTTTTTACCATGCATTCCGCCTTTCCTACTACTACATTCATCAACTAGCACTAATTCTTATAAAATCACCAAGAACACATTCTATAAACAAATAACAAAACATAAAAGTTAACAGAAACTCAGGAACATTACCAAATTTACATATTCTAGGCATATCATATTAAATAAACTTAGAAATACATATCACTCCTGAATAGGAAGTGTGGTGGTACCACATTTTCTAATAATATCAAATCCGTGTTAGTGGAGCATTCGGACATATATGCATCTTATCAGAGTTTGATCAACACAAAGAAGAAGAAGAAGAAGAAGAAGAAGATTGTCTTATGAGCTTAATCACCAATCACAAGATCCTGAAAAGTACACTGGCATCCTATGATTAACATGCTTATATGCGTGACTGGGCGATATATGTTAATCAAAGCCTCTATAAAATACAGCTACAGTTTCAATCTAAAAACAGTAAACCTGGCATAGCAATGATCAATCCATGGAAATAAATAAAAAAGTAATTTTTCACATACCTTATCACTAAACCCAAACATAACAGATGATCCAACATCGAAGGTGAACCCATCTCTCTCATAAAATCCAGAACTACCACCAGGAATCAAATACTTCTCCAGAACCAAAACATTAGCTCCCTTCACCGCCAATTGGGTCCCTGCCACCAACCCTCCGATACCTGAGCCAATAACAATCGCATCATATTCGTCTACGTCTCTTTCAAACTTCTCGCCCGCTTCATCTAAGCTTTTTTGTACACCCAGCGCGGCCTTCAAATTCCAAAACCCTATTCTCAAATTTGGGATTCTGTGACTGAATTTTGAACGGGAAAGCAGAGGAATTTGGGGATCATATTGAGATTTGGAATTGGGGATTGAAAGGGGAAGTGAGAAGCTTAATCTGAGCATTTTAGGGTTTGAGGTGAATGTCTGAGAATTTAAGTGGTTTTATGTGAGAATTGGGAATTCTGAGGGATTGGTGGGTGATGATTCGAATTAGAAACGACAAAATCGGCTACATATATATATAGAGTTGGGTTTTGGCGCCTCTTCTCTTCTGCACTAATTTAAAGCTGTTATTAATCCCTAAACATTGACAGTTAACCGTCCAAACCGACCATAAAGACCTGCCTTACATCCGACCTGTTTTACATCCGACTTACCAATGCGCATCCAACGTAAGAATAGGGCTATAAACGGGTACTTTCGGATACTGATAGTGTTGTATCCATATTCGAAATCATTTTCGCATATCAGATATTGATATCTACGGATGCGGACGGATATTGAATATTCTTCGACCAGTTCACAATCAATAAATCTAAACAAATAAATAAAAAAATTGATTATTAAAAATTCATTTTTGTACTAAATATTAAAAAAAATGCACTAAAAGAATAATTTTAAGCAGTAAAAATTGATTTATATATATATATATTAATTTTTGTCTAGATAAAATAGTAAAGGACAATCATTTCATGTATTAAAATATGAAGGAAAAAATGATTTGATAAAATCAAACGGATAATTATCGGATATTGCCATATCCATATCTGTTTTTCGGATATCATATAATTTTTCATATTTCGAATACGGATACAAACGGATTTCGGGTACTCATTGACAACCCTAAGAATAACCAACCTAATTACCCAACCCATTTAGTCAGATTTTACATGGGTTGGGTTAGACCCATCAAAATAAATGGTTTAATTGGGCATAACTATTTAACCCATTTACAAAATCAATTTAAATGGGTTTAACCCGTTGAACATTTTTAACCCATTTAACCCAAAATGATTTATCTACCGAATAAACTTGGATCATATTTAGGGTTTCTTTAGAAAATCAAATCTTCGCCTCTTTCATTGCCAATTCTAGCCTTATGAAGATTTCGAACTCAAACTTTTAGGAAATTACAACAGCTATCATGAAGTCGCAACGGCTCTTAAGATATTGCAATCGCATAGCTCTTTTCTGCCAATCACAAGCCCGTGCTTATTTCAGGTATTCCTTTTTTGATTATTCATGGAGGTTGTTTTGTTTAGTTGCCAAATTTATGTCTTTATACTTCTTTGTTTAAAATTCGACTACTGTGAATTTCCTTTCATTTTTTCTACGCCTATTAATGGGAAGTTGCATTAATTCAAGGAATGTATTGATTTAGAGAAGCGTTTTTTGTCACCAAGCCTTAGATTTTATCAACCATCCCACTATGTGGGGTTAATATAATTTGTTTTTTTTTTCTTAATCAGGATAACTTGTCAATAGAAAAGAAGAGCCTAGGAAAAAATTTCACAAGTAGTCTTATGAAAATATTTAGTGTACCCATTATGATGACTCCTATTGTTAAAATACTACTGCATCAGATTTGTGTAGTTTTTGTGCTTACAAGGTACCGATATATCTTATATGTATATGATGATATATTTGTATCTTAAGAGTAATTTAGACAGTTTAGATCTGCAAAACCATGTTAATTTAATGTATGCTGTAGTTGAATCTGTTTTTAATGCTTAAGAATAAACCAGATCTAATAATAGTTTCTGCTGCACTACTTTTCTAATGAGATCCTTTCAACAATAACCATTGATTTTGATATTGCAATAAGAAATAAAATAAATCAACGATATATCTATCTATGCTTATATTTATATTTAGGGCATATCTTTTTAATTACTTGCCAAACTAACTTAAATTGACAACTGAAACTTGATAGTGAAATATTTTCTTGCTATGTTGGGAGTAAAATGGAACTTAAATTGCCAAACTAACTTAAACCAACAACAAGATATATTCTTTGAAATTTTATTTGGTAAATTGGATTGTGTAAGATTTGACCCTTTTGTGAAACTGAATCGGCTGTGAATCGATTGGGTATGATTTTTTCCTCTAAAAGATAAGTGTAATATATATTTTTGGTAGTATAACCTGAACCTGGTTACATCTCCAAACAATGGCCATGTTTTCTCTCGAGACTCTATTCTACAGTGACATATTTACCTTAGGGTCTTTCTAACAGAACACCAACCTTTAGCTTTTTTAATACCATATCATAATATTTTCAAGCCTACGTTTGTTGGTGTTGGGGTGTCTCGTATTATGTGTGAGTAATGGACACACATTGAAAAAAAGAATAGTCCCACATCGTGAAAAATAATGAAGGTGGAGTGGGGGGTGTGTGTGTGTGTATACAAGTTTGATCATATGTTATAACAAGAGATTCCTTTTGTTAAAAGGTGTTGGCCAAACTCACATGTTGCCCCCACGTAAGGATGTGCGAACTGGAATTTCAACATGGTACCGGAGCCGATGGTAACGCTTGAGACAATGGACAATGCGTAACAGATCTGTAAATCATGGTGGCTAGCAGCGTAGGCTTAACTAGTCAGACTTAAGGTGGAGCTAGATCATGATACGTTGGATCTAGTAGAATGACACGGGAGCAGAGTCTCGATATGGTGCATGCATCGTGTTGGCGTAGTGGAAGACATATTGATGGATGCAAGCCAAGGTGGAGATTTGTTGGGTGTCTCACATTATGTGTGGGTAATGAATGCATATTAAAAAAGAAGAATAGTCTCACACCGTGAAAAATAATCGAGGTGGAGTGGTATATATATGAGTTTGGATGCATGTAACAACAAGGAATTTCTTCTGTTAAAAGGTGTTGGCCAGACTCATATATTGTCCCCACGGATGGATGTGCGGATGGATTTCAACATGGTAGCAGAGCCGATGGTAACGTCAGGGACAATGGACAATGCGCAAGAGATCTGTAAATTGTGGTGGCTAGCAGTGTAACGATCCGGATTTTTCATCGTTTGATTTTGAATATTTAAATGTTTTAAATATTGGATTTGGAATTATAATTTAGTAAGATTTTAAAGTTGAAAATTTCAAGCGATTTCATAAATTTTGGAAATCGTTGATTTAATCGACACGTTAAAACTGCGATCCGAGGCACAGTCTTGGATTTCAACGAAACCAGTTCCATTAGATCCACAATAGTGAATTATTATCGGATTTCAAATTTCATAGCGTTTAGAGTTATCATTTGGTGGTACGTGATAGAAACACGTTGAATTTAATATCGAAAATTTAATATAATAATTGGGTCCACAAAGCTATCTTCTCCATGCGATCGAATTAGGGCTTGAAACCATTTCCATTGCGTTCGGAATAGGGGTATAACGTTATAAACGTCTGGTGGCACGCCTCGACAGGGTTCAAAATTTTAAGTTACGTAATCGAGATAATTTGAAAATTTAAAAAACAATAATATATTGACTTGACCCTTCCATTCACATCAGCCCACACAAACTTATTTTCAGCCATCCTACATATCACTATAGCATTTCAAATACATCTCCTCTTCTCTTCAAAATCAGTTCAAATCAAATAGTTCAAACACGCCATCCTCTTCATTTATAATCACATAACTCCTCCATGTTGTTCAAAAGAAGAAGAAAAAGAGTTGCGATGCTTCTTCCTCTTCTTTCAGAAAATGAAACTGAAATCAACTTCCCCTCTCCCTCGTTCAAAATCGCATTCCCCCTTTTATTCTTTCAGCTTGAAATCAAACGAAGTTAAATCATGAGCCTTTTCTCCTTTCTCTTCCTTCAGATAGATTCACGAGATCGAATTCATAAAAAAAGTCAACTACAACCATCGATTCAGGCTTGATCGTGATGAAGGCAAGCTCGCGCGAGCAGGCGATGACCTGAATTGAGCATGACATAGAAGTCATGATTTTTGGGCATGGTGGCGTCGATCTAGGGCTTGAAATTATTTGTAATATAAGCATGGTTTGGTGAAGCACAATTCAGCTTGGAATAAGGAAGTCGAACGGAAAACAATGGTGGGAGTTTGGTAGGCTGTGGTGGCTCTAGAGGAGTTGCGACCTGTGAGTTATCGCGAGATGGTTTTTTTTTTGAGTTGCGGTTTCGAGGGGAAGCTCATGTGTAGTTTGGTGGTATCTCGGAGGGGCAATTCGCGAAGAGGAGGTGAATAAAGGGGGTCATGAGTTCTCCGGTGGAGGAGGGAAGGAGGACGAGGGAAGAAGAGGCGCAACTATGTTGATTTTTACTAGTGTTAGTTGGAAGGTGCGGCGCGTGTGCATGTTAAGGAGGGAAGACATGGATGTTGGAGCAGTGGCTTGATGTGGTGGTGTACAATTGCGAACGAGTCAAAGGAATGAGGCTATGTGGGTTGGTTGCTGAAGCGTAGTTTAGCAGTGATGAAGGTGATTTCCGATGGGTATATATTTAAAACTACTGTTAATTTAAGTTAATTCAGTTTAAATTATTAGAAAGTTTAGTAATCCATATAAAATTTATATGAGGTTCAAAAATCATGGAATAAGCCGAGTTGGTTCGTAGCTAAAAAATCTATGCGTAGGAACTAGTTGGAATTTTTCGGAGGCCGTTGGAAATTTGAATTAAATCAAACTATGTTCGATTTAGTTTAAAATCTGGATGTTCGGCAAAATAAAAATCAAGGTGAGTAAAATCTCACTCATTTGGATTGCTAGTTATAATTTAAAAATATTGAATTTAAATTATTGATTGATTGGATGAATTTATAAATTATTATCAGTTGGATGTTATTATTTATATAGCAGTATATATAAATACTAGTAGTTGGATTTATTTCCCACCGATTGGAGCGGATGAGACCCTATGCGCCTAGCATAATAGCGGATGACCCTATATACTACGATATCCCTCTCGAAGTGGGATTGGTATTTTTATGTTGTATTAACATCTGTGGATGTAGGGAAACAAGTTGGAGGAATTCAACTGGATTCCTTAGAAATGTTGATTTTAATTTCATATATAATGATATATGATGTGTTAGAATAATTTGTTATAGATTATGGTTGTGATTTGAATAATTGGATGCTACAGTACCATTGACCTGAATTTTGGTATTTTAAATAACATAAATATTATTTTGAATTTGAAGAAATTAAAAGGGATTTTAGATATAAAATATATATATTGGAATTTCAATTATTTTAAAGGAAATCGAGTTGGGTAAAATAATAATTTGATTTTCTTATGTGTTTGTACTTAACTATTCGGATAATATTTTTAATAGAGCTTTTAAAATAATTTATATAAGGAATTTTTAACTATGGATTTTAAAAGGGATATTTTTAAAAATATGGATAAAGGTTTTAAATCGATAATAAAAATATATTTGAAAAATCAATGGAATTTATTAAGGAATGAATTTATAAAAATGAGATTTTATAAATGAGATTTTACAAACGAGATTAGTTTATAAAAGGTGAAGGTCAAATGGGTTATAAATTTATAAACGATGTTATAAATATAGGAAATCAGTATTAGATGATAATTTGGGAATATAAAATTAATAGGATGAATTTATATTAGGATATGGAAATAGGGTTGAGGGAAAATAATGGGAAATTTTTTGAAGGTGGAAATGGTTAAGGTGATCGAAATGAAAGCAATATGTTAGGAATCGAGAGAAATGTATAAATTTAATTGATTATTGAGATTTCAAAAATATATTTTATTTTTAAGAAATTAAGTTGTTTTTTCAAAGGGAAAGTTTATTTATCCAATTATTAATATTTAAACTGTTGGTAGTGAAATATTTCGTGAAGCAGATTATTCAAATATTTATTATTTATAGAAACGAATTCACATATTTATAATAAGCTTCGTAAATCAATTGGTAATTTGAAAAATGAAATAGGGAATAATTATCAATGTTTATTAAAGTATTTTAAATTTTAAATAATTACTTAAACGCGTTTTAAAACTAAATTATCATTCTTTAAAAATACTTATTATACATATATAGAGTTTTGGAAATGATTTTAAATTATTTATAAACTCTCTCTGGAAACAGATATGATTTTTAAAAGTTGTAAATGGATATATGAGATTATAAGTAAATATGATCGACTTTGGAAAACGTAAAAAAATTGATATAAATACCAGAAATGTAGGAGACAAAATAAAAAACTCCTAAGTATTGATATTAGAAATGATTTCGAAAAAATGGATTATAATATTTTCCAAAGTGAGGAAATGATGGTTTTTGAAAATATTTAGAGACGAAGGATTTATATTAAGATATTTTCTAAGTAACAGATTTTAAATCGAAGTTGGAAATATTTCACTAAGTGTTGAAGTGAGGTACGGGTGGAGATATCTTGTTATGGAAACAAGTATCCGGAATGTTTTCAAATATTGATATATTTGAAACAGATTTGAATATATATCTTTGTAAAGATATTTTGAAATGAATGTTTTAAAGAATTATAAACAATGGCCTAGTAACTGCTTATGGATGTTTTGATAGTTAAGTAACCAACTATCAATATTGGCCAATTTTGTTAATCATTTCGAAGAGACCGGGATCGGGTTTAATTATCCGAAAACCACTTCGATCTAGTTTGAACGTTACAAATAAATATCGTGGAGATAGTGAAGACAGTGATTCGGTTTGTCCAGGCCCAGGACAACTTGTATGGACGAATGCTATCAGAACACCGTCATTGGAGGACGGTGAGCATTCTAAGTGAAATTGTTCTTGAAAGGTAAACGTTAGCCTCAAGCCTCATCAACCAAGAATGACTAAAACATGAGAGATGCAGCAAGGCTAAGTGGGTCGAGCCTAATTAGGGTATGTTATCTCTTTTCTAGATACCTTTAGAATATATATAAATTATGGATATGGATGTGCATGAAAAAGGGGTGCTCGATTTTGAGGGTGGGAACACCTGGGGTGATAACATATTCGGTTCTATCCAGGTGATAGGCCAGTCTTGTGTAGCAGGGGATCCCGACGAGGTCTTCGGTACATTTTTCTAGAGGTGTATTGTGATGGGCGGTACCCCAGTAGCACAGTCATTGTATGAGATCCATTCTCCAATACGAGCCTTTACGGTTTTGTTTGTAGCGTCTAGTAGGATGGAATTTAATTAATGTACTAATAATTTTGACTATTTGAATAAGTATTTGTATTTAGACACTATTATAATATTACTGGATTTTCTATAAAATGTTTTGGTTATCGTAAGGGAAAAACCTATCGTGTTTATGCGTGATGCAGTCTGTAACAACCCGCATATTTATCGATTTTTATATTTAAATATTTTATCGTTAATCGGATTTTGGTCCGAAACTACTTTTTGCAAACGGTCAAATTAGGACTCGAGACCACTTCCATTGAGTTCGAAACGTCGTTTGCAATCTTCTAAGTATAAACATTGATATGTTTGGGGTTAGTGGAATTTCACCACTTTTTCACTCGAGCCTTTGGTTTGGACTTTTAGCCCATTAGGCCCAAGTTCCACCCCCCTTCTTCTTCATTGCTTCATTTCATTTCCTAACACTAAAGCTTCAACAAAAATGGTGAATGGAATGAGAAATTAAAACTCCAAAGTCTTTGTTTTATTGCAACTCCAACATTCAACTCCAAATTCAAGAAGAAGACATCGGATTCAAGCTTGTGGTTGCTCCTCCATTTGCCTTCAAGCTTTGTTCTTCATTTTCATTGGGTTTTGGAGCAAAGGTGAGATTTTTATCTCACAAATCTAGTCTATAACTATATTGGACTGTTGGGAATGATTCCCTATCACTTTTGCATGCACATATGCATTTGGTTTGGATTGGATTGGCGAAAAACTCCAATTTTTAGCGTTTTGGTGAATTTTCTGCACTTAGGTCGTTCTGGCCATTTTCGTGTGTTCGGAGTTAGGTCGCTCGCGACCTAACCCTTAGGTCGTTCGCGTGTTAGCGCGCTAGGTCGCACTGCCTTGAATTTTCACTTCGGAGTTAGGTCGTTTCACGTTAGGTCGTATGGGGTTTAGGTCGTAGGTCGTTTCTGGCCTTAAATCCCCTCTGCAGCGTTAGGTCGCTCAGCCTTTCCTTGTTAGGTCGTCACCACTTAGGTCGCGACAAATGTTAGTACGTTAGGGCCTTAGGTCGTAGGCCTTAGCTCACATTTGAGCTTAGGTCGTAGGTCGCCAGCTCGTAGCTCGTATTTGAGCTTAGGTCGTATGGCGCTTAGGTCGTAGGTCGCATCACCCTTAAGTCGTTCGACCTGATGCCTCTCTTAGGTCGCGCATCCCTTTAGGTCGCTAGGTCTTAAGTCGCGCATCGCCTTAAGTCACTCGACCTGCTCTCACCTTAGGTCGCGCCATCTTTTAGGTCGCGTACCATACTTTAGCCCGTTGTCCCTTAGGTCGCTTGCACCTTAGGTCGGCCTCGTTAGCTCGCAGATCCTCTAGGTCGCGTGGCCTTTAGACCGTAGGTCGTTAGGTCGTAAGACCTTAGGTCGCCTGACCACTTAGGTCGCTTGACCTATTCAAATGTTAGGTCGCGAGTTCCTTAAGTCGCTCGTCTCTCTTAGGTCGCTCGCTTCGGCTAACTCGCGAACACCACTAGGTCGTTTGACCCTTTAGACCCTTAGGTCGTGAGCAGTTAGGTCGTCAGACCTAGGTTGCCTTTTCCCCTTAGGTCGTTGGACCGATAGGTCGCTTCACCTGTGCTCACGTTAGGTCGTTCGACCCATTCATCTTTTGGTCGTTCCACTTGCCTATCTCGTAGGTCGCATTCCACCTAGGTCGCGTGAACCTATAGGTCGTTGGACCCTTAACTTTTAGGTCGTTAGACCTCATTTTGTCTTCACTAGGTCATACCGTTTTGGACGGGGCGCTGCCCCCTGGACCCCCGCGACCTGACCGGGCAGGTCGAACCCCGTAAGCGGTGGCGTTGCCCCCGCACCCCCACCTTGGGGGGTTGCCACCCCCCCTGGACCCCCCCTCCGTAGGGGATCTTATCTGAAAAATATTCAACAGAACTTGCTGAGCTGATTTCCTTGGATTTTTATCACATCTTCGAATGTGACCTTTGTGATTGATTGTTTCTACAATCGCTTATGTGATTTGTCACTTTAAAATATAAAGGTTTCAAAACTAGTAGTAAATATCAAAACTCTTTCAACAAAATGATTTCAACTCTATTTTTAATAACAAAGCTCTTTTCTTAAACCGTTTTCCAATCTATTAGTATATACAAGCCTTTACCTCACTCGGATGAGAAATCTAATTAAACGACTTAGTAAAACAAGTGGTATGAAACGCTTGCGTTCACTTCGTCGGTTAATTCTTGGACTTGTTCGATTGAACCTCTTGTGACAATTTTATTAGTGAAGATTTACAGTTTGTTCGTAAATATTTAAGTTAAGAAAGTGGTTATGGGACATGAAGCTAAACTTCTATATTTACTAGCTTAGTGTAATTGACACTTCTCGTTGATCTTGATGATCGCTTTATGAATTAGACTAGTAATTGCGCGATGTCTCTTTCATTGCAAGGTTAGACTAGACACCACTTGTGTGATTCCATTCACACATACCTTTCTGCTTTTTGGTTAGTCTTGACCTCAATCTGTGTGATTCCATTCACACATGTGGGGTAGCTCCCCATGGTCTTCGGACCGTCATGTGATAGGCCTCTTTCCCTTTTTATGATTTCTGGATTTCTTGTGTTGATTTCTGGAATTTATCTCTTTGACTTGTCATGAGTACAAGTTTAGGGTATGATGCCCTCTTTGGATCTTTGAGAAGATTCTTGTGATATTGATTTATCTCTTATCGGTTGATCTCCTGTTGATCATTATTTGCATACTTATAGTAGTATGTCAGTATGGATATTTTATGTTTATGCCATATCTTTTATTTTATATCATGTCATCTGATATTTATAGCTAGACTGATCCGTTTATTATTTTCTTATAAATAATACTCGGGTCAGGCCGAGATGTTACAGGTGCTACTGCTTGACTCCTCCCCCAGTGATTCACTACTCAGACTTTTGGCTACTTGTTTAGATTAGCAGCTTTTGTTGTTTACACTTGAGATATAGACTCATAGTTGTATTCTTTTGTATAGCACGCGTTGCTATTCTTTTGTATTATCGTGGATCTTTCTAGACCACTACTCTGATGTACACTTTTATGTGATATATATTCATATCTCTTTCCGCCTTTGTGATATGGATATCTGTGATTGATTCGCATATTATGCTTACTTCTATATTTGTTTTCGAAGATCATTTTATAGCCACCGTGTGATAAGAAATTACATGGATGGTCGCTCCTCAACAGCCTTATTCTCCGCGCTAGTTGACAGCACTACACCGTAGTGTTCTTGGCTAGCGTGGGTATAGAGGTGGGGCGTCACAACTTGGTATCAGAGCCAAACTTCGGAACAATGTAGAATAATCTAGCAAGGATCATGTCCTAAGTCTTTCTTAGGAGTTGTGCCTTAGGATTTAATTCGAGTCTTCGTACCGATTCATCCTATTTCCTTTATGATTCCTTGTTTTACCTATCAAGATTGCTTGATATTCATTTTGTGAATAACCTTCTTCTTCTTCCTTCTTTCTTTCTTAAGGAAGAGAAATGGTTAGTTCTAGCAGTCCTAGCGCTGGTCAATCCAGTAGCCCTTCTCTGGATGGCGCATTCATGTCTGCCCAACAACTTTTGGATCTTGTAAAGAATCAAGAGTTTATCTATGCTTTGAGTAAGAATACCACAAAGATCTTACCTTTGAAACTAGAAGTTCCTTTCGACCAGCTTGTAGATATCACTCTACAAGAGGAAGAGGCTGATAGAGGAATTGATAGTGATATTGGGATTTCCAAGAAGAGGCGTATTAAATTCAAAAGCCCTCATCCCGATAAGAAGGTGAAGCAACCTATTTTTGGAGCCAAGACTCCAATCCTTAATTGTGGAAAATGCTACAACTGTGGTTCTAGGGACCACTATGCGAAGGAGTGTCCGGAACCACTCCTTTGTCGTTACTGCAAAGATTCCAGTCATCATATTTCTGTCTGCCCCATACTTCTAAGTAAGAAGAAGGTGGGACCAGAAACTTCGGTAGCCAAGCCATCAACCTCTAGTCGTAAACGATGCTACAATTGTGGTTCCTCAGACCATTATGTAACTAAGTGCCCGGAACCCCTCTATTGCCGCTATTGCAAGGGCTCGGGCCATTATTTGTCTACATGTCCCACACGACCTAGTAAGAGAGAAGGAAAGCTAAAAGCTTCTAACGAAACTTCTCTGGGTCAAGGTATTCCTTATTTAATCCTTGATTTCATTTATTTGCGATTATCCGATTCGAGTTCTTTTTGATATGGGTTTCCCTCATCATTTTTATTTATCAGAAGAACTTGTTGATTCTCTTTATTTTTATATTTTGGGCTTGATGACTTCTTTGAGGATTGTGAATCCGAATCAGAGGATTCGCAACACTCAATTTGCTTATTATTGATGTCGAAATTATTACATGTGATTTTTCTTTCCGAACCGATTTGCGTATTGTGCATTGCTTAGGTTTCGGAATTGATTTGCGTGAAAGGATTGGCTTAATCACTTTGAAGCCCATATCCAATTGTTCCGAATGGACAATTCCTTTTTCGACATTTTCAATCTGTTAAGCATATTCATATTTTTCCTTTGTGATTTCGATTTCAAATCGATGGCATCATTTTATTCTTTAAGCTCACATGTTGAATAAAGAGATATCTCTCTCATTCATATCGGTTGAGAATTCTCCGATATTTTTGAGTTTGTCTTAGGATCGTTACCTAAGCAACCTTTTAAGTGGTGTTAAGGTCTTTCTAGTTTGACCTTGCCACCGAATTTCAATCACTACGAGTTGCGGAAGTTAGCCTTCCACATACCGCATTCCGCACTCATTATGATTTATATGAATGACATATTGTGTCATTCAGTTTATCCAGTTTATTTCATCCATTTTATAAATCAAGTATTCTATGGATATCTCAATAATTCCAATCTTGTATTTATTAATTTTGGATGAAAATAGAAATTTAAAATTTTACAAATCTTTTAAGAAGATATTTTAAATTCCTATAAAAAGGTAATTTTGTGTTGTATTGCCCATTTAGTGTTTTAAGATTTCTGGTCGATGCACTTGATCAACGCTATCGATAGGGATTTCCTAAACGCTTTGATGAGACAATCAGACACAATAAATTGACTTGTAAAATATAAATTTTTCTATAAAGGTAATTGTGATTTTTAAAGTTTTAGCTTTTTGGGAAAGAGGACAAAATTCCTTCTTTTCAATATTCTTATTCTTGTGATTCCCGAAGAGAACGTGCAATCACTTTTGCTTCTAAATCTTTGAGGCCGATCGAGACTAGGAATGCCACTTATGATCTGGTACTCGCGGCTATTGATTTTGCTTTCAATATTTGGCATCATCATCTTTGGTGGAGAAATTTGTTCTCTACCTCGATTATAAATCATTGGGATACCTATTTTCTCATAAGAAACTTAATTTGTGTCAACCATGTTGGCTTGAATTTCTTGCATCTTATGATCTTGATATTCTTTATACTCCCAGAAGGGAAATCGTGTTGCCAATGCACTTAGTTGTAAGCAATAATCAGTTGTTTATAGGATGATATCCGAATGGAACGATCTCGAGACTCTATACACTTGTGAGATTCGAGATCGCAAAAATCTGAATTATGTGCATCCCTGGTTTTATGTAGTCTAGAGGCTCCTCCTTCTTTTTAGACTGCGTTCTTGAAGCTCAAAGGGTTATATCCCGAATTGGCTCTTCGCATCCAGGGTCGTGGGGATGAAATTAATATCGAAAGTTTGAAAGACTTCAAAAAAAAAAAAATTGATTTTCGTGGCGGCGTTTGAAAGTTTGGTAGACTTATCGTACCAAATATTTGTGATCTTCGTCATTATATTTTTGAAGATTCACATCGTTCTAATATTACCGTTCATCCCAGTAGTAGTAAAATGTACGCGGATATGAAGCGACTTTATTATCGGGAGTGAATGAAATCTGTTATCGCTAACTTTGTTAAGTGTTGCATGACTTGCCAACTTGTCATGGCCGAACACCAAAAGCCTGATGGGTTATTGCAACCTTAAGGAATTCCAATTTGGATGTGGGACCAAATCTCCATGGATTTTATAGATGTCTTTCCCCATTCCCGTTCGGGTCATGATAACTTATGGGTTATAGTAGATAGACTTACTAAATCCATCCATTTTATTCCCCGTTCGGATTAACCGAACCGTTCCTCTTTTGGCCCAAACTCTTTGTTAAAGGAGATGTTAAATTACATGGAGTTCCTACTTCTATCGATAGCGATAGTGATCCATTGTTTACTAGTGGATTTTTGGAAGTGTCTTCAAAAAGCTTTAGAAACGAAGCTTAATTTAAGCACCGCTTATTACCCCAGTCCGATGGACAAGTAGAGCGTGTGAACCAAACTCTGGAAGACCTTCTTCGTGTTGTGTGCTTGATTTTTGTGGAAGTTGGGAAAATCATATTTGTCTTGTTGAATTTTCCTATAATCATAGCTTCCAATCTAGTATTGGTATGGCATTCTTCGAGGCACTCTAGGGAATGCTATGCCAATCTCCTTCTTGTTGGCTTAAGGTCGGTGAGAAGCTGGTTTTAGGTCCAGAATTTTACTCGTGTTTCACCTATGATAGGTGTTGTACGTTCCCGTTGATAGGGAAAGATTAGCGCCTCAATATATTGGGCCATTCCCTATCACCGTACGTATAGATTCCATGGCTTGTCGCCTTGCATTACTGGCTCAGTTTTCTGCTATGCACGACATGTTTCACGTTTCTCAATTACGGAAATGCCTTCGGGATTCCGATTCCATTCTTGAGCCTGCTGTTGTGGAAGAAATTGAAGTTTCGCCGAATTTAACTTATGAGCAGCATCCTATTCGAATTATTGCTTCGGAGGGTAAACAACTTCGAAATAAAGATGTTCCGCTTGTGAGGGTTCAATGGTCCACAAATCCTAAGGATTGCTCTTAGGAATCCAGAGAATTCATCGAGCGAACACATCCGGACTTGCTTACTCCTGCTCTTTGAGGTGAACTTCTAATATCAAATTTCTTTAGTATTAATATGCTTTTATGGTTGTTGCTTCTTATTTCCACCTTATATATTGTGAGGACGCAATTTCTTTAAGGAGGGGAGTCTGTAACAACCCGCATATTTATCGATTTTTATATTTAAATATTTTATTTAAATATTTTATCGTTAATCAGATTTTGGTCCGAAGCTACTTTTTGCAAACGGTCAAATTAGGACTCGAGACCACTTCCATTGAGTTCGAAACGTCGTTTGCAATCTTCTAAGTATAAACATTGATATGTTTGGGGTTAGTGGAATTTCACCACTTTTTCACTCGAGCCTTTGGTTTGGACTTTTAGCCCATTAGGCCCAAGTTCCACCCCCTTCTTCTTCATTGCTTCATTTCATTTCCTAACACTAAAGCTTCAACAAAAATGGTGAATGGAATGAGAAATTAAAACTCCAAAGTCTTTGTTTTATTGCAACTCCAACATTCAACTCCAAATTCAAGAAGAAGACATCGGATTCAAGCTTGTGGTTGCTCCTCCATTTGCCTTCAAGCTTTGTTCTTCATTTTCATTGGGTTTTGGAGCAAAGGTGAGATTTTTATCTCACAAATCTAGTCTATAACTATATTGGACTGTTGGGAATGATTCCCTATCACTTTTGCATGCACATTTGCATTTGGTTTGGATTGGATTGGCGAAAAACTCCAATTTTTAGCGTTTTGGTGAATTTTCTGCACTTAGGTCGTTCTGGCCATTTTCGTGTGTTCGGAGTTAGGTCGCTCGCGACCTAACCCTTAGGTCGTTCGCGTGTTAGCGCGCTAGGTCGCACTATCTTGAATTTTCACTTCGGAGTTAGGTCGTTTCACGTTAGGTCGTATGGGGTTTAGGTCGTAGGTCGTTTCTGGCCTTAAATCCCCTCTGCAGCGTTAGGTCGCTCAGCCTTTCCTTGTTAGGTCGTCACCACTTAGGTCGCGACAAATGTTAGTACGTTAGGGCCTTAGGTCGTAGGCCTTAGCTCGCATTTGAGCTTAGGTCGTAGGTCGCCAGCTCGTAGCTCGTATTTGAGCTTAGGTCGTATGGCGCTTAGGTCGTAGGTCGCATCACCCTTAAGTCGTTCGACCTGATGCCTCTCTTAGGTCGCGCATCCCTTTAGGTCGCTAGGTCTTAGGTCGCGCATCGCCTTAAGTCGCTCGACCTGCTCTCACCTTAGGTCGCGCCATCTTTTAGGTCGCGTACCATACTTTAGCCCGTTGTCCCTTAGGTCGCTTGCACCTTAGGTCGGCCTCGTTAGCTCGCAGATCCTCTAGGTCGCGTGGCCTTTAGACCGTAGGTCGTTAGGTCGTAAGACCTTAGGTCGCCTGACCACTTAGGTCGCTTGACCTATTCAAATGTTAGGTCGCGAGTTCCTTAAGTCGCTCGTCTCTCTTAGGTCGCTCGCTTCGGCTAACTCGCGAACACCACTAGGTCGTTTGACCCTTTAGACCCTTAGGTCGTGAGCAGTTAGGTCGTTAGACCTAGGTTGCCTTTTCCCCTTAGGTCGTTGGACCGATAGGTCGCTTCACCTGTGCTCACGTTAGGTCGTTCGACCCATTCATCTTTAGGTCGTTCCACTTGCCTATCTCGTAGGTCGCATTCCACCTAGGTCGCGTGAACCTATAGGTCGTTGGACCCTTAACTTTTAGGTCGTTAGACCTCATTTTGTCTTCACTAGGTCGTACCGTTTTGGACGGGGCGCTGCCCCCTGGACCCCCGCGACCTGACCGGGCAGGTCGAACCCCGTAAGCGGTGGCGTTGCCCCCGCACCCCCACCTTGGGGGGTTGCCACCCCCCCTGGACCCCCCCTCCATAGGGGATCTTATCTGAAAAATATTCAACAGAACTTGCTGAGCTGATTTCCTTGGATTTTTATCACATCTTCGAATGTGACCTTTGTGATTGATTGTTTCTACAATCGCTTCTGTGATTTGTCACTTTAAAATATAAAGGTTTCAAAACTAGTAGTAAATATCAAAACTCTTTCAACAAAATGATTTCAACTCTATTTTTAATAACAAAGCTCTTTTCTTAAACCGTTTTCCAATCTATTAGTATATACAAGCCTTTACCTCACTCGGATGAGAAATCTAATTAAACGACTTAGTAAAACAAGTGGTATGAAACGCTTGCGTTCACTTCGTCGGTTAATTCTTGGACTTGTTCGATTGAACCTCTTGTGACAATTTTATTAGTGAAGATTTACAGTTTGTTCGTAAATATTTAAGTTAAGCAAGTGGTTATGGGACATGAAGCTAAACTTCTATATTTACTAGCTTAGTGTAATTGACACTTCTCGTTGATCTTGATGATCGCTTTATGAATTAGACTAGCAATTGCGCGATGTCTCTTTCATTGCAAGGTTAGACTAGACACCACTTGTGTGATTCCATTCACACATACCTTTCTGCTTTTTGGTTAGTCTTGACCTCAATCTGTGTGATTCCATTCACACATGTGGGGTAGCTCCCCACGGTCTTCGGACCGTCATGTGATAGGCCTCTTTCCCTTTTTATGATTTCTGGATTTCTTGTGTTGATTTCTGGAATTTATCTCTTTGACTTGTCATGAGTACAAGTTTAGGGTATGATGCCCTCTTTGGATCTTTGAGAAGATTCTTGTGATATTGATTTATCTCTTATCGGTTGATCTCCTGTTGATCATTATTTGCATACTTATAGTAGTATGTCAGTATGGATATTTTATGTTTATGCCATATCTTTTATTTTATATCATGTCATCTGATATTTATAGCTAGACTGATCCGTTTATTATTTTCTTATAAATAATACTCGGGTCAGGCCGAGATGTTACAGGTGCTACTGCTTGACTCCTCCCCCAGTGATTCACTACTCAGACTTTTGGCTACTTGTTTAGATTAGCAGCTTTTGTTGTTTACACTTGAGATATAGACTCATAGTTGTATTCTTTTGTATAGCACGCGTTGCTATTCTTTTGTATTATCGTGGATCTTTCTAGACCACTACTCTGATGTACACTTTTATGTGATATATATTCATATCTCTTTCCGCCTTTGTGATATGGATATCTGTGATTGATTCGCATATTATGCTTACTTCTATATTTGTTTCCGAAGATCATTTTATAGCCACCGTGTGATAAGAAATTACATGGATGGTCGCTCCTCAACAGCCTTATTCTCCGCGCTAGTTGACAGCACTACACCGTAGTGTTCTTGGCTAGCGTGGGTATAGAGGTGGGGCGTCACACAGTCTTACGAGATGCCTTTGTTTTTCAAAGAGTTTTGATAACTTTCATAATTCAAATTTAGTGTATTTTCTCATGTTGGTTTTTCAGACTGACTCAGGTGTTATTTTATTATAATACTCGGGTCAGACCAAATATTATAGATTTAGGATAGAATGCCATGGAGCTCAGGAGATGAGCTGGAGGAGTTCGGACGTATATCATGTACTTGGGTACTTCCGCTGTGTGAGTTATATATATTAGGGCAGGTTATTATAACTGTCCAGATTGATGTATCGATTGTTTTACTCTGATGATTGTAAGTATTAAACAGTTACGGATTCTTTTATATAAAAATTTGTTATTATATATTATATTTTGTTCTGTTGCGTTTGTGAGATTCTGTGTTGTTGTTCTATTTTCTTCTATCTCTTTCTTCTTCTTTACCCTAGTTATCTGCTCTTTCGTATAATTTGGGTAGAATAAGAGTAAATTATTATCAATTCAAAGGATACGGAACCTTGGGTCGCTACAAGTAGTGTAGACTTAAATAGTCAGACTTAAGGTGGATCTAGATCATGGTACGTTGGATCTAGTAGAATGGCACGGGAGCAAAGTCTCGATATGGTGCAGGCATCGTGTTGACGTATTGGAAGACGCATATATGAATGCGAGCCAAGGTGGAGATCTGTTGGAGTGTTTCGCATTGTGTGTAAGTAATGAGCACACATTGAAAAAAAAGAATAGTCACACATCGTGAAAAATAATGAAGTTGGAGTGACATATATATGAGTTTGGTCGCATGTGTTGGAACTGGGACAGCCCCCAGCGGCAGTTGTGGGTGTATTTCAATTTTTTTATCCTATTGGATCTTTATTAGGTCTATGAAGTCTAATTCATTTAGAACAATTCTAAATTTGTTTTAAATAAAATCATGCATTTTATTTAAGTTTAAGCATTTTGTAATGTAAAGTTAATTTGAATGATTTAGTTTATATATATACTTATGTCATATGCACATACATGAGTGTGTGTGTGCATGTGTAACATAATAATCCGTGAAGGGTATAACATGTCCGTATATAGATGTTGGGAGTCACATTGCAATAGATACGTTAGCTCATTTCGTATGTATTATATGTTGTCTAAATATGTGCATAAATCTACAATGCAAAGTATATTTATATAAATACATATACATATATTTAAAATATATTTTATAACTAAAAGTCTCAAAATTAAATATATTATATATATATAATAATTAAAATTATATATATACAAGGTTAAATAAAATGTGTATATATATATGAATAATTAATTACATTCAAATACTTAAAATATATATATGTATATATTAAAATTATTTCCAAATCAAAATTAGCATAACAAACATAAAATAATAATTTTATAATTTTGTCATTATTATATATATATATATATATAATAAATGGCTTTGATCATAATAATTAAAAATATTAGCAATAAATATTAGAAAATCGAATTTTAAAATTTACAAAAATTTAGGATTATAAAATGCAGGTTCAAAATTTTTTTCATGATTTTTTGAAATATAATATTATTTTTAATAAATAAAAGAAATGTTCAAGCGAAGTAATTTAATTACTAAAAATATTAAATATTAAAAAAAATTGAATTTTTTTTCCATGGGTTACTTCAGAGATGTAGTAATTTAAAAAAAATATAAAATCATATTTTCAATGCAATAATTATCTTAGATATAATAAACAATTCAAATAATCTATAAAAGATAATTTAAAATTATTTTTATATATAAAAAATTTAGTTTCGAATTTGAAAATTTATGTTATGTATAAATAGATGTAAGGAAAAATTATAGGCTGTTTATATAATATATGCATATATGTAATTACATGTTTAAAATATACATTAGTCTATATTTAAATCAATCTATGAATACACATAAAATAATTAGTTATGACAAAATTTAATTTTTTTACAGCAAATTAAATTTTTTTTATACATAAATTATAACACATAATAATTAAACCATGCACATAACCAAATTAATTTGTGACAACTACGTATACCTACGAAAATCTCACATAACCAGATACACAACATTAATATATAAACAGATTTGGGGTTAATCAATATTAAATCATAAAACATGATATGATTACTGTAATACATAAACAAAATACTAATTGATGATGCCTTTGAATCCACTTGAATCAATGAATTCCCTTATCTGGTTATGCTCAATCCATTAGATTGCAAGTCAGGAATCGTCGACCTTTTCTATCAAATAGTGCTTTTACTTAACTTAAATTGATTTGAGATTCTTAGAACTGATATAGGTATTAATTTCGGCCAGCAAACTTGATAATTATGGCAGCTAAAAGTTGTTTTTGATTAAGGTTTTAGAATACATATATATAGCCTTGTACAAGAGAGATATTAGGACAATCTCATTGCCTATTCTCTCTTAATCTTAGCCATCCATCTCTAGGTCTAATCCTAAGTTTTAGCCGCCCCCAATAACTTGTCAAAACCGAAATTTGCAGTCCTAATGATGGGCTTTAAACTCATTTAATCCCAAACCAAAATGCTATACAATTAAATCTAATTTAATCGCTTATCGATATCGTATATCGATTGGTACATTTATAACCATTACAAATATATAACGATTTTTATTTCTTAAACCATATTCAAATTTTTATATTTAGTATATTTCATAAATATTAATTAATTTAATTTATTTATAACAATTATAAACTAATTAAATCATTCGGTCATAAGGGAATCCATCATTCAGTTGTGTAACTTTTGGGTGTAAATTTGGTCAGCAATAAACACCGAACTATTCGAATGTTAACGTTCACACATCACTTAACAAGTGGTGTGACATTATGGACAAATTTATCGCTTATTCATTTTCAGTGAAATCTTATTTAATTTAATAAGCGTTACCTGTTAGTGACATATATATACACCAATTCTCTTCGTCAAAAACTGTATCACTTTGAATTTATGGAATTTGCTAATGGTCATAATTCCAATATTGTCCACATTCAACTCTATAGTCCAAACACAAAATCCTTGATTCAATAATAACAATTATTATTAACTGTACTACTCTGGCTAGAGATTTTGACTTCGGGTTGACTTGAGTTGACCATGATACTAACTCATATAACTGAAGTGACGAATCCTCTCTTGAATAGTGTCTTCCTTCCAATAATTCCACGCGACCTAACTATAATCACTTGATGGATGTCGTTCCATGATTTGACTATAATCAAAGCAGAGTTTTTCATATTAAAGGTTGATAGTATTCTCAAATCGAAAGATTTGTATAAATTAGTCACATCGATATTTTCTATTTGACCTTAGTCATATTAACCAACAGAAAACTATCGAGTGAGTCATTCCATAGTTTCCAATAACTATCAGTACATAACCCCTTGGTGCCCCCAGCAGTCATGGATAATACACTGTCCAACGTTTGAAGAGCGTTAAGTATTACAGTCTCAACGGATACATCGATATCCGGTCTCGATGCATCTTGACTAGGAACATTTAAAATGAAACATTTGTTTCATTGTGATAAATTACCCACGGTTACAACACTTTGTAACTACTATCACAAAACATACCATTTATGAATTTTCTATTAAATATATTTAAGGGGTTTTTAGGCTCAGGGAAAAAGTTAGAGAAAATTTTAGTCTCAGGGACAAGAAGTTTGATTTTTAGGTTGAAGGACAATTTTTAGTGTAATTCACAGAATGATAGTTGTAACTATCATTCTCAGTTTACACTATAATGTGTCCTTCAAACTAAAACGCAAACTTGTTGTCCCTGAGACTAAATTTTTTTGCAACTTCTTCCTTGTGCCTAATTACCTGTATATTTTAATTAAATTTATTAATTAATATAACCACATTATGTCAAGTATATAATAGAAAGAAAATACATTTATTTCGAAGAAGATTGGTTAACGAGTTAGATATATGTAACAAATTAAATAATTGTCCCTAGGGCATACCTCTATCTCTATCAATCTACCACTTGCACTTAGAGTCAATTATGAAATCTTATTCTCACTTCTCCAATCGGGTTTCTCAAAACCAATTAGGTAAGTCCCTTTGTGAATGGGTATGCTGTTATGTTTTAATTATCTACCCTGTCAATCAACTTTCTCCGATGGTGATAAACTGTTTTATCATATGGAACAATTCGGAGTATGTCTCTCGACTTCAAGTGAGCTCTAAGTTCTATTACGGACTATATTACGACATTGTTATCATATAACTACGTCATGAGATTCTCAATAGTTGGAATTGGCTCAATTATAAATTTGTGCACTTATATTTTTTTATATACATTGTTTTGATTACGACGCTATTCAAGACGATGTACCTAGCCTTTTTTCATTAAATCGGCCATGGTCTTTCAATTGGAGCATTTCCAACTTAAAGATTTGTTATTGACAATACTCAATATTACCTGTGAAAGTTTGAGTCTGAACATTCCTTTATAAGGAATTTATGTTTCTGTAAACAATTCTCTAGTATTTCATAAATACATGAGAACTTTAAACAACCAGTTAGTGATATCAATTTGGATTTGATATTTGTTACATGTATCAAATACATAAATATCGTACAAAACACAACATGTATGATAATTTCTTTTGCCAATGCAAAGGAAATCGATCTTACGTGTTCCATATTAAACATTTTAATAAGGTGTCTTTGCATATCATCTGGGACATTCCCAACATCTTTTATACTTACTGTAAAGACATCATTTATTAATCTAATGTTGAGTATTAAAACAACTAAAGCTGATTTTAACCCAAGTACATCGTTAAAATCAACAACGTGTTGTTTACTTATAGCTTAGAAATATCATTGTACCTTTTAACATTCTTTCTTATAAACACACGCTTCTTCTGCACTTTGATTGAAAATTAAAACTATTTGATACGTCTATCAAAATACTTATTCAATCTTGATTCTTATCAAATGATACTTTCGAATCATTTCTTGGATCATATCTAAAGACTCACAAACTCAATATCTCTCCCACCGACTTCGAGACATTTTGGCTATTATGTGTAAACAGTTTACTCAAAATCATTATTTAGAATTTTCTGTTTCAATACATACGTACCAAACAAAATTCATATCAAGTGGTAATTTTGTGAGTAAATCTGAATTAACTTGAGCACATTGAATACCAAATCTATTACACTAATTTCAATAGTTGAAATTTGCGATATTATTCTCATCAACGTTGCTTATTTAATTCCAACTGCATTAGTCTTGCTTATAAAGACATAATCACAGCCGATGGATCATATCCCTTAGGTTACGACTACCAAAATCATATTTTGACGGTGTACTTGGAATTCTTTTTGATTTGCGCATCATACCATATGATAGAGTCAACACTCTTAGTGGTTTAATAAAATAATCGAGGATTATATATTTTCGACATTAACAAGAAACTCATGGTTTCTCTTCAATGAGCAAGTATACTTATTAGACATCTAATGCAATGTGTTCGTTTAGGTTAGTCAATTTTGCTTCATCTCATCTAATCAGTTCTATTCTTGGATCGTATCCAAATCCTTTTTGCTACTAGTAATTTCTCAAGGAAATTCCTTTACAACGCAGTTGGTATTTCTTGAAATGTTTCTCAGCATAATAGATATGGAATTCATAAACATTTTTAAATTTCCTTCTTCATTAAACTAATTTGGTTTTAGTTTACAAAAGTTATTTTCGAAACATAAATATGTCATCAATGACAGTCTTTTCAAAATCCTTTCAGGAAGATTCATACAAAATCCTTCATGAACAATTATTACGTGCAATCTTTTGACTCAACCTACCAACTCCTTGGCCTAGGATATGTTGGAGTTTCTTATAAACTCTTATCTTGTGTGATTTTGTAAACCATTTATTTAGATGAAATAATATTAACCTTGCGTACCACTCTTAAGTACATGACCTTATAGAAAGAAACTAACTCAACTTCAATCACAATTAATCGCAGATTGTTCAACAAAGTTCGATAAGCCCTTATCGATGCATCATTATGCATCACATGGAGGAGTAACTTTTGAGATTGAATTTTATTCATTTTTGGCACATTCAGACCTTTTTCCAATATACTCACTCATTCGATCAAATCGAATCATTTCTATTGCATGTTATTTTATCTACTTAAGTTTTGTACTCTATGAGTTTACTATGATGCCCTACCTGAGACCCACATTAACAAAGAGTATTACTGGGTAATACTGTCTGCTAATAAGAGAATAGGGCTGGTTAGGAGTGACCATCTATAGCTTTGTCTTAAACATCTATTAAATAAGTCGATTAATGCTCTAAAAAAAAATTTCCCTTTCTTAAGTGGATCGACATATTTAATAAAAGCTTAATACAAAACTATAGTGGCTAACGGGTCTATCAGAACAAAATACAACAACAGAATGCATAACACATCACAGAATAGCAAACAATATACATATATACATATACACTAATACATCCCGGTACAATACAAAATGATACATCATAAGTGGTTCGAAGACCACACTATGTACAACGAGTCAAAAATATATACATATCAGAGTCAAACAAATGGCTACAAACTACATAAAAAGAGATAAGCAGGTATCCAAGAAGAAGCATCAAAGCAAAGTCCATAAGTAGGTATCTAACCTGAAACAACTCGGTCTGACCCGAGTGTAAAATACACGGGTCAGTCTAGCTAAACCAATCAGATTAGCAATAGACATATGAAGTATAAGGTTACGGGTAAGGTATCTTCTCGAATGAGAAGAAATAACTCAAAGTACATGTCATTACTTCAAGTGAAGTAGTTCACTAAGCATATATATATAGCCTCGAAAAAGATAAACTCAACAATAAAAGCAACTAAGCATAAGCATGCCTCGTACCATCGGCATAATCCCAACACCAACTATAACAGTTTCTATGAACCATATCTCCTAAATAGGAGATTCCTAAATTGTAAACTCAAAACTCGCCATAAATGGCAATCACCGATATATTCTCATGATAGAGAAGTCCCAAAACTCAAGGTACGCCAAAAATGGCAAACACAAATATCTCCAAAAAGGAGATTAGAAATCTCAAAATAAATGCCAAGTGTTGGCAACCCAAATCTCAAAGTATAGAACTCGACCAGGATTTCAAATTCCAAAGAAATCGCCGCATATAATGTCTCAAACGGCTCAAATGGACAATAATGTAAAAAGGCGATACACTTGGAAAATCACAAATCAATCAATGAAATCATCTCAAAAATATAGAACATGCTTATGGCCGAAGCCCGCCAAGTACCGTTTTCTCCAAAATAAGGCGCCACGTCTCTTAGACAAATGTCTCGAAGGACAACATCCCCAAGGGAAAATAAATACGTCTCTTAGACAAACATTTCGAAGGATAACATCCTAAAGGACAAATACGTCTTAAGGGACAAATGCGTCTCTTAGACAAACATCCCAAAGGACAAATGACCCAAAGGTCCAGTACTAGAAAATACGTCTCTTAGACAACTATGTCACAAACTCTCAGATAGGAATCTGAAAAGTATTAACAACGTGTCCCATACCACACGTTCTTATTAATCGGTTTACTAACTGCTAGACAACGCCACACTAGAAAGCAACAAAAATATTTGCCTCATTTCATCGGCAAATACGACCCAAAGGTCAAAACGATCAAACGGACAAGTCAGGAATTAACTGAAATAATAAATGCACGTATCCCATATCATATGTTTTTATGAGAAATGCGGATTACGGATCTTAAGGCTATGATTAACACTAGAGGAGGGTGAATAGTGTTAATAAAGAATTACTAAATCTTTTTAATTTATGTTAATTTAGACACAAAAGTATGCAATATACAAACACGGATTTGATCACAGAAACAATCACAGATGCAGAAATAAAATAAAAGCAGTAAAGGAAAGAACACACCAGATTTTATACTGGTTTGGAGTTACCCTACATCCAGTCCCGCAACACAAGTACAGATTTCCTTTCAAAAGCAATCGTACAATTACACCCTCGGTTTCAAGACTACGAGGTACACCCTCCAGAATTTCGATCCTCTGGATAGAGATACTTGATTTCCGGGCCACAAGTTTACCCAATTGATTTATCAAGGCTACAATCACACCTTTTCCCTTTTGATTGATTTCCAATGCTACAATCACACCTTTTCTCGCTTAATAGATTACAGAGAAGTCTATAACTCTGAATAGCACTGAGAATCTTGTAGAGATAGTGATAGAGAATCAAACTAGAAGTAATCGAGTATGATTCAATGTTGATTTCGACAGAGTAATGATAAGAATATGTATTAAGAAAAGAGGAAGAAGAAGAGGAGTGAAAACCAGAAAAAAAGTGATTAAAAATTCGTTGAAACTGACCCCCATTTATAGAAGAACAACAGCCATGTCCATTCATGAAGAGTTATGGCGAATAGACACTTCTTTTGAAATTTGAATTTTTGAATCAAACTGTCACCATGTCGACATGGTACCCATAGGCATGTCGACATCCCAAAGCTTTTTATGATGTTTTGAATTTCTTTGAAATAGCCTTTATCTTATATTAAAACTAATTTAAACTTTATAAATATACTTGACTATAGTGGAAATTCATAAGTAAATATAAAGAATATATCTATATAGAATTTAACCATAATTTTATATTTAAATCTAAGTATAAATATTTAAAAGTTAAATATATTATTTAGAAAGATAGTTTAAAATCAGGAGTAATTTAACTTTGAAAATAAAGATGTTTTTGAGGCCAAAATTATTTAAAATCAGGATCGAGGGTTTTGAATCTTTTAAAAGGAAAGTTTTGAAAACATTTTGAAAACATGATATAATTTTGAAAAATCATTTTGAATAAAAGTTAGCGGATATAAAATAATGTTCCACTAGATTTTTCGTAGGTTCCATCCTACTTAGGGTTCCATCCCTTCAACGGGCTCGAAGTGGATTCCATTCCACGAATAAATTGGATTTTAAGATGCCAGTGCTTTTCTACGAGTTTTAACAAAAATTCCTAATAATAAAAAAATACTTATCCTTGAAAACTTGAACTCTTGATAGTCTCGATACTCATGAGTCTTCTATCTTGATATTTTATCTTGATATCTTGAATCTCTATACTGTACAGTCTTCATTCTTAGCACCTGCATGGTTAAATCCTGCATATACATATATATATATATCTAAACTTATAATGTTAGTATTTATATTTTATAATCTATTCTAAGGTTGTTGTCATCAAAACCATCATCTCACGGACTAACAATCTCCCCTTTTTTGATGATGACAACCTTTGTTTATAAAATATTATTTCTATCCTAATAACTCCCCCTTAATTTATACCTAACTATCCTATTTTATATTTGTCCCCTTTTTTCATCAACAAAAACTTACTCCCCCTCATTCTTGGACTTCAGTACCTGCATTGATAAACTATATAACAGAATACATAGAATAGGAAATAATTATACTTCTAAGCATGATAACTAATTCAATGTATATGTGTGTGTGTATATATATATATATATATATATATATATATATGTTTTACACACCAATCTTCAAATCAATAAGAAATCAATCCACACAAAGTATCAATTCAAACCAAATCCATTCAAACAAATCAAACAAAGTAAATAAAAAAATCAAACGTTACATGGAACTTCCACCCATCCTTCTTCTCCAAAGATTGGGTCTGCCTTAATAGCATCCCAATTATCATTTCATTGTCATTGGTGAGAGAGACAGGAGGATGTTCTTCGTTATCATCCTTATGCAAAGAGGAGATCATCCATCGTATCGCATCGAAGTGCCTTTCTTGTTCCTTTGTCATCTGCATTTGACTTAATTCTAAATGACGCTGGTTTCGTAGAATGAATGAGAGAATATTCTTGAACGAATTAAGAGTTTCTTCAAGATTTTCGGATAAATTGTGAATAGGATTAGCCATAGTTGAATTTGTGAAAGAAATGGAGGATATAGATGATAAGAAATAAATTTCAACGAAGAATTCTGGAAGAAACATGTATATATAGGTGTAGAAATTCGTTTGAATCGAATGGACATGTGGTAGTTATTCAAATTTCAAATTCAAAATCAATTGCCATTTCTGACCAGTACATGTCGACATGGTCACATAGGGGATGTCGACATGGGTTAGTGAAATGTTATGACTAATTTTGATTTTGTGAATAATTGTGCGTATATATATATAATATACTAACATTTATTCTAGAGATAAGATAAGGTAGATAACAGAAAGGAAATTTCATTTCATTGCATACTACGATAATACAATGATTAAGCACACAACAAACTACATGAACATTCGAAATAAAGCAAACTAAAACAAATACAACAAGATACGAAAAGATAAAACTAGTTAGAGGTTGAAGATGATGAAGATAGTCCAAGTTTCTTGCTGACTTTGGAAAAGAACTTGTTCATCTTCGAAGAAATGTTATCCACCTTTTTACTAACGGATCGTTTTAGAATCCGTTGATTCTCCATAATTATCTTTTGGTTTTTGAGAAGGGTTTTGTTGGATGGATTGAAAGGATATTCAATGCTTTCCAAAGACGTTTCACCTTCTTCTTCTCCTTCAATTTCCATTTCATCCCCTTCTTCGTCTTCTTCAACTTCCTCTTCTTCCATTTCCTCATGAGCCAAACGCTCTTTCTTTTCGGTAAGTGTCTCATAAGGTTGAAAAACAAATGGAATTTTCATAACCGAAGTGTTGGAATGATTGAAAACTTTTCTAGAAACAAATTCTTCGCCTTTGAAATCTCCTCCAAAATAGTTAAAAATCCGAGTGTGATAAATTCCATGGTATAAAGTATTCTCACCCATTTCAAGACTTTTAGGACGAAGTTCATCCAAAATAACTTGCGCCCAATTTATGTCACAGTTTCCGAAAATAGCAAAAAGAGCTTTGCAAACTTTTGAAGTAGGATTGTTAAAATTTCCCTATCTTGGGGTCAAAGTATGTTGCAAAAGAAGATTAACAATTCTTGCTTTTGGTCGAAAATTTCTATTTTTAAAATCAAAATCATCATCTCTTTCGAAAATGTGATGAAATGTCTCACGATCATGTTCATCGATTTTAAAGTTAGAAATATCCATTCCCGAACTCTTGCAATTGAGAATAGTACCCAAAAGATCACAATTCAAAACAATTTGAGTGCCTTTGACAGTACTCCAAATTTCATCTTTATTTCCAACATAAAATCCGCGATTTAAATTCGCATAGAAAATTTTGACAAGATTAGGATAGCAAACAAAATCATTTTGAGAAGCATCAATAAGACTAAGAACACCATTGTTTGCAAAAAGAGAATCAATTTCATAAGAAGAAAAATCTTGAAAAATTGCAAATTTTCCGGGATGGACTTTGGCATAGTTAGCATAATTGATGTATGCTTTAATTGCCTCCGGATTATTGAATAATTTCTCTTTGATTTTTCTGGAAATTCTCATGGTTGAGGGGTTGCTTGAAGAAGCCATTAGAGTAGAGAGAAGAAAGCTTGAATTTATGAAGAGAGAGTTTGAATTTGAAAATGAAAGTGAAAAGATATGATAAAAGATAGTGAATAAATAGATTCTCAAAGGACATATTCTCTGGTCAAAAGGTATCTTTTCAGAGAATTGAATGAAGTGAAAAGGTGGAGGGAAATTCAAACATTTGAATTCAAATTTTGAAATTCAAATTCAGGTAGCCATGTCGACATCATGGTAGGGACCATGTCGACATGTGCTTTTGAATTTTCATGAGTTGATTTTTCCTAAGATTTCTAATGTATATATTATTATTATAAATGTCTATTACATATTTCTGAAATATTATTATACTTATAATATATTTCAGAAAGTATTAAAAATAATAAAAATAATAATAAAAATAATAAAAAATAGAAAATAAATTTTAAAATTCAAACAACACACCAAATCAAAAAACAATCAATCAAACAATTAAGCAACTAATTCTAAGCAATTAATTTCAACCAATTGTATTGTAAACGTGTACCTTTTTCTGAGTTCGTTTCTCTGAATTCGTCGGAGTCGTGAACAGCTGTGAAACACAAATTCGAATTATCCGTCTTCTGATCATCATAACTTGAGGACGAGTCTGAGTCATCTAGAGTAGCAGTAAATGCACGCTTCCGCTTCTTTGCTGGTTCATTGTTCATAGGAGGATTCTGCCTTTCTGGATACGGATAGTCTCTTTTGAAGTGGCCTGGTTTATCACAGTTGAAACACTTGTCATTATTTGGCACTATTCTCATTTCCAGAATTCTTATAGTTATTTCTCTTGAGATTATTCATCTTTCTGTATTTCAGGAATCTCCTAAAATTTCTGGTCATAAAGGCTATCTCTTCATCATTATCGCTGTTTGAGTCTGATTCATCGGTCAATGCATTGAATGCCATTGATTTCTTTTCAGATGCTTTACTTTCTCTTCTCCCGATCATTTGAACTTCATACGACATTAGGTTTCCAATTAATTCTTCTATCTTCAAAATACTGATGTCATTTGCCTCTTCGATCGCAAGTGTCTTTTGATCCCATTCTGGAGTTAGAGAATTCAAAAAATTTCTGACTTGATCTTCTTCATAAAATTCCTTTCCCAAAGATATTAGAGAATGCACAATATCCTGAAATCTACTATACATATCTGAAATAGACTCATTAACACTCATTTTAAATAATTGAAACTGATTTGTGAGCATGGAAATTTTGGTCTGTTTAACTTTGCTTGTTCCTTCGTGAGTAACTTGCAAAGTTTTCCAGATTTCATATACAGACTTACAAATTGACACTCTATTGAATTCATTTCTATCTAGTGAACAAAACAGAATATTCATTGCCTTAGAATTATTTTGTGCAACATTCTTTTGCTCAGCAGTCCACTGTGAAAAATCAATTATGGGTTCAGAATATTCAGTTTGTGTGATATTCCAAGTGTCTAATCCTATATATTGTAAATATATTTTCATCCTACATGCCCAATATGCATAGTTACTGCCATTAAAAAGTGGTGGTCTGACAGTAGACTGACCCTCTACAAATGAACTAGTGATAGGGATACTAGTGTTAATAACAGTACCAGTGTTGGTAGCCATTTTGAAAACTTTTCAAAAATCAGATTATGAAACTTTGAAAACCTCGCTCCGATACCAATTGTGAGAAATGCGGATTACGGATCCTAAGGCTAAGATTAACACTAGAGGGGGGGTGAATAGTGTTAATAAAGAATTACTAAATCTTTTTAATTTATGTTAATTTAGACACAAAAGTATGTAATATACATACATATATATGATCACAGAAACAATCACAGATGCAGAAATAAAATAAAAGCAGTAATGGAAAGAACACACCGGATTTTATACTGGTTCGGAGTTACCTTACATCCAGTCCCGCAACACAAGTACGGATTTCCTTTCAAAAGCAATCGTACAATTACACCCTCGGTTTCAAGGCTACGAGGTACACCCTTCAGAATTTCGATCCTCTGGGTAGAGATACTTGATTTCCGGGCCATAAGTTTACCCAATTGATTTACCAAGGCTACAATCACACCTTTTCCCTTTTGATTGATTTCCAAGGCTACAATCACACCTTTTCTCGCTTAATAGACTACAAAGAAGTCTATATCTCTGAATAGCACTGAGAATCTTATAGAGATAGTGATAGAGAATCAAACTAGAAGTAATCGAGTATGATTCAATGTTGATTTCGGCAGAGTAATGATAAGAATATGTATTAAGAAAAGAGGAAGAAGAAAAGGAGTGAAAACCAAAAAAAAGTGATTAAAAATTCGTTGAAACTGACCCCTATTTATAGAAGAACAACAGCCATGTCCACTCATGAAGAGTTATGGCGAATATACACTTCTTTTGAAATTTGAATTTTTGAATCAAACTGTCACCATGTCGACATGGTACCCATAAGCATGTCGACATCCCAAAGCTTTTTATGATGTTTTGAATTTCTTTGAAAATAACCTTTATCTTATATAAAAACTAATTTAAACTTTATAAATATACTTTACTATAATTGAAATTCATAAGTAAATATAAAGAATAATATATATATAGAATTTAACCATAATTTTATATTTAAATCTAAATATAAATATTTAAAAGTTAAATATATTATTTAGAAAGATAGTTTAAAATCAGGAGTAATTTGACTTTGAAAATAAAGATGTTTTTGAGGCTAAAATTATTTAAAATCAGGATCGAGGGTTTTGAATCTTTTAAAAGGAAAGTTTTGAAAACATTTTGAAAACAGGATATAATTTTGTAAAATCATTTTGAATAAAAGTTAGTGGATACAAAACAATGTTCCACTAGGTTTTTCGTAGGTTCCATCCCACTTAGGGTTCATTCCATTCCACGAATAAATTGGATTTTAAGATGCCAGTGTTTTTCTACGAGTTTTAACAAAAATTCCTAATAATAAAAAATACTTATCCTTGAAATCTTGAACTCTTGATAGTCTCGATACTCATGAGTCTTCTATCTTGATATTTTATCTTGATATCTTGAATCTCTATACTGTACAGTCTTCATTCTTAGTACCTGCATGGTCAAATCCTGCATATACATATATATCTAAACTTATAATGTTAGTATTTATATTTTATAATCTATTCTAAGGTTGTTGCCATCAAAACTATCATCTTACGGACTAACAGTTTTACCCAATCGTTTAATTCTCCTTCTCTTTCGTTCGAAAAGTGCAAGTATTTTATATACAGAAAATAAGTTGTTGAGAAAACAAGCTTATAAAACAATTTTCGAAATTAATTTTGAAAAAAAAAACTTTGAAATTCCCTTATAATAGAGATTACATAGTTTTTATATCTGGAAAATAATCTAAAAATATTATATAATAATTTTTTCAAAAGCCAATTTATTTCAAAAATTATTTAGAAAAACCCATGCTCGGAATTAAAGAAAAACATCGAAAAATTCTCAAAAACCGACACTCGAATTCATTTCAAAAACGATTCAATTTTACTCTCAAATTCCCCAAAATCTTGGCTAGCTTATTGATAGGCATCATAGCCTTCAAAACAACACAAATATGTCACCAAAGTCAAGTAGAAAAGTAGGCAAAACGAGTCAGAAATGCAGCAGAACAAAGGAGCAAAAGGGCCAGAATTCACAAACCATAGGTCGACCTATAGGTCGACCATACTCTCTCACATGGTGACCGTACAATCGACCTATGTGGTCATAGGGTCGACCTGGCTACGAATTTTGTGCAGGTGTGTTTCACTGCTTCAAACTGATTTTGCAGTGCGATTTTCACAAAGCAAACTAATGAATTTAGCTACCAAATTTTGCAAGCATATACTACAACATATGGACTACCAATAGAAGAAAATCCAGTAGCTTTTTATTGTCGGAATTGGAAGTTTTGGACATGCAAAGTAGTGACGCACAACAGATTATCACAGAGATAAAACTGAGTACAGGAAATAATATACAGAGGCAAAATTTGCATAGATTTTGGCATTTTGAAGCTTTGCTTCAGCCAGCAATTTGTGAGCAGCTAAATCACCTTGCAATTCAAGAGCAAAACCTGGATTTACAGCTGAAAGATGGAAGCTTGGAGCAAGAAATGGCTTCAAAGATCTATAAATTCTCAAAACAGAAACATGCAAGTAAATAAATAACAGTTACAGATAACCCATTCACAAAATAGAATTTTGATGAAATAATGTTGTTTTCGAAGTGATTACCTGTAGGATTGAAGGTTTAACTTGATAAAACAACATTTTTTTTGATTTATTTTGGAGATTTGGCTTAGATTTGAAAATGGAGATAGTTTCTTTCTTTCTTTCTGATTTTTGTTTACTGAAAAAGAAAGTATACATACAGGAGAAGAGAAACCTTCTTTTCTATTTTCAAGTTATGTGATAATAAGCTTTGACCCAAAGGAAAAGATTTAATTTTCCTAAGAAATTAATTTTATCACTAACAACAAATATACTTATGTAATTATCAAAACAACCTATTTCAACAAAATTTCTTCACACTAAAATTATGTAAACATACTTTCATGTTAAATAAAATATTTTACAACTAATACAAAGATAATTTAAGTTATAAAAATATTTTATTATCAAAAACTTTTATTTTTAAATAAATACACAATTTATACCAATATTCATATAAATCACCATTTTCAACACCAAAAATTACACAAAAAATAATTTTCTTGTGTAATAAAATATAACAAACCATTTTAACCTCAATTTATAACCAAAACTTATTTTTAAACATTTCCATCTTTCTAATCATAATATACAATATATTAAAACAAGTATTTATTTTAAAAATCAACAAAAGAAGCATTTGATAATAATTACTAGAATTATTGCATTTTCTCAAATAAAAATCATATTTCATTTATTATTAACTCAAACAACCAAAATGAAGTTTTTAAACTTTGTTTCCACATTTTATATTTAAAATACATTGTTTATTTCAAATAAACAATTTAAATCTCCAATTTATTTTTAATTCTCAATATTAAATTATAACCAGCGTTAAAATTAATATTTACAGGTAATCACGAAAACCAGGGTTGTTACAGACTCCCCCCTATAAAAATTGCGTCCTCGCATTTTCTAAAGAAGAGCTATGTTCAACACATCTATTTCATTAATCAAAAGAAATAGACAAGCTTGAGTTTAAATATTCTCACCGTCACTATGAGAAGATAGAAAACTAGGGTAGGATCGCTCGATAAATTCTTTGGTTTCCTTAGTGTAGTCCTGGGATTTGCATACCATTGAACTTTCACGAGCGGCACGTCCTTATTTCGAAGGCGTCTCACCTTCGAAGCAAGAGCACAGATAGGCTGCTACATAATGGATAGATCATATGAGATCTCAAGCTCTTGCAGATTAGGAGAATCGATAACAAAATCTGACTCTCGATGACATTTCCTAAGCCGAGAGATGCGTAACGCGTCATGAATGCCAGATAGATGAGCTTGAAGTGAAACTCTATATGCAATAGGGCCAATACGTTCAGTAATAGGAAACGGTCCTATAAAGCGAAGAGCCAATTTCCCAGTCTGCATTACCCGCTTCAAGGGAGATACACGAATATACATAAGATCACCAATAGAGAACTGGAGAGGCTTCCTACGGTTGTCCGCGTAGGATTTCTGATGGCTTTGTGCCTCTATCATTCTTTGATCGATAAGAACAATCTTCTTTGAAGCTTCACGAATAGAATCGGGGACTAAAATCAGTTTCTCCTTGGATTCCAACCAATAAGAAGGTGATCGACATGGCCTTTCGCATAGGGCTTTGAAAGGAGCCATACCGATACTAGACTGAAAGCTGTTATTGTACAAGAACTCTACAAGCGGTAAGTGGTCCTCCCAAATACCACCAAAATCCAGAATGTAAGCACGAAGAAGATCCTCAAAAATACAATGCACTCGTTCAGTATGTCAATCAGACTACAGATGATATGTTGTGCTGAAATTAAGCTTTGTTCCCAAAGCTTCCGAAAGACTCTGCTAGAAATGATTCAAGAGGCCGAAGAAGACCACTAGAGTGCTGATGCTCGACTTTGGTGAGTTGACAAGTCATGCAATTACTCACATAACTTGCCATATTACGCTTCATGCCTTCCTAATAATAAAGGTATCTTATATCAGAAAACATCTTGCTCCTGCTGGGATGAATAATATACTTAGAATGGTGACAATCATTAAGAATGTCCCGCCTAATATCAGAATCACAAGGAACGACTAATCGGTTCCTCTTACGAAGACAACCATGAGTATCAATGTTGAAATCCCTCAACTCCTCGTCATAGGATTCGGGCTTACATATCTAAATAAGATACATAAGATCCGGATCTTGCCGCTGAGCATCGGCAATACGATCCAGTAAGCCGGGTCGAGCTTCCAAACTGAATAATAAAATAGGAGAATCAGAAGCTGGAGCACGATCATGAATATCACAAAGAGATAGAGTCTCTAAAACATCACACTCGGCTAACATCAAGGAAACAATAGAGAGTGTTTTTGACTTAGCGCATCAACAACTCAGTTCCCCTTTCCAAGAGTGTACTTGATATCAAAATCATAAGAGGCGACGAACTCGAGCCAACGCTGTTGCTGCATATCAAACTCCTTCTGGGTGAACAGGTACTTCAATGATTTGTGATTGGTATAGAGAATGAGGTGCTCGCATAATAGATAATGACGCCGAATCTTCAAGGCAAAGATTATGGCGGCTAACTCTCAATTGTGGGTGGCATAGCGAACTTCATTCATTCGCAGTTACGTAGAAGCATAGGCAATTACCCGATCTCCCTGCATAAGCTTGGCATCAAGGCCACAATGACTGGCACCGGTGTAGATAACAAGATCATGATTCCCTTCAAGATCCACAAGGATAGGTGCATTATTGAGAAGCTCCTTTAGCTACTGAAATGAAGCTTCACACTTATCAGACCAAATAAATCGAATGCCTTTTCTATTAAGGTTAGTGAGAGGAAGCACGATGCGGGAAAAGTCCTTGATGAATCGATGGTAATAACCCGCCAATCCAAGGAAGCTACGAATCTCAAAAACATCTCAGGCCTCTTCCAGTTTTGAATAGCTTCGATCTTAGATGGATCGACTGTAATGCCCTTAGAAGATACAACGTGGCCTAAGAACTTTACCTTATTCTCCCAAAAGTGGCACTTTCGGAGAATTTGGCATTGAGTTGATGCTGACAAAGGGTACTCAAAACAATCCTCAAATAATGAGCACGATCGGCTTAGACTTAGAATAAACAAGGATGTCATGAATAAACATAAGGATGAACTTATCGAGATATTCCCTGAATACTCAATTCATAAGATCGACAAAGAAAGCAGGAGCGTTCGTCAAACCATACGGCATAACGAGCCACTTATAAGAACCGTAACGAGTGCGGGATTTGGTGAGAGGAATGCTGTTCTCCGCAACTCGTAACTGATGAAAACCAATGGCAAGGTCAAGTTGATAAAAGACATTAGCACCACTTAATTGATCGAACATATCGTCGATCCTAGGCAACAGATACTTATTCTTGATGGTTACCTCGTTAAGATTGCAATAGTCGATGCAAAGCCTAAGAGTACCATCAGACTTCTTCACAAAGACGACCATGGCACCCCACGGTGATGAACTAGACTGGATCAACTCCTTAGCTTTAAGCTCCAACAACTACTTCTTAAGTTCCTCATTTTCCTTTGTAGACATCCTTATGGGAGGATAATTAACTAGCTGCGCGTCTGGAATGAGATCAATGCTGAACTCAATTGCCCGTAAGGGTAGCAAACCCGAAATAGGCTCAAATACATCAGCGAAGTCATAAATAGCAGGAACACGAGATATGTCATCATCATTTCGTGAGTCGAGAGAAAACAAAGATGCTTCGGAATTATCATCGACATTCTGAAGACCAAGTGATAGATGCGCAGACAAATCAGGATGTCAAAGGTATAAAACTCTCTTAGAACAAATAATTTTGGCATCGTATCGCACTAGCCGGTCCATACCCAAAATCATATCAATGCCAAGAAAAGAAATAACATGCAGGTTCGCATGGAAAGAAAAGCCACACAAAACAATCTCAACATCATCACAAAGCACGCTAAGGGTTGAAGACCCCTCGATAGGACTCACAATCCTCAATGCAGTAACAAGGCAAGAAACATCCAAAGGAATAACATCAATGAGCTCCTTCGATATGAATGAATGCGATGCACCCGTATCGAAGGGAACTCGAATAGAACAATCATGAAACAAAATAGAACCTTCAAGGATAGAAGGATACATACCTCTGCGCTGAGAAGACCCTTAAGAAGCATCCACTACATTCAGCTTGCCAAACTGGGTATTATTCGGAGCAATAGGATAAGTAGAAACCCGTTGACCTTCCTTCTTGCAATAATGGCAAATCAGAGGCTTAGGACAGTCATGAATTAAATGATCGGAAGAGCCACACCTGAAACACCCCTTTTGAGTAGGTAGTGCTCCACGAGGCTGAGAGCTGGAACCAACAGAATTCTTCTTCTTGTTGTGAGGAAAGGACTTGGACTTATGGAAAGGAAACTTCTACTTATTGGGGTTCTTACAAACCTCAATCTCATCACTGCTGTCCCTCTCTTTCTCGATGGCTTCAAAGTGAAGCATCGAGTCAACTAACTCCTCAAAAGACAATTTGAGTTGGAGCATCAAAGACTTCTTCAGATACTTCTTCAAACTAGAAATAAACTTCAGATTCTTCTTATATGAGGTGCTGATATATTCGAGATCATATTTGGATAAGGCCTCGAATGGAGATACATAATCAGAAACGGAAGATTTCCCTTGCTTTAACTCGAGGGAGCGACAGGCTAATAAGGCTTACTCAGATTTGGGAACGAACTTGAGCTCAAATCATTCCCTAATATGGACCCAAATGAGAGCGGACTCATCATCTGGGTAATGAGAAGCTCGTACCAGTCAAGACCATGCTCTTGCAACATACTCGATGCTATAAGAACTCCATGGTGGTAAGAAAGATCCATGCGATAGAAGATGTGCTCGCATGTGCGAAGCAAAGCCTGGACCTCTAATGCGAACTTAGAGCCTTTGAATGGCTTGTCTTCGAGAAGGAAGAAATCACTACACATACGCACAAAAGTAGACTCACGCAGAGGAGATGATGGAGTAGGAGCTGGAGGCCGAGTGCTCCTGATAACTCCATGAACTGATCGACAGACATATAAACTTTGTTCGAATACGAGCCGCTGGACTGCCTAGCATCCGAGCGACGTCCTCTGCCTCTTCCAGCCATTGGCTGAAAGTTAAGATAAGATAAAGATTATTCATAGGGTAGATATCATTAATTCAATTATGGAATACTACAGAATAAAAATTGATTCCTAGATGTATTCCCAACTTATATCTACCCCAAAGGACGAAAAGGTTAAGGACACGATGATTAGGGAATTTTGTAACACTTATAACGCACTTGGATGTACCGTAATATATGTTCTATTCTGTTTTTATCATATTTTATTCTGGACCCAACTCTGATACCAAGTTGTGACGCTCCACCCCGAGACCCACATTAACAAAGAGTATTATTGGGTAATACTGTCTGCTAATGCGGAGAATAAGCTAGTTAGGAGCGACTATCTATAGCTTTGTCTTAAACATCTACTAATTACGTCGATTAATGCTCTAATTTTTTTCCCTTTCTCAAGTTGATCGACATATTCAATAAATGCTTAATACAAAACTATAGTGGCTAACGAATCTATCAGAATAAAATACAACAACAGAATGCACAACACATCACAGAACAACAAACAACAAATATATGTACATATACATTGATACATCCCGGTACAATACAAAATGATCCATCATGAGTGTAACAACCCAAAACTTAACCCGTAATAATTAGTTCATTAACTGACTAAATAATAAAATAACTTTGGGAAATTATCAAAATTGAGCCATAGGAATTGCACCATTGTATCCGTGGTAATTTTCTTGTCAATTTCGAAACATAGAACGTTAGAAATCGAGCTAATATGACCAAGTTATAAAATAAACAAAATAAAGAGAAACACACACACACACATATGTAAGTAGGTCGACCGACCAGTCGACTTAGGCACTAAGGCGGTCGACCGCTCAATCGACCCGCCTCTGTTATTTACGAACGAACGTTCTAGAGACTATTGGTGACGTGTTTCGCATTCTTCTGACCAATTCGGTCCATCTTTTTTTGCATCCTATGGCTCCTATTCAGCATATGACGTGGTTGCATCCTATTCAATCCCCGAATCCAAGGGTCCGAGATCTACTTCTATCCCTATATATAGACCTCTAAACCTAATACTTTTTCTCATTCTAGGTTTTCACTAATTGGGTTCACCTTTCTAGGAAGGACCCTAAACAGAATAATTTTTTCAAAGGAGAAAATCGTTGTAAATTAAATTATTTTACAACTCCAAGTGGATCCGGGAAGGCCAAAGGAAGAGCTTAGGACTGGAGGTGGGTGATTATAATTATTTTAAGATTTCTTTAAGTAATTTAAAATAATAGGGTTTCTAATAGTTATAGTTTTACTGCGATTTTGGAATAGCCTTTTCAGTAGTTAATTTACAATTTTTAGAATAATTTTCAGTATATTTTCTTTCAACTATTCTTTTCAGTAATTTTAGTTTATTTCTGTCAATTATAGCTTTTCTGTTTATTTATAGTATTTTAGTTTATTTACTGTTATTTATACGTTATTTACATCTTCTTTCTACACTTTGGATTTTCTTCTATTTTTAATTTTCTTTTATTCCTCTTCTTCTTCGTGTATGGATTAGAATAGGATTAATGCAATATGGATTAAATTGTAAGAAAACTAAAATAGTGGAATATAAAATGTAAATTTCAAAAACTGTAATATAAATGGAATTGGACTGAAACTACGCCTAATTATGACGTTAATTGGACCGGATCAAAAAAATTGGCCTAGTTATAACTTAGAATTATAACTAAAAAAAGTAAAAGATGAAAGAAGCTTATTTTCACACTTAGACCTTGGGTTAAGTAATAAGCATAATTATAACGTAGGTTATAATAAGAAAAAAGAATATAATAAGGCTTATTTCAAGACTTAGAATAAATTAATAAGCAAAGATAGTAGGGATAAATTGTAAAAGTTTATTTAAAATAATTTATCTAAGTTAATAAGCAAAGATGAAAGTAGGACCAGTACCAAATAGCATTCCCTATTAGAAAAAACGGTGGTACCACATTAGCCTGAAGTGAGACGAGGGCACACTTATGCTAAGAATGGTAGTAATTGGTCAAATAGAAGTCCAAATCATGGGGGATTTGGATAAGGGGCACAACTAGATATTATTTGGATGACAGCCCAGTACCAACAGCATTTCCCCTATTTTCTATGGACACACGGTGATCTCACATTGGTCTGAAGTGAGCTGAGGGACACGCTTATGCTGGAGTTTGAGGTAATAAGAAGACCCATTAGGTGGAGCAAAAGGTGGCAGTTAAGCATGCGACTTCCATTCGGGTGCTCAGTAATCGCTATGAGTTCCAAGCCCTTAGTATGGGTGCCTTTCATAAACAACATTGCCTTCTGTGTAGGGAGCTATATATGTCTGTATCCATAGTGGTTGCTCTATGCATCTTTCGTAGATACCATTGGCTGTTGTGTAGGGAGTTATATAACGTCTGGTCGGCAGTAAGGTCTATGGAGTAACAGGCTGATCAAAAAGGGTAGAATTAGGGTTACATCCTAATTATAGGATTAGGAATTCAGCCTAATCAAAGCAGAAATCAAGGACAAGTGCAAGTAATCAAAGTTAACCAATCTTATAAATTGAGCAATATTTAATCGTACTTATTTCCAGTTTATTCCTTTCCTATTTCTTTCGTTTTCATTATTTATGCTAGAACTATTGTAGAGTCAATTAATTTTATCTTGCTTAAAGACTCTAGTAATTACTATCATTCACCAGACTTTTAGTCTGGCCCACTCCTCTATTTTTCCCTTGCCCCCTATATTCAATCAAGGGAGAGGGCAGTAGATTGTAGTTGCTTGGCAGTTTCTTGGAGGAGTTTCTATTATGTATTTCTTTTATTTTCAGCTTTTGTTCTTTCTATGTACTGGTTTATTATGAGGGATATTATGTACTCTGATTTATGAGACTATGAGTTTTTGTTTTATGAGACATATAGCATTTTTAGACATGTATGTGGTATTTGGTATTTGACCTATTTATGAAGCAATTATGAAGTTTTGTTTTAATTTAGTTATTATTTTAAGTTTCCACTGTTTTTATATATTTTTTCTTATGATTCTTAGCCTATGTTAGCTTTAGTTATACCTACAACGCACCATGCCTTTTAATATATCCTTTTGGGTATATTAAGGGGAATGGGTGTTTCACTTGGTATCAGAGCTTAAGGTAACATGATTCCTAATTTTTTTTTAGTATTTTTCAAAATAACTTGTTTTAAAAGTATTTTTCAAAAAACAACTTTTAGAAATGATTTTTATATAAAAGAATTTTTTATAAAAATCCCCTCATAAGTCCAATTCAATCTCCCTTTAAATCTTTCCCAAACTATCCTTTTCTTTTCGTAGAATGGCTGATGCTCCGAACCCTCTTGAGGGCATTCCAGTCCCTGCCTAGTTTCGTAGGTACTTACAACCTACGAATCCAGAGGTTCACGGGCCTGCACCCAAGCCTGCACCAGTGGGTGGGGATCCCATCAACCCACCTACCGCCATCAATTTCTCTAAGCTTTGTAAAGATTTTGCGAGTTTGGGTTGGAAGACTTTTTCTGGCAAGGAGACTTTTGCAGAGGCTAAAGCTTGGCTTAGGGATACAGAGAGGATTTTTGGTCTTTTGGGATTGGATGGACAACATCGAGTTCAGCTAGCTGCTTGGCGGTTGAAGGAGGAGGCATTTTATTGGTGGGAGGTGATCGAGTTGGAGGGAAGGAATATTATTTAGGATGGATTGATAGATTCCAAGAGCGATTTGATTGGAAGTTTCTATCTCAGATGGAAGAGAGTGTTCAGTTGGAGAGGTTTATCAATTTGAAGCAGGGAGTCTATCTGTTAAGGAACATATCAATCAATTCAATAAGCTGTTGTGGTTTGGTATGGATTTAGTGAACACACAACATAAGATGAAGTTTGCGAAGGGATTGAATCAACCCCTTTAGGGACTATTACTAACTCATGTAGCGATGAGAGCTACTTATGAGTCTTTGGTTCAGATGGCACTTATGTCGGATACAGTCAAGGAGGGAGAGTCTAAAGAGGAGGTTAATTCAGAAGGTCCAAAGAAGAAGTGGTGGAAAAAGAAGAAGAAGAAGAAGAAGAAGAAAGGTGTTGATCATCAGGAGCAAATTAAGAAAGGAATAAAGTGGAATAGTTGTGGGAAGGTTGGACATATGGCCAAGAATTGCTGGAAGGAGAAGATGAAGGATAAGTGCTATACTTTTGGGTAGCCTGGTCATATGAGTAAGAGTTGTCCTCAAGGGGCAAGTGCACTAGTTGCGCAGATTCACGTGTTAGACACCACACCTTCCTGTAGGATTGCAGATAGAGGTGGGAAAGTCACAGTTGAAGCATTGATTTCTATATCTGATTTTTCCATTTGGACTTTATTTGATTCTGGAGCATCACTCTCTTTTATCTCTAGCTCTCTAGTAGATTGTTTGCACTTGGACATATCATTAGTAGTAGACCCCATTATTTTTTTAAACCCCATAGGAGGACAGGTACACTTATCTGTGGTTTGTAGGGGTTTGAAAATCTTTATCCCAAGCGTAGAATTTGACTGCGACGCCTAAGTTTTGGGATTCTCGGGGTATTGGATAATCTTAGGGATGGATTGGCTATCCACATATGGAGCTATCTTAGACTACGAGACAAGAGTCGTTAGACTTGGGATTTGCAGTGGTAGGACTCTAAAGGTATCTTGCAACTCACAAGGGTCGAGTTTTCTCTATTTCCTCGATTCATCATCATCAGAGTTGCATTCGGTTCTCGTCGTCAGAAATTTTGCAGACGTCTTTGAGGAAGTTAGGGGACTGGCCCCTAAGAGAGAGATTGACTTCAGGATTTATTTGACCAAGAATGCCAAGCCAGTAACATTACCTATGAGACACATAGCACCTAGGAAAAGGAAAGAATTGAGCAAGCAGATTCGTGAGCTTTTGGAGAAGGGATTCATAAGAAGGAGCATATCGGAGAGGGGAGCGCCAGTCGTCTTCGCCACTAAGGCGAATGGTTCACTTCGACTTTGCATGGATTATAGAGAATTAAATAACCTCACCAAGGAGAACCAATATCCACTCCCTAGGATTGATGAACTTTTTGACCAGTTGGTTGGTTCTTCGGTTTTCTCTCAGCTTGATTTTTCCATAGGATTCCATCAGCTTAGAGTCACTAATGACAGCATAGATAAGACTGCCTTTAAGACATCGGACAGATTCTTCATGTGGTTGGTTATGCCTTTTGGGCTAACCAATGCTCCAACCAATTTTGTTGATTTGATGAGCCGCGTCTTTAGGGATGTCCTAAATAAGTTTGTGGTGGTATTCGTGGATGATATCTTGGTATTTTCCAAGAATATAAAGGAGCATGCTGTTCATTTGGAAGAAGTTCTTTACACACTTCGTAGTCATCATTTGGGAGTTAAGTTTTCAAAGTGTCATTTTTGAAGAGAGGAAGTTCGTTTCTTGGGGAATGTAGTCTCGAAGGAAGGTTTGACCATTGACCCCGCCAAGGTTATTGTAGTGCAAGATTGGAAGGCCCCCAAAAACATTACCGAAGTTAGGAGCTTCCTAGGATTGGCTGGCTACTATAGGAAGTTTATTAGAGACTTTGCCAAGATTTCAGCACCACTCGCGTGCCTTACTAAGAAGATTAAAGCTTTCGTGTGGGATGTAGATTGTGAGGACTCCTTCACAAAGCTTAAGAGAGCCCTTACTAGTACACCAGTGTTAGTTTTACCCGATGGAGCTAAACCTTTCACTGTATACACTGATGTTGCGGAACGGGTCTAGGAGCGGTGTTGATGCAAGAAGGGAGGGTTGTGTGTTATGGTAGTAGGCAGTTGAGGACGCATGAGAAGAACTACCCTACCCACAATTTGGAGTTGGCTGCTATAGTTTTTGCACTTAAGGCTTGGAGGCATTACTTGCTTGGAGAAAGGTTTGAGCTTTTTACCGACCACAAGTCATTAAAGTACCTACTCTCGTAGAAGGACTTGAACTTTAGGCAATAGAGGTGGATGAAATTTTTAGCCTCGTATGATTTTGAGATAGCTTATACCCCTGGAAAGGGTAACATGGTTGCAGATGCATTAAGTAGAAAGAAAGCAACCCTTAGTCCTTTGTTCGTAGAGTTGAGGAGCTTGGAGTTTATTTCTACTTTGGATTTTAAGTCCTTTATGGACATTACTCCTGGATTTTTGGCGACATTAGAAGTGAGACATACCCTTGTGGATCAGATTGGCTCGAGGCAGCGGGAGGATTCGAAGCTCATGGACATTATGGATAGGATTTTCCGAGGAGATGTCTCGAGACATCTCCAACGCTATTCCATTGATAGTAGAGGGTGGCTTAGGAGAAATGGGAGGCTTTGTGTTCCGCACAAGTGACTTGTTGAAAGCAGTTTTGGAGGAGGCGCACCATTCCCATACGACTATTCATCCGAGTGGTAACAAAATGTATTGGGATATGTAGATGATGTTCTATTGGGGCAGCATGAAGAAGGACGTAGCGGAATTCGTAGCTAAGTTTCTCATATTCTAAAGGGTAAAAGCAGAGCATCAGAAGCTCGATGGATTACTTCATCCCTTAGATGTGCCGGAGTGGAAGTGGGATGGTATTTCTATGGATTTCATTGATGGTTTACCCCATTCTAGGAAGGAGAACACTATCATTTGGGTGATTGTTGATAGATTGACCAAGAGTGCCCACTTCATCCCAACTAAGATAAGCGTACAACTTTATATTTGGCATTCTTGTATATTCAAGAGATAGTCCATCTACACGGAGTTCCTTCTAGCATTGTTAGTGATAGAGATCCCCTTTTTCACTAGTGAGTTTTGGAGAAGCTTACAGAAGGCGTTAAGGACTCAACTTAGGTTGAGTACGACCTATCACCCCAGACAAATGGCCAAACAGAGATGGTAAATAAGGTGCTTGAGGATTTGCTGTGGATGTGCATTTTGGACTTGGAGGAACTTGGGAGGAGCATCTTCCCTTTTTTGAGTTTTTATATAATAATAGTTACCAAACGAGTATAGGAATGGCACCATTTAAGGCTTTATATGGGAGACCTTACAAGTCCCCATCATGTCGGGTAGAGTGTACGGAGAAGCTATTACTTGGACCCGATATGGTTAGGGAGACCTCTGAGAGGGTGGATTTGATTCAGCAAAGGATGAAGACGGCTCAAGACAGATAGAAGTTGTATGCGGACAAGTAGAGGAGAGACTTAGAGTTTGAGGTTGGAGACTTAGTTTTTATCAAAGTATCCCCACTTAGAAAGGTGGTAAGGTTCGGATCAAATAGAAAGTTAGCCCCTAGATTTGTTGGACCATTTCCTATCACAGAGAGAGTTGGGAAGATGGCTTAACGAGTAAGGCTACCTAATAAGCTCGCAGGAGTGCACAACGTTTTCCATGTTTCGCACTTGCAAAAGTGCTTACATGACTAGGCGGAGGTTGTAGAGCCTAGTCAATTAGAGGAGGTGGAGGTGGAAAGGGAAGCTTCTATTCAGCGTATCCCCTCGTAGATTGTTGGAAGAGACACCAAGCGACTAAGGAACAAGGAGGTCCCACTGGTGAAGGTGCAATGGGGATATGATGTTGCAGACGCTACTTGGGAAGCAGAAGAGAAGATTCATACTTCCTATCCTTATCTTTGTGATAATAAGTCTTAGAATTCCTTTTTCCATCATTATATTTGAATAGGTTCTTTCCTTTTTTTATCCTTTGGAAGGGTGGAACTTAGGATTTAACCTACGGATGGTAGGATTTGATGTAAACATGTTAATAAAACATGTTGTAATTGATGTATGCTAGTGGTTGCAAGTGTTTGCTAGTGGATGCTAATGAATGCATATAGTACACTAGGCACTATTATTCTTTAGGGATTGACCTAACTAGGACACTAAAGCATATGCATATGGATGTGTGCACATTTTTATTTTATTTCCATGGTTGCTATAAATGGATGTGTCATACGATTGTTGCATTTGGATGATGTTTGTAGCATGCATATAGAATTATTAGTTATCATTAGGAAATTTTTGCATTCATTTGGATACATGGCACAAACATGATTGTATAAAAGGATGTCAACTGAATCAGTGGACCGCCTAATCTTTTGCATTAGTTAGGGACATTTACACTACATTAATTGCATAGGTGTCGTAAAATTGCACTAGAAAAACTTAGGGACAATGGATGAATGGTTGATGATTGAGTAGTTGGTTGTAGAATTGGATGAGAACATTTAGTAGATTCTTTTATCCTGAGAGATTTCGGGGATGAAATCCCTAAAGGAGGGGAGAATGTAACAATCCAAAATTTAACCCGTAATAATTAATTCGTTAATTGACTAAATAATAAAATAACTTTGGGAAATTATTAGAAATGACCCACGAGAATTGCACCGTTATGTCCATGGTAATTTTCTGGTAAATTTGCATATATACAACGTCAGAAACCGAGCTAATATGACTAAGTTATAAGATAAACAAAATAAAGAATATATATATATATATATATATATATATATATATATATATAAGCAGGTCGAGCGGTCGATCGACCTGGGCACTAAGGCGGTCGACCTCCCGGTCGCCCCGCCTCTAATATTTATGAACGAATGAACGTTTATTCGTTTAAACATTCCAGAGCCTATTGATGACGTGTTTTGCATTCTTCTGACCAATTCGGTCCATCTATTTTTGCATCTGATGGCTCCTATTCAACCTATGACTTGGTTGCATCCTATTCAATCCCCAAATCCAACGGTCCGAGATTCACTTCTACCCCTATATATAGAACCCTAGACCTAACATTTTTTCTCATTCTAGGTCTTCTCTAGTTGGGTCCACCTTTCTAGGAAGGACCCTAAACGGAGTAATTTTTCCAAAGGAGAAAACCGTTATAAATTAAATTATTTTACATCTCCAAGTGGATTCAGGAAGACCAAAAGTAGAGCTTAGGATTGGAGGTGAGTGATTGTAATTATTTTAAGATTTCTTTAAGTAATTTAAAATAATAGTGTTTTCAATAGTTATAGTTTTACTACGATTATGGAATAGCCTTTTCAGTAGTTTATTTATGGCTTTTAGAATTATTTTCAGTCTATTTTCTTTCAGCCATTCTTTCAGCAATTTTAGTTTATTTCTGTTAAATATAGCTTTTCCGTTTATTTATAGTTTATTTATAGTATTTTAGTTTATTTACTGTTACTTATACGTTATTTACATCTTCTTTCTATGCTTTGGATTTTCTTCTATTTTCATTTTTCTTTTATTCCTCCTTCTTCGCGTATGGATTAGAATAGGATTAACGCGAATGTGGATTAAATTGTAAGAAAACAGAAATGATGGAATATAAGATGTAAATTTCGAAGACTGTAATATAAATGGAATTGGACTGAAGTTACGCCTAATTATGACGTTAATTGGACTGAATTAAAAAGATTGGCATAGTTATAACTTAGAATTATAACTAAAAAGAGTAACAGATGAAAGAAGCTTATTTTCACACTTAGACCTTGGTTTAAGTAATAAACATGATTATAACGTAGGTTATAATAAGAAAAAAGAACAGAATAAGGCTTCTTTCAAGACTTAGGATAAATTAATAAGCCAAGACAGTAGAGATATATTGTAAAGGTTTATTTAAAATAATTTATCTAAGTTAATAAGCAAAGATGAAAGTAGGATCTGTACCAAATATCATTCCCCATTAGACAAAATGATAGTCCCACATTAGCCTGAAGTAAGACAAGGACGCACTTATGATAAAAATGGTAGTAATTGGTCAAATAGAAGTCTAAATCATGGGGGATTTGGATAACGGGCGTAACTAGGTATTGTTTGGATAACGAGCCAGTACCAACGGCATTTCCCTTATTTTCTATGGACATATCGTGATCTCACATTAGCCTGAAGTGAGCTGAGGAGCATGCTTTTGCTGGAGTTTGAGGTAATAAGAAGACCAATAGGTGGAGCAAAAGGTAGCACGGGCATGGTGGCAGTTAAGCGTGCGACTTCCATTTGGGTGCTCAGTAATCACTATAAGTTCCAAGCGCTTGGTATGGGTGTCTTTCTTAGACACCATTACCTTCTGTATCGGGAGCTATATATGTCGTCCGGATCCACAGTGGTTGCTCTATGCATCTTTCATAGATACCATTGGCTGCTGTGTAGGAAGTTGTATAGCGTCTGGTCTGCAGTAAGGTCTATGGAGTAACAGGCCGATCAAAAAACATAGAATTAGGGTTACATCCTAATTACAGGATTAGGAATTCAGCCTAATCAAAGCAGAAACCAAGGGTAAATGCAAGCAATCAAAGTTAACCCATCTTATAAATTGAGCAGTATTTAATAGTACTTATTTCCAGTTTATTCCTTTCCTATTTCCTTTGTTATCATTATTTATGCTAGAACTGTTGTAGAGTCTATTACTTTTATCTTGCTTAAAGACTCTAGTATCATTCACCAAACTTTTAGTCTAACCCATTCCTCTATTTTCCCATTTTCCTATTTTCCCCTATAGGCAATCAAGGAAGAGGGCAGTAGATTGCAGTTGCGTGGCGAGTTCTTAGAGGAGTTCTCTACTATGTATTCGTTTTATTTACAGCTTTTGTTCTTTCTATGTACTGGCTTATTATGAGGGATATTATGTACTCTGATTTTTTAGACTATGAATTTTTGTTTCATGAGACATATTGGATCTTTAGACTTGTTTGTGGTATTTGGTATTTGACTTATTTATGAAGCAATTATAAAGTTTTGTTTTAATTAAGTTATTATTTTAAGTTTCCGTTGTTTTTATATATTTTGTCTTGTGAATCTTAGTCTCTGTTAGTTTAGTTATACTTACAAAACACCACGCCTTTTAATGTGTTCTTTTGGGTATATTAAGGGGTGTGGGTGTGTTTCAATAAGTGGTTCGAAGACCATACTATATACAATGAGTCAAAATATATACATACCAGAGTTAAACAAAAGGCTACAAACTACACCAAAAAAGATAAGCATGTATCCAAGTGGAAGCATCAAAGCAAAGTCCATAAGCAGATATCTAACCTGAAACAACTCGGTCTGACCCGAGTATAAAATACACAGGTCAGTCTAGCTAAAACATTCAGATTAGCAATAAATATATAAAGTATAAGGGTAAGGTATCTTCTCAAATGAGATGAAATAACTTAAAGTACATGACATTACTTCAAGTGAAGTAGTTCATTAAGCATATATATAGCCTTGAAAGAGATAAACTCAACAATAAAAGAAACTAAGCGTAAACATGCCTCATATCATCGGCATAATCCCAAAAACAACTATAACGGTTTCTATGAACCATATCTCCTAAATAGGAGAATCCCAAATCACAAAGTCAAAACTCTCCATAAATGGAAATCACCAATATATTCTCACAATAGAGAAGTCCCAAAACTCAAGATATGCCAAAAATGGAAAACAAAAATATCTGCAAAAAGGAGATTAAAAATCTCAAAATAAACGCCAAGAGTTAGCTACCCAAATCTTAAAATATAAAACTCGACCAGGAGTTCAAATTCCAAAGATGTAATCGCTGCATATAATGTCTCAAACGGCTCAAATGGCCAATAATGTAAAAAGGCGATACACTTGGGAAATCACAAATCAATCAATGAAATCGTCTAAAAAATATAACATGTGCTTATGGCCGAAGCCCGGCGAGTACCGTTCTCTTAAAATAAGGAGTCACATCTCTTAGACAAACGTCCCAAGGACAACATCCCGAAGGACAAATAAACACGTCTCTTAGACAAATATCCCGAAGGACACCATCCCAAATGACAAATACGTCTCAATGGACAAATACGTCTCTTAGACAAACAACCCAAAGGACAAATGACCCGAAGGTCCAGTACTGGCAAAGTCTCTTAGACAACACTGTCACAGACTCTCAGATAGTAATCCGAAAAGCTTTAATAGTGTGTACCATACCACACGTTCACACTAATTGGTTTACTAACGCTAGCCAATGCCACACCAGAAAGCAGTAAAAATATTTGCCTCATCTCATCGGCAAATACGACCCGAAGGTCAAAACAATCAAATAGACAAGTCAGGAGTTAACCGAAAAGATAAACGCACGTGTCCCATACCACATGTTTTACCCAATCGTTTAATTCTCCTTCTCATTTGCTCGAAAAGTGCAAAAACGTGTATTTTATATATTAGAAAACAAGCTTTTAAAACAATTTTGGAAATTGATTTTGGAAAACAAACTTTGAAATTCCTTTATTGTAGAGATTACATAGTTTTTATACCTTGAAAATAAGTTAAAAATATTATATAATAATTATTTCAACAGCCAATTTATTTTAAAAATTATTTTAAAATTATTTGGAAAAACCCGTGCTCGAAATCAAAGAAAAACATCAAAAAATTCTCAAAAACTGACACTCGAGTTCATTTCAAAAACGATTCAATTTGGCTCTCAAATTCCCTAAAAATCTTGGATAGCTTACTGATAAGCATCATAGACTTCAAAACAACACAAATATGTCACCAAGGTCAAGTAGAAAAGTAGGCAAAACGAGCCAGAAATGCAGCATAACAAAGAAACAAAAGGGCCTGAATTCACGACCATAGGACGGTCGACCTATGTGGTCATAGGGTCGACCCTTAGGTCGACCTAAGCTACGAATTTTGTTCGGGTGGATTTCACTACTTCGAACTGATTTTGCAGTGCAGTTTTCACATAGCAAACGAATAAATTTAGCAACCAAATTCTGCAAGCATATACTACAACATATGGAATACCGAAAGAAGAGACCGGGTATCATTTCGTTATCACAATTGGAAGTTATGGACATGCAAAGTAGTGACCTACAACAGACTATCACAGAGACAAAACCGAGTACAGGAAACAATATGCAGAGGCAAAATTTGCACAGATTTTGGCATTTTGAAGCTTTGCTTCAGCTAGCAGTTTATGTGTAGTTAAATCACCTTGCAATTGAAGAGCAAAACCCAGATTTACATCTGAAAGATGGAAGCTTGGAGCAAGAAATGGCTTCAAAGACCTGTAAATTCTCAAAACAGAATCATACAAGCAAAGAAATAACAATTACAGACAACCCATTCACAAAATGGAATTATGATGAAATAATGTTGTTTTGGAAGTGATTACCCATAGAATTGAAGCTTTAATTTGATAAAACAGGAAATTGTTTGATTTAGTTTGGTGATTTCGCTTAGATTTGAAAATGGAGATAGTTTCTTTCTTCCTTTCCGACTTTTGTTTACTAAAGAAGATAATATACGTACAGGAGAAGAGAGACCTTCTTTTCTCTTTTCAGGTTATGTGATAATGGGATTTCACCTAAAAGAAAAGATTTAATTTGCCTAAGAAATTAATTTTATCACTAAAACACAGATATACTTATGTAATTATCAAAACAACCTATTTCAACAAAATTTCTTCACATTAAAATTATGTAAACATACTTTCATGTTAAATAAAATATTTTACAAATAATGAAAAGATAAGTTAAGTTATAAAAATATTTTATTATCAAAAACTCTTATTTTTAAATAAATACACAATTTATACCAATATTCACACATATCACCATTTTCAACACCAAAAGTTACACAAAAATAATTTTCTTGTGTAATAAAATATAAAAAACAATTAACCTAAATTTATAACTAAAACTTATTTTTAAACAAAATTCCATCTTTTTAATTATAATATACAATATATTAAAATAAGTATTTCTTTTAAAATCAATAAAAGAAGCATTTGGCAATAATTACTAGAATTATTGCATTTTCTCAAATAAAAATCATATTTCATTCATTATTAACTCAAACAACCTAAATAAAGTTTCTAAAACTTTATTTCCACATTTTACATTTAAAATCGATGTTTATTTCAAATAAACAATTTAGATCTCTAATTTATTTTTAATTCTCAATATTAAATTATAATCACCGTTATAATTTAATATTTACAGGTAATCACCAAAACCAGGGTTGTTACATTTACCATAGACATACTACATGTGTATCAAATAAACATGTCCATGTTGACGATAATTCATCGGTGAATATGACGAAGTACAAGGAATCATTTTGGTATTTATAGAATTATGATTGCATACATCTATATTTATCAATTCGAAGAGTTCATCAACTTTTATGATACTTCCACTGAATGGGTGCATAGCCATTAATTGTTTGAGATATAATTAACCTGTATCATATGATTCATAATCATATAGTAAAATATTTCTCAAAACTATGGCTTAATCTATAATTCCAAACATCTGTAAAGAATATTAGACACATATGTATTTTTTGTTGCATCACTTTTACTATGAAAACAAATTCCATAATATAGTTCCATTTCATAATGAATATCCATAATGCTCATATTGAAGTATAGTTATATCTATTTTTCAGTCAATATCAAAAATAAACATTATTTCACAAATAATGTTCAGTACATTTCACGAAAACAATTTTCGTCATTTGATGCAATCATTAGGTGCTATATGGAATGCTCCCACTATTTCTGCCATTACTATAATAGCATACTAAATTTAGAGATCCACCATTCGCTTAATATTGTTAATATTGTTTACTTATTTCATGTGCTACAACTAGTTTACAATGGAGTGTTTTTTGATCAAATATCTTGAACTCTAATAAATAATTGTTATAGAAAGTAATTTTCTATATGAAAATACATTTCAAAATAAAATTCATATTTCATATTCCAATATTAAGTATCGATTAGTATTACAATTCTTGTTTCCAATATTTCTCTATGAAGCAGAAGTGACTATTCATTCTCTTCATTTCATTTTTACCTTAAATTATATCTATTCTTATACATTCGTTCTTCTTTCAAATGGTCAAAGTATTCAAAATAAAACCTTACTACAATATCATAACAAACCTTTTACAAAACCGCATTCGATCATTCTTGACATTTAAGACATCAAATATGTTGCACTTTATGTAAACTGATCAAGATGACATTTCAATGATCGAGTTCTTAGATGTATCTCGTAGTTTATGGTCTTGTGTTACATTAACAGAATATGATCCTTTTGAAATCATTCAAGTTAAATACATGATCTTAAAATACTGTTTATTAGCTTACTTCGAATGAACTAACTTTATCAAAATATTGTACCCTACAAACTATGATTGTTCACTATATAACATTTATATGTGAAAGTATATGGACCAAGTATCCATAGTCTTGAATTTCATTTAGAGTTCAAAAACTCATGAAACGCAATATACGGCCCAAGCTAATAGACATATAAGTGACCAACTTACGAATGTATTAAGTAGGTGGAATTAAGCACTTGCATGGGTATAGATATATAACATGCAATTAGAATTATTAGTAAGTATATATTATATTTCTATTTGTCAACTTTCAATTCAGTTCATTTACATATGTTAATTGATAAACATTTTATAAATCATATTAAATGCACAAATTTATCATTGTAGATAATTATAACATTATTTAGCATATTTTCTTACAATATTAGAAAGGTTAAATGTTACCATTTCATTTTTCTAATAAAGCTCCCACTAGTCTTTTATGATTCTCCAAACCGTAGGACGAAACACAGAAGTCTTTCGACTTTACTAGTGGGTGTTAGGACTCGTCTGTCTTAGTATTCAGACCTCGAGTTTGCTCAACAAATCATAGCCCCACAAACGATATGTGAGAAATGTGGATTACGATAAGGCTGGAATAACACTAGAGGAGGGATAGTGTTTTATGGATTTTCTAAATCTTTTTGAAACTTATGTAATTTAATCACCAACAAATGCAATTCATGAACATAGATACAATCATAGAATCAGACACAAATGAAAATACTAAATAAAAGCAGTAAAGGAAAGAAAACACCAGGATTTTATACTGGTTCGGAGTTACCCTACATCCAGTCCCATACAATCGTACATATTTCATATCAAAATAATCTCCCAGATTACACCCTCGATTTCAAGGCTACGAGGTACACCCTCCTGTATTCAAGTCTGGGACAAACACCCTTGATTTATCCAAGCTATAAGATCACAAAATTGATTTCCGGGGCTATAATCACTCCCAGTTGGTTTCAAGGCTCAACCACACCTTTTACTCAACAGTTTGATTTACAAAATATTCTATAACTCTGAATAGCATTGAGATCTTATGGAGAGAGCAGCAGAGAATCAAACAAGAGATAATCAAGTTTGATTTGCTTGGTATTTCGGCAAGTATAGTTTAGGATTCTTTAGAATAAATGTGGAAGATGAAGAGAAGAGAAAATAAATGAAATTTGGTAAAAAATTCGTTTAGAACTTATTGGTATTTATAGCAGATCAACAACCATATCTATTTGTTAAAGGGATACGACGAACAGACACTTCTTTTCAAAATTGAAATTTGAAAATAACGGATACCATGTCGACATGAGGGGTTGAGGGATGTCGATATGCTCAAGGAAAAATTGATGTTTTGATTTTCTTATTAAAACTGGTTTCTATAATTTGTCAAAACAATTTCTAAACTTTGTAAATATATTTGAATATAGTTTAAACATATAAAAGAGTTTAGAAAGTAAATTTTAATATATATAATCTTAATCTATAAAGTGATTCAAAATCTGAGTATATAAATATTTTAAAGTAAATATTTAAAACTAAGGATGATTAAAAATCAAGGACAATTTTGAAATCAAAATATTAAAAATGATAAAAATAGTTTTGAGGCTAAAATATTTAAAACCAAGAGAGATGTCTTTTTGAAAAGAAAGTTTTGAAAACATTTTAAAAAAACAAGAGATATATTTTTGAAAAACATTTTTATAAAATTAGTGGGTATCAAAATAGGACCACTATACATTCCATTAGATATTGTCGTAGGTTCCATCCCACTAGGGTTCCATCCCTTAAAACTAATAACTCTCCCTTAATCTAAGTCTAACTACTCTAACTACTCTATTTTATATTTCTCTCCCTTTGTCATCAACAAATAACTTATCCTAAACTAATATAACTCCCCATTGTAACGACCCAGAATTTTTAAAAATTAAAATATGAATATTTAATTAATTTTAAATATTAAGAAGTGAATTTATGAGTCGAATAAATTTTTATTTGAATTATTGGATTTAATTGAATAATTAAATCGATAATTTAATACGTTAAATTATGGAAATAATTGAAAATTGAGTTAAATATGATTGAAAATGATTTGTAAAATTTTATTTTATCATATGGGAGTTAGAACGATATTTTAGAACTTTTAAAATCGAATTAAAAGTTAATTTGTGAAAATTGAATATTTTAATATAAAAATCGACTAGTGAAAATAGTCAATTTTTGAACAGTCTCAGAATTGAACGAAACTAGTTCCATTGGATCCGTAATAGTTAGTTATTACCGGATTTCAAATTTCGTGTCAATCGGAGTTATCGTTTGATCGTGGCAGCTCGAAACGCATCGATTTATTTTTAATTTAAATTTGGCGAGTCAAAATAGCCATTTTTCAAAAAGTCTCGGATTTCGACGAAACCAGTTTCATCAGATCCGTAATGTGATATTATTGTAAGGTTTCAAATTTCAAGTCAATTGGATTTACCGTTTGTCCTGTACAAATTAAAAACGCCTAGAAATCGACTTAAATCGGTTTAATTCAAATTGAGCGTTTACAGCCATAACTCGCACATACGTCCGAATTAGCTTCCGAAACCTGTTCCATTGTGTCCGGAACGCGGGGTAAACCCTAGAAACGCTGGTTACGGTGCGTAAATCGGAGTTCGGAATTTCCGGGATGAATAGTGTCGCTCGTTCCTTATAAATAGCCCTACCCCTTCACAAAAATAAAAAAAAATAAAATAAAAAAAGAAATGAAACCCTAGCCGCCTCCACCAGAATCAAAGGCCGAAATCTTACAGTCTTCTTCCTCTATAATCTCTCAATCTACAAACATTCACGCGAAATCACCAACTAAGAAGTTGTAGAGGGGAGTGTGTTCTTCAGATCCATACGGGTGTGATCGTTTTTAGAGACTCGAGGAGGGAGAAAAAGGGGCCGACAGGGGGGAGCTGCGCACGCTTTTCGAGGCGCTGGGGGGGTGCGCGCGTGGCCGGTCTTGGGCCGATGGTGTGTGGTGGAAGGGGCTACGACGTGATGCTAGTTGATCGAATTATCATGCGTCGAGGAGGCTCGAATTTGGAGCCCTAGTTTCGAGCATGGTTGGGTTCATACGCGGCTGAAGAACGAGAGGGAGAAGAGATGCAAACGTACGGTGTTGATGAGGGGAGGCAAGGATCATGCGGCCCATGTTTAGTTTAGGTTTGAATATTAATATATGTTGTAAATATTAGTTTAAATCGAGTACAAACTTCATAAATTCATAACTTTTTCATACGAGGTCGAAAACACGCGAAACCAGTTGCGTTGGAATCGTATGGACGAGCACTACGCGATGGAGTTGGTATGGAGTCGTTTGGAGTTAGTGAGAATTTTGGGTAAAATTAAACGTCCGTTTAATTTTATTCGAAATAAATCGCTAAAACGGAATTTAAAACCAAGGTGAGAATTTCTCACTCAATCGAATCAGTTTCGATTTTATTTTAAATAGTTAGATTTAAAATATTTGAATGCATGTTTGAATGTTGATTAATATCTATTGATTGTTAAAATAGACATTATGCGCCGTTAGTAAGCGGATGTTATTTATTAAAAACATATACCGCGAATATTTCATAAACAGTGAAATTGGTATTATAAATAATATCAATATATATATATTGGCATATGTATATATTGCAGTTGATTGATTTCCCGTATTGTTTAGCGGATGAGACCCTATTACGCCGTTATTAAGCGGATAATATTTAATAAGAACATATACCGCGATAATTTCGTACTGGAGCGAAATTGGTATTGTGCTAATGTTTGTGGATGTAGGAAAACAGGTTGGAGGGATCCAACTGGATTCCTCAACAGTTTTATTTAATTTCAGATATTTTGATATTTGATTGATTTTCATATTGATATATGATATCGTTGTAGTCCTGATTGACTATTTGGTGTGTAGCATCATTGGACCCAGATTTTGGGATTTTAAAATGATTTTTAAAGTGATTTTTGAGAATATATAATATTTTGGAATTGATGCGTTTTAAATAAATAAACGTTATAATTTTTAATGTTATAAAAATTATGATTTTTGAGAAATATAGTTAAAAACTGATTTTTGAGAATATGATGCTAATGATTTTATAAAATAGTTAAATCGGAATTTTTGAATTTATTATGAAAAGTTGAAATATAGGATTTATAAAATTTAATTATTTTATGAATCAAAAGGAAGAAGTTTTTAAAGGAATTTAAAGACGTTTAAAAAGAATAATATAAATTGATTTATATTAAGAGATTTATAAATGGATATTTATAAATTGAGATATTGACATTATAAAACGAGTTTTTATAAGTGTTTGAATGAAGTGAAAATAATTTTTGTAAATGAATGGAATTTATAAAATTATAAATGGTGAAGTTATAAATGAAATTTATAAATAGTAAGATTTATAAATTTTGTGAAGCTATTAAAGAATATATTTGGATGAATAATTGAATCTTATAAGTTATAAGATTTATAACTATGAAGTTTAAAAGAACGATTTTGTAAAATAATCGTTTTATAAGTATTTAACTTATAATATGAACTTTTAGTTTATAATTGAGTTATAAACTGGAATAGGTTAATAAAAGAATTTATAAAAAGGAAGTTTTTATAAATAAATAGAAACGGAATTTATAAACGTTGTTTTATAAATTCGCAAATGACTTATTTTGATAAGTAAATTGTTGAAACCTATTAATGGAGTTATATTCACGTTTTTGAATAGTGAATAATCCTTTGAATTAAAATGTATAAAAGGATGAGATGTGTTAACGTAGTATATTCACGTTTTTGAACTGTGAATAATATGTTAAAGGAGATGTTTTGAATGAGATGTTTAAATTGAATTAAAACGATCTAACGATGTTTTAAAATATGTTGAGATTCAAAACCATAGATTTCAACATTAATTGTTGAAATAGACGTTTTCGAGAAATAGAAGGAAATAATGGACTATAACACTGTTGTTATAGTAAATGATTTCCGAAAGGAAATGTTTTGCATAGTATTGGGATTTATATATCTACTTTAATTTCGAATCCCTATACTAGTGATTTTGGGTTATCGTAACGATGTTTTACGTAACATTCGTTTTGGCCCAAATAAATATGTTTAAGAGAATGATTTCCTTAAAGAATGAAATATATACTTAATTTCGATTTAAGTATATTGAATATTTTCCAAGTGTTGAAAATAAATAAAATTTGTGAATTACTTATTAAATAAGTATGGAAATGTTTTCCAATATGAAGTGATATTTAGAATTAATCTTTTTGAAGATAAATTGAAAAGAAATATTGAAATGAATAATTGAAATCGAATATTCATTTATATTTTGGAATTATAAATTCATTATGGAATTTATAAATGAAAAGTGGAATTGGTTTAGAAAAATAAATATTGATTTATTTTTGAAGTATTGAAATTATATATCTTGTAAAGATATTTTGTGAAATAAATAATTTGGAAAATTATTTGGAAACTGGTGATGTGTGCATATCCATTGATAGTTCAATAACCGACTATCAATATTTCCCTTTGAATGGGTATTTGATGTGATTTGTTTGAATGTGAATGCTATACTTATTTTTAAATAAGCGCTCACAATTCGGGTTAACCGGGAAAGGACCATGGGGTCGTATAACCCATTCCGAATATGTGATACGTCGTTATGAATTGCATTGAAGATCGGTGTTGAAGACCCGGTATTTGCGAGAGCGATAGGATGACCTATCGATTGTCTCTGCACTGAGTTGCAACGGTATAGAGACTCCCTAAGTGATGGGAAATCCGATCAGGATTGTGAATATCCGGATTGCAAGGACTTCTTTGTAAGTGCCTTCGGTTTTGTTCGAGCCCGGAACAGACTTGTATGGATTGTGTGTCTGACATTACAAGTTGAGATATAAAGCCGATTTCTTTCAAAGATATTTCTGTTGGTGGCGAAGAATTTATTCTTTTAGCTTAACACCCTTCTCTGAGACGTACGAGCTCAGAGGTTATATAGTTGAAGTTATCAGCGATATATTCCCAATTTGGTAATGTGATATGCTGAGTGATGCTGTAAATGATCATTGTGTTGATTATTGTGATAGGATCGTTTATTTGATCGTCTATCTTGGTGATCATTGTGTTGATCATTTGTTGACCCAAAGCATGGCTTTTGTATAAAGTATGTTTTTGTGGACGTGACTTCGTCGAACCTCACACCCCGGAAATGGTCAAAACAGGAAAGATGCGGCAAGGTTATGAGGGGTAGCACCCTTTAGGGTATGTACATTTCCTTCTGGATAGAGGTGGTATCATGGTATGGAGCCCAGATATTTAACCTATGTGGTTACTACGAATTTATTACTTTGTGGTTGTTGCTTTTCGGGATCCCGTGAGAAAGGTCGTTTACGATCGGGGAATGGCGTGCTCGTGTCAGTAGTTACCCAGTTAGGGGTAACCCGGCCTTGTGTTGGCAGAGTTCCGGTTTGGTTCTCGGGGATGTCTTTCCAGAGGCATTCTCATGTGGCAATGGGAAGTTCCTTGGCCTGACCATTTGTTGGAAATCCAAAGAAACAATACGAGACTTGTACGGTTTTAGTTGTATAACCTGCTATGGAATGTGGCGGTAACCTGCTATTGAACATAGTTAGCTATAGTAGGCATACGATAATGGTCGTATGTTGGCTAAGATTTATATTCTACTTTCAAAATGAATTTCTTCTACACTATGCACTAGTAATAATATCAAATGTTATTTTAAATGCGTATCAAGCATCATTGACTATCATAAGGAGAAATCTCCTCCGATTCTGCGTTTGCATTGCGTGTGTGTGCGGGAGGCCTTATGGTAGTCTCATTTTTAAAAGCATTGCGAATTGATTTAAAAATATCTCTCTATTTTGATTTTAAAGATAAATAAACTGTTTTGAGTTCTCACACCAGTCACATGACTGACTTGGAGTTTATTGTTTTCCTTCCTAAACTCTGGGTGCCCACCAATTTCCACACGGGCAGTTAAGAGTTAAGGTTTATCAGGATATTCTGGATATTCTTGAGTTGCTGGAGGCAAGCTGGATGGCATGGCATATTACTTATATAGTATTTCTTTTTCCGCTGCACTATTTGTTGTTGTTGTACACTCTGATGATAAGATGTAATGAAATGTAATGTAATAACTGATATAGTTCTTTGTTTAAAGATTATTCATTTATTATTATATGTTGTTCCGCTGCGAATTGTGAGATTCTGATGTTGTTCTGTTGTTTTCTATTCCGTCCTATTTTCTTCTATTTTTCTTTTCCATTCTGTTTCTCTCTTCCTTCTATTTTAAAAGTTTTCTATTATCTTTCCTCTCTCTCTTCTAAATTTTCTGTTCTATGTTCTATCTTTCTTCTCTTCTATTTTAAAATTCTCTATTCCGTCTTCTTTTCTTCTGTTTTCTCTTCTCTCTAATTTCTATTTTCTATTTCCTTCTTCCCTATCTCTATTTTCTACCTTCTTTTCTACTTTTTCTTTTCTTAAAATCTTTTTAAAACCCCTAAGGGTTCGTATTTTCGTTCATCTTGAATTAAACAAAGGAGATTAGTGTCTATTCAAGGAGTACGGATTTACGGGTCTTTACATTTGGTATCAGAGCATATGGTTAAGCGACAACCATGGTTCTATTGGGTATTATTCATTAGAGATAGAGTCAGCAGTACTCTAGAATGAGTTTGAGTGTAATAATAGCTATGAGAGCGTATTTGTTAGTGAATATAAAATTGTTTTATATTGTGATGATTGGTTTGTTGAGTGGTATATAGATTCTGGTTAATACGAGTAATTAACGTTGTTGATAGGGATCTCTAAACACTTGAATAGAACAATTCGACACAGTATTGATTTTTAAATTGGGTAAATGAAATAATTTTACCTTGAGTATATTTTATATATAAAGAAATAATTTTCAGAATTATTAAAGTGTATATAAGTTGGTTGTTTGTTTGTTTGAATAATCCAAATAAAAGAATAATTGTATAAGTAAAAGAATTATAAGAATTAAATTATAATTAAAGTGATTTACAATTGTGAAATAAACTTATATATATAACAAGTGAAACTATATGAATGTTTATGAATATGAGTTGTAAAATAAAAGTGAATTTAAAGTTAAATGGAAATTACTTTAGAATTGAAATCTGAATTTATTTACAAATGTGAACTTAAGTTATATAAATAAAATTCAACTGTTGCAATTGAATGTGAATAAATTGATATGAAATAATGAATATAAGTGTTAATTCATTAAAATCAAATGTTATTGGAAGTTGAATAAATTGAATGAGAATGGATATAAGCAAAGGAATTTGGTTGTAATTATATATACATTGGTTGTTATATGATTGTTAGTTGATTGTATATAATTCATTAAGTATTAATGAAAGTAAATTAGTGAAATTTAAAGCTATGTAATTGAATTCAAATTAGAAGTAAATAAATTTGAATAGAATTGAATTTGAATTGGAAGTGAACCAACTTGAATATAAATTAGTGAATATAAACTAATTGAAAATGAATGTTAGTAAAGAACATCCACTGTATATGAATCAAATGTGATTTGATATTGAAACCTATTTCATTGAATATTAATGAGAATATGAATGAATATTTGTTGGTTATGGATGTTAGTTGGATGATAGTTGGTTGATGTTTGCATTTGTTGTTTAGTTGCATTTGCTATGTGACATATATAGTTGATATGTTACTATATGTTGTATATCGATACTATTTTCTACATGCATGTTCTCATGTTGTTTGTTGAGTGATTAGTAGGTGCGGATCGCGTTTGCTTCGCATTTGGAGCTCGCTTTTGCGCTATATTAGCCGTATATGCTTGCTAATAAAATATAAGGTACATATCTCGGATTAAATACAGTACTTTTACACTTTTTTCCCTTCGGGATGCCTCATTACTTGATGAGATGTATATTTGTGATATATATACTGTCATTTTTTTTTCGGATCGAGCCGCGCAAAGGAGACTATGGCGAATTTTTCCGAAAATTTAAGGCGTTAGAAATTTTTTGAGAAAATTGGAAAATTTTGAAAACTTAAACTTTGATTTGGAATTGAAAGTTTAACAATAGTAGTTATTTTAGAAAAGATAACTAAGTATGATTTTGAAAACTTAGTAAAGTTATTGTAAGAAGTTTAAACTATGGATTTTGGAAAATTAATGAATTCTATAACTTTCTTACTTGTTAATTTCGAGGACGAAATTCTTTTAAGTGGGGAAGATTGTAACGACCCAGAATTTTTAAAAATTAAAATATGAATATTTAATTAATTTTAAATATTAAGAAGTGAATTTATGAGTCGAATAAATTTTTATTTGAATTATTGGATTTAATTGAATAATTAAATCGATAATTTAATACGTTAAATTATGGAAATAATTGAAAATTGAGTTAAATATGATTGAAAATGATTTGTAAAATTTTATTTTATCATATGGGAGTTAGAACGATATTTTAGAACTTTTAAAATCGAATTAAAAGTTAATTTGTGAAAATTGAATATTTTAATATAAAAATCGACTAGTGAAAATAGTCAATTTTTGAACAGTCTCAGAATTGAACGAAACCAGTTCCATTGGATCCGTAATAGTTAGTTATTACCGGATTTCAAATTTCGTGTCAATCGGAGTTATCGTTTGATCGTGGCAGCTCGAAACGCATCGATTTATTTTTAATTTAAATTTAGCGAGTCAAAATAGCCATTTTTCAAAAAGTCTCGGATTTCGACGAAACCAGTTTCATCAGATCCGTAATGTGATATTATTGTAAGGTTTCAAATTTCAAGTTAATTGGATTTACCGTTTGTCCTGTACAAATTAAAACGCCTAGAAATCGACTTAAATCGGTTTAATTCAAATTGAGCGTTTACAGCCATAACTCGCACATACGTCCAAATTAGCTTCCGAAACCTGTTCCATTGTGTCCGGAACGCGGGGTAAACCCTAGAAACGCTGGTTACGGCGCGTAAATCGGAGTTCGGAATTTCCGGGATGAATAGTGTCGCTCGTTCCTTATAAATAGCCCTACCCCTTCACAAAAATAAAAAAAATAATAAAAAAAAAAAAATGAAACCCTAGCCGCCTCCACCAGAATCAAAGGCCGAAATCTTACAGTCTTCTTCCTCTATAATCTCTCAATCTACAAACATTCACGCGAAATCACCAACTAAAAAGTTGAAGAGGGGAGTGTGTTCTTCAGATCCATACGGGTGTGATCGTTTTTAGAGACTCGAGGAGGGAGAAAAAGGGGCCGACAGGGGGGGAGATGCGCACGCTTTTCGAGGCGCTGGGGGGGTGCGCGCGTGGCCGGTCTTGGGCCGATGGTGTGTGGTGGAAGGGGCTACGACGTGATGCTAGTTGATCGAATTATCATGCGTCGAGGAGGCTCGAATTTGGAGCCCTAGTTTCGAGCATGGTTGGGTTCATACGCGGCTGAAGAACGAGAGGGGGAGGAGATGCAAACGTACAGTGTTGATGAGGGGAGGCAAGGATCATGCGGCCCATGTTTAGTTTAGGTTTGAATATTAATATATGTTGTAAATATTAGTTTAAATCGAGTACAAACTTCATAAATTCATAACTTTTTCATACGAGGTCGAAAACGCGCGAAACCAGTTGCGTTGGAATCGTATGGACGAGCACTACGCGGTGGAGTTGGTTTGGAGTCGTTTGGAGTTAGTGAGAATTTTGGGTAAAATTAAACGTCCGTTTAATTTTATTCGAAATAAATCGCTAAAACGGAATTTAAAACCAAGGTGAGAATTTCTCACTCAATCGAATCAGTTTCGATTTTATTTTAAATAGTTAGATTTAAAATATTTGAATGCATGTTTGAATGTTGATTAATATCTATTGATTGTTAAAATAGACATTATGCGCCGTTAGTAAGCGGATGTTATTTATTAAAAACATATATCGCGAATATTTCATAAACAGTGAAATTGGTATTATAAATAATATCAATATATATATATATTGGCATATGTATATATTGCAGTTGATTGATTTCCCGTATTGTTTAGCGGATGAGACCCTATTACGCCGTTATTAAGCGGATAATATTTAATAAGAACATATACCGCGATAATTTTTTACTGGAGCGAAATTGGTATTGTGCTAATGTTTGTGGATGTAGGAAAACAGGTTGGAGGGATCCAACTGGATTCCTCAACAGTTTTTATTTAATTTCAGATATTTTGATATTTGATTGATTTTCATATTGATATATGATATCGTTGTAGTCGTGATTGACTATTTGGTGTGTAGCATCATTGGACCCAGATTTTGGGATTTTAAAATGATTTTTAAAGTGATTTTTGAGAATATATAATATTTTGGAATTGATCCGTTTTAAATAAATAAACGTTATAATTTTTAATGTTATAAAAATTATGATTTTTGAGAAATATAGTTAAAAACTGATTTTTGAGAATATGATGCCAATGATTTTATAAAATAGTTAAATCGGAATTTTTGAATTTATTATGAAAAGTTGAAATATAGGATTTATAAAATTTAATTATTTTATGAATCAAAAGGAAGAAGTTTTTAAAGGAATTTAAAGACGTTTAAAAAGAATAATATAAATTGATTTATATTAAGAGATTTATAAATGGATATTTATAAATTGAGATATTGACATTATAAAACGAGTTTTTATAAGTGTTTGAATGAAGTGAAAATAAATTTTGTAAATGAATGGAATTTATAAAATTATAAATGGTGAAGTTATAAATGAAATTTATAAATAGTAAGATTTATAAATTTTGTGAAGCTATTAAAGAATATATTTGGATGAATAATTGAATCTTATAAGTTATAAGATTTATAACTATGAAGTTTAAAAGAACGATTTTGTAAAATAATCGTTTTATAAGTATTTAACTTATAATATGAACTTTTAGTTTATAATTGAGTTATAAACTGGAATAGGTTAATAAAAGAATTTATAAAAAGGAAGTTTTTATAAATAAATAGAAACGGAATTTATAAACGTTGTTTTATAAATTCGCAAATGACTTATTTTGATAAGTAAATTGTTGAAACCTATTAATGGAGTTATATTCACGTTTTTGAATAGTGAATAATCCTTTGAATTAAAATGTATAAAAGGATGAGATGTGTTAACGTAGTATATTCACGTTTTTGAACTGTGAATAATATGTTAAAGGAGATGTTTTGAATGAGATGTTTAAATTGAATTAAAACGATCTAACGATGTTTTAAAATATGTTGAGATTCAAAACCATAGATTTCAACATTAATTGTTGAAATAGACGTTTTCGAGAAATAGAAGGAAATAATGGACTATAACACTGTTGTTATAGTAAATGATTTCCGAAAGGAAATGTTTTGCATAGTATTGGGATTTATATATCTACTTTAATTTCGAATCCCTATACTAGTGATTTTGGGTTATCGTAACGATGTTTTACGTAACATTCGTTTTGGCCCAAATAAATATGTTTAAGAGAATGATTTCCTTAAAGAATGAAATATATACTTAATTTCGATTTAAGTATATTGAATATTTTCCAAGTGTTGAAAATAAATAAAATTTGTGAATTACTTATTAAATAAGTATGGAAATGTTTTCCAATATGAAGTGATATTTAGAATTAATCTTTTTGAAGATAAATTGAAAAGAAATATTGAAATGAATAATTGAAATCGAATATTCATTTATATTTTGGAATTATAAATTCATTATGGAATTTATAAATGAAAAGTGGAATTGGTTTAGAAAAATAAATATTGATTTATTTTTGAAGTATTGAAATTATATATCTTGTAAAGATATTTTGTGAAATAAATAATTTGGAAAATTATTTGGAAACTGGTGATGTGTGCATATCCATTGATAGTTCAATAACCGACTATCAATATTTCCCTTTGAATGGGTATTTGATGTGATTTGTTTGAATGTGAATGCTATACTTATTTTTAAATAAGCGCTCACAATTCGGGTTAACCGGGAAAGGACCATGGGGTCGTATAACCCATTCCGAATATGTGATACGTCGTTATGAATTGCATTGAAGATCGGTGTTGAAGACCCGGTATTTGCGAGAGCGATAGGATGACCTATCGATTGTCTCTGCACTGAGTTGCAACGGTATAGAGACTCCCTAAGTGATGGGAAATCCGATCAGGATTGTGAATATCCGGATTGCAAGGACTTCTTTGTAAGTGCCTTCGGTTTTGTTCGAGCCCGGAACAGACTTGTATGGATTGTGTGTCTGACATTACAAGTTGAGATATAAAGCCGATTTCTTTCAAAGATATTTCTGTTGGTGGCGAAGAATTTATTCTTTTAGCTTAACACCCTTCTCTGAGACGTACGAGCTCAGAGGTTATATAGTTGAAGTTATCAGCGATATATTCCCAATTTGGTAATGTGATATGCTGAGTGATGCTGTAAATGATCATTGTGTTGATTATTGTGATAGGATCGTTTATTTGATCGTCTATCTTGGTGATCATTGTGTTGATCATTTGTTGACCCAAAGCATGGCTTTTGTATAAAGTATGTTTTTGTGGACGTGACTTCGTCGAACCTCACACCCCGGAAATGGTCAAAACAGGAAAGATGCGGCAAGGTTATGAGGGGTAGCACCCTTTAGGGTATGTACATTTCCTTCTGGATAGAGGTGGTATCATGGTATGGAGCCCAGATATTTAACCTATGTGGTTACTACGAATTTATTACTTTGTGGTTGTTGCTTTTCGGGATCCCGTGAGAAAGGTCGTTTACGATCGGGGAATGGCGTGCTCGTGTCAGTAGTTACCCAGTTAGGGGTAACCCGGCCTTGTGTTGGCAGAGTTCCGGTTTGGTTCTCGGGGATGTCTTTCCAGAGGCATTCTCATGTGGCAATGGGAAGTTCCTTGGCCTGACCATTTGTTGGAAATCCAAAGAAACAATACGAGACTTGTACGGTTTTAGTTGTATAACCTGCTATGGAATGTGGCGGTAACCTGCTATTGAACATAGTTAGCTATAGTAGGCATACGATAATGGTCGTATGTTGGCTAAGATTTATATTCTACTTTCAAAATGAATTTCTTCTACACTATGCACTAGTAATAATATCAAATGTTATTTTAAATGCGTATCAAGCATCATTGACTATCATAAGGAGAAATCTCCTCCGATTCTGCGTTTGCATTGCGTGTGTGTGCGGGAGGCCTTATGGTAGTCTCATTTTTAAAAGCATTGCGAATTGATTTAAAAATATCTCTCTATTTTGATTTTAAAGATAAATAAACTGTTTTGAGTTCTCACACCAGTCACATGACTGACTTGGAGTTTATTGTTTTCCTTCCTAAACTCTGGGTGCCCACCAATTTCCACACGGGCAGTTAAGAGTTAAGGTTTATCAGGATATTCTGGATATTCTTGAGTTGCTGGAGGCAAGCTGGATGGCATGGCATATTACTTATATAGTATTTCTTTTTCCGCTGCACTATTTGTTGTTGTTGTACACTCTGATGATAAGATGTAATGAAATGTAATGTAATAACTGATATAGTTCTTTGTTTAAAGATTATTCATTTATTATTATATGTTGTTCCGCTGCGAATTGTGAGATTCTGATGTTGTTCTGTTGTTTTCTATTCCGTCCTATTTTCTTCTATTTTTCTTTTCCATTCTGTTTCTCTCTTCCTTCTATTTTAAAAGTTTTCTATTATCTTTCCTCTCTCTCTTCTAAATTTTCTGTTCTATGTTCTATCTTTCTTCTCTTCTATTTTAAAATTCTCTATTCCGTCTTCTTTTCTTCTGTTTTCTCTTCTCTCTAATTTCTATTTTCTATTTCCTTCTTCCCTATCTCTATTTTCTACCTTCTTTTCTACTTTTTCTTTTCTTAAAATCTTTTTAAAACCCCTAAGGGTTCGTATTTTCGTTCATCTTGAATTAAACAAAGGAGATTAGTGTCTATTCAAGGAGTACGGATTTACGGGTCTTTACACCCATAGTCTTATACTGAAGTACCCTTGACTAATTATGATGGAGTATGTATATATATAAAATAACATGAGTTAATAATAAAGACATGACAAATATGAAAGTTTAAACCCAATAAATATGTACTATGTTTCATATAATGTTATACATCCATTCAAACCAAATCAATTCTAATCAAATTAAAGCAAATCAAATCAAATCAAATCAAATCACAAAATTCAAAAAACAAGCAATTCAAACCATAAGGAGATCAAATATTTCTAGGAACTTCAACCCATCCTTCTTCTCCAAAAATAGGATCATTTTTTAATAACTTCCCAATCTTCATTATCTTGAATCAAAGTTCCTGTAGGATTTTTATCGAGATCATTTTTGTTGAGGATAGAAATCATCCAACGGAGGGTATCGGAATGCTTCTCTTGTTTTTTTATCATTTGCATTTGACTTAGTTCTAAGTTCCTTTGATTGCGGAGAATAAAAGTAATTATATTCTTGAATGAATTGAGAGTTTCTTCAAGATTATCACTTAGAGTTTGAGAAGAGGAAGCCATTTTTTGATAAGTAGTGAAGAGATGCAAATAGAGATAAGTAGAAATGAAAAGATTACAAATTTCTGGAAGAAATAGGTGTTTAAATAGGCAGAAATTCATTTAGAATGAAGAGACACGAGTTAGTTATTTTAATTTCAAAATTTTAAAAAGTAACCAAATCTAACAGTTATATATCGACATAGGGGGGTTGAGGCATGCCGACATGGGTCTGTTAATTTATGTGTCTTATTTTTTTATGAATAAATATGTATACTTATGAACTTATACACTATATTAACACTTATTCCAAAGACACGATAAGGTTAAACAACACAAGATAGATGACTTTTATAAATAGATGAGCTGATACATAAGATACTACATAATATGATAAAAAGAACAATACAAGCTCACACAAACAAACTAATACATCACAACCTAGTTCTTAGAATGTGCTAGAGGATGAGAAGAATGATGATAAGCCAAGTTTCCGACCAACTTTAGCAAAGAATTTGTTTGTATTAGTGGACATTTTATCCAATTTCTTACTAACAGATCTTTTGAGAATCCGTTGATTTTCCACTATAATCTTTTGATTTTTGAGGAGAATTTTGTTGGAAGGATTGTTAGTATTGGTAGGATATTCAATACTTTCCAAGGCGGTTTCTTCATTATCTTCTTGAATTTCCATTTCCTCCCCTTCTTCTTCTTCTTCATCTTCTTCCTCCATATCTTCATGTTCCAATCTTTCATCCTTTTCGGCAAAGGATTTATATTATTGAAATATGAAAGGAATTTTCATGAGAGAAATGTTGGCATGATTAAACACGTTTCTTGAAACAAATTCTTCCCTTTTGTAATCAATGCCAAAATAATTAAAATCCGAGTGAGATAGATTCCATGATACAAGGTATTCTCACCCATTTCCAAGTTCTTAGGACGAAGTTCATCCATAATCACTTGCGTCCAATTAATGTCATAATGACCAAAGATAGGGAAAAGAACTTTACAAACTTTTAAAGTCGGGTCATTGAAATTTCCTGATCTAGGAGTGATAGTATGTTGCAAAAGAAGATTGACAACACGTGCTTTCGGACAAAAGTTACGATTTTTAAATTCAAAGTCGTCTCTTTCAAAAATGTGATGAAATGTCTCAGATCATGTTCATCAATATTAAACGTAGAAAGATCTATTTTCGAATTCTTGCAATTGAGAATCTTGCCTAAAATTTCACAATTTAAAACAATTTTAGTGCCTTTAACACTACTCCAAATTTCATCTTTGTTTCCTTCATAAAAACCGCGATTCAAATTCGCATAAAACATTTTAACAAGATTTGGGTAATAAACAAAATCATTTTGAGAATTGTCAAAAAGACTAAGGATATGATTCTCTTCAAGAAGAGTATTGATTTCATATGTAGAGAAATCGCTAATGATAGCAAACTTTCCCGTATGAACTTTTTCGAAATTAGCATAGCTTATATAAGCCTTGATTGCTTCCAGATCATTATAGAGATACTCATTAATGGTTTTAAATAGCCTCATTGTGGATGGAGTGCTTGAAGAAACCATTTTTGAAGAGGGCAGAAAGTTTGAAAGAGTGAAAGAGAGTTTGAATTTTAAAATGAAAGTGAAAAGGTTTGATAAGATAATGAAAATAAATAGATATTCGACAGACATGTTCTCTGGTCAAGATGTTCCTTTCCAGAACATTGGGTTTGGTGAAAAGGTGGAGGGAAATTCAAAGATTTGGATTCAAAATTTGAATTTCAAATTTCTGACAGGGATGTCGACATCATTGGTAGGGCCATGTCGACATGGGTCAAAGAATTCATGTGACTTATATTTTCCTATATACTTTAATATCTATATACATATATTAATGTCTATATTTTTTTGCAGTATTATCAAATATAATAATACTCTTTTAATAAAAAATATATTATAATATTAAAAATAAAAATAAAAAAATATAAATAAAAATTCAAACAACACATAATTTCAAAAACAATCAAACAATTTTGAGCAAACAATTTCAACCAACATATTTTAAACGCGCACCTTTTTCTAGACTCGTATCTCCGAGATCATCAGAATCATGAATAGCCGTAAAGCACATATTTGAATTTTTCATCTTTTGATCATCATTACTTGAGGATGAGTCTGAGTCTGAATCGTCTAGTGTAGCGGTATATGCTCTTTTCCTTTTCTTTGTATAATCATTGCTTGTAGGAAACTTTTGCTTATCAGGATGCGGACAGTCTCTTTCGAGATGGCCTGGTTCATCACAATTGAAACATTTAACGTGGTTTGGTACTTCATTATGATTTTCAGAATTCCTATGATCATTCTTTTTGAAGTTGTTCATCTTTTTGTATTTCAGAAACTTTCGAAAATTCTTTGTCATGAAAGCTATTTCTTCATCATCATCACTTCTCGAGTTTGACCCATCTGTTAATGCATTGAACACAATTGACTTCTTTTCGAATGCCTTGCTATCTCTTCTCCCTTGCATTTGTACTTCGAACGACATTAGATTTCCAATCAATTCTTCAATCTTTAAAGTAATGATATCATTTACTGCTTCGATTGCAAGAGTTTTCTAATCCCATTCCGGAGTAAGAGAATTTAGAATTTTTTTGACTTAATCTTCTTCGGAAAAACTTTTTCCCAATGATATAAGAGAATGCATAATATCCTAAAATATACTACACATATCTGAAATGGACTCATTAGAATTCATTTTGAATAATTGAAACTGATTTGTGAGTATGGATATTTTTGTCTGTTTGACTTTGCTTGTTCCTTCATGAGTAACTTGCAAATTTTTCCAGATATCATGCAAACTTACAAATATATACTCTTTTGAATTCATTCCTATCAAGTGAACAAAATAAATATTCATGTCTTTGGAATTATTTTGTGCAATAGTCTTTTGCTCAGCAGTCCACTGTGCAAAACTAGTTATGGGTTTAGAATATTCAGTTTGTGTGATATTCCAAGTATCTAATCCTATTGACTGTAAATATATTTTCATTCTACATGCCCAATATGCATAGTCACTGCCATTAAAAAGTGGTGGTCTGGCAGTAAACTAACCCTCTACAAATGAATTAGTGATAGTGTTAACAGAAATAGTGTTGGTAGCCTTTTTTTAAAACTTTTCAAAATTCAGATTATGAAAACTTTGAAAACCTTGCTCTGATACCAAATGTGAGAAATGAGGATTACGGATCTTAAGGCCAGAATAACACTAGAGGGGGGGTGAATAGTGTTTTACGAATTTTCTGAATCTTTCTGAAACTTATGTAATTTAATCACCAACAAATGCAATTCACAGACACAGATATAATCACAGAATCAGACACAGATGCAAATACTAAATAAAAGCAGTAAAGGAAAGAATACACCAGGATTTTATACTGGTTCGGAGTTACCCTACATCCAGTCCCGTACAATCATACGGATTTCTTATCAAAATAATATCCCAATTACACCCTCGGTTTCAAGGCTACGAGGTACACCCTCCTGTATTCGAGTCCCCGACAAACTCTCTTGATTTAACCAGGCTATAAGATCACTTAATTGATTTCCGAGCTACAATTAGACCCAATTGATTTCAAGGCTCAACCGCACCTTTTAGTCAACTGCTTGATTTACAAAAGATTCTATAACTCTGAATAGCATTGAGATCTTATGTAGAGAGTGGCAGAGAATCAAACAAGAGATAATCAAGTTTGATTTGCTTGGTATTTCGGCAGAGTATAGTTTAAGATTCTTTAGAATAAATGTGGAAGATGAAGAGAAGAGAAAATAAATGAAATCTAGTAAAACATTCGTTTAGAACTTACTGATATTTATAGGAGATCAACAACCATATCTATTCGTGAATGGATACGACGAATAAACACTTCTTTTGAAAATTGAAATTTGAAAATAATGGACACCATGTCAACATGGGGGGTTGAGGGATGTCGACATGCTCAAGGTTAAATTGATGTTTTGATTTTCTTATTAAAATTGGTTTCTATAATTTGTCAAAACAATTTCTAAACTTTGTAAATATATTTGAATATAGTTTAAACACATAAAAGAGTTTCGAAAGTAATTTTTAATATATATAATCTTAATCCATAAAGTGATTTAAAATCTGAGTATGTAAATATTTTAAAGCTAAATATTTAAAACAAGAGATGATTAAAAATCAAGGACAATTTTGAAACCAAAATATTAAAAATGATAAAAATAGTTTTGAGGCTAAAATATTTAAAACCAAGAGAGATGTCTTTTTGAAAAGAAAGTTTTCAAAACATTTTTTTAAAAACAAGAGATATATTTTTGAAAAACATTTTTATAAAATTAGTGGATATCAAAATAGGACCACTATATGTTCCACTGTCCATCCCACTAGGGTTCCATCCCTTTAACAGGCTCGAAGTGGATTCCATTCCACGAATAAATTTCGAATAAAGATGTAAGTGCTTCCAAGAAGTTTTAGCATAATTCTAGACTCAATACTTATCTTGTACTATTAAAATCTTGAACACTTGATAACTTGATACTCATGAGTCTTCAATTTTGATATCTTCAGTCTTGAATCTCTATACTGTACAGTCTTCATTCTTGATACCTACATGTTTATAATCTGTGTATACATATATATCTAAACTATGGATAAATCCTTATCAGTTGTATCACATACAACTCCTAACCCATTTTCTTGTACTAATCTCATTTCAACTTTGAGTTTGCCTAACAAACCGAAAGAGATTATTCACTCATATCTACCGTATCGTGTTGGCCTAAGTATAGTATATGTATCTTGGGTTTGCTCAACAAATACATATAGTTATCTTACCTCATCTGTTCAACATATCAATAGTACTACACATAACATCCCCAGCTTGAGTTTGCTCAACAACTAGGGAGTATGCAAGTAATTTATCAATATACATATGGTAGAGGAAAACATTATATTGAAGATTCATAATCTTCAATATATTATATTGAGTGATATCAACTTATGGAATAATGTATTTCTTATACCCTCGTGATTCAAGTGTTAGACACATCAAAAATCACATTATACGTACATTTACGTATGTAGTTACTCCTTAAGCCTATTTGGGTTTCTTTAATATTTGACTTTTAGTTTATACATTCATATCATATAAGTTTTATTGTTAAATAACTTTTATATTTCGTATTACTTATATGATATTCTTATGTATAATATTTCATTGATTAAATCTTATTTAATTAATTTTAATTAATTAACTCTTTAATTAATTTTATATTAGTATTATAATACAACTTTTATATTGGATATATACTATAACCTTTATAGTGTAACATATATATCTTATATATGTGTATTTTTATTTAATTAATTAAACTTTAATTAATTTATTAATTAAATAGTTTTAATTAAATTATATTAATTTTAAAATTTTATCTTATATACATACATGTATGCTCATGTTATCTTAAACACTTTAAAATAACGTAACATATATCAACATATATAATGCGTATAAGTATTAGTTAATTAACTCATTTAATTAATTTTATATTATTAATCTTATTAATATTTACATAGTTTCAAACATTTTGAACTTTTTCATTACATTTTCAAACATTTTGAAAATTTATGTTATATTATAACCTTTTATAATAAACATGTTTTCATTTTGAATTTAACTTTTAATTTTAAAATCATGTCTTAATTTTCAAAACTATTTTGAAATAAGCCCAAGACCCAATTCAAACTAGGCCTTTTCTGTTAGGGGCAACCTTTGGGCTCACATCACCTTTTAGGCCAGGTAGGTAACCAGGCAGGATATGGTACTTGATTACCCAATTCCAATCCTAGACATCACCTTTCTAGACACTAAGTGCACAAGCTTAATTAGCTAGCCCTAACATGACTAATTTAGACCGCATAGGCTATTGGGCTCTGATACTATTGTTGGAATTGAGCCAGCCAGCAGCGGTAGTGTTGGGTGCATTTCAATTTTTTATCCTATTGGATCTTTATTGGGCCTATAAAGTCTAATTCATTTAGAAAAATTCTAAATTTATTTTAAATAAAATCATATATTTTATTTAATTTAAGTATTTTGTAATGTAAAATTAATTTGAATGATTTAATTTATATATATACACGTATCATATACATATACATATATGTGTGCATGTGTAATAATCCGTGAAGGGTATAACATGCACGTATATAGGTGTTGAGATTTACATCGCAACGAACACATTAGCTCATTTCATATGAATCGTATGTTGTCTAAATATGTGCATAAATCTATAATGCAAAGTATATTTATATAAATACGTGTACATATATTTAAAATATATTTTTTAACTAAAAGTCTCAAAATTAAATATATATATATATATATAATTTAAAATATTTGTATAAATATATATACATAATTAAACATATAAAATTATACATACATACATACATACATACATACATACATATATATAATAATTAAAATTATGTATATAAGGTTAAATAAAATGTATATATATGAATAATTAATTACATTCAAATACTTAAAATATAAATATATATTTTATAATTATTTTTAGATCAAAATTTGCATAACAAGCATAAAATAATAATTTTGTAATTTTATCGTTATTATATATATCTTATAAATAGTTTTGACCATAATAATTAAAAATATAAGTAATAAATATTAAAAAATCAAAATTTAAAATTTATGAAAATTTGGGATCATAAAATACAGGTTTAATTTTTTTTTCCATGATTTTTTGAAATCAAATATTATTTTTAATAAATTAAAGAAATGTTCAATGAAGTAATTTTAATTATTAAAAAATATTAAATATTAACAGAAAATCCGAATTTTTTTCCGTGGGTTACTACATAGATGTAGTAATTTAAAAAGTATAAAATCAAATTTTAGTGCAATTATTATTTTAGATATAATAAACAATTCAAATAATCAATAAAAGATAATTTAAAATTATTTTTATATATATATATATATAATTTATTTTAGAATTTGATAATTCATATTATGTATAAATATGTGTAAGGAAAAATTCTAAGCTATTTATACATCATAAATATACATATATGTAATTATATGTTTAAAATATACATTAGTCTATATTTAAATTAATATATAAATATACATAAAATAATTAATAATGAATAATTTTAATTTTTTTATAGCAAATTAGATTTGTTTATACATAAATTATAACACATAATAATATAACCATGCACATAACCTAATTAACTTGTGACAACTACATATGCCTACGAAAATCTCACCCAACTAGATATACAACATTAATATATATGCAGATTTGCAATTAATCAATATTGAATCATAAAATATGATATGATTGCAATAATATATAAATAAAATACCAGTTTATGATGCCTTTAAGTCCACTTGAATCAATGAATTTCCTTCTCTAGTTATGCTCGATCCATTAGGTTGCAAGTCAGGAATCGTCGACCTTTTCTATCAAATAGTGCTTTTACTTAACTTAAATTGATTTGAGATTCTTAGAACTGATATGGGGATTAATTTTGACTAGAAATAATAATAATAATTAAGGCAGCCAAAAGTTGTTTCCGATTAAGGGTTTAGAGATCCATATATATAGCCTTGTACAAGAGAGATATTATGACAATCTCATTAACTATTCTCTCTTAATCTTAGCCATCCATCTCTAGGTCTAATCCTA